>CM026559.1:21861129-22589219 GCA_015143295.1 Tetracentron sinense | reverse complement strand
CACAAGAACTCATAAGAAAACACGAGGCTCACAAGCATTCATAAGAACTCATAAGCATACATGAGAGGGTTTGTTTTCCATGAAAAGAACAAGTTTTATGAAAGGTTTTTCCCGACGGGTTTTAAGCATGGATTTTGGTGATTTGTATTCTTTTACGCACTGTATAAAATATTGTGATTATGATAGCATTGTTAGCTAGTAGATTTTGCTCGCTGAGTATTCCATGCTCAGCAGTACATGTTATGTCGGCAGGTACACGGACTCCATTTGACATCTGTGATCAGGGGCCCTGGATAGAGGAGGAATATGGCGAGGAGGAGCCATATGTAGAGCCTCAGGAGGAGGCAAATGACTTAGACCACTGGCCCTTTTAGAGTGATTACATAGAGAGAGAGAGAGAGAGAGAGTATTATCATTTTGTATTTTGATAGGTGGGCATGTCCACCTTTACTTTTGTGATGTATGTACAAACTTGGAATACACAGCATGTATAGAAAAGAAATTTTTGGATTACGCTTCCGCACATTGGTTTAAGCTTCCGCCTTATTCATAATTATGGTTGTCTTGACTTGGATGTTATTACAGGATGGTTTGGTATCGGATATGGCACATCACGAGCCAAAGTATCCCTAACTCTCAGGGGGTATTTTGGGTCGCGACAGAGGTGGTATCAGAGCTTAGGCATTAGAGTCCCTAGGGTCACTTAGTACTCGATACCACGATCAAAACAAGGCATTATGATTGAGGAAAGAGTCGTATTCCAAGTATAGACTAATCTTTAATCTTAGTCCATAACCGGTTGGAATCCGACCAAACTTAGTACCCTACGCTAGAACCACACATTGTATGATTATCTACTACAATGTATACCTTGATGTATTACTATCAATTACCTTATGAATTTGAAATGAGCTTGAAATTGTGATTGAGATGAAGTTGGTTTCCAAGTTAGACTCATGTTCTGCTACTGTTCTCAGGATTAACATGAGACGTGGTAGTGGACGGGGTCGCGGTTACCAAACTCGGGGCAACAGTAATGGAGGAGACCCTCCCTCGGGTGATGATCAACCCGATATATCTCAGTTGTTAAATACTATGGTGGAGACCATCACCATGCTAGCAGCCCGACAGCCTGCTGCTACTACTGAGTTGGCACACCCACCTCCTCCACATCACACCTCGGGACTCGAGGCATTCCGAAGGCTACATCCACCTACCTTTTATGGGACCACCGACCCCATGGTTGCAGAGGAGTGGATTATGCAACTGGAGAAAATATTCCGTGCTCTTCGTTGCACCAATGAGCAAAGGGTAGATTGGGCTGCCTTCATGATGGAAGGAGAAGCCGACCATTGGTGGAGAGCGGCGTTGAGACAGAGAGACACCGCCAAGGCAGGAGAGCCGTGGACTTGGGGTGAATTCCTTGATGCCTTCTATGGGCAGTACTTTCCCAAGATTGTCAAGCAACAGAAGGAGATGGAGTTCATGTCCCTAGTGCAAGGGAATATGAGTGTGGCCGAGTATGAGGCCAAATTCGTTGAATTGTCCCGATTCGCACCACACTTGATCACGACGGAGGAGATGCGAGTCCGGAAATTTGAGAGTGGGTTGAAGCCCTTCATCAAGGATCGAGTCTCCATTCTTCAAGTGGAGTCTTGGAGAGAGATTGTGGGGAAGGCAAGGATTGCCGAAAAGAACTCAGAGGAGTTTCTTAAAAGAAGAGAGGGTGGCTTCGGGAGAGCCATGCAGAAGGGTCAGTCTAGTGGCTCAGCACCACCGGAGAAGAGGGCCAGGATTTCCCAGTACCCACCTCCTAGGCCTACACAGACACAGAGGTCTTCGTTTGCATCACCAGTGCCTCGCCCGACTATTTCACAGGCACCTCGCCCCGCTTTTTCTCAGGGCACCAGATATGTACAGCCGTCACCCTCTTCATCCTTTGAGGAGTGTGACTATTGTGGTCGGAGACACCCGGCTGGAGAGTGTCGGAGAGCATCGGGAGGATGTTTCCATTGCGGCGAGCAGGGCCACATAATTAAGATTGCCCACGCCGACAGTCACGGGCTCAGCCTCAGGGGAGCAGGCCCCCAGTTCGGCAGACTTCTCAGCAGGGGTCTTCACAAGCTTCGGCATCTAGACCCGCACGGCCCACTCAGACCACACAGCAGCCTCGCCAGGCAAACAGAGGCCGGGTCTTTGCCTTAACAGAATGGGACGCACAGGCATCAGACGATGTTGTGCAAGGTACGCGAGAATTTCTAAAGTGTTCAAGTATGAAATGATGAGTGCTATAAGTATACGTATAATCACTTGTATGTCATGCTACCTATACTCTATGTATGTTGCTGAAAACCACTGATATAGTTAATTACAATGCACAGGCGTATTGCTAGTGAACGAGTGTCTAGCTCGTGTGTTGATCGAGACACGGGATCGACACATTCTTTTGTATCGCCAAGCTTTGCCAAAGGTTTTGAGTCTAAGCCGAGTCGCCTACGTCACGAGTTAACCATTTTGACTCCGCTTGGCAAGTCAGTTGACACAGACCGAGGATATCGGAATTGTATAGTTCAAGTCGGGCAGTATGAATTGCCGATTGATCTAATCATCCTTGAGTTCTAGGACTTGGACTTCGATGTTATTCTCGGGATGGATTGGCTAGCTGCACACCACGGGCATGTGGCTTGTTTTGAGAAGATGGTGAAGTTCAAGCCAGAAGGCGTCAAGCCATTCCACTTTCATGGACTTCGGAGGAGAGATATAGCCCGTCTAGCAGCTCTAAGTCTTGCAAATCCGGAGGCACGAGACTCCTCAGCCATACCGGTTGTGAGTGAGTATTTGGATGTGTTTCCCGAGGAATTACTAGGATTACCTCCAGATAGGGAGATAGAATTTGCAATAGAGCTTGCTCCTGGAACGGCTCCAATTTCTAAGGCTCCGTACAGGATGGCCCCTCTTGAACTGAAGGAATTAAAGGAGCAAATAGAAGAGTTGCAACGGCTTGGTTTCATCCAACCAAGTGTGTCACCGTGGGGAGCACCGGTACTCTTTGTGAAGAAGAAGGATGGGTCGATGAGGATGTGCATCGACTATAGACAGTTGAACAAAGTCACCATCAAGAATCGAAACCCCTTGCCACGAATAGATGATTTGTTCGACCAATTGAAAGGAGCAAGGTTCTTCTCCAAGATTGATTTGCGGTCCAGCTATCATCAGTTGAAGATCAAGGCCGAAGATGTGCCAAAGACTGCCTTTAGGACTTGGTACGGGCACTACGAGTTCCTAGTTATGCCTTTTGGTCTAACAAATGCACCGGCGGCGTTCATGGATTTGATGAACCGGGTATTCAAGCCTTATCTCGACAAATGTGTTATCGTCTTTGTCGATGACATCTTAGTATATTCTCCGACCAGGGAGGATCATGATCGAGATCTTCGCCTTACACTTGAGACTCTTCGAGAGCATAAACTATACGCCAAGTTGAGTAAGTGCGAATTTTGGTTGGAGAAGGTGGCGTTCCTTGGCCACGTAGTATCTGTCGAGGGTATTTCAGTAGACCCAGCAAAGATAGAAGGGGTGATGAAATGGGAGAGACCCAAAAGTGTTACCGAGATACGCAGCTTCCTCGGTTTAGCAGGATACTATAGGAGATTCGTAGAGGGATTCTCCAGCTTAGCGGCACCGCTCACGTATTTGACACGGAAAAATGCTAAGTTCACTTGGAGCGATAAGTGTGAAGCGAGCTTCACGGAGTTGAAGAAGAGGCTTACTACTGCCCCCATTCTCACAGTGCCGTCTGGGAGTGGAGGTTTCGTGGTTTACAGTGATGCCTTGAATGTTGGGCTAGGATGTGTTCTTATGCAGCGCGGGAATGTCATCGCCTACGCTTCCCGGTAATTAAAAGAGCATGAAAAGAACTATCCTGTTTACGATTTGGAGTTGGCCGCGGTGGTTTTCGCATTAAAAATTTGGCGGCATTACCTTTATGGGGAAGAGTTTGATATTTTCACGGATCATAAAAGCTTAAAATACCTATTTTCCCAAAAGGAGTTGAATATGCGACAGCGCCGATGGATGGAATTCTTGAAGGACTATGAGTGTTCGATCCAGTACCATCCGGGCAAGGCTAATGTAGTGGCAGATGCTTTGAGCAGGAAGTCCACTGGGCTTGTAGCACACATGATGGTGCAAGAGTGGAAGTTGTTGGAAGATGTTTCTAACCTTGATATTAGTTTCAGCCTTCCTACCTCTGGGCCAGTGATGGCTAATGTCACAGTTAGGCCTTACATATGGGCCATGATCCGAGAATTACAAGAGTTGGATGCCGAACTACTGGCCTATAGAGACAAGTCGGTTCGCGATGGCAGTAAGGATTTTGCAGTGCAAAGTGATGGGACAATCACATTCAAGGGAAGGATATGTGTTCCAGCCGATGAGAAGCTCAAATTAGAAATCTTAGATGAAGCTCACCGGTCTAAGTACACTGTGCATCCTGGCGGTACAAAGATGTATCGAAACCTTAAAGGACATTTTTGGTGGCGGAACATGAAGGGGGGAAGTTGCCGAGTATGTGTCAAGATGCTTGGTATGCCAACAAGTGAAGACCGAGCATATGAGGCCAGCAGGGCTTTTACAATCCCTCCCTATTCCCGAGTGGAAATGGGAGAACATCTCCATGGATTTCATCACTGGGTTGCCAAAAACGACAAAGAAATCGGATGCAATATGGGTAGTGGTTGATCGTTTGACAAAATCCGTCCATTTCTTGCCTTATCGGACTACGTTCAACTCGAACCAACTTGCAGAATTGTACCTCAAAGAAGTGGTTCAGTTGCACGGGGTGCCAGTCAGTATCGTGTCAGACAGGGATCTAAGATTCACTTCCAGGTTCTGGAAAAGCTTTCAAAGCGCTATGGGTTCCCGTTTGGAATTTAGCACCGCCTTTCATCCTCAGACAGATGGACAGACCGAGAGGGTGAACCAGGTTATAGAGGACATGCTCCGAGCTTGCATGTTGGACTTCAAAGGCAGTTGGGAGGATCACTTGCCATTGGTAGAATTCGCCTACAATAACAGCTATCAGGTGAGCATCCAAATGGCTCCTTTTGAGGCCTTGTATGGTCGAAGTTGTAGATCTCCCCTATACTGGGATGAAGTTGGAGAGAGAAAGATATTGGGCCCGGAATTGATTGAACAAACCGCGAATAAAGTCAAGATCATCAGAGAGAGATTAAAGACGGCTCAGGACAGGCAAAAGAGCTATGCCGACACCCGTAGACGAGATCTTGAGTTCCGTATTGACGATATGGTATTTGTGAAGGTTTCACCAACAAAGGGTGTTATGAGGTTTGGCAAAAGAGGAAAGCTCAGCCCGAGGTATGTTGGTCCATTTGAAATTATCACCCGAATTGGTGAAGTTGCATACCGGGTTGCTCTACCCACTCACATGGCGGTGGTTCACAACGTATTCCATGTATCTATGCTTCAGAAATATATTCCAGATCCTTCTCATGTGATCGACCTTGATACGCTAGAAGTCCGGGAGGATCTCACTTTGGTGGAAAAGCCGGTTCAAATTTTGGACCGTAGGGATCAAGTCTTGCGCAATAAGGTCATCCCCTTGGTTCTTGTTCGATGGCAACACCATTCACGAGAAGAAGCTACATGGGAGCGCGAAGCGGAAGTGAGGGAAAAATATCCTAATTTGTTTGAGTGATGTTTATGTAATTTTGTTCTTTATAATCTCTATGTATCGTTCCAATTTCGAGGACGAAATTTCTGTAAGGGGGGGAGGATGTAGAACCCCGGATCTTGATGGCCATGTATGAAGAATGATATCATATACTAAAGCATGTAAGAACATATTTATGTTGTATGGGTGTTTGGAATGAAATAGGCAAGAGTATAGAATACTCTTGAGTATTGACAAGGGTTATGCCTTGGCATACCCTCGACTCTAAATAGCCCTAGCGTTCACACCGCTCGTCGGAATCAAGCGATTCTTGGATTTTTGGAAAGGTAATTGAACCCTCTTCGGGGTTCATGTTGATCACTTCTCTTGGTTTTGAGTTGGTGTTAGGTCAAAAGACCGATTTCTAAAGTCGGTTCGGTTTAAAATCTGGATTGACGAAACCCAATTTCGGATCAGTCAGGTTTAGGGGTAAAATGGTCCAAGAAAAAGGAATAATTTGAAGTTCTTAAAAACATGAAAGTTGTTCTCCTTCGAAAGACGAATCCAACGCAAGTTGAATCGTCAAAATCGGACAAGCGAGTCAAAAGTTATGGCCGAGATACAAAAATGCAAAAATGCTGAAGCTTTCTGCAAAAGTTGCGATCGCTCGTAGGGACCCTACGAACGATCGTAGCGGAACTACGAACGATCGTAGAGTTGCTACGATCGATCGTAAAGCCCCAGAAATGCTGGAAACTCTCGGGTGAAACTACGATTGATCGTAGGAAGCTACGATCGATTGTAGAAGGCTACGATCAATCGTAAATCGCTACGAACGATCGTAGATACGCGATTTTACTTTCTTGGATGCGATTTTTTTAGGGGTTTTTCACCCCTTACACTATAAATAGAAGACTTTAGGAGGGTCTTTGGGTTACCCTAAACCAAGGAGAGTTCCTAGAAAGAGAAGGAAAGGATCTTGAGCATTCCAAAGAGGGTTTTGCTTGAAACCAAGAAGAGCTTCAATCAAGGGTTGGATCTTCCCCAAATCAAGCTTGGATCATTCAAATCAAGTGAGGATTTCTCAAGGGGTTTCTTCAACCTAGAAATTGATCCAAAGAGGTTAGTAAACTACTATCTAGCCTTGTTATCATACAAAGATGATTCAAATAGGTGATTTTAATTCTATTATGATATAAATAGGAAGTGTGGAAATTTGGGTGAACTAGATCATGAATAAACAATCAAATAAGGTTTTACAAATTGGGGGTTTTTCAATAACAAGGATGAATATGGCTAAACTTGTAAGAAAATTGTAATACCTTTAAATGAACCATGATTTTAAGTATACTATGATGCAATGACAAACAAGGGATTTTGGGTGAACTTGATTATGTTCAAATAAGCAAATAAGGATTTAAGATTTTGGGGGTTTTCCAATAAAAGGGTGAATATGACTATAAGTGCAAGTAAGTGTTAATATCCTCCAAGGAATCATGATTTTAAGTGTGATATGATGAATTAGGCTTAGAAACCATGATTGTTATGATGTGACGCAATGAATGAAATGTTCTATATTCTAGAATTGTTTAAGTATGTTATGATGCTAATATACCTTGTATGAACCATATGAGTTACTTAAGGTCTTCAAGTATACTACAATGATCAATATGCCTTGCATGAACATGTTTAATTAGTTAAAGCTTTCCACATAGATGTTATAATGCTCACAAGCACTCTACGCATGATAAGTATTGCACGACCGCGGTTTTTCTCATAAGCATGAATTTTCAAGAAAACATAAGAGGATTTTCAAAGGCATTCATAAGTAAGAAGCTTACATGCATAAGCATAGACTAAGCCAAACTTTGGGTTGGCATTCTAAGATTGGTTACTCCACGCTCACAAGGATCAAGTCTAGATCTTGCATGAACTCCACGGATCATAAGTCTCGCAAGGCTTTTCAAGAACTCATAAGAAACTCACAAGTCTAAGATCTTGCATATGTCTCCAAGGAGAACAAGCTCACAAGGATCATAAGCTCACAAGAAGCTCACAAGTACTCATAAGCTCACAAGAAGCTCATAAGCTCACAAGTACTCACAAGCTCACAAGAACTCTAAGCTCACAAGAACTCTAAGCTCCCGACGGGTTTTAAGCATGGATTTTGGTGATTTATATTCTTTTACGCACTGTATAAAATATTGTGATTATGATAGCATTGTTAGCTAGTAGATTTTGCTCGCTGAGTATTCCATGCTCAGCCGTACATGTTATGTCGGCAAGTACACGGACTCCATTTGACATCTGTGATCAGGGGCCCTGGATAGAGGAGGATTATGGCGAGGAGGAGCCATATGTAGAGCCTCAGGAGGAGGCAAATGACTTAGACCACTGGCCCTTTTAGAGTGATTACATAGAGAGAGAGAGAGAGAGAGAGTATTATCATTTTGTATTTTGATAGGTGGGCATGTCCACCTTTACTTTTGTGATGTATGTACAAACTTGAAATACACAGCATGTATAGAAAAGAAATTTTTGGATTACGCTTCCGCACATTGGTTTAAGCTTCTGCCTTATTCATGATTATGGTTGTCATGACTTGGATGTTATTACAGGATGGTTTGGTATCGGATATGGCACATCACGAGCCAAAGTATCCCTAACTCCCAGGGGGTATTTTGGGTCGCGACAGTAACTCTCTTTCATCATTTATTATATATGCATCTTTTTCTTGACTCTTTCCTTAACGGCCCTTTTAGCGTTACCATTTGTTATGATCCTAGGTGGTGCCTAGTGGCATTTGATTTTGATATGTAAGACAACTATTGGCCCTTTGCAGCTCAGGGCTACAAAGGGCATTCAGTAGTCCCTCCCACCCTTTTTGATCTCTTCATCCTTTTATCCTCTTTCAACCACCTTTGGTTTGTCCATCCTTCAACCACCAACCTCTCTTTCTCTTCGTGGGAGATCTAGGGTATTTATAGGCTTGAGTCTAGATGCCTCTGCATGCTCATCAATGCTCATGTATGATCTTACCACTTACTTTGTAATCATTACCAAATATGTCAGACGAATCTTCCTTCATACGTTCAACACGTGTAAACCTATTTTCTTTGATACGTTTCACACGTATGAACCTACTTTCTTCAGGTCGGTTCTGGACTGTTTGTAGGTTGAGATGACCATCATTAACTCCTAATTGCCAGAGTATAGAGATCACCTCCTGATTACTCTATCCTGAAAGTCGGTTCTGTCCTCTAAATTAGTCTCGTCCTTCACGTTGATACCATCCTCTACATTGATATCGTCCTTCGACCATGAATACTGATATCATGCCTTGACTACGAACTACGACAGACTTGAAATCCAAAACCCGGGAGGGCGTCCGATGAATCAAATACGCCATTGTAAGCACTCCCTCAGATCAAAACTTTTTTTCAACTTTCATCTGTAGTAACAAACTTCGAACAATCTCAAGAAAATGACGGTTCTTTCGTTCCGCCACTCCATTCTGTTGTGGAGTGTATACACAGCTGTTTTGATTAATAATTCCATATTCAGTAAAGTAAGCTCTGAGTGATCCCTCAAGGTATTCGCGACCATGATTAGCGAGAAATATCTTAACATTCTTTTCAAATTGGGTTCTTATCATGTTATGAAATGTCTGAATAGTATTGGGCACTTCATCTCGAGTTTTCAACATGTACAACCAAGTGTAACGGGAGTAATCATCAATAAACAAAATAAAATATTGAAATTCAAACAAGCATAAATTGGGAGAGGGTCCCCATACATCTGAATGCACAATTTTGAATGGAAATAAACTTCTTTTAGTACTTGGAAGAAAGGAAACACGACTATGCTTTGTCACTTCACAAGTTTCACATTGCAAACTTTGTAAATTGACAAATTCAAACAAACGGAAAAACAAAATTTTCAAGGACTGAAATGACAAGTGACCTAACTAATGATGCCAGAGAAAATCTAGTTTTTATTAATAGAACTATGAGACTGAAAAGCACTAGAGATAGGAGCAGGAGTCTGATCCAAGATGTAAGGACTATCCACTTTACGTTCACTCTCAATCTATCGTTGTGCCACCAAATCCTTAAATACAGAATGAGATGAAAAAAATGTTACACTACAACGCAAATGCTTAGTTAAACCACTAACAGAAAGGAGGTTAGCAGAAAACCCAAGAACATGTAATATAGATGACAACGAGAGAGTAGGGGTGAGATTGATGCTTCCTGTCCCAAACACAGAGGAAAAGGAACCATTAGCTATTTTCACTCTCAAAGAATTAGAGCAAGAATTGTAACACGAGAAAGTGTGGATCTATCAGACATATAATCTAAGGCTCCTGAATCCATGATTAAAGGAATCTCGTGTGAGGTTAATGAATATATGTGATGTGCAGATGCATGAGTACCTGTCTGAACAATGAAAGTGGGGGAACTAGAAGACAACTCTATCTGTAAAAGTAGCTGACTGAAGTGTTCAAGTTCACCTTTGGATACTGGAAGAGTGTCCATAGAGGACTATTGAAAATGGGATAGTATAACAGAGGACTCCCCAAAAGAGGCAATAGCAATAAAGGAGGCACTATGCGTACTAATCTACATGCTTGGATGTTCCTCCATATCACTAACCCCAAATGTATGTCTTCCTTAGGGATTAAAAAAATCAAACAAGTCAATAAGCCAGATCTCTCAAACATGAACATTTCCTCAACTAAAAGTCTAAATTAATTTTGATTTATACAAATCAGGAATTCACACACTTCACAACCTTCCACCAAGGTTTTCAACTTCGTACAATTAAACACCAATAACGCCTCAACTAGAGGTTTAAATCAATTCTGATTTATACAAATCAGCAACCCACACACTTCACAACCTTTCACCAAGGTTTTTAACTTAATACAATCAAATAACATAGCCCAATCATAGCAAAAATACAAGATTCAGCTGTGAACTTGAGAAAAACAATGTAAGGACTCCGAAACTTGCCCAAACTTCACGATTTGTGTTCCATTAAGTTCCAATCACCAAATAACATCAACTTTTATCAGCCAATGGCAACCTACAATCCCTAATAATTTGTTCCAATTTACCCAAAATAATTTCTCAAACAACTAAATAAATCTTCATCTAGAACTTGTTAAAAAAGTTTAGAAAGATTATCATAAATCCCCCAAAAAATACAGATCTTTTAAGATCTTTTCTTCAAAAAACACTATTTACGACTCTGTTCATCATACTGTCCACGTCACTTTTTATCGCACTATTCATGGCACTACTCATGCACACTGTTCATGAACACTATTCATGAAAATGTCATAAAAAGAAAAGTGAAAGTTTTTCTTCCCGCTTTGATACTAAGTAGAAAATTAGGAATAGTAAACTAGGGTTTATAGAAGAGAGAAAGAGGAGAAGAGGAAGAAGAAAGGGGAATAAAGTATGGAATTAATGTCTCCATCCCTTTAGTTATTCTTGTATATTATTAATAGAATGAAAGGATATAAATGCCCTTTGTATAAGATAGTAACTAAATAATAAAGCTCTAATGGGCTTATTTAGATGGCTCATTACAACAATAGTCATACCAGATTTGTTGTCGTCAACGGGGAAGGGGTAAAGTTCTGATCCGATTTGTGGTATGGTCCTAATACTCTCAAACAGGATTTCCGTGCACTATTTTTGCTATCTTTGGACTCATTAGGGTCGGTGTTGTGAGCATGGGTTTTGGGGAGCCCTAAAAATTAATCTCACGGGATTAAAGTCGCCACTTATTCATTCAGAATGGATAAATCCCTGAGAAATGTTGGATAATGTCTTGGTCTCCAATCAAAGATCAGGGTAAGAGGTTTGGTTAAGTTTGGGGAAGAGGTTAGGCACCCCGACACTTCCACATATAGTGGTTTCCTACTTGCTAGGTTTAAGCCAAAATTAGTCTCAATGTTAATCAAATGTCAAAGTGTTTAAGTTAATACTAACCGGAAGAAAGAAAAATCTAACTAGGGTCGAACTCGGGTTGGGTTGCCTACGTACTCACATTAGGGGTGAGATCAGACCGAGCGTAGTTCTAGCACTTGAGCCTGTGCTAAGGCTAAGGGTGTGAATGTGTGCACCAAAGGTGGCTAATAGGCCTAATATGGTAGATTAGGGTTTTGCTTGACCGGGATTGGTCAATGTGCAAAGTATGGGCCCGGTAGGTCGAGGGGTAGTCTGGTAGACTAGGGTTTAGGCCCGGTAGGCCAAGGGTGAAGCTCGGAGGCAAAGGGGTGTGTTAACCCAGGGTTAGGGTTACTAACCGGGTTTAAAAGGGAGTTAACCATGATTAAGAGTGTTAACCATGGTTAAAAAGTCCAAGAAGTTCATTTTTTGGTCTTTTATATTTTTCTGGAGTTTTTGGGATTTTTCCAAATTTTTATGGGGTTAAGTGGTGCTTACTCATGGTTAAAAGTTAATCGGAGGCGTTTTTAATCATGGTGAAGGGTCAAGGTTAGTCAAAAGTGGGTCCAGAAGGTATGGCATGACCTAGAATGGCCTCCTACCAGGTTTGGGCCCTGCACAAAGCCCGAGATCAAAATTTTATAAAATGAAGGTAATCGGATTACCTCCATTATAGCAAATTTTTAACCACATTTTGTAAGAGTTTAACAGGGGTTAGGGATCACCCCTGGGGAAAATAGAAGCATGGTTAGGTAGCCTGAAGTCCAGGCTATCCAATGGGCCTGATCTCAGCCCAATAGCACTTCGGGTGTGGCCCCCACAAGAGCCCAAAGTTGGTAAAAATTAAGCTTGTGCTGTTGGTAATCCGATTACCAACAACTGGAATAGGGAGTTTAACCAATGTTTGGGGCCCTGCTAATCACGGTTAGGCTTGGCCCCTAGGCCTAAAATTTTATAAGGAGGAAGCTAAGAGTTAGGGCTTTCTAATGGACCAATGGTGGGCCCCAGGGTATATCATGTGTGGGCCCCACGAGGGCCCAAAGCCACTGTAAAAATTGTTCCAAATTGTCGGTAATAAGATCACCGACAGAAAGGCAGACTGGGTTTGAAGGCCCACTAACCAAGATTAGGGGTCAAGTTAGGGTCTGATTTTTTGTAGGGGACTTGCCAAGGGTCTGAAGTACCTAACAATGGCCCCAGAACTGACCAGGGCCTGGACTAACTAGGGTGAAAGGCTGAGTTACAGGGAGGACACATAGGGTTGGTAATCCCATTACCGACCACCAGCTGATTTTCAAAAAAATTTGTTTTCCCCCACTGCCCTTGAACCAGCAGGGGTCGAAGGGTTCCCTCATGGATTGAGGGACCCCCAAACCCTATGGGGAGTGTTCCATGCATCGAAAAGATGGTGTTGCACCCGTGTAAGCCTCGAGGGATTATCCTATGCCTATGAAGAAGACATGGACTCCCTGTCCTTGGCTATGAGTTACTGAAACGCAAAAACAACAATAATGGACCCCCTGGAATAAGACCAGGGGGTCTTACAATGTTTTGCAACAAGAAACAAAAGGTGGGGAGGGCCCTACCAGACCACGGCCTACTGTAGAGGTTGTACGGTGGTGGTGGCTGAGCTGCGGTGGTGTAAGAGGTTTATGGAGCTCTAGGGTGAGTCCTAAGGGTCTGCTATGGCTTGAGCAAGGGAGAGAAGAGGACTGGGGAGGTTTTAACAGAGTTTTGACAAGTTTTTTTTGGAGTTTTTGGCTATTCCGAACTCAAGGGGGTGGTGGAGCTCTTATAGAAGGAGAGAGGAGGCCTGGGGGCATTTAGGTCATCCCCACAGGCATGGGGAACCAACCAGTGAAGGACCCAGGTGACTGTAGGGGGCTCTGATATGCGTTTCTGCAAGTTTCAGTGGTGGCGGTAAACCGCCACCCAAAACAACGGCAAAAAATGGGGGTGTCGGTAATTCGATTACCGACACCCTGGAGTTTTTTATATTTCGGGCCAAGCTCTCGCACACTTGGGCCGAACTATGGATAAGCTTGCCCTTTTGGGAGCTTTCCCGCCTGTTTTTCGAATTTGAGGGGTGTGGGCCCCACCCTAGTAGACCCTTAAGGTTGGTGGGCCCTTGCTTGGGCCCACAAAGGCCTAGGTTTAGGTTTTGAGTGTTTGGACTTGTTAAATGGGCTTTGAGCCCGTGAGGCTTATACCTAGGTTTCAGCTAGGGCTTAGGGTAGGGTTAGGTCTAGGGCTTGATCTAGGGCTCTCCTAGGGTTAGACCTAGGGTTTAGCTTAAGGTTAAGGGTAAGGTTTGAGGCTTTAGATGGGATGGGCTTTGAGCCCAAAGGGTTTGGTTTTAAGGTTTTGAGGCTTTTGGGCATACCTAGGGCTTAACTAGGGTTTAGGGGCTCAACTGGGGATGACCAGGGTTAGACGCTAGTTAACCCTGGTTACACAGAGTGTAAAAATTGGGTGCTTGCAGGTGTCATCCTCTTTTGAGGTTAGGGGTGGATCAGTAGTTTGGGTCCCTAGATTTAGGCGTCCATTACAGGATTGGGAGGTGAGTAGTTTTGCTAGCCTGCTGGCATGCCTAGAGTCAGTGGCTCTAAACCCTAATTCTAGGGATGAGAGTGGTCCAGGGAAAACAAAGATTAGTTTACTTTTAGATCCTTCTTGAGGGTCTGAAGTGATTATCCCCACTTGGCATTCCCTATTAAAGTGGTGTGGTGTGCCGACATGCCATCCAAGGTTTCTTTTTTCCTTTGGACAAATTTTTTGGATAAAATCTTATCTTCAAAGCAGAGGTTGGAACATCCCAAATAGATATGTGGTGTGCCTTGCAGTGGAGCAATCAGTCGATCGTCTGTTTTTGCACTGTTCCTTGCATTTGACCTCTGGAGCGATTTTCTAGCTTTTTTGAACTTGCATGGATTTTTTTCCTATTCCTTCCAGAGCTTCTTATCTTGTTGGAAGTTGGGTTTGTTAGGTCCCCATTTGAACCATTTGTGAGCATTGTTCCTAGGGACTCAATCTTGGTCTATCTGGAAAGAGCATAATAGACGGATTTTCGAGGACACCTCTTTTCATGCGGACCGGGTGATCCGGCGGATCTGCCAGCTCACAATGAACTTGTTTTCTTTTAGAGGGGCAGCATATGGATGGGACTTGGGAGGACATTGGAGTTCCTTGCCTAAAGGGAGCCATTTTTGTTGTAGCTTCTGGCTCATGTGTTTGTAATCTACTTTTCCGAGCCCTTGTAGTTTTTTTTTTTTTTTGTTTACTCTGGTTCAGTCTTTATTCCTATGAGGAGTGCTAGCCCCAGTCACATTTACTCTAAATTTTTCCATAGACGCAAGAGGAGCCAAACACTTGGAGATATTTCATTATTTTAATGGCTGAAAAAACAAAATTCAAAGCAAGTTTGACATTTGTATGGCCCCAGTTGCGTCTTTGGAAGATATGCAATTGGGGCTAGCAAAATCCTTGTTCCTACTATTTGGCTTCTAATGAGTTGCGTGTCTTTGGAAGATATGCAACTGGGGCTAGCAAAATCCTTGTTCGTACTATTTGGCTTCTAATGAAGATGATGCTTACCTATCAAAAAAATGATGAAATTACCTAAGGGGGGTTACTTTATTAAATGTCACTGTTTAAAGATTCCAATATAGTAATAACTGCAATAATTACAAATTTACAATGATAATGTTCTTGGAGGCCATGGAGTATTGACCTTTCGATTTTGCTAGCCCTACTCTCCCTATTACAATCTCTCCCTTTTCGGGGCAAAAAGACTAGGATTTTGTGGGATTTGTCACAAAATCCTTGTCTTCTTGCCTCACATATGTTATAAAAGCATGCAGTAATGCTTATGTTTGCATTTACAGATTTTTTCCTTTTGAATTTTGAAATTATCATTTAAGCTTTTATTTTAAATCTGAGTTCTACATCTATCATGAAAGTAATAGAGGTCGTTTATTCTGTAATGATGCTTGCAGCTTATCTGCGGTGCTGCTCCCAGATTATTGTTCCTCTTCTTGCTCATGCCCCAAACCTACTTTTGCTCCCATCACCAACTACGGCACAACATTCCATTGTGGGCTCTTTAAATGCGGTCAGTTTTAAGTTATTTTTATCTATGAATATGGTCTTTAAAAGTTGATGTCAATGTTAAATAGACTCATTTAATTGCATGTGCAGTGTCACCCACATCTACTTCCACTTTGCGCAACTAAGAGAGAATTCTAAAAGATCTTGTGTTCTCATCTATTAATTTATGTTGAGGTGATGGGGTTCCTTCAGTGTCAAATCCATGTTGGGCATGGATTTGACGTTGTCATACTCTTCTTTCGTCAATTTCTTCTTAATAGAATTTGCACACTTATTAGAAAATTGATGAAAGCAAGTAAAACTCAACTAATATGCAAGTTTACTATTTAAATGGTGGTGCTACCTGTTATGTTACCGTTCCCATTTAGTACTTCCAACTTATTCCCTCTCATCTACTTTTCTAACAACGAGCGTTCTCACCTTCTTCTCCAACGATTCATGAAACGTCACTCCCTCGATAATGGTGATGCTCTCTCTGGCCCGATGTTCCTTTCATTAATTGAAGTTAAGGTACAGGCAAAAACCTTTCCTCTCTTCTCCCTCTAATCCCCACCAATTTGTATCCCAACAAACCCTCTCTCCCCACTTATTCACCTCCCAACAAATCTCTCTCCCTCCCCATCAAATCCCCCTCACACACACACTCTCTCTCCATCTCCCTAACGAAATATTGAAACCATAGTTGTCGGGAAGCTATGTACAAGATGGGAAGTTAGCTTCCTAGGAAGTTTGTTTCCCAAACTCGCTTCCACTTACTTCTCATTTAGTAGTCAAGGAGGTTATGAATTTACTATTTAGAAAGTAATGGAATGGACCTAAGTTTACATATATCCTAAGCAAGTATCGTTGAATTGAAACCTAAGACTCTAAGGCACCTACTTCTCTACAAATATCTCATATAAAATAAAATTTAAGGTATGATTGGTCATTCTAACATAATGGGAATGATGCACCTATATCTATTTCTCGCTTCCCGTTTCTTAAAAAAATTTTGAGTTTCGCTTCCCGCTTCTTGCTTTCGCTTCACGACTTGGTAACTATGATTGAAACTTCCTCTTTCTCTCTCCGGATTAGTCTCCCCAACTGTCCTCCAGAGAATCGACAGTGGTAAGTATCCCTTTTTTTGTTTTTCTTCAAGATTGGATAATAGATTTGTTTTCGGGTTTCATGTGAACCAGCAAGATCTTTCAGAACTTGATATATTGTGGTATTTATATTTTTCTACAACCAATTGAAACTGAATAGAAATTTTGAATCTCGAATTTGGTGCCTGATGGGTTGGAGAAAATTTGATATGCCCTGATGTGTAAGTTTTCAGACATTTGATATTACCTTCTGGTAGAGTGTATGATCAATAGCTTCCTGATTTGTTCATTAGAAATGTAAAAAAAAATTCAAGTTGCTTAATTTACCAAAGTTACAGTCTTTACAATTGGTGAACAGATTTTTTTTTGAGCTATTTCCTTGTTCCCGAGTTGCAGCTAATCAGAGTGCTTTTATGCCTGCAAATACTTTGAGGAGAAAACCTAACTTCCAATTCTTTTGTTTTTCAGGTTGTGAATCCCATGACTCCATTTCAGATGCTGCCCTTGAATCCACTATCCTCCAATTTGTCCCCTGCATCCGATTTGGTAGCTTTGTCGACAATAGTCCCCCACAGATTCCTGGAAGATGAGCACATTCAGATTGATTATCTATCCACACACTTGGGTTCACTTTGTAGGTGTCTTGCGCCAAGTGCTTTTTATGAGTAATTAACTATCAGGCTATGACTTATTGTAATGACCCCAAAATCCCACCTTGACTAGAATGGAACCTTGGAATCATCACACCGTTTAACCTGTCTAATTTCATAGCATATCAGACATATTAAACACGAGTCTCCAAAAATGACAATAATAAAGTTTAATATATAAAACAAACCATCTTGTTTATCATGAAACCGGTAATAACAAAACCCACAAATTTGGATCAACCATCACGGTCCCCAAAAACAGCAGAGCCTAAAGAAACATCTACTAAAGTATAATGAGTCTGATACAAACACTACTCACAACTCAAAATCAAGGCCTAATAATATGGCCGCCTGCCCAATTATCTCACTGCTGCTCTTCTACAGGAGCAGGATGGACGGTTGCAGAGTGTTTTTTGGATGCTTTTGCTTTGTAGCATATCCAAATGATGCCGATCAGGAAGAGGATTGCCGACGAAATGCAGAAGGTAGTGACTGCCCTTCTGTGGCCCTTGGGGTCCATGTTGGGGAGGGACATAGTTTTTACCGGATGGTTAGCCTACAAGAAAATTTAAATATAATTAGTAAATGATAAAAATGAAAGGAGTGATAGAATTATTAAAGTATAAACTAATAAAAGTAGAGCAACAAATTTTTAGACTTGGGATCTTCTCAGTAGTTGTAGCTAGCCGGGGAGATGGCCAGCACCACAAAAATACAACCACTCAATAAATTCATGCCAATTTTGGGCACAAATGGAACTGGAATGGACTGTAAGTGGGGAACTTCATATAAAAATAGTGTAGGCTTGGGTAACATATTGAACTACTTTTCCCCCTCAAATGTCCTGAATACCTGAAATCTTTTGGAAATGATTGGAGACTAACCAGATCAGGAAGGCCATATCAATTTCATTTATAAAAAGTAATAAATATATAGGCAAAAAATAATAAATATATAGACAAAAAATAATAAATCAATTATACATCACATTAAATCATCATTGAGATTAAAGTGAGCTGCAGATGGTATTTGTGGGTTCATCATAACATGTAATAAAAACTCTGGCAAACATCTAATAACCTATATTACTATTGTGGAAGATCTTCCCCCAAATATAGGTCTTATGGTGAGCAAATAGTAACCTATGTTCTATGGAGAATGATTTAATCAACATTTATACTGTTGCAGTTATATGCTCATGTATGTGAACAAGAGTTAACTTCTCTAGATTTAATCAATGACTTACAATTTATGAAAGACTTTTCAACTTGGAGTTGGCAAGCCAAGCTCCCTTTCCAATTTGGAAAGTCATGTTTTGCCTTCATATGGAACTTGGTGCATTTCATAGAGTTTTTTTTTCTAAAATAATTTTGGAAGATGCATCTTTCTTCTTGAAAGCTTGAGGATTTAGCGGCTGCTACTAAATTCATGTAAATAATTAATCTATTGACTATAGCATCTCTTCAGTAAAGGGTGCGACAATAACTAGAGCAATTGCAATTTTTGTTCCAACATGAATGAGAACCAAAGAAGAGTAACATATCGACAACATATTTTAATTTTGAACCTACTAACAACCAGTTACTGTTTATTACGAACTGTTTGAAAGATATTTTCTAACATTCTCGAAAGACGATAAATTGTTAGAATATCGAGAAATCTGCCTTTTATCTCGTGGGTAATGTGTTCTAGTTTATGAGGTAACATATAAATGCCAAAAGAAGGTGGTTTGGTGGTAGTGATAGTACTGATTTTACTCCTGCAGGTTCAAGTCATAGTGTTCACAATGGGTCCAATGTCGAGGAGTACTGTAAGAAGATGGTTAAGGAAAATCCTTGCAGCCCTTTATTTCTAAGAAATTACACTCAGTTTCAGTTTCTGTATCAGGTGAGATCTATTCATCTTGTTTATCTGTTGGTGAATATCATTCTCATGTTTCAGTTAATTTAAGAGCATGAAACAAATATATATTTATACATATGATGGAATTAATGTCCTACTATTTGATTCTTTGACTGTTCGATCCAAGGGGTCGCCCCTCTGAAGAGGAATTGTCGAAAATTGAGAGAAATTTTGAACTTTTAACTATTGGAGGTATGAATGTTTTACCTCTAAATTGGACTGTTATATTTTCTCTTTCAATCTGCTTATACAGGATCAGCTACAAACCTCCCAGGCCAATGCCCTTTCGAGAATATCAACTACAATCCTCTCAGACCAATGCCCTTTTGAGAATTTCGCGGCTTTTAACTTTCCTAATGTTTTAAGCAACTGGAATAACTACCCAAATTTCTGGAACTCCAATTTTAGGTGTGTTGATTGTGTTAACCACAGTTGATGGGGGGGTTAAAAGGGACACGTGTTGACTGTGGATGTGATTGAACGATTGAATAGGATCCTAACTCTAGTTCGGCGGACTTACTGCACCCAAAATCAGCTCCTGCTTCCCCATGACTGAATTTGTATTTTTATTTCTTGAATTTGCATTTAATTTTCTCATTGTACAGTTGAATTAACAGCTTTCTTAAATGCTATGTTTGGTTGCCAGAAAATAAGTGAAAACATGGAAAAGAAAAGAAAATTTCAGATTTCTAATACAATTTGTAGTTGTGGTTTGTCTAATTTTCTTTTCTTTTCCATGCTTTCACTTATTTTCTCGGCAACCAAACATAGGGTAAGTGTCGGCTTTTTTCTTAGAAATCAGTTGGCAGATCTTGCATAAATCCGGCTCTCACAGTAGCCTGTTTCATCTTCCTTGCTTAATTAATAGTGACAAAACAAAGTATTCAAGTATAGTACATGAACCATGAACAATGCTTATAAGAACCTGGAAACAAGTCTTAAGTATAGTGAATGAATCAATTATATTTGTATTTGATTCCCTATATAATTTTTCAAATGTCAAGAGTTTATAGCACTAACCATGCTCCTGGAGATGCTGCAAGACAAATGACAACTTGAAAAATATAAAAAAACAACGTTTGTGCTTGTTATAATGAAGAGAGAGAGAGAGAGAGAGAGAGAGAGATATAGTGTGTGTGTGAAGTGAGTGAGTGAGAAATGAAACCAACACTGTTTTCGTTTTTTTTTTTTTTTTTTAGAAACAGAGTCAAATTAGTTTGTTTTTTTTAAGTAATAAGTTAAGATTGAACATGGGGAGGATTCACGCTTTGCGTGTAGGATGGCAACGGGTTTCAAGACTTGCCCGTGCCCGTGCCCGTCCCAGATCCGGGTTGGGGCAGTGCGGTTCGAATTTTTCAAAGCCCTTTTAACCTCATTCCCACTCCGTCCCGTCCTGTTAAGCACTAGCCCGGCTGGGACGGGTCAACCTGCTATTTTATATTATAAATAATATATTTAGATAACTTTAGGATTAATTTAAAGGTAAAATAGTAATTTTATCTTATAAACGGGTGGGTGGGTGGGTGGGTGGATGGGGTAGGGTGCGGCTTAAAACCATTCCCAACCGAACCCAACCGAACCCGACTCGGGTTAACCCTTCATTTCCAAACATGTCCCTACCATGTTTAAGAACTCTCCAAACCTGTCACAATAAGGGCAGATCGGGGTGGGTAACACAATTAACCGGGCCCATTGCCATCCCTACCCAACCGAGGGTGGATTAGTGAACCTTAAGTACAATTAAAGGGAGTTAAGAGGGGATAGGTAAAATTTTAATTTTTTTCTAAAAACCAAAGTTAAATGCTTTAACCCTAAGATTAGTGAATTTTAACTACATTTAAACGAAATTAAAAGAACATTGATTTTTTTCTAAAAACCAAGGTTAGATGCTTTAACCCTAGGATTAGTGAATTTTAACAACAATTAAAGAGAGTTAAAAGAGGACACGATAATTTTTTCTAAAACTAAGGTTAGATGCTTTAACCCTAAGGGTTAGTGAATCTTTTTTTTTGAACGGTAGGGTTGGTGAATCTTACTCATAGTTAAAAAGAAATAAATCAACCCAGGGGTTATAACCATAGTTAAAGATTATTAAAGGGGTGTTTTTTATGAAGTTATGAAATATCTTAAGGTTATAATAGTCATTTTACTCACAAGTTTGGCATAACCAAGGGTTGAGGTTTGAGGGAAACCATGAGATAATTTGCAAAATGTCTGCACATCCCCAGCTTACCGTTAAAAAAAAAAATGTTTACACATGATAATAATTTTCACAAACTAAGAAGATGATATGCAAAAACCCTAAATAACTACCAATGACTTTCTCTATAATTATGAAATAATCTTCCATCTAGTGCTTGTGTAAGGATACTGGGTTCAAGCATTCGGTGAACTCTAGCATCTCCCTTTAAAATAATGTTAAAATTATATAATGCAAAATTTCGTATTTTAATACAATAACGTGCAATGCACGTGAGAAGTGGGAGGGGAAGAGAGACTAGGAAGAGGGTCTGTAATGGGGCATTTTGGAAAAAAAAAAGAATATTTTGTGTATAGAAATTTGAGGGACATTTTAGTCAAAAAGATTGTGAGGGACACATTGGGTATAGAAACATAACGAATGAATATTTTGAGAACTAAAAAGCTTTAGGAATATTTTGGATATAAAAATTGAGGACATCTTGGATATGTAAACTTGAGGGACATTTTAGAAATGAAGAAAATGGAATATTGAGAAACTTGATGAGCATTTTTGGTTAAAAAATTTACGAGGAGCATTGTGAGCATAGAAATTTGATTTAGGGGCATTTTGAGAATTAAAAATACTCGAGAGATTTTGACTACAAAAAAAAAAAATTTGAGGACATTTTGGGTTTAGAAACCTGACTTAAGGGTATTTTGAAGATTAAAATAACTTCAGGGACATTCTTGTCAAGAAAATAAAATATATATTTTTAATAATAAAATGAAATTATCCAACTAGATGGGTCGATTCGAGAACCGATCACCCGGTCAGTTCGACGATCATGAAAACATTGCTTTATCTATTAATAAATGACGATTTTAGAATTAACTTAAATTTCAATCAATTTTTTTGTTAAAAAGTCTTCCAAAATTAATAAGGGAAAATTTTGAAATTAAGCTAAAATTCAATTAATCTTTTAAATATCATTTTCTTTATAAATTTGCAAATGGGTAGTTTTAAAATTAAGCTAAAAATCAATCAACCTTCATAGTACCATTGTCTTTATAAATGAGTAATGTGTAGATTTGGAATTTAGTCAATGTTTTGAATCAATATGTGTAAGGATAGTTTTGAAATTAACTAAAATTCAACCCAAATGTGTAGAACAATTTTGAAATTAATTAAAATTCAACACATTTGTATATGTGTAGGGGCAGTTTTTGAATTAACTAAAAATCCTTCAACTTTTAAAGCAATGAAATAGTAGTTTTGGAATTAATAAAACTCCAATCAACGTTTTGAACACACCCGACCTTAGTATATTAGTAAAGAAAAGATATATAATCTACTATGCTAGTTTATAAATAAAATATATTTATATATTAAAAGCTCACAAAAAAAAGCTTGCAAAGTACTTTTGATAAATATATCTGATGCAAAATTTCTAAGTCTGTTAAAACAATCACGACAAAAAAACAGATTCTGACAATCAAACCAAAAAGACAACAAAAATTGAGGTCGACTCATTCATACCCCTAATAAAAATGAGATTATAGGTGCTCGGTAACTTTTTTAAAAAGGGAGAGAGAGAGAGAGTGTGAGTGAGAAATGAAATCAACACAGTTTTTTTTTTTCTTTTTAAGACAACAGAATCAAATTAGTTTGTATTTTTAGTAATAAGTTAGGATTGAACATGGGAGGATTCACGCTTTTGCGTGCAGGGATGGCAACGGGTTGCAATACTCTTACCCGTGCCCGTCCCAGATCCGAGGCGGGCAGGGCGGGGCGGTTCCAATTTTTCAAAACCCTTTTAACCTCATTCCCGTTCCGTCCCATCCGGTTAAGCACTAGTCGGGTTGGAACGGGTCAACATGCTACTTTATATTATAAGTAATATATTGAGACAATTTAGGATTAATTTAAGGGTAACATAGTAAATCTATCTTGTGAGTAAGGGATTTTACCGCATTTCCTTCCGGGTTGGGCTCTGTGGAGGAATGACACTAAAACGGTCTTTAAGGAGGCTCATGGGTTGATTAAGAGTCATCACATATTTATTTTAGAGGATAGGTCCCGGGATTAGATTATGACTAATGGTCTTGATTAGAATTAGGGTACGCGGTTTGATTAAGTCTCAAGGAAGGGGTTAGGCACCCCAGGATCCCGTTTAAGACGGTTACCTACTCTATAAGTCTAAGCTAAATTATATCAAATTTAAAAAAATGTCAAAGTGTTTATTTTATACTATTCCAAGAAAGAAAAAAAGCTAGACTAAAGTTGAACCCGGATTGGATTGAATATATACATGCCCGAGCGAGATCAGATCGAGCGTAGTTCGAGAGGTGTATGAACCCATCCCAAGGTTAAGGGGTGAGCGTGTGCACCGGAGTGACTAAGGTCAGCCCAAAAGCTTGGTTTGACTAGTCGAGGAGGCTAGAGATTGCATCGGAATGGCTAGGTTACACCAGATTGACTAAGCCTTGGTCTATTGGGCAACGCATAGTATAGACATTTTTTTTTGTAAATCTTTGTTTGGTTACATCATCTTATTACAATTGATGTTATTTAAGAATAATATATTTTTATTGGATAGCTAATTCAAACATACCCGCCAGCGCTTTGTCCCAATGGTAGTGTATCCCCTGCTTTAGGGGGGAGGTCCAGGATTCAATTCCCACGAGGGTGGGAGTCGTTTATACTTTTCACCCACCCACTAACCGAACAGATACTAACACCTAACCCGACGTTGCGGCCTAAACATATATCTCGTACCAAAAAATAAATGTGGGTTATTATCAACCATTCTAAATTCTTCGTGCATAAACTTGTGAATTTTTATTTAAAAAGAATAATAAAAATAAAAGGGGGAAATAGTTAAAAAGGCAACCGACATTCCCATTTCGACGTCTACCCATAATAGACATGAACATCTTTCCTAAATATTATAAAAATAAGAACATTAATTTTAGACATGAGATGTCTATTATCTTAAAAAATATATAGACATATTACTAAACTAAACGGTCTAAAATGTAAAAATGTATACTTGTAATGGACATATAAATAGGCATACCCGAACTTTAGACATTCCAAATGGCACTTAACTATGATTGTGGCCTCATCACGTATGAGATCGATAAAATAAAAGTTATTCCCAGACTCCAAGAGGCTACGGCCCTTAGTTTTATAATTTGAAAGAACGCCTGTGCTAGTTCCACGCAAATTATAAATACCCCCATTAACAGTTTCACACGTCTTCTTTTGGAGATCCAATCACAACCCATCTTTGAGTTCAATCACACTCCATATCAACACGTGTCCTTATTATTCCTATTAACCATAGTTAAGATTTACCAACCCTTAGGGTTTATAAATCCAAATTTATTTTAAAAAAAATTTAACGTTAGGGTTAAAATTTCTTAATCCTAATGTTAAAATTTTTTAAAATATTTTTTTTCAAAACCAAGGTTATTGTTGAACCCTAAAGATTAGAAAATTTTAACCGCAATTAATAGGGGTTTAAAGACACATGTTGAACTATGAGC
This sequence comes from Tetracentron sinense, assembly GCA_015143295.1. Lineage (NCBI taxonomy): Eukaryota > Viridiplantae > Streptophyta > Magnoliopsida > Trochodendrales > Trochodendraceae > Tetracentron > Tetracentron sinense. The sequence continues at coordinate 22,564,114 of CM026559.1, read as the reverse complement.
TCACGATTGGTTGTGATGCGAACTCCTTTTGTACCCATTTACATAAGAATTGGATTTTTCGGGCATAGCCTCTTTGCCTTCACACGCGCCTTCAATTAAGGAAGTGATAGCATGTATATGAAATTATTAATGTTCTCTTGTGCGGTACGCACATACTTTCCTAGCTCACTACATGTCCTCTTTGACACCTATTAACTGTGGTTAAGATTCGCTCACTCCTAAAGTTAAAATATTGAAAAAAAGTTAACCTTAATTATAATTCACTCACTCATGTGGTTACTTTAGTTCATATTATTTTAAAACCTATGGTTAGATTATTTAACCCTTAGGATGAGTGAATTTTAACTAAAATTAATGGGTGTCAAAAGAGGACATGTGGCAAGTAGAGAGGTGAGCGCGTACTACCCAACGAAAGGTACACATGCATGCTTTAGGAATGTGATAGAATGGATTAACACATGTCTCTTTTAACCTTTATTAATTGTGGTTAAGATTCACTAATAGTTAGGGTTAAATAATCTAACATTTTATTATTTTCTTTTTTAATTTTTTTAACTATTAGGATTGATATTTTTTTAATGGGAGTGGATTCTCTCAAGTTGGAACCCCTGGAGGCTGCCACGTGTCTCCTTTAGCACCCCTTAACCATGGGTAAGGTTCACCCACCCCTAGGGTTCACTCACCCATCCTTGGTTTTTTTTTTATATTAATTAGTATTTTTTTTTTTTTATATTAATTAGTATTTTTTAAATTAAAAAAACTGTTTTTTTTATATTAATATTCAGATTGTGAGACTGGGGGTAGCATTCCTCCAATAATAATAATAATAATAATAATAATAATAATAAATAAATAGGGAAAGTAGGAGGTTGTGCTTTTGGCAATCAACTTCCCCTGAGAAATTGTTTCTCCAACAAAAGTGGTTAACACAAATGTCAATGTGAAGAAGTTTAAAATAAATCTGGCACTCAGTTTTCATTCCTTGCTTGGATTCTTGGAAGGTCTCAGAGTACACAATGGTATCATATGTTTTAAGATTCAGCACTCTATTTCACTAAATGATTACAATGGTATTGGATGTTTTAACCATGTCAGGATTCAGCTTCATAAGCTTCAGCAGCAGAAATCTCTGAATCCAATTTGTTCATTAGCTCCTCACTTACATGCTTTGCCACAGATATCATGTTCAGAATGACGCTTGGGTCAAGGCCTGCGCCCCCTCGTTTGGTCAGCCCACATATGTGTCCGTGCCTATTAATAGAAACGGAGAGGGCAGAGCTCATCTGGGATTCCTCTTCTGAAGTTGCATCTACAATGTAGTGCCTACCAACCTACTAGAACATCGGGCAGAAATTAGTGATGAAATGACGATAATGACAATGCGTTTTTGTATTTACATTGATAATAGTAACCATCATAAAAGAAGTGTTTCAAGTCACCTTTGTTAAAGTAATTATGACGGGGACTCCAGAGGTGTCAAACTGTAAAAACTCTTCGTCACTAATGTCATACTCTGGTTGCTCGTCGGCATAGGCGCTGGCAGCAACATTGACTTTTGGGATACCTGTATTGCTCAAAGCAGCCTACCAAACCAATGACAGCATTTGGTAACATTAGTGTTTAATAAGGTTGGGGAAAGATGAAGTGAGGATAACAACTCATGTTGCCAGTTGCCACATTGTAAGGAATTGTTGATTGATAATGTTAATAATTTTTTATAGGTTTGTGAAGAATTATTAGGTGGGTATGAAATATTCTCGGTCCAGAGGGTGTGGGGTTTGGTAGGGTCGCCTCTGGTTTTTAAAAAAATGTTTTTATTGAGGGCCAAGTTCATTTTAAAGTTAGGGAGGCAGCTGCCCCCCTTGCCCATGGCTATGCCCTCTTAAATTAAATGATATAATATATACACTTAGTTTTTTTTAATCAAAAGTTGAGGGGGGCTAAAAAGCCCCTGCCTCCACCTGGCTAAAAAGCCCCTGAATGCTATCTCTATTTTCAATCTCATCCTTGCAGTTTTTTTTCCTGTTTGTGCAGTTTATTTGAATGAAAGAGAGAATGAAATATGCGTCACTAACCTTGATGGCAGCACCTAAGGCGTCCAGTAGATTCCCATCTGAACTAACTACAAGGCCATCAATATAGAGATCCCAACATATCTTCCCTTCCACAACTGACAGAGATGATAGATTGATTCCAGCACCTGACACATTTATTAAGAGATAGAATCATCGATCATGTGAACTGAAGCAAGAAAAAAATAATAATAATAATATTATATGAGAGAGTGCCATTTCCCCAATGAGAGAAGACACATGCCAGGCTAAAAAATTTCCGGTGAGTTGTCTTGCTTTCACTTCATACCTGCTCCACTTTTACCACCCAAGAGACATCTCTGAAGTGCAACAGAGAGTTCTCTTGACAATTCTTCACCTCCTCTGCCCTGTATACATAGTGATACATATGTTTAACTTTCAGAAGGAAAACGCTGAAAAGCCAAAAGAAATGTACAAGGACTTATTTATTGCATAACAGATGATAAATTGAAATACCAAGAAGGGGAAAGAAGAAAAGAGCACCACGGCCCAAAACTAACTCAGGAGGGTTGGATTCTATCTGCAAGTAAAGGGTAACCAGTAACCACATATTTCTCAAACTATTTAGGAGAGAGAAAATCTTAGTCTTACGTACAAGTTAAATCTCAGATTAATTTCCAGCTAACCTGTTGTGCCATTTTCATGTCTACCTCTCCGCTGTTATAGACTGGGTCTATTAGTAAAAGAAATTTGTGGAAATGAACACCATAATCTTGTATAAAAACTGCCTGAATTAAGTTTTTCGTTACAAGGAAAGAAGTAACAAACACGCACACAAAAAAGAAGGAAACTTCGTCCGAAGAGATATCGTCTCTACTATAGGTTAGAGAAAGTCATGCTTCTTATTGTTCTAGGAATAGCTACATATTTAGGAAATGAACAATAGAAAACTGTCAAATTCCCATACACCGGTCTGTAGATTATAGTGCCTCTATAAGAAGACAGGGAAATCAAATGGCACTTACTGCATGCAGGTATCATGTTACCTGACAAGACAATGTGAACAAGCAAGTTACATATCCACACCCCATGTAAATTGTAGGAATGCGGATGTCAGCATTGGCTTAAACCCTAGTTCACTATGGTCTGCAGAGTTCCCAGCATGAGCTACATTCTTATATACTAGATACAATAGTAATACCAACATGGATACATGTATATGCACTCAAAGACTCACACCCACTCAAAACTGTTATATTTCTAGAAAAGAGTATAAGTCTAGGCCTTCTAATAATTTCTTCTTCTGAAGCGATGTCAATGTGATGGACTCTCTAAATATGGTGGTGGCCAACACCACCGAATCTTGCACATACAGTGAAATTTTCCTACATAGACTATTCACATAAACACTGGTTCTATTTTGGGTTGAACAGGATAATGGTGAATTCAGATTTCTGATAACATTATCATTTGTTAAGATATCAGAAAACAGTAAAATCTAATTAAATAAGGGTAGTGCTACGAGCAGCCCACCATTTGCTGATAAACACCAAAAAAATTTAATCCTGAAACCTTTATTGAAACACCAAAAATAATATAAAATGACAAAAAAACCATGTCTCTTTGAACCTCTTTCTAAAAAAAAACCTGCAACTATCTCTCTATCTGACCAAAGAGAAAGGAGTTAGAACTCGGATCTGCTTTGCCCTCTTTGCTGTCTTTTCCCAAGAGACCCCAGATCAGCAAGTTATCATAATACATCTTAAGGTAATAATAAATGAGCAATCTCTTTGATCCTGCATTTTCACCAATAGATTTAGAGAGATGTAGTGAGGAGTAACACCTGCAGTAAACCCAAAAATGTCTGCTTTTTTGGATTTTTCCTTCCCATTCAGTTTAAAATTTTTAGCATTTCTAGAAACAGTTGAGGAGGCACATTTAGGGCCTAGATTCTCATTTGTGAGATTCTCCTTTCATGACCTTACATCAACTTAACAGAGCAATCCTACCATTGGACGGTGGAGAGGTCTTCTATCACGTCTTCATAGAAGAGATGTTCTCTATTAGTGTTGATTGGAACCCTAATGTAATAGAGAGAGACAAGTTGCCTTTTTTTAAAAATAAAAAAGGGGTTCTAGTCTTTTTCATCTTCTATTTGGTGTTTCACTAGAGATTGTGTGAGAATGGTGTATATCAGTAATCTTTGGAGTGCAGTAGCACCACCCTTAAATAAACCAACCTCAAATGCTGGGGCTGCTGTCGGACTGCAGTCAACATATATAGCAACCTTTCCTTTGTCAGGTTGCAGTGGACTCGGTTTTCCAAGTTCAGCCTGCAATTAAATAAATTACTAGGAAACATTAGTACAACATTCTACAAGCCAATTTCATATTCAGAGCAAAAGAGGGGCCCTTATCAAAGGTAAGAACATAACAGTTAACGTAATCAGCAGAGTTTAAAATAGGTACAGTAAGTCCTGATGAAAATAAGTGAAAAGTAAAACAGCATGGAATAGAAAACACCTTCACGCTGGCAATAACATCCGTCGCACCGATCCTAACTCTTGCCGAGCCATTTGCCTGTTATGAATCCCACAAAATAAAACAAGGAGAGAAAGTGCAGTCAGTTTGGTCAGCTAGAGAATGAAATCCCAAACTAACACAAGAGAAAGATGTCATTATTTTCCAATAACTATGGACCAATAGACTATACGTGAGGAATGACTCCAGTATCAACAGAGATGGGTCGGTAATTCAATCTTTTTCGACCATCAGAGCGAAGGTCTTGAGCAATGCCACCCTGTATGAAATGCTTCTCTCCAACAGATAGTCCCACCATGGCTGAACATGCATGAATACAAGACGATCAAAACTCATGAATGATGGAAGCAAGAAATATCAACGATGGAAATTTGAAATATCACAGAACAAATAAAGGAAACATCTATGAGATAACAGACCACCTTAAACTATAGTTGAGAAAGAAAATTCGAGTGAATTTTTGTGTGTGATGAATAACATAAATTGTATTAAGGTAGAAGAATGTACAAGGTTTGGGGAAATGAGAGATGTTCCCCTAAAAAGGTGACTCAAATATCACCAAAAATAAAAAGATTCCAATTATGTGCACAATCAAAACATGGAGTGCCTAAAAATTCAGGGAGATGGGCAGAGCAACTTTGAAAGCACCAATCCGACGGTGGAACAAAGTTTGGGTAAAGACGAGTCAAAGTCATCAAACATTCTACTATTTTATTCTTTCCACCAATGCCAACAAATTACTCCAGGCAGCATACTCCAAAGAACATTGGCATTAAACCTGAGGGCTGTTTTGGCCGGCCAATGAATACCTCCCTCACCTCGTAAGGACGAACCCAGGAAATCCCAAACAAGGAAAAGAAAAAATCAGAAAGCGGAAGAAGCAGACTAAAACAAGCCTTCTGAATCCCAGACTACAAAATAAGAGGAAGAGGATATTAGAGTGGACGACAATGTAAAAATAGAACCTAGATACCATGAAACCCAATTGGTGTATTACTTCTATCAGTACTTTAAAACATTGTACTTGATCATTTGATCTTGTGCTTCTGAGATACTAAACTCGTAAATAGAAAGCTACTTTATTCAGTGGTTCGCAAGTTCAAGTTGGAAACATGTTAAGGATGAAACCAAAAAGAGTTTTGCTTATATCAGCACTTCGAAGTTCATACCATGGATTTTCGGGGTTAAAAGGTTTAGAAACCAGAAAGACCCATCTAACATGGTGTCCTACAAGTCACCTGAGTGGGGCTCTAAAACAAAAAGAGGTGCCAACAATATACCCTCAGAATGCATATTTAGTTATTTGTACTGCCCCAAAACTGCAAGACCCAGTGAATATCTTACAAAGTCCAAACAACGCAACGCACATACTAAGTGTCTTTCAAAGCAACGGACCTCCTAAATCTTAATAGGCTCATTTTTATAGATGTGTGGTTATAGAGAATACCAGAGCATGCTCATGGTACAAAAATCAAAAGGTAGAAACATGCATGAAGAAGAAACAAACCAAAGAAATCTCCAAAATTGAACAAAAACTAAACAAACTAATTTTCACTTAGCTACAAGAAAACCCTATCAAGACCCAAATATTCCATTTTGAAAACCTTTTGGAGGTAAAGATGCACAAAAGAAAAATTTTAAAAATCCAAATGAGCCCTCTCTCCGACATTATTAAAAGATTATGTCTTACATAATAAATTAATTTAATTTAACTTAAAGAATTTATTAAAATGCAGAATATCAAGATGAATTACCTAACAAGAAGGTGAAAGTTGACAGCAAGTTATCAAGGTTTTCATCAAAACTTGCAATACATGATCAGGACTTTTTATAAGAATTTTCCTTGGCATGACTGCAGTGAATTGTGAGACAAATAGGAGATGAGGGAAATTAAAAGACTCATGCTCTCCATCTCCTTAAAACACTTCAACAGCCTTTTCTACCCTCCCTGATCTACAAAGAGCACATATAATCATATTGAGAGTATAAACTTTTGGAGAAATCCGACGACGTTGCATTTCCCTATAGAAAGCCAAGGCAATAATTGTCCGACGTAAACTGATCAATGAGGTTTCACACCAAAAAATCTTTCATATGGAGAGAGACCAGAGATAACAGATGACGGAATGCGATTCATGTTATAAACAACTACAAGAACTGCTTTACCCCAAAAATGACCAGGTATAGATGCAGAGAACAACAAAGATCTAGCAGTTTCAATAATGTGTCTATGCTTTCTTTCAGCAACACCAGCCTTCATTAGATAGAAGATATATGTGGCACTCCTGAACTTCTTCATGTAGGAAAGATCGATTAAAAACATGGGGAGATGTATCCCACAGGCGGTATGAGTAGGGTAAGGCTACAAAGAGCTTAGAATGAGAATCGAGAGTTTTTGAGATGACACTATTCTTCAAAAGAGACTCTGCAGATGTGAATCTATTTGCTTTGGAGAGAATGTGAAGAATATAAGAATAGGTTTAGAGTGTGTGGGAATTGGGTCTTTGAAGTTCAACCCAATTGAAGAATTCGAGCTATAGAACATGGTCTGTTTGGATTTTCAACAGAATGTGCTTGATTCTGAATGGAGTTAGACTGGTGGCTAATGCATTGAGCTTAGCCCAATTAGAGTGTATGAGGTGGCTGTGACCAATTAAAGATACCAGCATGTGTGGGTTGTGTGCAGCAAGGTTCAAAAAAACGGTTTGGGACACCATAACGGACACGGCCGAAACCGTTACGTAACGCCGTTACGTAACGTGTTCACCGAAACCGTTACGTAACGGTTTCGGCGTTTTTTAAAACCATGGTGTGCAGGGGCGGAGCCATAGGCGAGGGGGGGCAAAATCCATTATTTTGTAGGTATAGTTTATTTTTATTTTTAAAATGCATTATATCTTAATTTGTATATAGTGCCCCCCCCCCCCACAAACAAAATTTTGTAATTTTTTTTATTCGTATAATATAAAGGGATTGATTCTTTAGGCATCCATGTGTCCCTTTTAACCCTCTTTAACTCTAGTTAAGATTCATTAACTCAAGACTTATTTTATTTTTCGAAAAAACCAAGGGTAGATGCATAAACCCTAGGGGTGATTGAATCTTAACCATAGTTAATAGGTGTTAAAATAGACAAGTGTCAAGTAGGGGAGGCGCACATGTTCCACCTAGTGGAACGCGCATGGAAAAAAGAATCTTCATTATATAAAAATATCATTTGTTTTATTTATACAATGAATTTATCAAAAGAGGGGGACTTTATTTTTCTTTTGATGGACATTTGTTGGAAGGGATATTATTCTATTGAGACCGTCCAGGGTGGAGACCACCACGAAACCGTTCCCAACAGCACAAAGATTAAAAAAAAAATTTTGGAACCCGTGCAATTTTTTTCTTCGTGTTGTTGTGAAGGGTCTCGAGGTGGTCTCCACCCTGGACGGTCTTAATAGGATTTCCCTTTTTGGAATATTATATTAACAAACTTTATGACCACGATAGACCTATTACCCAAAAAACAATTTGCCCCAAAACCCAAGGCCCCATACCCAAATCCCAATAATTTTCTTCATATATGTACCTTGGCCCCCACAAGGAAAAATTCCCGGTTCCACCCTGTGTGGAGTTATGCTTTCCGACAAAACTGCAGGAGAATAGACTTTCTATTTCTCACAATTGAAGGGGTGGGAATCATTTTCTTCTGTTAGGGTCTATTCTTTGCTGAGACTTATAAATCTTGGCACTTTGTACTCTGGCATGGTAGATGTTTTAGCAAGATTAAACTCTTACCATCATTAGATTTCAAGTCTAATAAGTTTTTTATGAGAATTCAAATCATTCATTTTGTTGCATTTGAAGCCTTACAGGAATTACAAAACCGAAGAGATTAAAAGCACGACAATCTAGTTCTCAAAAGAAAATGCATACTATCACATTACAAAACTTGCAAAGTGCCAGACTATATAAGTCTCCGCAAAAGAATGGACCCTTATCGATAATTCAAACAGATGAACAAAATGCTTGTTTTTTTCGATCCTTCTACATTATCAAAGAGTCTGAAACAAGGGTTTTTCTTCGCATTAAAGAAATGGGTGTCAATCAAATCAATGTAACTAAGAGAGAAAAAAAAACAATGTATTGATCAGACAGAGACTTGTGACCATAACAAATCAGGGGTTATACCAGTAGTGAGATGTTTAGGATAGGTTCCCCAACCAATATACATGTTCAAGCTCGACCCGAGTTTTCTCATCCTTATTCGAACTTGGCTCATGAAAAAGGTCAAAAGCTCGAGCTAAAGCTCGATTCAGATTATTCAGTCGGACGTCACGAGCTCAAGAGTACTGAGATGCTTGAGAGAAGAGGGGCATACCTGATTCGAAGAATTGTTGTGGGGAACTGCAAAGGAGATTCTAATATGAGATCGAACCAAGAAGACTTCAAATGATTCTCTCTCTCTCAGTTTGATCTGGGGCGCCAGAAGTAGCAATCAAATGTGTTGAAGAAGATCACAACGGGATGGATGCAGACAAGCTCGTCGACCATGGGTGGAACTGAAACACTCTCTGCTCTCTCGCTGCCATTTTCGCCAACTCAATCTAATTCGAACGATGACAGGTAGATGAATGGTAAACCAATGGAGAGGGAAGATAGCAGAACGAAGGAGAGGGGTTTAGGGTTTTAAAGGAAAATAATCACCTCCTCGTTGGAACGAAGGAAACGTCTTTGTTCCCTTTTTCTTGCCACGTGTCCCATTTTAACTGGTAGATTTTTCTTTTTTTCTTTTTTGGGTATTATGCTCACCATTAAGGTTTAAAACAATCTTTTATAAATTTGCAGCGGTTGCTTGGACTTACCCTCATGGCATCTTAGCAGTCTTAGTTTTTAGAAGGAAACAATTGAACCACAAGAGTTAAATTAACCATATGCGTTTGAGAGTCCTTAATTGAAGTTAATTGATTAAGTGTTTATTAAATTGGTGGAAAGTGATTTTCGGAATTCAGTTGAGACTCAATAATTGCTAGGGATTCTAATAGAAATCCGCGAAACTCATATCACTGCGTGTCAGTAGATCCTGTGGACAACTGTCTATCATTTCGGCAGTTCATCATCTCAAATGAAGAAACGACAACATGTTTTATATCCGAAATCAAGAAATTAACTTTTGCAGTTTTCTTCCGGACTTACTTTTTACAGTCAAATCGTAGTATTTTTTCCCGAAATTTCTACAGTGGGTGTCGGACTGTCTAAGGTTCAGTTACCTGAAGTTTCGTCAAAATCAAATGTCATATAGTAGGTTTACGGGGGCCGTATACGAGGCAAAAAGTCGGAATTTAGTCAACCGGTCATACCATTGACCCGGTCAATGGTTCACATCACTATGGTCTTGTGCATGGCATATGACCTTGGCCTATAAAAGAGGGGTCAGCCCCCTCATTCTCACCATTTGCTCACGGTCGAGGTTCGGCCAGCCAAACACTCCACTTTCTAGAGAGAGATAGTCTAGAGAGAGAGAGAGACAAGAGAGAGAAAGAAGAGAGAAGAAAAGGGGAAGCTACCTTAAGGTATTTCGACACTCCCGACGTGTTGGCGGCGTCCGATTTCTTCCTTGGTGCATCGGTTGGCGTGTGAGAGAAAAATAAAAAGTTAGATAGAGAGATGCTCTACCTTGGGGTTAATCGCTCTTTTGAGTGCATTAGCAGTGTCCGTTTCTTCCCCAGTCATCTCGAAATCCATGTAGGGAGGTAAAACCCTTTCTTTCTTCCCTATTTTTCTTATTTTGAGCTATGTGAAATATATGTTTTTGTTTGGCGTGGATGAAAAAGGGTTAGAGACCCCGTGGAAGATGTATAGAAGGGTGTGTATGCATGGAAAATGAGTAGAAGAGTGTAGCCCTCGGTCTAGAGTGTAAAAACCCCGGATTTAGGCTCACTGTGCAGTGGGTGATCGATCACCATGTATGGACGATCGATTGCCAACATGCAAAATGTCTGGGCACTCGATCACCTAGCACTGGCAATCGATCGCTAGTGCCTAGAATGGTTTTTTGGGGCTGTTATGATGCTTGGACTTCTGTTGGACCTTCGGGGAGCTTGAATTGGGTCCTGGGTATTTGATATCGTCACCCTAGGGTGTCGAAAAGTTGTCTGAGTGTTGTGTAAGGCGATGGACACACCCATTGGCCTAGAAATGTTCCTTAACAGGATAGTATGTTATTGGATTTGGTATACAAGCATGAGGCCCAACGGTTTCAGTTAATCAAGTGGGGCTTAAGTTAACTGGGGTTAGTCTTATGGTTAGAAAACCTAACCAGGGTAAGTATAGTCCGTGGTTCCTCTTTGACTAGGTCAAGAGTGACGGTGTCCAGTAAGGCCTGTGGTTCCTCCGTGACTGATAGTCGGGAGATGTCGGTCTGTTTGTCTAGGTCGTCTATGGTTCCTCTTGGATTAGGTCAGGAGTGGCAGTGTCCAGTAAGGCCCTTGGTTCCTCCGTGATTGATAGTTGAGAGATATCGAAGTCGTAGGGAGTTTAAAGTTGTTAATCATCAGATAGTGTATAGTCCGGGGTTCCTCTTCGGATGGGTCAGAAGATGTCGGCACTGTGTCTATCGGGGTCCCTTCTTGGTGGAACGTCAGGAGATGTCGGCATTGATAAAGATGTCGGGGTTCTTCAATAGGCTAACCAGAAGATGACAGTAGGTAGGTTGGTCGTGGTTCCTTCTTGATTGATACTTAGGACGATAGCGGCAAATACACGGTAGATGTTGTCAGTCAATTGTATTAAGAAGTATGTCCTTATCGGGTGAATGCCCGGTGTCACGCCCCGAAAATCAATACAATTCATATCTCATAAATTCATGGATTTTTAGGCATGGACCTGGAACAAATCCCAATACTAAATGGAAATAATTCAAATTAATCCATTAAACAGAAGTGTATATCGAGCCATTAAAATAAATCAACGACAATAACCAAATAAAATTGACATTTTTCAGTCTCAATTTAATACTCACCTAAACAAGTTCTTTCAATAACTCAATAAAAATCTAATTAAAACAAAGAGCTCCTTTGACTAACTAAGCTCCTGCTGACTTCTAATTTCCTCAAGTTTCTCTTAAAAAGATAGAGTATAACAAGGGTGAGCACGATGTCCCAGCAAAAGAACACATCCAACAAGCAATAATTATATCATTATATATGCAATAAATTATGCAACAAAATTTTACAACATATGCAATTTAATTATTCATAAGTTTCACAATTTACCGTTAATTTAATTATTGGTCACAGTCTTATGTCCATAGGATTCAAACTGATATCGTCCTAATGACATTCTTTTACTGGCAACACTAAGCTCATCCAGTCGGGTTCCCACAAAGTTTGCCCTTCATTTATTTGATCTACCGAGTGTCTCACTCCTTTAGTCAAAGGGTCATTTGGTTTAAAATACACAAAACATCAAAATTTATTTGATCATCATTCCTATAAATCTAAAACATAATGAAAACCTAAAACTAAGGTGGAGTGTTCACTTGCCTCAACAATTTAATCTACCACGAGGAAGAACAAGCTGTGGAATCGTGATCTCCTTCCTTAAAAACTCTTCCAAAATGAAAACCCTACTTGTCTTCTCTCCCACGTTCTATTCTCTAGAGATTGTGTTTTGTGCATTTTAAAATTAGGTTTACCACTTTCTATTTATATTAACCCTATTATTTATTTATCAGAATGTCATTAGTGACTCGTGTTTGTCTACAGTTCTAATTAAATCTTATTCAAGCTTATTCTTATTCCCTCATTTATTTTCACACTAGCTAATTAATTTCTAGGTCACTAGACCCGGGTTGTGTGTGTAATTTTCGGATACGAAATTGTTTGGGTCGGCACACTCAGGGTTTGTGTAATTGTCTGAGTGGATGTACTCAGGGTTCTGTATGAAATCATCGGATTCCAGTTAGTTTGGGTTAGTATACCCAAGGTTTGGTCGTGTTTAGGTAAAAGCCAGAACAAGTCGACCGGTGTTCATGACCGATCGACCGCTCTCCTACCGGTCGACCAGTTATCACACTTTTTGTATGGGGATTAACTCTAGTGAAGGGTTTTTGGACCAATCGATCGCTCCTCATGACCGATCAACCACTCCTTCAAAATTTTGCCCAGTTTGACTTTTTTCACCAAATCATTAAGGGTAGGATGGTCTTTTGACCACCCCTTTTTCTATATAAACCCAATTTTGTGGGTTGAGGGTTTATGAAACCCTCAAGCATAAACTTTAGAAGATTTTGGAGAAGGGGAAGGGAAGAACTAGGGTTTTGGAGCAAGGGTTGTTTGGGGGAATCTATTGAAGCTGGGATCTTCTTTTTCAAGCAAGGATTTTCCTCCACCAAGCTTGGATATCATTTTTCTCAAGTATCCTCAGGTTTTCTCCAATCCTAAAGGTTAGTACTTCCTACTACCTAGCTTAGTGATAATCTAAATTTTAAGAGGTAGGGTTTACATGTATGATTTGTGAGTAAAATGGTAAATACCTATTCTTCCTAGCTTAGTGATAACCTAGATCCATAACTTCAGGTTTTCAAGTTTGAAAGGGTAGAGATGTACACATGTTTCAATTTCTCAATCTACCATGATCGCCATATAATGCATGAACTATAAATTATGATGTGGATGTAATAGGCTAAGTAACCATGATTGATAAAATGTATGTCAGATGTATAATATCTAATACCATGATTCCATGGTTTAAGCTTTGCCAATAGTACTATGATGCTTTTAGGGTTCTTCTACAAATATTTCATGTATATCATACCCATATAGGTTTTCTTTAAAGATCTTCCAGATTTATATAAATGTTTGAATGTGATATGTTACTTCTTTAAGTACTTCCATGACATGATGATGTTCACAATGCACTATGCACAAGCATGCATGCATGAACCGAATTTCCTAAATATAAGTATATGAAAACAAGCTAAGACTAGACACGTGATTCCACGCAACGGATGATAAAGCCGGACATTGGGCCGGTCAAGGATAAGGCACATCCAAGGATATGTCATATCCGGCTTCAAGAAAATAAGACAAGCGAGTATGATAATGCCGGACATTGGACCGGTCAAAGATAGGGCATATCTAAGGATATGTCATATCTGGCTTCAAGGAAAAACATGATAATGCCGAACATTGGGCCGGTCAAGGATGTTAGTGATGCTAGTATGTCCATCCATTCCATAGTTCGGATACTAGTTACAAAGGGCACTAACATCTGGCTTCAAGAAAAAATAAGACAAGTCAAGCATGATAAGGCAAGCAACACAAGACTATGTAATTCAAACACGACAAGACAAGCATGATTCTCACAAGACAAGAATAGTTTTTAAGAATGACAAACAGGTGTTGAACACGAACTACTATTTTCACGAATAAGTATGAATTATGCACACGGAGTTTTACAAGGTTTTTCGCATTTAATCTCATGCATGTCATGTACATTTATGTCATTTAAATAGAAAACTTGAAATTATTTATATTATTACTATTGTTAGCTAGTAGTTTGTACTCTCTGAGTATTCCATACTTAGCTGTACATTTTATGTCGGCAGGTACCCCTTTTGATATTTGTGCTCCTAGTCCATGGGTCGAGGAGGATTATGGTGAGGAGGAGCCTCATCCTAAGCGTACAGTGGAGGCTAGACATTTAGATATCTGGCCTTACCAGGATAACTACTGAGAGAGAGACATGGAGAGAGATAGAGAGTCTTTTATATTTTGATGAGTGAGCATGTCCACTCTTACACTTGATATTGTTTGTATATAACTTGGAATACTGATTATGTATAGAAAAGAAAAAGTTAGTTTACGCTTCCGCACTTGATTATATTTCCGCTACATATATGCCTTGTATATTTTGCAGGATGGCTTGCTAGGTTATGTTAGTCACGTCTAAAGTCTCACCTAACTCGTAGGGGGGATTTTGGGGCGCGACATACTTAGTTTCTGTAAAAACATTCATATCTCTTTCATCCGAGCTGTTCATCTATACAAATTGTAATTCACATATTTACAAATAAAATTATAAAAGATAGACATTGCTTATCATATTTTGTGGGTTGTATTTCTGTATCATCTAGTAGTGGGTTCCATTTCAATCTCAGATACTTGAAAGAAGAAAATAAAAAAAAATGATGCCTGAAATAGTCCTAGTTCATGGCTTTCAACATAAAGCAAATACACAAACTGAAATTTTAGCATGAAGCAAAAAGAACTAACAAGTTGATCAACTATGTTGGACTTTAGAAAAACAACCCAGAATTAGGTTGGGCTAAATCAAGTTTATAGGGCTTGATAAGCCAACTACATCTTTCAGGTTTACTACCTTGACTTGTGTTGATAAACCCTACTAAAGCTTTGTCTACTTCGATCATACAAGAATGCTTTCATAGCATTATAAGTTTGAATCAGGTTGGGCTAAATCAACTCCCCCCCACTCTCATTGATTTGAATATAAATTTCTATCTAACAATAACATGCTTTCATAACAATCAATTAAAAAAAACAAAAATCCCCAATAAAAGAATATTTATAAATTTTAGTTTAGTAATAGGTACTTTAGTTTTGTTTTTCACGTGGCCAAAAGATTAAAATGTTTAGTACACAGGGGAAAAAAAATCAATGCTTTCGCAAAGGTTTATTGATAATTCCCATAAGAAATACAGATATGAAGAGAAGGACTAATACCACTTAATATGATTGAACTATCCCAAGCCACTCAACCACTATAAGCAGGCCATGTTTTAATAGTTGAAAATTACAACTAATATACATTTTTCATTTACCATAGAGAATATGAAAATTAGAGGCACTTGTTAAATATGGTTATAAAAACCAGATTACCGAGTTCAAGTTAATAAAAAAACATATAACCATGGATGTCTCACTTACTTCAATCAGAACATATGAGATCTTCAAATAACCAATCAATTCACAATCCAAACATTATAATATAAAATCTAAAAAACTAATTAAAATCATTTGAGCTTAGTGAAAATCGCAAGAAATGGCAAAAGAACTAGACATAATTAATTGCTTGATTAACAACATAAAGAGCAGATCTTCGATACAAATCCTAGATCAACAATTTCAGAGATCGAATATCCATCACAGTCCGAAGAGAAAATGAAGAGTTCAACTTGATAATCAAATTTGAAAGGTTTTTTATTTGAGAGTTTTGTAAAATTACCTAGGATTGAGAAGTTGATGATGAGCATGGAGGTTGGTGGCGCTGTTGGTCTAGGGAGAGACAGAGAGAACCTACACAGAGAGAGAGAGAGAGTTAGAGAGCATAGAGAGAGAATGAGAGACAGAGAGGAGATCTCCTCTCCAGAGAGCATATAGAGAGAGAGCGATAGAGATAGAGACATGAGAGAGAGGAAGAGAGATAGAGAGAGATAGAGAGAGAGAGAGAGAGAGAACAAGGGACTTACCAACTGGCGGGGGTGGTTGGAGCCGAGAATAGGAGAGCAGTGTACAGGAGAGAGCTTTGGGGAGGAAATACAATTTTCGCGATGTTTATAAGATTATAAGAGACGAAACCATTTCCGTCTCTAATACTATTAAAGGTTTAGAGATGGAAATAGTTATGTATCTAATACTGTTAAAGGTTTAGAGACAAATATATTTCCGTCTCTACTGATCTTTCACAATAGAGACGGATAATTTCCATCCTAACAACAACTTCTGTCTCTACCAACATTAGAGATGAAAAATATTCCGTCACTAATATATGTTTTATTAATAAAATGAAATAAATAGTGGAATATTTATTAGAGACGGCATATTAGTGACGGAATGGAGTTCTTTCTTTATAAGTGCGGTATTAGAGACAGAATGGTTTTCCATCTCTATTATTCCGTCGCTAGTCGGTAGCTTTGTTGTAGTGTCTCTATCTATCTCCCTTAAAATTTTCCCAAGACCTAGTATGTTTAACCTTTCTATTATCTCCCACTCTCAATGCATAAGCATTTTCTTAGCAAACCCTAGACCCATAACTACGTATTTTTAGGTATAAACAAAAATCCTAAATAATTGATAGAAACAACCCCACTCGGAATAGGAGTTTCCAAAACACAAAACAGGCTCAAAACGTTTTGGACCGCTCGATCAGCACCTAACGCTGCTTGAGCAGTTCGCTCAAGGACTTTCACATTGAAACTATCGCACAACCGCTCAATCGGCGCCTTACCTCTGCTCGAGCGGAATGCCTGAATTTTCTCTAATTTGAGCCAATCCTCACATTTGTGCTCCTCCTACGTTTTGTTGTTGTTGAGAGAGATTTCATTGCGAGGAATCCCGAGGTCGTTTGCCGATTTAGCACTGAGAGGCCCAAATTCATACCAGAAAGATACTGCCTTAACATAAAAAACGGGCACCAAAGCCAAACGGGGGATCATTATTGATGTAGTGTCTTTTAACACATGAATTTTGACATAGCCTAAGTTTAGAATTATTTCGATGGAAATTGATGGGAGTTTGTCCGATTTGAGCCCTAGTCACCGTAATCCGACTTTAGAACTACCACTGTGGCCCAAAACCTTCAAACGAGTACCAATTAAACAGGGGGTTGGTGTTTGATGTCGTTTCTTCATCCGTCGTATTTCGGACCCAACCTAAGTGTTGAGAATTGCTTCGATGGAGTCGATGTCGTTTCCCAATTTAGCCTGAGGGCCCGGAAAACCAGACTTAGAAAAAGTCTATTTCTCCTAAAATACAAACGCGAACCAAATACAAACCGGGGATTGGATTCGAAGCCGTTCTATTCAACACGTGTATATCGGAATCAAACCTAAGGGGGAATTCGTGTCTATGTAATCCGAGCGGCAATTGCCCGTTTGGCACGAGAAGCCTTGTAAATCAATAATTAGAAAGATACTTGTCCGAAACATCCAACCGAGCACCAATCCAAACCAGGGTCGGATTCGATGTGGTGCTCTAAACAGTGTACTGCGACTCAAATATAAGTGTGGGAATTAATTTCGAGGAATCCGAGGTCTTTGCACGATTTAGGCATGAGAAGGCCCAAAATTCATACAGAAAGTATGCTTCGGCCTTAACATAGAAACGGCCAACAAATCCAAACCGGGGGGTTAGATTTCGATTAGTTTCTTTTAAAACATGATTCGACACAGCCTAAGTTTGAGAATATTTGCGATGGAATATGACGGTGGTTTGTCCGATTTGAGCCCTATCGCCCTAATCATACTTAGAATATACTATGGGCCCAAACCTCAAACGGTGTACCAAAATCTAAACGGGGATGGCTTTCGATTATTTTCTTCTAATGCGTGATTCGACACAACCAAGTGGGAGAAATTCGTTTGAGGAGTCCAATGTCGTTTCCCCAATTTGCCCTGAGCAGGCCGGGAGGAAACCATACTTAGAAGTAACTTCGTCCCTAAGGGCATACAAACGCGAACCAAATCAACCGGGGATCGGGATTTTGAAGCCATTTATTCTAACACGGTTTATATCGGACTCAACCTAAAGTGTGGGAATTCGTGTGTCTATGGAATCGAGCGCATTTGCCCGATTGGGCACCGAAGGGCCGGTACTCCATATAGACAGTATACTTTGTCCTAAAAATACAAACGCACACCAAATCAAACCGGGGGTCGGATTTTGATGGTGTGTCCTCTAACGCGTGTACTCAACAAATCTAATGTGGGAATCATTTCGTTGGTCCGAGGGTTTGCACGGATTTAGGCACTGAGATGCCCCAAAATTCCATACCTAGAAAGCTATACTTGGCCGTTAACATACAACGGGCACCAAATCCAACCGGTGGGGTCAGATTTGATGTAGTTTCTTGTAACCATGTATTTTGACACAGCCTAAGTGTAAGAATATTTCGGTGGAATCTGAGGTCCTTGGTCCGATTTGAACCCTGTCGCCCGTAATCATACTCAGAAACTATACTTTGGCCAAACCTTCCAACGCGTACCAAATCTAAAGGGGGTGGGTTTTTTGATGTCGTTTTTCTAATGCGTGTATTCGAGCCAACCTAAGTGTGAGATTCGGTTCGATGGAGTCCGATGTCGTTTCCCCCATTTGGCCGAGAGGCCCGAAAACGGTACTTTAGAAGGTATACTTCGTCCCAAACATACAAACAGTACCAAATCCAAACCGGGGGATCGGATTTCGAAAGCCGTTTATGCTACACTGGTATATCGACCCAAATAAGATGTGGGAATTCGTGTTATGACATCCGAAGCGCATTGCCCGATTTGGGCACCGAGAGGCCTGTATTCCATAATTTAGAAAGTTTATACTTTGCCTAAACTACAACCGCCGCACAAAATCCAAAACCAGTGTCGGATTGGAGTGGTTTCCTCCAACATGTGTACTTTGACTCAATCTAAGTGGGAATTCATTTCGATGAATCGATGGTCGTTTGCGATTAGGCCACCTGAGAGGGCCAAAATTCAAACCTAGAAAGTATACTTCGGCCTCTTAACATACAAACGGGCACCAAACCAAACGCGGCCGCGGGTCAGATTCGATTGTAGTTCTTTTAACAAGTATTTGACAAGCCTAGTTTGAGAAATTAATTTCGAGGGATCTGAGGTGGTTTGTCGCCATTTGAGCCCCTAGTCGCACATAATCAATACTTAGAAACTCTACTTTGGCCAAAAAATGAAACGGGTACCAATCTAAACCGGGGGGGGGATTGGCTTTCGATGTCATTTCTTCGAATGCGTGTATTTCAGCCACCTAAGTGGTGAGAATTCCATTCGTGAGAGTCGATTTGCGTTTCCTTAAATTTGGGCCCTGAGAGGCCGAAGAAAAACCATACTGAGAAAGTATACTTCGTTCCTAAACATAAAACGCGAACCAAATCCAAACCGGGGATCGGATTTCGAGCCCGTTTATTCTAACAGTGTATATAGACCCAACTAAGTGTGGGACTTCGTGTTTGGAATCCGATGGCCATTCGCCCACCGATTTCGGCACCGAGAGGCCTGTAACCTAATTAGAAAGTTACTTTGTCCTAAAACATACAACCGCGCAACCAAAATCCAAACCAGGGTCGGATTTCGATGTTGTTTCCTCTAAAAACGTGTACTTCGACTCAATCTAAGTGTGGGATTCATTGCGATGGAAGTCCGAGGTCGTTTGCACGAGTTAGGCACTGAGAGGCCAAAAAGTCATACCTAGAAAGTATGTTTCGGCACTTAACATACAAACGGGGCACCAAATCCAAACCGGGTGTGGTCAGATTTCGATGTAGTTTCTTTTAACACATGTATTCTGACACAGCTAGTTTGAGAATTATTTTTGAGGAATCTGAGGTGGGGTGGTTTGTCCGATTTGAGCCCTAGTCGCCCATAATCCTACTTAGAAACTATTCTTTGGCCAAAACCTTTTCAAACGTGTACCAAATCTAAATCAGGGAATGCGCTTGTCGAGTGTCGTTCTTCTAATGCGTGTATTCGATCCAACCTAAGTGTGAGAATTCGTTTCGATGGAGTCCAGATGTCGTTTCACCAATTTTGGCACTGAGGCGGCCCGAAAACCATACTTAGAAAAGTATACTTCGTCATAAACATACAAACGCGATCCAAATCCAAACAGGCCGGGGGATCAGATTTCGAAGTCGTTTATTCTTACACGTGTATATTGACTCAACCTAATTTGTGGGACTTCGTGTCTACTGTGAATCGACGAGCATTGCCCGATTGGGCACAAAGAGGCCCGTAATCCATAATTAGACAGGTATACTTTGTCATTAAAGCATACAAACGCACACCAAATCCAAAACTGGGGTTCAGATTTTGATGTTGTTTCCTCTAACGCGTGTACTTCAACTCAATCTAAGTGTGGGGAATTCATTTCGATGGGACTCGAGGTCGTTTGCACGATTAGGCACTGAGAGGCCAAAATTCATACCTAGAAAGATACTTCGGCCTTAACATACAAACGGGCACCAAATTCAAACGGTGGGGTCAGATTTTGAAGTAGTTTCTTTTAACACATGTATTTTGACACAGCCCTAAGTTAAGAATGATTTTCGATGGAATCTGAGGTCGTATTGTCCGATTTGAGCCCCTAGTCCCTGTAATCCATACTTAGAAACTCTACTTTGACCAAAACTTCAAACGCGTACAAATCTAAACGGGGGTTGGTTTTTGATGTCGTTGTCTTCTAATGGTGTATTATTTCGAGACCCAACCTAAGTGTGAGAATTCGTTTCGATGGAGTTCGATGCGTTTCCCCAATTTTGGCCCTGAGAGGCCGAAAACCATTCTTAGAAAGTATACTTCGTCCGAAACATACAAACCGAACCAAATCCAAAACCGGGGATCGGATTTCGAAGCCGTTTATTTAACACGTGATATCGACTCAACCAAAGTGTGGGAATTCGTGTCTATGGAATCCGAGCGCATTTGCCCGATTTGGGCACTGAGAGGCCTGTAATCCATAATTAGAAAGTTACTTTTTTCCTAAACATTACAACCGCGCACCAAATTCAAAACCAAGGTCGGATTTGGATGTTGTTTCCTCTAACACGTGTATTTCGACTCAATCTAAGTGTGGGAATTCATTTCGATGGAATCCGAGGTCGTTTGCACGATTTAGGCACTAAGAGGCCCAAAATTCATACCTAGAAAGTATGCTTCGGCCTTAACATACAAACAGGCACCAATCCAAACTGGGGTCAGATTTCGATGTAGTTTCTTTTAACACAGTATTCTGACACAGCCTAAGTTTGAGAATTATTTTCGATGGAATCTGAGGTGGTTTGTCCGATTTGAGCCCCTAGTCGCCCATAATCTATACTTAGAAACTATACTTTGGCCAAAACCTTCAAACGTGTACAAATCTAAACGGGGATTGGCTTTCGATGTCGTTTCTTCTAATGCGTGTATTTCGACCCCAACCTAAGTGTGAGAATTCGTTTCGATGGAGTCCGATGTCGTTTCCCCAATTTTGGCCCTGAGAGGCCCGAAAACCATACTTAGAAAGTATACTTCGTCCTAAACATACAAACGCGAACCAAATCCAAACCGGGGGGATCGGATTTCGAAGCCGTTTATTCTAACACGTGTATATCGACCCAACCTAAGTGTGGGACTTCGTGTCTTTGGAATCCGAGCGCATTTGCCCGATTTGGGCACCAAGAGGCCCGTAATCCATAATTAGACAGTATACTTTGTCCTAAACATACAAACGCACACCAAATCCAAACTGGGGTTGGATTTGATGTTGTTTCCTCTAACGCGTGTACTTCAACTCAATCTAAGTGTGGGAATTTATTTCGATGGAATCCGAGGTCGTTTGCACGATTTAGGCACTGGGAGGCCCGAAATTCATACTTAGAAAGTATACTTTGTCCTAAACATACAAACGGGCACCAAATCCAAACAGGGGTCAGGTTTTGACATAGTTTCTTTTAACACATATATTTTGACACAGCTATGTTTGAGAATTTTTTTTGATGGAATCTTAGGTCGTTTGTCCGATTTGAGCCCCGAGTCGCCCATAATCCATACTTAGAAACTGTACTTTGGCCAAACCCTATAAACGTGTACCAAATCCAAACCAGAGTCGGATTTCGCTGTCGTTTTTTTAATGCATGTATTTTGACCCATCTTAAGTGTGAGAGTTCGTTTCGATGGAATCCGAAGTCGTTTCCCCCGATTTGGGCACTGAGAAGCCCGAAATCCATAATTAGAAAGTATACTTTGGGCTAAACATATAACCGCACACCAAATCCAAACCGGGGTCAGATTTCGATGTTGTTTCCTATAACTCGTGTATTTCAACACAACTTAAGTGTGAGAGTTCGTTTTGATTGAATCCGAGGTCATTAACCCGATTTGGGCACCGCGAGGCCAAAATCCATACTTAGAAAGTATACGTCGGCCTAAACATACAACTACGCACTAAATCCAAACCGGGGTCGGATTTCGTTGTTATTTCCTCTAACACGTGTATTTTGACACAATTTAAGTGTGAGAATTCATTTTGATTGAATCTAAGGTCTTTGTCCCGATTTTGGCACCGAGAGGCCAAAATCCATACTTAGAATGTTTTTTTTTTTGGAGGTATGCTAGGGTTAGGCAGACCCCTACCAGATATATTACTACAAAAGAACCAATTACATACGGAGATATTTGAATCCCGATTTGTCTTTATCTACAAGGGATAACAGATCCAAAGGAAAATCAGAAGGAGAAAGAACAATAGAGTATATGGAAGTACAAAAGTTTGCTAGATAATCTACTACCTTGTTTGTTTCTCGCCAGACATGCTGCACCAAATGAACATGTAGATCTTTCATTTTTCTAAGAGTGGATGTCACCAAGTTTCGAAGATGCCAAGGAGGGGAACCTTTCTAAGAGAGACAGAGAGAAGCATTTAAAGATTCCAAAGCAATAGAAAAGTTGGAGAGACCATTGATTTTTGCAAGATCCAGGCCACGGTTTATAGCCATAAGTTCCATCTTCAAGACATCAGTATCATTCAAACCTTCAGTAAAGGCAAGAAGAGGGGTACCTAGATGATCTCGAAAAATGCCACCAAAGCCTGCAAGGGAAGGCCGGATAGATCCATCACAGTTCAGAAGCCATTTGTCACGGAGAGGGGGGACCCAGGAGCACCAGATCGAAGGCTTGAAAAAGAAGTTTCCTTTTATCTTCCAATGGCTTGAAACTTCACAGTTGGCTGCAGTATCTTCAACAAGATTGTCTTGGGTAGAGAATTTCATTCTTGTGTCTCTCAAAATATTGTGGAAGATGTGGTCTGCGGGCTTGTATATGTTGGTGAAGATACGATTGTTCCATTCCTGCCATACGAAGTAGATAGTCGCACACAGGGCAATCTGATTGATGGTGCTTATTAAAGATTTACCCTTGAAGTCTGTGGAGACCCGGGCTATTTCATCTTCAAAGGCTAGAATAGTTCTATTAGAGTAGCAACTCAGATTAAGGACGCCTTCCCAGATCTGCTTGGTGAAGATGCAATCGAAAAAAAGGTGTTTAGTGTTTTCAAGATGGGCCCGACAGAAAAAGCCTGTGGATTGCTGAAAAATGTTAAGGCTCTGGAGCTTGTCTTGAGTTAGTAGCCTGTTAGAAATTGCTAACCAAGAGATGAAAGAATGGCAGGGGATGTAGTTGGAGCCCCAGACTAAGGAATGCCAGCATATAGAATTCTCCATAGTTCTGATGCTAGACCACGCAGATTGCAAAGTATACAATCCAGAGCTGTGCGGTTTCCAGATTATACAGTCGTTCTCCAGCTCATTGTTAATTGTAACTTTATGAAGCTCAATCCAAACTGACAGTAAATCAATTAAGACCAATGGAGGGGGGTCCCATTCTAAGTTGGAAATGATGTCAGAGACTTTAGCATCTAAGGCCAGGCCAGAGTCATATTGAATTCTGTTCCCGAAGACTTCAATGAGGATGCCCATCGGATGCCATGGATCATGCCTGAGAGATGTGTTGTTACCATTAGCAATGGAGAAAGTGATTTGATCTTTAGCTAGGTTCCTTAATTTGAGAAGATTCCTCCAGACCCAGGTGCAATCTACTGGGATCTTCATAGTCCAGAAATTTTTTCTTTTGATGAGCTTGGAGTGGCACCATTTAGCCCAAAGGCCTTGAGAGTTAGAAGCAATGTCCCAAATCAATCTAAGAATGTCAGCTCTGTTCCAGTCCAAGAGTTTACGAAAGCCCAAACCTCCTTCTTCTTTGGTGCGGCAGACCTTATTCCAAGCTATAGGGTGTATTTTTTTCCGAAGGCCTTGACCAGCCCAGAGGAACCGACTACAGAGCTACTCCACGAGCTTGAGGATCTTTTTTGGAATGAGGAAAAGACGAGCCTAGTAGATACGAATGCTATTGAGTACAGATTTGATGAGTTCAGCTCTGCCAGCGTAGGAGAGACAACTGGCTTTCCAGCTATTTATTTTGGATAGCATCCTATCCAAAGTGGTTGGCAGTCCGAGGCCGAGAGACGTCTAGAGATGAGGGGCAAACCTAGATACTTGACAGGAAGCTTGCCGATGTTGAATTGCAGCACATTTTTGAAAGCTTGTTGGGTGAGTAAAGAGGTACTAGCGAAGAACATCTGACTTTTAGAAGGATTTGGCGAGAGCCCAGATATGGAGGAAAAATGACTAAGTACTCTTTGTAGCCCAATGGCAGAATTTGGCTCTGCTGAAAGAAACACAAATAGATCATCTGCAAAACTGATATGAGAGACTAAGGGGCTCTCGCACTTGAAATGAGGCATGATGTGGCTCGAGTTAAAAGCTTGATCCAGGTGAGCCAAGAAACCCTCCATCGCTATGATAAATAAAAAGGGAGAGAGAGGGTCGTCTTGCCGGAGACCACGGGAGCTGTTGAAGTAGCCCTCAAGGGAGCCATTTAGCACAACTGAGAATTTAGGAGAAGAGATACATGGGGTGATCCAGTTGATAAAAGTGTCTGGAAATCCCATCAGGTCTAGCATCTTAAGCAAAATGTCCCATCGGACAGTGTCAAAAGCCTTAAGAAGGTCAATCTTTATAGCCCACCGAGGCTTTCCTTTGTCTTTGTGATAGTTCCGAACTAATTCATGCGTGAGGAGAATACTGTCAGATATCTTTCGCCCATGGATGAAAGCAGCTTAGTTCTCACTCACAATAGAGGGCAGAGTCTTTTTGATGCGATTGGCAAGGATCTTTGATATGCATTTGTAAACAACATTACACAAGGATATAGGACGAAAATCAGCAAAGGAGTTGGGACGAGCCACCTTAGGAATCAGGGTGATGAAGGTAGAGTTTAATTCGGAGAGCAGACTGGAAGAGCTAAAGAAGCTCTTAATAGCTTTTATCACATTTGAACTAGCAATATCCCAACACACCTTGAAGAACAGAGCTGTGTATCCATCGGGACCTCGGGATTTATCGTCCTTCATATCAAAGATGGCCCATTTAATCTCCTCTTCTAAGATTTTAGAAATGAGCTGCTGGCCTTCCACACTTGATAGCCGGCTGAGAGATGGGAGGTTGGAGAGATCTAAGATGGATTTTTTTTGGGCTTTGATAAGAGAGTCTTGAAGAAGTTCATAGCCTCAGACTTTATAATGTTCTCATCCACAATTTGATTATCAATCACAGAGATAGAGGTGATTCTGTTGAAGCTGCAACGAGATAGGAGGCTTTTGTAGAAGAAGCTGGAATTACAGTCCCCAAGAGAGAGCCATTGAATCTAAGACTTTTGCTTGATAGTAGCTTCTTCGTAGCTTGCGGCGGAAGAATAATCAGCAAGGATCTGCTTTTCAGCTGCTATAAGAGAGTCATCAAGAGGGTTGTTGTGAAGTTGGACCTGGATATCATTGAGGGCGATTTTAAGATCTGCAGAACGAGATGAGAGATTAGCAAAATGAACCTTACTCCATAGATGAAGTTTAACTTTCAGAGCACGTAATTTTTGAGTGAGCCGAAACATTGGGTTGCCTCTGATAGGAGAAAGACAAGATTCAGCCACTGTTACCTTAAATTCTGGGTGTCTAGTCCAATAATTGAAGAATTTGAATGGTTTTTTTCCCTTCAGGAGTGTACTGTCTAATAGTGGCCAGCAAAGGAGAATGATCAGAGATTCCGTGAGGAAGAAAGGATGCTTTAGAGGGGTCATACTTGCTGCACCAATGGATATTAGTTAAGACCCTGTCAAGCTTACATTGGATTCTGTTGCTTCCAAAGTGAGAAGAGTTATTCCAAATGTAGAACAGGCCAGTACTTTTGAGATCAAACACTTCATTATGGAGTAGACAGTCAAGGAATTCAGTAGCTTTGTTTGGCTGGAAGGGAGTGCCTCCAAGTTTCTCCCTTTGGGAGCACACCAAGTTGAAATCGCCTAAAAGAATCCACGGTTCCATACTAGGTCCAAGTGAGGACAAATCAATCCAGAGGGCTCGGCGCTCCAAAGCAATGGTGGAGGCATATATAAATGAGGTTAGAAATGAGTCCAAGTTATGGTGATCAAAAATACGACAGTGGATAAGCTGGGCAGATTTGAAAATCACCTGAACATCACAAAATTTTTGGTCCCCGAGAATCCAGATTTTCCCAAGAGTAGAGAATTGATAATTTTCAATGAAATTCCAGTCCTTAGCTATATGCTTAAGTATCCTTGCCGCATTTACATGCCTTACTCTAGTTTCTAGGATTGCCATAACAGAGATTTGGTGCTTGGAAATGAGCTTACGAACTTCATCTTGCTTGATACATTGAGGCCTCGAAGGTCCCAAGCAGCTATACGGCACATAACGCTTAAAGATGGGAGGTTCTGCTCTGTATACCTCGAGCAACAACAGGGGATCCAAAAGAAGGACCGACCTTGCCAACATCCTGAGAAGATGGTTTATGAGTACTCAAATGGGTCTTGCATCAAGGGAAAACTGAGGCCTGAAGTTCATCAAGGACTGATCGGTTGATAGTATCACTAAGGGCATCAAATCGGTTGGGACTGGTGAAGCTAGATTTGAGCTGGGTTAATGTCCTGGAGCCAAGAGAGATATCAACTGAGGAGCTATGATAATTCTGTTGAGAGGCTACATGACCATCTAAAGGTTCCTCACTCCAAGATTCTGATTCAGGAAAGGCAAGAGCCTGGACAGAAATGAGAGGAAGCGAAGGGGTACTAGTGCTTGAGGTAGGCAGATCCACGAGCACATGGGAAACAGGAATTAGAATAGGAGCTGCCTCACGGTGAGGGTCCAAATTTGAATCAGGTATTTTATCAAACACTTGGTTGCCAAAGTGGCGGACTGGGGAAGGTTTGTAAGTTGAGAAGCCAGAGGTTCGGGGGTTGTCATCATCGAGGTCTGAAGAGAAAGGCTTCAGAAGTTGGAGATTTGGTAGGGGATATGGGGTTGTCATCAAGATTGATATAGACCCCTTCCGAAATGGAAGAAGCAAAATGGAGGAAAAACTGGAGTTTTCAGAACAAAGATCTGCTTAGTAGTGCAGCGAGACTCCAGGTGACCAAAAGACCAGCATTTAGAACACTTCAAGGGTTTCAGTCATAAACCACTCTTTGTTGGAAGAGGGTTCCATCCGGCGACATTACATCAATGTGGTCAGGAAGATCGTCTTTTGCAGAAATTTCAACACAGATTCTAGCAAATGAGAGGTGTTCTTTCCCCGCTGTAATTTTATCAGTGTACAAAGGATTACTGATCACACCAGCAAGACAACTGAGCATCTTTTGGCCCCAGAGATGAAGCTAGAGGCCAGAAAGCTTAATCCAAAGAGGAAGAGAGGATATAAGTGGTTTTTCGAGCTTCAGAGAAGGACACCAAGATCTGAGAACTAAAGGTTTTTTGTCAAAAAACTAGGGCCCATCTTCTAAGATTCGAATCTTGTCTTCTTCGCAGCTGAAATCAAAGAAAAAAAGACCATTGTCGAGACCTAAAACCTCCAAATGCCCTTTTGGGGCCTAGATCTTATGGACAAATCTCTTCAGACTGTTAAAGTAGGGCTTAGAGCCAAGCACGAAGCCGATTAGGGCATTTGACCAACGGGTTATGCCTTCATGCAAATCTTTGGAAATATAGCATGCCGTTCGTTTCCCATTCACGAGTTCCGGAGGAATGAAGCAGAGACAAGGGTCATTTGAAGATGCCCTAGAGGTGTCAAAGAGAGATGACCAAGGCTTCGGACTAGTGGGCGGATGAGGTTCTGCTGGCACAGGGCCAGCAGACGCCATAGCTACGAGCACGAAACTCAGAATCGCCTCAAAATCGCATCATGATCGGTGGAAAACATACAAACCGGGGATCTGATTCATAGAAACATACAAACGAACACCAAATCCAAACCGGGGGTAAGATTTTGATGTCGTTTCTTTTAACACATGTATTTCGACCCAGCCTAAGTCTGAGAATTCGTTACGATGGAATCCGAGGTCGTTTGCTCGATTTGAGCCCTAAGACGCCCGAAATCCATACTTAGAAAGTATACATCGTCCTAAACATACAAACGTGCACCAAATCCAAACCGGGGGTCGGGTTTCGATGTTGTTTCCTCTAAAGCTTGTATTTCAACCCATCCTAAGTGTGAGAATTCGTTTCGATGGAATCCGAGGTTGTTTGCCCAATTCGGGTACCGAGACCCCTGAAATCCATACTTAGAAAGTACATTTCGGCCTAAACCTACAAACGCGCAACAATCCCAAACCAGGGGTCGGGTTTCGATGTTGTTTCCTCTAACTCTTGTACTTCCATCCATCCTAAGCGTGAGAATTTGTTTCGATGGAATCCAATGCTGTTTGCCCGATTTGGGCACCGAGAGGCGGAAAATCCATAACTAGAAAGTATACTTCAGCCTAAACCTACAAACGCGCACTAAATCCATACCGGAGGTCTGATTTCGATGTCGTTTCTTCTAACGTGTGTATATTGACCCAACCTAAGTGTGACAATTCGTTTCGATGGAATCTGAGGTCGTTTCCTCATTTTGGGGACCGAGAGGTCGACATCCATACTTAGAAAGTATACTTCGGCCTAAACATACAAACGCGCACCATATCCAATCCTGGGGTTGGATTTCGATGCTGTTTTTCCTAACGCATATATTTCAACCCAACCTAAGTGTGGGATTTCGTTTTGATGGAATTGGAGCCCGTTTGCCTGATTTGGGCACCGAGAGGCCCGAAATCCATACTTAAAAAGTATTCTTTGGTCTAAACATACAAACACACATCAAATCCAAACCAGGGTGAGATTTTGATATTGTTTCCCCTAACGGGTGTATTTTGACCCAACTTAAGCGTGAGAGTTTTTTTTGATGGAATCTGAGGTCGTTTGCCTGATTTGAGCACAAGAAGCCTGAAATCCATACTTAGAAAGTATACTTCGGCCTAAACATACAAACGGGCACCAAATCCAAACCTAGAGTCAGATTTCGATGTAGTTTCTTTTAACACATGTATTTTGACACAGCATAAGTTTGAGAATCAGTTTCGAAGGAATCTGAGGTCGTTTGTCGGATTTGAGCCCCGAGTCGCACATAATCTATACTTAGAAACTATACTTTAGCCAAAACCTACAAACGCATACCGAATCCAAATCGGGGTTCAGATTTTGATGTCGTTTCTTCCAATGCATGTATTTTGACCCAACCTAAGTGTGAGAATTAGTTTCGATGGAATCTGAAGTCGTTTCCCCAATTTGGGCCCTGAGAGGCTTAAAAACCATACTTAGAAAGTATACTTCGTCCTAAACATAGAAACGCTCACCAAATCTAACCCGGAGATCGGATTTCATTGACCTTTACCCTAACACGTGTATATCGACCCAACCTAATGTGGGAATTCGTGTCGATGGAATCCGAGCCCATTTGCCAGATTTGGGCGCCTAGAGGCCCGAAATCCATAATTAGAAAGCATACTTTGGCCTAAACAAACAACCGTGCACCAAATCCAAACCGGGGTCGGATTTCGATGTTATTTCCTCTAACGCGTGTATTTCGATAAAACTTAAGTGTGAGAATTCGTTTTCATTGAATCCAAGGTCGTTAGCCCGATTTGGGCACCGAGAGGCCAAAATCCATACTTAGAAAGTATACTTCGGCCTAAACCTATAAATGCCCTGCAAATCCAAACCAGGGGTAGGATTTCGATGTCGTTTCTTTTAACGCGATTATGCCGACCCAGCCTAAGTGTGGGAATTCGTTTCGTTGGAATCCGAAGTCGTTTGCCTAATTTGGCTGCTTAGAAACCAAAGTCAGTACTTAGAAAGTATACTTAGGCCTAAAACTACAAACGAGCACCAAATCCAAACCGGGTGTTGGATTTTGATGTCGTTTCTTCAAACGAGTGTATCATGACCCAACCTATGTGTGGAAATTTCTTTCGATGGAATCCGAAGTCATTAGTCTGATTTGGGCACTTAGAGACCAAAGTCGAAACTAAGAAAGTAATCTAAACCAAGGGTCGGATTTTGATGTCGTTTCTTCTTACGAGTGTATTCCGACCCAACCTCAGTGTAGAAATTTGTTTCGATGGAATCCGAGGTCGTTTGCTCTATTTGGGCACCGAGAGGCCCGAAATCCATACTTAGCAAGTATACTTTGGCCTAAACCTACAAACGCGCACCAAATCCAAACCGGGGTCGGATTTCGATGTTGTCTCTTTAACACCTGTATTTCAACTCAATCTAAGTGTGGGAATTCATTTCGATGGAATCCGAGGTCGTTTGCACGATTTAGGCACTGAGTGACTCGAAATTCATACTTAGAAAGTATACTTCGGCTTAAACATACAAACGCGCAACATATGCAAACTGGGGTCGGATTTCGATGTTGTTTCCTTTAACGCATGTATTTCAACCCAACTTAGGTGTGAGAATTTGTTCTGTTGAAATCCGATGTCGTTTGCCCGATTTGAGCATCGATAGGCCCGAAATCCGTACTTAGAAAGTATACTTCGGCCAAAACATACAAACATCCACCAAATCCCAACCGGGGGTCGGATTTCGATATAGTTTCTTTTAACATTTGTATTTCGACCCAACATAAGTGCGGGAATTCGTTTTGATGGTATCCGAGGTCGTTAGCTAATCTTAGCACCGAGACACCGAAATCCATATATAGAAAGTGTACTTCAGCCTAAACCTACAAACGAGCACCAAATCCAAACCGGGGGTAGGATTTCGATTTCAATTCTTTTAACGTGAGTATTTCAACCCAGCCTAAGTATGGGAATTCTTTTCGATGGAATTCGAAGTCGTTAGCCTGATTTGGGCACCTAAAGACCAAAGTCCATACTTAGAAAGTATACTTACGCCTAAACCTAGAAACGCTCACCAAATCCATACCGGGGATCGGATTTTGATGGCGTTTCTTCTTACGAGTGTATTTGTCCAAACCTAAGTGTGGAAAATTGCTTCGATGGAATTCGAGGTCGTTTGCCCTATTTAGGCACCGAGAGGCCCGAAATCCATACATAGAAAGTATACTTCGGCCAAAACCTACAAACGTGCACAAAATCCAAACCGGGGTAGGATTTCGATAGAGATTCTTTGAACGAGTTTATTTTGATGCAACCTCTGTGCGGACATTATTTTCAAAGAAATCCATGGTCATTCGCCTGATTTGAGAACCGTGACGCATGAAATCTATACTTAGAAATTATACTTCAGCCTAAACCTTCAAATGTGCACCAAATCCATACCAGGGGTTGGATTTTGATGCTATTTTTTCTAACATGAGTTTTTCGACCAAACCTAAGTGTGGGATTTCGTTTCGAAGGAATTGGAGCCCATTTGCCTTATTTGGGCAATGAGATGCCCGAAATCCATACTTAGAAAGTATACTTCGGCCTAAACATACAAACTCGCACCAAATCCAAATCGGGATCGGATTTCCATGTTGTTTCCACTAACGCGTGTATTTTGACCCAACTTAAGCGTGACAATTCATTTCCATGGAATCCGAGGTCGTTTACCCGATTTGAGCATGAGAAACCTTAATTCCATACTTTGAAAGTATACTTCGGCCTAAACATACAAACGGACACCAAATCCAAACCCGGGGTAAGATTTCGATGTCGTTTCTTTTAACGCATGTATTTCGACCCAGACTAAATGTGAGAATTCGTTACTGAAATTTATCCAGATCAATGATCTCTAAGACCTAGAGGGGGGGTGAATAGATCTATCAAATAATTTCTAACCAATTTTAATTTTTCAATTAATATGTTTAGAAATCAACGATTAATTCAATCAGACAATCCACACAAATCAAACACAGAAGATTTTTACGTGGAAAACCCTAACGGGAAAAAACCACGGGACCTTGTCCAGCAATAAACTTCACTATGAAAAGATATCAAGTACAAGACAAGACCTTACCAAAACAGAAACGACGTTCCTAGGTATAGACTCTTACTCTTGATTTCCACGAACCAGCAGGTTCGATCTCCGCCTTAGCAGCTTCGGTTCCACACCGACCAAATCTTTTCAAGCAACTTCAAATCCACGATCACACACAATCGATCTCCTTCCACGAAGGCTCCGGATCAAACACCGGACACACACACAAGGTGTAGGGTTGTGAATCAATTTAGTAAATTTCAAACCCTAGAGGGATCTCATACAGATCTGAGATCACACAATGCAAGATCAAAGATTTAGATCTATACTTGCATTCTCTAGGATCTAAGAAAGAGGAGGGATCAACAAAGATCTAATAAAAGCAATAAGAAAAACCCTAGAAGAGTTTCTCAGACCTTTACTCTTTCAAAAATATAAAAGAAACGAATTAGGTCTCTCAAAAGTTGTTTATATAGGGTTAAAAAAAGAATCCAGAAAAAGAAAAATTCTTTTTACGGGGACCGATCGATCGGTGCTCACTACCGATCGCTCGGTTCACAACGGATCGATCAGTTCTAATGACCGATCGCTCGGTCATAAATCATCTCTCTGGAAAATTTCCCCATACAAATATTTGGTTCAGTCGATAGCCACCGATCGCTCGGTAGGCCACCGATCGATCGGTCGCAATACCGAGCGATCGGTTGAGACAGAATTTTTGCCAAAACCATTTTCATTTTATTTTTATTTGATTCAACTAAGATCAAATATCTTTGGTAGGCTTAAAATTATCCTCCTAGGTATTCTTAGGGTTATCTAAGTCAAATTCAACCTAGGTAGGGTCTCTAAGTCCATTACCTGTCTAGATCCGGAGTAGAAGCTTTTTCCTTCACTTTCTTCAATCTTCTTTAAGCTTTAGCTCTTCTCTTCTGACAAGTTAAACATGACTCGACAACTCGACTCAACTGACCTATCTAATGATCACGGAATTTGCCAACACCTATTTAGGGATTTACAATCTCCCCCTTTGGCAATTCCGGGACAAAACAAAACTCTTTCATATACTAGGTTCAAATTTTCCCAATTGATTCAAAAATGGAAAATTGACCTTTACATGACTCAAAAATAATTACATGACTTTTGACATGTTAACTTGTCATGATTTACCAAACTTAGAACCTGTTTGCCTGCACATGCTAAATCAAAAACCTGTGAAGCATGGGAAATAAGCAATAGGATAAGAATGAAAATATGTATAACCATTCAAAACCTGTATAACCATTCAAAAACATTCACAATTCCACAATCCATAACAGGTTAGTATTCCAAAATCTCATCCATCATCCATAACATCTATAATACCATGTAACACATTCTCCCCCTTTTTGGCTCGAAATGCCAAAGGTGGATTAGAAAAGGAATGCATAAACCATTAAAATGAGACGAGATAAAAAATAATGAGCATAACCCATTCAAATGTATACATCCATAACAAGTCAATAATATCCAAGTAGGTTTGTACGAAGTACAACCAAGACAAAATACATCAAAATGTCAAATAAAAACTGTCACTGGACTAAGAAAAACTTCCATCACGAACTGTCACTCCTGGTCATCATCAGAAGTGAGCTGTGACTCATAGTAAGCCCGAAAATCTCGAACATCTCTCTGTACGCCTAGCACGGCTGCATCGAGAGATCCAAGTCTACCACGAACCTCTGTAGTAAACACCTCGTATGATGAAATATGAGTCCGGAGATCCATCTGCATCTCTCCCATCATCCTCCCAAGATCATCCATAGTGGTCGGAGGAGGACGAGATGACCCAGCACCAACTTCTGCTCCCTCCTCTGTATCTCGAACTGAGGCATGTGAAAAACTCTGAGCTAGGGTCTTTTTGTTGATTGGACCCTTAGGAACTCGAGTAGGAACACCAGGAGGAGCGATAACTCCTTGAGAACCAAGAAGTTTAGTGATGAGTGAACCAAATGGTAGGGCTCCAACTGCTGTACTAGTTTGATGGGCTTGGATCATCAAGTCAATGATGTGAGCGGCAAGATCAATCTCACGCCCACGTAGAAGACTAAACAAAAATCTAGCTCTATCTTCCCTAAGGTCCGCAGTATGAACCTTTGGATGGATATTTGCACTCATAACTAGGTTTACTAGTCTAGCATCCTTAGTGAGTTTCGCCACTTCAATAAGAGACCCAACCCAAAACATAGGAGTACCACTAAGAAAGGTAACAACATGTTCCATGGAGTCTTTATCCTCATCAGTCTTATAAATATAAGGATAATATGCATTTGGAACTCGAGGACACCCAAGGAATTTAGAAACCAAATCAGCATTTATGACAACAGATTGTTCTAATGCTCGAGATTTGAATGACCATTTTTTCTGGTTGATTTCAGAAAAATTAGAGTAAAATTCTCTAACTAACTGGACAGAAGCAGGACCGGATAAGGTAAGTATACCTTCCCATTGACGATCTGAAATGAGTGTAGGAAGATAATAATCACCAAAATCAGAAATATGTATGTCCCTTTCAACCATAACACCTTTCTTGCTAAAATACTCACTATAGAGTTGAGCAGCAGTAGGACTGATAAACTGGGATAACTTACTGGACTGGGAAGATGAAGCTTTACCTTTATTTTTTCGAGTTTTATCAGCCAAAGATTTTTGACGATTCTCAATTGTAGAATCAATCATTCTACGAATTGGCCTATCCCCAATGGAAATACCATGCCCTATTGGAGTGAAAGTAAATGGCTCTAGGTTTTCCTCATCTTGAGGAGGATCCTCTTGGTTGTTGAGGACCAACCTCCGACGTTTGGGAATGCCAGACATGAGATAGGCAAGAAGGATTAACGACAAAACAAAAGCCATGGAAGTAAATGCAAGAAAACGATGCCCTAGACGAGAAAATCAATCTAAATTGAAGAAAATGCACAAATCTTACCTTTCAGATGCTTGGGAAACCTTTAGAATAGAAAGGAATGACCGTATGGAGGATTTGGAGGAGTAGGAACCGAGGGATCGCTCTGGAGGTCGGAGAACAAGTGAACAAAAAAAATAGAAATGAGGGTTTTATAACTCTGTTCACGAAAGACCGATCGATCGGTCTTTAGCACCGAGCGATCGGTGGTCTGAAAATTTTTCAAAAATTTTTACTGTTAAAACCTTTTCTCCCCCTCAACCAATGGAACATTGAAAATACATTTTCACCTCAAAATGACCAACTGACCAAAAAACATATGCAACATGTGATTTCATAAAAATCATAAATAATAATCACCCAAGAATTGATATATCAAGTATAGGCATAAACAAGGATTATGTAAACATTAATTGATTTTCACCTGTGATTAAATATGGTATTTGCATCAAATTCACAATCAGAGTCAAGATACAATTAGAAGTAATGTGAGTATGAAATAAAACTTCATTACTTGACTCTTGGAATTGGTTTCCTTCCTTAATCTAGATTTTGACATTATATTTCAAATGGGACTCTAAAATTTTCAAAAACTAGTTTTAAAACCAATAATCATCCATATTTATATGATGAGCAATCTTTACCCCATATTTGACTAATAAATTTATTTCATATCTTTTTCAGTCAAATTGTACTCATTATGAAAATTCTTTTTGGAGTACACATATATAGACACTAGCACACTGGTGACTTTCACTCAAGTGAGAAGGTAGCTCTTTCTAATGACAGTAGGGGCTTTCACACTAGCAATCCATATAGATATCTACTGTTTGTCTAGGTAGCCATTACTCACTGTTTGCATTCACTAGTAGCTATCACACAAACTCACAGGTAGTCCTCTCCATGTCAATGATTTTTATATCTAGGGGGCTCACCTTATGGAAGTTTTTATGACATTGGTTATTCTAGAATTGATTAATCTAGGGAACCATATGGTATAATATCAGAACCTTTAAATAGGAACTAAAACCATCTAAAGAATCAGTCAGAGTGCATGTGCAAATTAGAACATCATTGTATGCTCAACTCTAACTGAGGTTAATTAGCATGACCAAATTCAATCACAAGATCGAAACAACAATTGAACTATCCTATTTTATTCAATCCTATGAAATATTTATTCTTGGATTATATGGTTAAATATGATTTCAAGGAAATAACATTAAGCAAAAAGATAGGACAAATGTGGTCATACAAACACATTATTATTTTTTTTTTGCAAATTTTTCAATTTTTTTTAATGTTTTTGGATTTTTATTACTTAAAGAAAATAACAAAAAATAGCTCTATGACATAAATAAAACATGAAGAACATATAGGCTATATAACAAGTACACCATTACTCAACTCCGCACAAATCGATGGATTTCCTAAGGAGTTCAAACCTAAGGGAATCTAAAGGTTTTGTGAGAATGTCCGCATATTGATTCTCTGTTTGGACATACTCAATAGACACAACTTTTTGCTCAACAAGATCACGGATGAAGTGATGCCTAATGTCTATATGCTTTGTGCGAGAGTGTTGCACAGGATTTTTGGAGATATTGATTGCACTTGTGTTATCACAATACACAATCATAGTGCTTTGATCAATCCCATAATCCTTCAACATCTGTTTCATCCACAGAAGTTGGGTGCAACAACTACCAGCTGCTATATACTCAGCCTCGGCTGTAGACAAGGAAATGGAATTCTGCTTTTTGCTAAGCCAAGCAACCAAGCAGTTTCCAATATAGAAACACCCGCCGGAGGTGCTCTTCCTATCATCAGTATTTCCAGCCCAATCAGCATCGGAATACCCCACAACAATGACATTTGTATCGAAAGAATACCAGAGGCCTAAGGACATAGTTCCACTCACATAGCGAATGATACGCTTGACAGCAACTAAGTGAGACTCTTTGGGATTTGCTTGATAACGGGCACATGCTCCAACACTAAAGGCTATGTCAGGTCTAGTAGCAGTTAGGTAGAGCAAACTACCAATCATGCTTCTATAATTAGTCTGATCGACATCCTTCCCTGAAGTATCTTTACTAAGCTTTATAGTAGTACTCATAGGAGTCCTAGCATGCTTAGCAGAACTCATTCCAAATTTCTTCACTAGATTTTTTGCATATTTGATTTGAGATACTGAGATCCCAGAATCCAATTGCTTGATCTGAAGACCAAGGAAGAAACTTAGCTCACCAACCATGCTCATTTCAAATTCATTTTTCATTTGTTCAGCAAATGAATGAGCATGTAAGTCTAATGTGGAACCAAATACTATGTCATCAACATATATCTGGGCGATGACAATATCACCTTTCACTTTCTTTATAAAAAGGGTTCTGTCTACTCCCCCTCTCGAAAATCCGTTTTCCAAGAGATAAGTAGTCAGCCTCTCATACCAAGCTCTTGGAGCTTGCTTTAAACCATAGAGGGCCCTTTTTAGTCGATAAACTTGATCAAGGTGATGTGGATCTTCAAACCCTTTTGGTTGTTCCACATAGACTTCTTCATGTAGAATGCCATTCAGAAAGGCACTCTTAACATCCATTTGAAAAAGTTTGAATTTCATATTACAAGCCACAGCTAGAAGAATTCTTATTGATTCTAGCCTGGCTACAGGAGCAAAAGTTTCATCGAAGTCAATACCTTCAATTTGGGTGTATCCTTGTGCAACTAACCTAGCCTTATTTCTTATGATAGTACCTTTTTCATCAGATTTGTTCTTGAAAATCCATTTGGTACCTATCACATTTGTATTGTTAGGCCTAGGTACTAAATACCAAACATCATTCCTAGTAAACTGAAGTAACTCTTCTTGCATTGCATTTATCCAATTATCATCTGCAAGAGCTTCAGCTACATTCTTGGGTTCAAAAGATGAAGTATAGCAAATGTAGCTAACTTCATTTTCAATTTGTTTCCTCGTTCTCACTCCACTTTCAACATCACCAATAATATCAGTGGAGGTGTGAGGACTCATGACCCTAGGATGTGTAGGTTTTAATGGAGATGTTTGCTTATCAATAGGTGGAGTTGAAATAATTTCAACATCTTCATTTTCAGCACTTTCATCATCCTCACATTGCACATTTTCAACACCGGAGTCATCCACAATTACATTTATGGACTCCATAATTGTAGAGGTTCTCAAGTTATACACTCGATAAGCTCTACTGTTGGTGGAATACCCAAGAAATATCCCTTCATCACTCCGGGATTCAAATTTTCCCAGTTGCTCTCTATCCTTAAGGATATAGCATTTACTTCCGAATTCTCGAAAGTACTTGACACTAGGTTTCTTGTTATTCCACAACTCATATGGGGTTTTCCTTGTTCCAGGTCTTACAAAAACTCTATTAACTATATAGCAAGCAGTGTGAACTGCCTCAGCCCAGAAATGAGAAGCTAGATTGTTGCTATGAAGCATAACTCTAGCCATCTCTTGGAGAACCCTGTTCTTCCTCTCTACTACACCATTCTGCTGAGGTGTAATAGGTGCAAAAAATTCATGTTTGATACCCGACTCATCACAAAAGTCGTTGTACTTAGAGTTTTCAAACTCCTTTCCATGATCACTTCGAATTCGAGTTATTGGGCATCTTTTCTCATTTTGAATTTTCAGGCAAATACTTTTGAAATTGTCAAAAGCATCGGATTTCTCTCTTATAAATGCCACCCATGACATTCTAGAGAAATCATCAACCATGACTAGGATGTATCGCTTTCCACCTAGACTTTCAGTTCTTGTAGGACCCATAAGGTCCATATGAATTAATTCCAGTGGATATGAAGTAGCAATACTTGAAGTCTTCTTATGTGGGGTCCTAATTTGTTTACCAATTTGGCATGGCCCACACACAGCAGTAGAAGGCTTTCCTAGTTTGGGAACACCTCTCACAAGCTCTTGCTTAGAGATTTTACATAGGTCTTTGAAGTTCATGTGACCTAGTCTTCGGTGCCACAAATCAACCTCCTCAATTCTAGTCTTATAACAGACATTTGAGGGAATAGGACTGGGAGTTAAGCCGTAGCAATTGTCAGTGGTTCTCAATCCTTCTAGAACACACTTACCTTTACCATTAATGACTAAGCATTTATTTTGGGTAAAGTGCACAGCATGATTATCATCACATAGTTGACTTATGCTAATTAAATTAGCTTTCAGTCCTTCAACAAACAAGGCATCTTTTAATTTAGGTATGCCTGGTGAATTGATGATACCCTTTCCTTTGACTAAAGACTTGCTTCCATCACCAAAAGTAACAGTCCCATCAGGACAGTCCTCAAATTGAATAAATAAGGACTTGTTACCTGTCATATGCCGAGAACACCCACTGTCGAAGTACCACATTTCTGTGTTTTGGGCTTTCAAGGCAGTATGAATGACAAAGCACTTAAGGTCTTCCTTTCTCACATACACAGTCTTTAAACTTTGTTTAGATCTTTGATCATTAATCTGTGTAGTAGAGACCTTTTTCCTTTTTGTCCTCCTTGACCTTTTTCTGTTTTGTTCAGTTCTAGTTTTTTGATAAGTCAAATTATTTCCTCTTGAGTAATCATTTGGAATAAATTGACCAGTTCTTGTCCTAGAGATTTGAGCAATTCTATTAACATCATCGCTCAACATTCTAGACTTTTCAGCTAGAACCTGAATCTGCCTTTGAAGAGTCCCTTGACTTTGATTTTGGTTCCATGAACCATTTCGGGGAGCTCTCCTAAATGCATTACAATTAGGTCGAATGTGACCTCTCACACCACAAAAATGACATGTGGGTATGAATCTTGGTAGAGGAGGAAGATTTCTTCTAACTGGAATTTGGTTCCTTAAAGCATTCACTCTAGGAGCTGTATTTCTAGGCTTTACAAAATTTGTATAAGCCTTAGTACTTGATGTAGAAGGTAAATTTTCTTTAGGTTCAGAATGTATTGGTTCAAACACTGCACTAGCCATTGTTCCAACAGCTAAAGGACCAGTTGGTGTGTCAACATGTCCTATCCCAGATCTACTAGAATTTGATCCATACTTTCTGACTAATTCATCTAGGCAGCTGGTGTTACCAAACATTCTTACTTCTTTTTCAAGAGTATAGACCTTCTGAATCAAGTCAGTCTTGTCTTTAAGGGTAATTTTGTGTTCTTTTTCAAGAAATTTCACCTTATCAACAAGAGAGACTTTAAAAGTTTCCAGCTCCATTTGCAGAGTTCTTAACTCTTCAATTTCTTTCATGGAAGTGTCTCTTTCAACTTCTAATTTTCTGACCACATTAGTCAATGAGACATTCTCTTCCAAAAGACATTGAACTTTTATAACAAATGCTTCTTTTTCATTTTCCAACTGACTAACTAGTGCACTCTTCTCTTCTGCTACTAGTTTACAGATATCTCTTTCATTTTGAATGAGTTTGAGTTTTTTGCTCAAAGAGATTTTTGTTTTAGTCAGTTTCAAACTTTCAGCATACAACTTATCATAAGTTGTTTTCAAATCTTCATCACTTTCAGAGTCAGTTTGACTCTTCTATATGTCATCACTAGACTCAGTATGAATACTCTCATCACTTCTATCCTTTTCATCAACCGCAGAGGTAGTCTCAAGAATCCCAGAAAGGGAAACAGTGAAAGCCGTATGATTTCCAGTATCTTCACTTGAAGAGGAACTGTCCGATTCTTCATTCTCGGAATCACTGTCATCCCAACAGGCATTCATCACCTTGCCCTTACTCTTCTTCTTGTTAGGACAGTTAGGTGAAATATGACCGAAGCCATGACATTCATAACATTGAACACCTTGGGATTTCTTGTAGCCACTTTTGGAATTTTTCTTGTTTTCCCAGGGCTTAGACTTTGACTTATCAAAAGATTTTCCTCCCTGTTTGGGATTAAACCTCTTTTTCGTTCTAAAAAATTTTCGAAATTTTTTAACGAAAAGAGCCATTTCTTCCTCATTCATTTCTCCATCACTGTCATCCTCATCCAAAGTTTCCTTGATGGTTTTCAAGGCTAAAGATTTATTCTTCTTGGATGGACGTAGATTGAGTTCATAGGTTTGGAGTGATCCAACCAATTCCTCAATCTTCAGAGAGTCAACATTTTTACTCTCTTCGATTGCAGTGACTTTGGGTTGAAATCTCTCTGGGAGAGATCTAAGGACTTTTCTAACTATTTTGGACTCAGATATTTTCTCACCTAAATTGAAACTAGCGTTGACAATGTCACTAAGTTTTGCATAGAATTCATCAAAAGTGTCATTGTCTTCCATGTTTAAATGTTCAAATTTGGTGGTTAACATTTGGAGTTTTGAGATTTTAACAGTGGTAGTACCCTCATGGGTAATTTCAAGAATGTCCCAAGCCTCCTTTGCTGTTTCACATTAAGAAATTCGTCTGAATTCCTCAGCAGTGACTGCAGCAAAGATAGCATTGAGACCTTTAGTGTTCCATCCACTTGAATCAAGCTCTTCTCTGGTCCATTCATCAGAATATTTGACGACAGTCAAATCACCTACAGTTTTTACGGGCGTAGTCCACCCATTCTGTATGGACATCCAAATTCTCTCGTCAATAGATTTGAGAAAGGCTCTCATTCTAGCTTTCCAGTATGCATAATTATTTCCATCAAAAAGTGGGGGACGAGAGACGGATCCTCCTTCTCTTAGAGTACTCATGATCACGGATAATACAGGATCACACTTAAGGGATTAGCCTTATCAGCAGTGAACAAGCTTTGATACCAATTGAAATTTATCCAGATCAATGATCTCTAAGACCTAGAGGGGGGGTGAATAGGTCTATCAAATAATTTCTAACCAATTTTAATTTTTCAATTAATATGTTTAGAAATCAACGATTAATTCAATCAGACAATCCACACAAATCAAACACAGAAGATTTTTACGTGGAAAACCCTAACGGGAAAAAACCACGGGACCTTGTCCAGCAATAAACTTCACTATGAAAAGATATCAAGTACAAGACAAGACCTTACCAAAACAGAAACGACGTTCCTAGGTATAGACTCTTACTCTTGATTTCCACGAACCAGCAGGTTCGATCTCCGCCTTAGCAGCTTCGGTTCCACACCGACCAAATCTTTTCAAGCAACTTCAAATCCACGATCACACACAATCGATCTCCTTCCACGAAGGCTCCGGATCAAACACCGGACACACACACAAGGTGTAGGGTTGTGAATCAATTTAGTAAATTTCAAACCCTAGAGGGATCTCATACAGATCTGAGATCACACAATGCAAGATCAAAGATTTAGATCTATACTTGCATTCTCTAGGATCTAAGAAAGAGGAGGGATCAACAAAGATCTAATAAAAGCAATAAGAAAAACCCTAGAAGAGTTTCTCAGACCTTTACTCTTTCAAAAATATAAAA
Organism: Tetracentron sinense; assembly: GCA_015143295.1. Classification (NCBI taxonomy): domain Eukaryota; kingdom Viridiplantae; phylum Streptophyta; class Magnoliopsida; order Trochodendrales; family Trochodendraceae; genus Tetracentron; species Tetracentron sinense. Next base: position 22,521,307 of record CM026559.1, on the reverse strand, counting down.
GACACGAATTAGGTCTCTCAAAAGTTGTTTATATAGGGTTAAAAAAAGAATCCAGAAAAAGAAAAATTCTTTTTACGGGGACCGATCGATCGGTGCTCACTACCGATCGCTCGGTTCACAACGGATCGATCGGTTCTAATGACCGATCGCTCGGTCATAAATCATCTCTCTGGAAAATTTCCCCATACAAATATTTGGTCCAGTCGATAGCCACCGATCGCTCGGTAGGCCACCGATCGATCGGTCGCAATACCGAGCGATCGGTTGAGACAGAATTTTTGCCAAAACCATTTTCATTTTATTTTTATTTGATTCAACTAAGATCAAATATCTTTGGTAGGCTTAAAATTATCCTCCTAGGTATTCTTAGGGTTATCTAAGTCAAATTCAACCTAGGTAGGGTCTCTAAGTCCATTACCTGTCTAGATCCGGAGTAGAAGCTTTTTCCTTCACTTTCTTCAATCTTCTTTAAACTTTAGCTCTTCTCTTCTGACAAGTTAAACATGACTCGACAACTCGACTCAACTGACCTATCTAATGATCACGGAATTTGCCAACACCTATTTAGGGATTTACAGTTACGATGGAATCCGAGGTCGTTTGCCCGATTTGAGCCCCGAGACGCCCGAAATCAATACTTAGAAAGTATACATCGTCCTAAACATACAAACGTGCACCATATCCAAACCGGGGGTCGGGTTTCGATGTTGTTTCCTCTAAAGCTTGTATTTCGACCCATCCTAATTGTGAGAATTTGTTTCAATGGAATTCGAGGTTGTTTGCCCGATTTAGGCACTGAGAGGCGCGAAATCCGTAACTAGAAAGCATTCTTCGGCTTGAAATCCATACTTAGAAAGTATACTTCGACCTTGTAGCACCCCGGACTTTTTCATCTTTAATGAATGGCACTTTCGTAGCTAATTGGCCGTTTTCGTAGTCTAATTAATAAATAAGGGAGAAATCGAAAATTCCGAAATGTCAGAAATGTTCGTTTTCGAAAGATGGATCCAACGCAAGTTGAATCGTCGAAATCCGACGAGCGAGTCAAAAGATATGGTCAAAACAGTCCAGACATACAGAGCACCGATCGCTCGGTCCAGTCAGCGATCGATCGGTAGCTATCGCACGGTCAAAAATTTTGTATGGGGAAATTTTCCAGAGAGTGAGTTTTTGACCGGTCGATCGGTCATAAACACCGATCGCTCGGTAGGCAACCGATCGATCGGTCATAACCACCGATCGCTCGGTCTTCGCGTTTTTACAGAAATTCAGTAAGGGCATTTTCGTCTTTTGGGGGTTAAACCCTTTCTCCTTAAGGCTTGCCCGAGCCTTAGGGCATCATTCACTATACTTAGAGAGATTTGGGAGATAAGAGAGAAGAGAAAAGGGTTTCCTAAACCTAGGTTGCTTTTGGAGAAGAAATCAAAGGGGTGAAGACCCTAGATCGTCCACAAGCACGTTTTCTTCAAGATTTCAACTCAAGCTCGGGTGGGGTGCATTCTCAAAGCTAGGGCAGCCCTCACTCACGTTTTTGAAAGGGATTTCTTCCCCAACTCAAGCTTCTTTCAAGCAAAGGCTTCATCTTTCAAGTTGGAGCTTCAATCAAGGTCCCTACCAAGGATCAAGCCTTGATTCAAGGTTAGTACACTCTACTAACTTTCTTTAGCAATAATCTAGTTTTCCCCCTTTGACATTATGATGTTGGTCTTGTATCTTCCCTTACTTGAAATGTGCTATACTTCCTAAACCTAAACAAGATAAATGTGAATGTGGGGTTGTATGTATGAATGGTGGATGTAGAGGCGATTGGATGCCGTTGGACGTGGTGAAATGTGGGTATGGAAAATAGTGGAAGGGCACTCTATGAATAATGAACATACTTGGATGTTGTGTTGGAAATTTATGCGCTAAAAAGGGGAAATAAAACTACTAAAATGTTGCACACCGGATGTTTGATAATATGCCTAAACCAAGAATAAATGAAATTGATAAAGGAAATGGATGTAAGCTTTATGTAATTATTCTTGTAAATGATGACTTGACCAAATGCCATGTTGATCACCTAAATGCTTACATGTTATACTATGAATTGAAATATGATGCGATATCCCTCTTGTTACACGTGTCCCCATGATTGTCACTATTGGCACGCCCACGAGCACACATGCATGCATGAAACCGGGTTTTTCAAGATTGTATTATACATGTTGAATCAAGAAATGGAACAAGAACATGACAAGGAGGTTGGTAGCCCAAGGAAGGGTGCTAGCCTCTGGCTCACAAGAGAAATGGAACAAGAACATGACAAGGAGGTTGGTAGCCCAAGGAAGGGTGCTAGCCTCTGGCTCACAAGAGAAATGGAACAAGAACATGACAAGGAGGTTGGTAGCCCAAGGAAGGGTGCTAGCCTCTGGCTCACAAGAGAAATGGAACAAGAACATGACAATGAGGTTGGTAGCCTAAGAAAGGGTGCTAGCCTCTGGCTCACAAGTATACAAGTCAAGAACAAATCAAGACATGAAATACAAGACAAGACACGACACACATACATGATTTGACCAAGACACGAAAAAGGTTTCCGAGACATGAGTTTTACCGAGGTTTTTGCATTCATACACGCATGTCAAGATATGGCTATGTATCTTATGCTTTCACTATTGCTTTAAATTAATATCTTGTATTGCTCACTGTTGTTATGCTTCGCTATTGTTATGGTTAGCTAGTAGTTTGTACTCGCTGAGTATTCCATGCTCAGCCGTACTTTTATGTCGGCAGGTACTGTGGATGTCCTCGACCCTGAGCCTTGGGTCGAGGAGGAGTATGTAGAGGAGAGGGAGCCACCTATCCCCTGGCAGTCTCAGGAGGATGGGGACTTGGATGTGTGGCCATACCTCGACTACTGTTGAGAGGAGAGGGTTAGAGAGTTTCTTTTTGTATTTTGATAGGTGGGCATGTCCACCTTTACTTTGATTGTAATTGGTATATGTTAACTTGGAATACTATTTGGAGTTATAGAAGAAAAGAAAAAGTTGGCTTATGCTTCTGCACTTATGTTTAGTTTCCACGCTCTGATTATCATTGTATTATATTATGTTTAGCCTCTTGCATTACAGGATGGTTTGACAGGTACACGTAGTCACCTCTAAAGTATCCCTTAACTCCTAGGTGGTATTTTGAGGCGCGACAGGCCTAAACCTACAAACGCACACCAAATCCATACCGGAGGTCGGATTTTGATGCCGTTTCTTCTAACACATGTATATTGACCCAACCTAAGTGTGGGAATTCGTTTCGATGGAATCCGAGGTCGTTTGCTCAATTTACGCACCGAGAGGCCAAACTCCATGCTTCGAAAGTATACTTCGGCCTGACCATACAAATGCATAACATATCCAATCCTAGGGTTAGATTTCGATGCTGTAAATCCTAATGCATGTATTTCGACCCAACCTAAGTGTGGGATTTTGTTTCGATGGAATCAAAGCCGATTTGCCTGATTTGGGCACTGAGAGGCCCGGAATCCATGCTTAGAAACTATACTTTGGCCAAAACCTACAAACACGTACCAAATCCAAACCGGGGGTCAGATTTCGATGTCATTTCTTCTAATGCGTGTATTTTGACCCAACCTAAGTGTGGGAATTCGTTTCGATGGAATCAGAAGTCGTTTCCTCAATTTGGGCCCTGAGAGGCCCGGAAACCATACTTAGAAAGTATACTTCATCCCCAACATAGAAATGCGCACCAAATCTAACCCGAGGATCTGATTTCAAAGCCGTTTATTCTAACACATGTATATCGACCCAACCTAAGTGTGGGAATTCATGTCGATGGAATCCGAGCCCATTTGCCCGATTTGGGCACCGAGAGGCCCGAAATCCATAATTAGAAAGCATACTTTGGCCTAAACATACAACCACGCACCAAATCCAAACCGAGGTCGGATTTCGATGTTGTTTCTTTAACAATGTGTATTTTGACTCAATCTAAGTGTGGGAATTAATTTTGATGGAATCCGAGGTCGTTTGCATGATTTAGGCACTGAGAGACTCGAAATTCATACTTAGAAAGTATACTTCGGCCTAAACATACAAACGCGCACCATATCCAAACCGGGGTCGGATTTCGATGTTGTTTCCTCTAACGCATGTATTTCGACCAAACTTAAGTGTGAGAATTCGTTTTGATGAAATCCGAGGTCGTTTGCCCGATTTGAGCATCGACAGGCCCGAAATCCGTACCCATAAAGTATACTTCGGGCAACACATACAAACGTCCACCAAATCCCAACCGAGGGTCGGATTTTGATATAGTTTCTTCTAACACTTGTATTTCGACCCAACATAAGTGTGTGAATTCGTTTTGATGGTATCCGAGGTCGTTAGCTAATCTTGGCACCGAGACACCGATATCCATATATAGAAAGTGTACTTCAGCCTAAACCTACAAACGAGCACCAAATTGAAACCGAGGGTAGGATTTCGATGTCATTTCTTTTAATGCAAGTATTTCGACCCAACCTAAGTGTGGGAATTCGTTTCGGTGGAATTCGAAGTCCATAGCCTGATTTGGGCACCTAGAGACCGAAGTCCATACTTAGAAAGTATACTTAGGCCTAAACCTAGAAACACGCACCAAATCCATACCGGAAGTCGGATTTTGATGTCATTTCTTCTTACAAGTGTATTTCGACCCAACATAAGTGTGTGAATTTGTTTTGATGGTATCCGAGGTCGTTAGCTGATGTTGGCACCGAGACACCGAAATCCATATATAGAAAGTGTACTTTAGCCTAAACCTACAAACAAGCACCAAATCCAAACCGGGGGTAGGATTTCGATGTCATTTCTTTTAACGTGAGTATTTCGACCCAGCCTAAGTGTGGGAATTCATTTCGGTGGAATTCGAAGTCGTTAGCTTGATTTGGGCAGCTAGAGACCAAAGTCCATACTTAGAAAGTATACTTAGGCCTAAACCTAGAAACACGCACCAAATCCATACCGGGGGTTGGATTTTGATGTCATTTCTTCTTACGAGTGTATTTCGACCTAACCTAAGTGTGGAAAATTGTTTCGATGGAATTCGACATCGTTTGCCCTATTTAGGCACCAAGAGGCCCGAAATCCATACTTAGAAAGTATACTTCGGCCAAAACCTACAAACGTGCACCTTGAGTAGAATCCCTACTTGCTTGAGGAATATCCTTCCTTGATTTGTGCTCCTCTTGATCCTCAATCCAAAACCATCTTTGGAAATCTCGTCTTCTTCCTCTCCTCTCCTCTCCTCTCTCAAGTATTCTTAGGTTTAGGGTAAACCAAAACCCCTAAAATAAACTTCTATTTAGGGTAATCTGAATCTACAATCGTTCGTAGCACCGCTACGATCGTTCGTAGGTCCCATACGAACGATCGCAACTTTTGCAGAAAGTTTCCAGATTTTTGAGTTTTCGTATTTCGGCCATAACTTTTGACTCGCTCGTTGGATTTTGACGATTCAACTTGCGTTGGACTCATCTTTCGAAGAGAAACAACTTTGTTGTTTTATAAAAATCCCAATTTTGAGTTTTTATTTACCAAAAATGGCTCTAAAGCCAATTGATATGCAAATGGGTTTCATCAACCCATTTTTGCAGCAGATCCGATTCCGGAAATCGGACATTTGACTCAACCTCGACTCAAAATCCAGAAAAGTAATCAACATGGACCTCGAAGAGGGTTCCAATACCTTTTCAAAAATTCAAGAATCGCTCTATTCCGATCAGCAGTGAGAGAACTAGAGCTTTTCAAAGTTGAGGGTATGCTAAGGCATAACCCTTGTTAATACTTAAGAGTATTCTATACTCTTACCTTCTTCATTTCAAACATCCATATACCAAAAATATATTCTTAAAAGTTTTAATACATGATATCATTCATCATACTAGGCCATCAAGATCCGGGGTTCTACAAGATCTAATAGTGGCGCTTCCTCTGTCCCACCATCTGGTGCCTGCTAATCGGATTGCGTGCACCTTGACAGCTGCAGTTGGTGAGACCCATGTGTGCAAAGAAATTAATAAAAAGTTAAATGGGATTGTAGCCTCTTATGGAAATTGTTTGCCATGCAAGGTGGTTGCCTAATGGAATATTCCAAATAACTAAGATCTAATATCTTCATATACATAGGAAAGAAAATGATAATTATTTTTCATATTTAGATAGAGACATGATTGTTGAGTCGTTATTTTGAATGAAACAATTTTTATAGGTCATAATCTTGATTCATATGATGGACATGAGGTGCACTACATATAATTTAAATTTAAGATCCATGTTGAATCAAATTTCTAAAAAATGTTGAATCAAAATTTCCAAATTCTTGTCATATATAATCTTGAAATATGTGATTATATATAAAATATGTGTTTTAGGTGGTATGCGCATCTCATAATTGTTTTGCGAAAACTCTATCTCCACCGTTAGGATTGCACCCCACTAAGGGGTGGACCAATGGTTTGTGTTTTAGGTGGTAATTCAAAAACTCCACCACTTCCCTCTTGTCCACTATCCCTTCATCTTGATCAGTTTCATCTCTTAAAAATCATCATTCGAATTAAAAATCAACAATTTCATCTCCCCCCACGTCTCCCTATCTTCCTCCCTCCATTCCATAATCGTTTTTCTTTCTCCCTGCATTAAATTGGCCCACTTAAATTTTCTCACCAAAACGAACAGGAACAGGCAACTCTTCGTCTCTTGATACTCCCCCCATCTTCCTTAGCTACACATTAATCTCACTCTCATTCGTTTCTCAAAACGATTCCCTCTCACCACTCACCACACAACCGTAAATAAAAGAGCTCATTTTGTCTGGTAGAGAAAGCCAATGGGAAGCGTTGTGCAGCTCCCGACGAACTTTGGGCATGAGATGAGGGCTTCCCTTCGTTGCAGGCTCCTCAAAGCCTACGATCAAGTCCTTATTTTTCTATGTCTTAAGGTTATGGTTTCTTTTTTTCTACATAATTGGAATAATTTCAATATCAGTTCTGTTGGTTTTATTCTTTTTTCTTCAATGACAGTTTTCTCGGACGTTCATCCAAGATCCACAGTATATTTATTCAAAAATTTGGATCTGATTAGATATTTCATCAGTCATTTGGTTAGTTTAGAGGAGTTTTATCGTTGATTATTGGAAGGGATTCTTCATTTGAATTGTGACAAGTTTGATAGTGTTCGAGTATTTAGGCATGCACATTTAGCTTTGATGAGTGTGTTGATTCCTGCAGGTCAGGCGACATCTACCTGCTTGCACCATGAGATATTCTCAAGGTGGGTGAAATCGATTTTAAGGATAGTGGGTAGAACCCTGCCTCAGTCTTGAATATGGTGAGTTTACCTTCTCTTTTCTTGCAGATTTTACAATAGAAATTATTAGCAAAATTCTGGACATTTGGATTTACATCATTCAGGACATTCTGTAAGCACATCTGATATTTGCTAGAATTGCTGTGTGAAATTAATTGTTATACAGATCAAACTCAGTTTGTTTATGATGAACAAAATTTTCCAACTGATCCACAGAAAAATAAAGTCTTCCTTTTAGAATTTTTCTTACTTAATAGAAGATTAACCCCTATTCTGCATAGTTTTCAAAGATATATAACATGGTGTATAGCTTTGTTGTGTCCATTGCATTGGATTTCTGAAACTGTCATTGCCTTTGTTTTCTTTAGCCAGGGACAATCTTGTGTTCTTGCAACATTGGTTTGTCAAGTTCCCACAATACTTGAGTCGGGATCTGTTCATAATAGGTGAAAGCTATGCAGGTATTTTGTTTCTAAAACATTTCCACTTATTGTGATTGAAACACATGAGCCAAAGATGATTCTAAAAATTATGCTTATTACCAGGTCACTATGTTCCACAGCTTGCAGAGCTAATGATTCAATTCAACAAGAATGAGAAGCTGTTCAATTTTAAAGGAATTGTTGTGAGTAGTACAGATACATAATGTGGTTCTTTGCATGATAAAAGAACATAACTAAAATTTTCTTAATTTTGTATTATTTCTAACATGAATTTTTGAAAGATGGGTTAGGACATTCTTTATTTGCTTTTCCAGTGTGATCAAGATAATTTAAGATATCATTTTGCTTTGTTCTGTTTTTTACTTATACCCCAGCTAAATTACAGTTTCTTCTAATGCAGCTTTGTAATCCAGTTTCAGAATTCTCTACTGGCTTCAATTTAAAGGGCTGAATTCTTCTGGTCTCATGGGCTGATATCAGAGTCCACATACAGAATTTTCACTTCTGCATGTAACTATTCACGGTATGTGAATAGTTGGGAGAGAGTAATACTATTTGCTAAATGGTATGATCTACTATCCTATTTTCCTAATTTTACAGATTAGAGAAGAAAACTTTGATGTTTTTGAAGCCCGAACAGGGCAGGCAGATTTCCATGTTACACCTTTTGTTAAAAACAGCCATCTTAAATATTTTACCAAGCATTATCTGTCTCAAAAATCAGTTCTCCAGTTTACACATATGCCTTATATACTTCCTAGATAACCATATTACATCATTTGTCAATTACAACGGCCTCTAGCGAGAGAACTAAGCTGAAATTTATAGAATCTTTCGGACTACTGCAGCTTCAGGAGTTCCATTAAATAGCCAGGTTTAATCAATACCACAAAGAGAAAAGGTGTATAAAGGACGACATTACCTCAGCTTGGTTCACATTTGTCAATTCCAATGACCTTATATACTTCCTAGGATCCAGACCAGTTTTCCAGTTCTAGCTATTGGAACTCTATCGTAGATGAAATCATATTTTCTCAATGATTGCATCCTTCTACTTTTAGTTTTTTCCTTTTTCATTTAGGATTGCTTGGACAATCAAGTAAAATATAGTCAATATCAAATTTTTTTTTCTTCCCATATTGCTATGAACAAACCAATGAGTCTGAATCCCAGGGTACCTAACTTAATGTTTTTTACCTGCACAAGTATGGATAGCATTCCTCAAGAAAGGAATTCTGGATACAATGTTCTTACTTTGAAACTGAAATAATCAAAGAAAAGTGCTTAAATTAAATCAGAAGATTTACTATGTCTTACTAATATTGAACATGCGTCATTTATCAAAGAAAATTGCCCTTCAAACTCATTTCCACCAATGTAGCTGTACAGGAATCAAGAATTTAATAATTAAAGTGTAGGAATTAGGAACTTATGCAAAGAGAAAACATAACCCAATGTTCTATTTTGTAATGTTCCGTAGTATATAAATGTTTCACATCTGAAAATGGAAGACATACACTGTACCAGAGCATTTTCCTTGCCAAACAACATCATTATTTTTTCAAATCTTTCAATTTCTCTATTACTCCTGCTCCAAGGCCTACCCTCGGGAGCTCAGTGTGCTAACTATCTCTTCTAGATTTACTACCAGATTGCAACTTCTCCACAACCTGCATAAACACAAGGATCAGATACGCCCGAGATAATATCAATTTCAAGCTTCTATCACTAACATCTTTCAGATTCATAGATGGAAATTTACAACCACATTGTAGGAAAATGCCTCAAATTTCATAGCCATAGTATCAAGTATGATTCCTTAATCAATTACACCTGTTGCGATGAAAAAGTACCAATTTTACTTCCGGTTTGAAATATAAGGTTTCAAATACTATGCATTTGAAATATACAAGGCCCATACCCTTACATCATTGAATTAGAAAGATCTTATACACCAATTTTCATCAGTACCATAAAGCACTTTCCAAACCCCAGGGTGCCTAACTTACTGTTTTTTCATTGATTTGCAATCAGCCCTATCTATAAGCATGTATCTAACTGGCACAACTATTTGGATGTTCAAATTCCTTTGAATAACTAAAAGAGACCTGGTGACTGGTAGCAAATATTTATAGCTTGGATGGTTGTTATAATCCAATCAGGTGGACTTTTGGCTGGGAGATCTCCAAGGGGAGCTACACTATACTAGGTCTGAAATCCGGACCATTTACATGCCTGTCATGTGTTATGCAGATGCTAATCATTGTCTAGAAAACTGAGTATCATAGATTTACCCATACGCCTTATATGCTTTCTAATGGAGGTATCTAAGGCCTTGCTTTTGCCGTTCTTATTCCCTACTCCTCTCAGTTCCTTCAAACTTCTCTATCTTAACAGCTCAACCAGGTTTGGTCATGATATATGTATTCAGTCCTGGTGCTTTCAATTATTCAATCAAACATTGAGAGACTCGCATGAAATTCTTACATATGATTTTGTTTGGTTATGTTTTTGGGATGTCAATGAAAATACTTATGACATACATGATGTTAATTTCATTAATTTTTGTCATATAACGTTTGCTTTATTTGAGATGTAAATTTCATGCTTTGTCTTTTTATATATGATGTGAATTTGATTACAATTTTATAAACATAATACTTCTATTTTATTCTCTTAATTTAATTTTGTCTTCTTAAACCGTGCATCGCATGGGGTCTCCGCTAGTATATATATATTTGTTTTCTTCTAACCTTTGAAATTCGGCGTGCAGAAATTATTGGCGGGATTATGATACTGCCCTTTTCATTCTTAAACACTTGTATTGAGATAAACCTGAAGAACCCAACTCACCTGAACAACCCATTGGAGACAGCTCAAAGAATCAGAGATGGTCCACAAGCTGGTTTAGTCAAAGTGAGACAATTGATGAAGATCTTCCTTTTAACTTTCTCTGACAGAGTATTGGTCAAGGACTTCTCAAGAAAAGTGAAGAAGGTGATGAAGAATCCCTGATGGATACTGGGTATTCAGCTTGTGGATAGAAAATGTAAATTATGCTGCACTTGAAGGTTATCCTATTTGTTTTCTCAGCTGTAATATTCTCGCTTGTTTTTTCTTTTCTATTCTCTCTGTACATACAATGTATTGTAGAAGTATTTTTTTAAGATTTCTCAATGGATTGAGCTGGATTCGTGTATATTGAGAAATTCATAATTACAAGTGAAACGTGTAGAAAGAATGGATATGATTTAGTTTTGATGAATGGATAGGAAGATCTTTCATGAGATCTTACCAACCCATTGTATAGATGAATCTATATTTGGTGCCATAGACTACAGTTTTCTTTTTCTTTTTTTGCCAAAATAATTACAATGTGAGCTGCCTGAGCTGGGGTTCGTACAAAAGCATTGGTATCTGGTAGAGAAGCACGCATTGAACCAGGCTCTCTCTCTCTCTCTCTCTCTCAACTTGATGAGCTTGTTTATGGGGTGGCTGTGTTAACTTTTTTCCCATTGCTTTGGCTGTAGCCTGAGGGGAATAGGCGCCAAAGATGCATATCCTCCATTATTGGTGCAGATTTCTGTCCATAAACTCCACCAACAGACAAGTGTGTCATAACAGGTATAAAAGTGAAGAAACAAACCATACGCAGCAGTTGATAGGACACTCTAAGAACAGATGGGAATTTATCATACCCAGCATATTAAGCATCTTACTCAAGGCTACAATCTTATCAGAGGTAGAGGTTTGCACAGGTTCCATAATGGCAATCATAGATATGTTATAAGAATTTACCAAATACTTTAGTCTGGCTTTAGAAGCTAAGTTACCAACCCCTCTAATATTCCAGGATAAAATACTAATCATTAGAAACTATACTAGTATCTTCCAACAAAAAAAGAGCTTGAGCTCTAGATCTTGTTATTCGATCAGAAGGGGGAATCCCTTTATTTTGTTTTTGATGTAAAATCAATTCTTTTCCTTTTCTTCCATTTTTGAAAGCTTTTTGATATTTTGGATTTGAGCGAGAAAAGCTTTACCTTCAACTATAAAGTTTTCTATATTATCAAAAAAAACTTTTTGTACCTCATGATGAAATTCCGAAGTAGAAGATGAAAGCCAGTTTATATCTTTCGGAATCTTGTTTGGGGGAGGAATAGAAGATTGAGCTCTATTCTTCATAAAATTCCACTTGGAGCAGCTAGAGACAATATTTACAATATCAGAATCTTCCACAATCATATGAACACCTTCAAAACGAATATCAAAATTTGAAACTGGGGCACCCCACAGCTATAATCATCCACAATCATAATAACACCTTCTAAAAATTTTGCAACACTTGAAACTGAAATATGGTCACTGTTAGAAACTTTTTCAGAATTCTGCATTAAATTAGCTTCTGAATTAATAGGTTGCTGTTCATCATCTTGTCCTCGAGAATTTTCTGAATTCATCTCTATATCTTCTTCACAATTGCTGTTATCAGAAATCGGGATGTGCCCACTGCTATAATCTTCCACAGTCATTATAACACCTAAAATTTTTCCAGCATTTGAGTCCGTAATATGCCCACTGTTAGAAACTTTTTCAAAATCCTAAGGTAAATTAATTACTGTATTAATAGGCTATTGTTCATCTTCTTCACCTCGAAACTTTTCTGAATTTTTCTCTACATCTTCTTCACGTTTGTTGTATTCTTTGGTTAGATACGCATCTGAATTATGGTTACATCTCTCGTTAGCTTTCTGGTTCTTCTTCCTCACCCATCTTATTTGACCTTCCTTACTTTGATCTTTATCCAACTCATGAATTACTTCATCGTGATTCTGTTTGAAAGCAACACGACAGGCTGAATCTAGGTGACCTTGTTTGCAACAAAAAGAACAATACCCAGCCATATCCGAGATGGCTTAGGATTCGAAACATCCAGATCTACATGTATCCTTGCTTTATTTGGCTACGTTAACATCTTAGTTGGACCATCCAAGCAAAGAAGTTTTCCCACTGCTGATCCAATAGATCTCAGAATTTGTTCTTGATAAAGGTGAATAGGTAAGTTCGGAAGAGAGATCCACATGGGAACTATTGAAGGTTCTGTACCTGAACTGAAGGTTGGAGTCCATTTAATAAATAGAAGAAGGAGCCCATTGATGTAGCAGTATTCTTTAAGATAATTGGTGAGATAGTCTTCTTCCACCGAGAACCAGATAAAGAGATGCTGAGGATCTAATACCCCCAACATGATAGTCGAACTTCAAGTGGAATTTTTTTTTGAAAAACTCTCTAATGGCTGGGAAAGAAGGCCTCCCATAAGAGCATTTAGCAACTAAAGAGAGTTTTAATGGAGTTGCTAATCGTGCAGATTCCTCTGGAGTAAGGAACAGTGCAGGTTCACCTTGGTAAGCCGCAATGGATTTAGAAATGTTCACAAATTCAGGAATCAAAGATCATGTAGCATTAGATACTTCAGTATAAGATTTAGATCTAGCAACCTCAGCATACAATGAAGTTGAATCAGGAGGTCGAGAAGATGAACCCCCAACCATGGGCCAGCGGCAATGGGAGATACTATGAAACCCTAGGAAAGAACTTGCAAACCAGATGCTAACATGCACCTAATTTAAAACATCTGCTAACTTGCACCTCTAGAGCAAAATCCCTTTTTTGTCTAGGTACTTCGTATCTTATTAAAGATATATTTTTCACATAGTAACATCTATCATAACGATATAGTATTATAGTTCAATTCTTATATCATAATAATATGCAAAATCATAATATCATAATTCATGACTTGATGTTACTCAGGGCAATTTGACTATATTTTGAGGTTTTCGGCCTCTAATTGTCAAGTTCACCCAATCATCGTCCATGACACCATATTACCATTCCAAATAACTGCTCACGTCCTATTCTTGAGTCCGCAGACTCGTTATCCATTTCAGAATCTGTTACCGTCGAAAAACTCTGTTACCATGGCATCCCATACCACCATGATAACTACCGAGATCAACCGGGCTTACACCCAATGAAATCAAACCTTGAGTCCTTAGATTCCGTACTATCTTGAGTCATTAGACTCAGCACAAAATCAACAACTTGTATCATCTCAGGAAATACCTAAGTACAATGATTCTCATTCATCAACTTGTCTTAGGACATACCTAAGTACAACAATTCTTATTCCTCAACCTGTCTTTGGGATGTACCTCCCTCAAAGTTTTGTTGGAACAAACCGAAATACAGAGGTCTCCACCCCTCAAAGTATTGTTGGAACATACCAAATTAAATAAGTCACCATCCCTCATGGTACAATATCATATTTAATCTTTACTAGGGCATACCTGAGTACAAAGGTCATCACCCTATTATGGTATTAGTTACCTTCAACCAGGCTCTATTAAGACATACCTAAGTACAGTGATCCTCATTCCTCAACCTGTCTTGGGACATACCTAAGTACAACGATTCTCATTCCTCAACCTGTCTTTCAAAGTCTTGTTAGAACTCATCGAAGTACAGAGGTCCCTACCCCTCAAAGTATTGTTGGAACATAACAAAGTACAGAGGTCTCCACCTCTCAAGCCAACATTCATTTATCCAAACCAAGCTTTATTGGGACATACGTATGTACAACGATCTCCACTCCTCAACCTGTCTTGGGACATACCTAAGTACATCGATTCTCATTCGTCAACCTGTCTTTCAAAGTCTTGTTGAAACACACCGAAGTTCAAAGGTCTCCAACCCTCAAAGTATTGTTAAAACATACCGAAATACAGAGGTCCTCACCCCTCAAGCCAACATTCATTTATCCAATCTCTATTGAGACATACCTGCCACTGCAGATCACCATCCCTCAAGGCAATATCCTTGAGTCCGTAAACTCAAACCCCTGGGTCCGTAGACCCAATACAACCTTGGTTCCATAGACCCGATGTCATCCTAACTGTCCCGACTATCAGTCACGGAGGAACCCTGGCTCTTAGTAGACCCGCCTCTCCATTCCTAGTCAAAGAGGTACCATAGACAGCGTTTAACACATATTAGGTTTTCTAACCGTACGAAATCCCCAATTAATACTGTTAGCCTCAAGGTTACAACCATGAGTACCCTTAATAATTTTGATAATAACATAATAATGAAATGAACATATTGGTACTAATAATCTTGTTTAAGTGCTTGAACATTTCAGAAGATAAGGTTAATAGCACTCCAATCATGACAAATGATGGAAATTACCCAAGAGGAAGTTCAACTCAATGTACTCAAGAAGAAGAGCCAAAACCAGACAATAGTTCAAGTTGGGTCCACTGTAGACAAAAGGCAAAATCACAAGTCCTCTGTCAAGCCTAGTTCATCTCTCAACAATTCAAATGTATTTTTCTTCGAAGAATTCATAGGAATTATGTAAAAAGTCCTCAAAAGAAGGGTAAGTTGAAAAGCTCAAGAACCACAGATTGACCATAGGAGCCTAGGACATCCTTTGAAATCAATTTAAGGCCCTAATGGATCATAAAAATATGATAAAAAGATAGCTAATTGACCTAGGAAATCTATCTCATACCTTTGGTCCGGTCCAAATCAGAATTCAGAATATTTACTCTGAATTCGTCGACGAATTGTCTGGGTAGATTGAATTCGGCGACGAAGTCATGGCAGAATTTTTGAAATTCAATTCTGTCTCATGAATTCGTCGACGAAATTTTGGTTGGGAAAAATTGGGCGACGAAGTCATTACAGGATTTTTTAGAATTCAATTCTGTCTTTTGAATTCGGCGACGAACTCTAGTGGGAACTCCACTTCGTCGACGAAATCATGTCTGAAACTGAAAAATCATTGTGACGGCTAGTTTGCAACGGACCTAAAAGCATTTAATGCTTTCCCAACGACACTATTGGATCAAATGCTATAAAAGGAGTTCATTTATGAATAAATAACAACTCTTGATCACAGTAATAACTCCCATTGATCACTCATTCATTGCTATTGATTTTCACTCACTCTCATACTTAGAAAATCCCCAAAAATCTCTCTTAAGCTGATTCAACTCCTATTTCCTTTGAGAGACTTTATTAGAGTCTGTATTTCACTCTTATCCAGCTCATTTAAGAAGCTTTCAATTCAGATTTTCAATCCAAATCTCATTTATTGAGGTCAGTCAAGAATTCAGGATTCTTGCACTGAAGCTGTTGCTTCAGTTTTCTCAAGAGAGGGTTGTGCTCTTGAAAGGCTTTAGCTCGGCCTAAAGGAGAGCTTGTTAAGGTGTCATCTCAACCCATAAGAGAGATTGTAAGGGTTTGGACTCCACCCGTGAAGGAGTTGTACGATTAAGGAATTGTGGTGAATCCTCTAGCTGAAAGCTGAGGCGGGGAGTAGGCTGGTTTGCTGAACCTCGTAAAAAAATCTTGAGTTTGCACTCTCCTTATCTCTTCTCCCTTTCTTTTAATATTCTATTGTTTTAGCTTGTTGCATATTTTATTTTATTCTGCTTATTGAACTTGTAGTTCATAATTTTAAATCTTCCTTAGACCCTATTCACCCCCTTTAGGGTCATTACCTGGCCAACAATTGGTATCAGAGCCTAATACTCTAAGTAGATCTAACCAATCTGAGTAATCGATTTTAGAATGACAAACAATGTTTTGCAACAAGCCTAGCATATTAATGCTAAAGCTATGGATGATGTTAGAATTCCTAAGGTAGAGGAAGAATGGAATGAAGCTAATATTAAACTCATTAAAATCAATGCTAAAGCTATTAACAACCTCTACTATGCTTTAAGTCCTCAAGAATTTAACAGAGTCTCTGGATGTGACTGTGCTAAAGAAATATGAGATAAACTGAAAGTCACCTATGAAGGGACTAATCAGGTTAAAGAAGAAAAGATTAGCATGCTTGTTCACAAGTATGAATTATTCAAAATGGAAAAAGAAGAATCTATTGGTGATATGTTCAGCAGATTTACTAACATTCTAAGTGGTTTGAAATCACTGGGTAAGGTGTATTCAAATGCAGAAAATGTGAGAAAGATTCTGAGATCACTACCCAAGGAATGAACTCCAAAAGTGACAGCAATTCAAGAAGTCAAGGACCTCACCAAACTGCCTATGGATGAGCTACTTGGATCTCTTATGACTCACGAAGTCATAATGAAGTATCACATGCCTGATGAACCAAGAACCAAGAAAGGGCTGGCCCTCAAGACTACTCAAGGAGAAAATAGTGATGAGGAAACTAGCAGTGATGATGAAGATATAGCCTTGATGGCAAGAAGGTTCAAAAGGTTCCTCAAGCATAAAAAGAACTTCAAAAAGAGACCATACAAGAAGTAGTTCTCAATAGAGGTAAACAAAGCTTAATCTAGCAAGAAGGAACCTCTCACTTGTTATGAATGCAAGAAGCCAGACCACATAAGGACTGACTGCCCTCAACTCAAGAAGGCCAAAAGTACAAGAAAAAGGCTATGATGGTAACTTGGGATGACTCAGAGGGAAGCAAGTCAGAAGATTCAAGTGATGAAGAGGTGGCAAACTTGTATCTTATGACAAATAAGGATGAGGTAACTTCTTCCTCAAATGATTCTTTCTTATATGATGAAATAAGAGAAGCATTTGATGAACTTTACATTGAATTTGGTAGAATAGCTAAATTAAATAAATCCTTTAAAAAGGAAATCCACACTCTTTCACAATCATGTGAAACTCTACAAAAAGAAAAGAGTGTGTTAGCCATTGAGAATGAGGAATTAAGTAAGAAATTAAATGATATTCAAAATGCTCCTCATGACTCACCATGTGAATGTGATGAGTTAAAAGCTAAAGTCAAGGACTTAACCAATGTTGTCCTCACATTCACAAATGGTCAAAAGAACCTAGAAAGACTTTTAGGACAGCAAAGATGTGTTTTTAACAAGGCTGGTCTTGGTTATAATACCTTTTCAAAACAAAAAGATTATCAAAACTTCTTCACAAAAGAAAGTAGTAACCAAACTCCACCATCTACTGCATTTTATAATGGTAAAATAATTAGAAAAGTTTGGGTTCCAAGAGGAACAACTTATCTTTCAAAAACTGACCATAAAGGACCAAGACTGATATAGGTCCCCAAGGGAACTAATTCTCCCAAACCAAAACTCAGATCACTTTGGGTACCATCCAAAACTGTTTGAGTATCGGGGGAAAAGTATCTTGGAGTTACTTGAATTGAATGTGTAGGTATGGTTCAAGTCAAGATCTTCCAAGAGAACATGGTTTTTGAATAGTAGATGTTCAAGGCATATGACCGAGAATAAGGAGCTATTTGCATCAATCACTCCAAAGGATGGCAGTCATGTGACATTTGGCGACAATGTTAAAGGGAAGATCATCGGCATAGGTAACATTGGTAAGAATAAATCTGTTTATATTGAGAATGTACTACTTGTTGATGGCCTTAAACATAATCTCATTAGTATTAGTCAACTTTGTGATAAGGGATTGAATGTTTCATTTAAGTCAAATATCTGCATGATTAAGGATAAAGACAATCTAAATACTTTGTTTGTAACACATAGAAATGAAAATGTTTATACCTTAGATTTTGATGAACTAAAATCTCAAAACATGATGTGCTTTTCTGCTATAGATGAAGCAAGTTGGCTATGACATAGGAGACTAGGACATGCTAGTATGGATCTTTTGTCTAAACTCTCTAAAAAAAATTAGTTAAGAGATTACCTAACACTAAGTTTATTAAAAACAAAATTTGTGATGCTTGCCAACTTGGAAAACAAATAAAATCCTCATTTAAATCCAAGAAAATAATTTCTACCACTAGGCCTTTAGAACTTTTGCATATGGATCTTTTTGGTACAAATGAAGTAACTAGCCTAGCTGGAAAAACTTATGCATTTGTAATTGTGGATGATTTTTCTAGGTACTCTTGGGTACTATTTCTCTCTCATAAAAATGAAGCACCTTCTCTATTTAAAAAGTTTTGTAAAAGAGTTCAAAATAAAAAAGGTTATTCTATTAACAACGTAAGAAGTGATAGAGGATGAGAATTTAAAAATAAAGAGCTTGAATTATTTTGTGATGAAAATGACTTTAATCATAACTTTTCAGCACCTAGAACTCAACAACAAAATGTTCTAGTAGAAAGAAAGAATAGATCTCTTCAAGAAATGACAAGAACAATGCTTAATAAAAATAAATTACCTAATTATTTTTGGGCGGAAGCCATTAACACTTCATGCTATGTAATTAATAGAGTTGTTATAAAGAACAAGTTAAATAAAACTCCCTATGAGCTTTGGAATGGAAGAATTCCTAATATAAGCTATTTTAAGGTATTTGGATGTAAATGCTTTATACTTAATGATAAACAACATCTTAAGAAATTTGATGCAAAATCAGTAGAAGAAATTTTCTTAGGATACTCTACTAATAGCAAAGCTTATAGAGTGTTTAATAAGAAATCATTAATTGTTGAATAATCAATTTATGTAGTTTTTGATTAATCAAATCAATTTAACAAAATCAATACTAATATTGATGATGAAGTTGAAAATCTTTCAAAAGAATTATACAACTTAGAAATCAACATAGAAAATAAAGATGATCAAGAAAAAGAAAAATCAAGTGATAAATCCATTGAAACAAATAATGCAGAAGAAATTGAAGATGAAGAATCCTATCAACTACCTAAAGCTTGGAAATTAATAAAATATCATCCTAAGGATCTAATACTTCGTAATATGGAACAAGGGGTTAGAACATGAAGAAATCTAATGAACCTTGCATTCCTAAGTCAAATTGAACCTAAAAATAACTTAGAAGTTATTGAAGATGAATCTTGGGGCATTGCTATGCAAGAAGAATTAAATCAATTTGATAGAAACCAAGTTTGGAATTTAGTACCTAAACCAAATGATAAATCTATAATTGGTACAAAATGAGTTTTCAGAAATAAAAATGAAGAAAATGGGAATGTAGTTAAAAATAAAGCAAGACTAGTAGCTCAAGGTTACAACCAAGAAGAGATGATAGACTATGATGAAACATTTGCCCATGTTGCTAGACTAGAAGCTATAAGAATGCTACTTGCATTTGCTAGTCATAAAGAATTTAAATTATATCAAATGGATGTAAAAAGTGCATTATTAAATAAGTATATTAATGAAGAAGTTTATGTAAATCAACCTCCTTATTTTGAAAATCATAAATTCCCTAATCATGTATTTAAACTAACCAAGGCCTTATATGGATTAAAGCAAGCTCCAAGAGCTTGGTATGAAAGGCTAAGCAATTTCTTAATTGAAAATGGGTTTACAAGGGGTAAAATTGATACAACCTTATTCATAATGACCAAAGATAATGATATGTTAATTATTCAAATCTATGTAGATGACATCATATTTGGATCATCAAATGAATCTCTTTGTAAAATCTTTGCTAAAACTATGCAAAAAGAATTTGAAATGAGCATGATAGGTGAACTAACATTCTTTTTAGGACTTCAAATAAAGGAAACCAAACAAGGAACATTTGTTAATCAAGCTAAATATACTAAAGAATTACTTAAAAAGTTTGGAATGAAAAATACTATAATAATGGATACTCCTATGAGTCCATCAACCAAACTCGATAAGGATGAAAAAGGAAAAAGTGTTGATGAAAAACTCTATAGAGGCATGATTGAAAGTCTTTTGTATCTCACTGCAAGTAGACCAGATATTATGTTCAGTGTTTGCATTTGTGCAAGATTCCAATCCTATCCAAAAGAATCTCATTTAACTGCTATGAAAAGAATTTTTAGATTTCTACTTGGAACAATTAATTTAGGCCTATGGTATCCAAAAGACAGTAACTTAGATCTAATAAGCTATTCAAATGCAGACTTTGCTGGATGCAAAGTAGATAGAAAAAACACTAGTGGAACTTGTCACTTTTTAGGACATTTCTTGTTTCATGGTTTAGTAAGAAACAAAATTCAGTGGCCTTATCCACAGCTGAAGCTGAGTATATGGCAGCCGGTCTTTGTTGTGCTCAAACTCTCTACATGAAACAACAACTAGAAGATTTTAAACTTACTTATACTAAAATTCCTATTAAGTGTGATAACACAAGTGCAATTTGTATGACTAAGAATCCTATTCAACACTCAAGGACTAAACACATAGAAATAGGATATCATTTTATTAGAGATCATGTGCAAAATGGAAATGTTATCTTAGAATTTGTAGATACAATTAATCAGCTTGTTGATATTTTCACCAAACCTCTACAATCTGATAGGTTTAGTGCTTTGAGAAGAGAATTAGGTATGGCTAATCTTAGTGAGCTGATCGAATGATCAAAAGCAATCAAAATTTAAAATCATTGAATCAATTTATTCATAACTTGTTTGATTACTTGGTAAAATGATTTGAATGCCTTATGATGATTTTAGATGCTTTAGTGAACCAATAATTTTAAGGAAAATAGCTAAAAGAAATTCAAGAAAAATCTGTTCTTCAAATTCAGGACTGATTTCGGCGACGAATTCAATCTGGAATTTGATTTCGACGACGAATCCTTGAGCGATATGGAAAACAAATGTTTTATGTACCCTCTTCGGTGATGAATCTGGAAAATTCCTCCATTTCGTCGACGAAGTCAATCCGAAATTAAAAACATTAGAGTTCCTAACTCAATTTCGGCGACGAATTCAAGGACGAATCCCATTTTGGCGATGAATTGAGTCGCGGGTATAAATAGTAACCCCCAAATCCAAAATTTTCAAACCTAATCTTTTCCTCCATAACTTCTATTCCATTGCTCATGCACCCTTCTTTCTTCCAAAACCCAGCAAATCTTTCCAAATTTTTCAAAAAATGCCTCCAAGAATGAAGAATACATCAATAGAGCCACCCAAAAAAAAATCAAGAACTGACAAAGGGAAGGAACCAGCCTCAAGTTCAACTCTAGTCCCGGTGAAGTTCAAGGAAGCAAAATTTGAGAAGTTATTCAAAGAAAAATTCTTATCTCGTTCCTCTCTGTACGGTAAAGTTGTCAATTTCGTTAGTTTTGATGCCTATGGGCTATAACCCATAAAAACCCTTTTCTCTGCCATAAAATGGGATAAATTTCTTGAGTCTAACGAACTTATGTTTCCTGAGTTAGTTAAACTCTTTTATACCCACTTCCATTTCAATCAATCTGAATCTCTCATTACTTCATTTGTCTTAGGTAAAAACATTTCTTTTCATTTAAATCAATTGCCCTCAATTTTGAAAATTCCTCAGTGCTCCTTACAAACTTTTGTGAATGGTCAGTGGACTAGTCATGAGGGATTTGATGTGGTTGAAGCACTAAAAATGATGTGCATAAACCAAGAATTCTCCACCCCTTTTCAACCTAAGGTTAAAGACCTTACCCTCATAGCTAGACTCATTCACCATATAATAACCTATAACCTAGTTCCTAGGGCTGGTGGTAGGGAGTATCTCACCTATTTTGATGTATTTCTCATATAGTGCATCTTAACCACCACCCCCATTGATCTCTCTTACATCATTGTCCATTGTATGGATGATGCATTTAAGAGAAAATCAAGGTGTCTCCCTTTTGGTCAGGCTCTGACTAAAATCTTTAAACATTTCAATGTTCCCCTATCATTTCAAACAAATTTTTTCACCCCTGATGATTCCTCCATTTATAGCAAGGCAACCATTCAAAGAATGGGCTATACCTGAAATGACACCCAGAAGGTTTGGACTCCCAAACCCTCTGTCTCTCAGTCCTCCTTCATTCCTTCTGGTACTCCAGCATCTATCCCTACTCCTTCTCTGCCTATTTCTGCTCCCTCTCCATTTATCCCTACCTCTTCAACTGCACCCACAGTAGAGCATCAGGCTAAGCAGCAGCCACAGTCAGCACCAGAGGTGGAACCCCAGGCTGAGCAGCAGCCCATTTCTGTTGGATCAGAGGACCCTCAGGGTGAGCAGCACCCTAGAAATGAGATGCCGGATTGGTCTGATTTTGTGGATACTGAGGAAATACCTAAGAGCTCTCACAGATAGGTGTCCCCTCACTTTGAGGACCCTGGTCATTTCTATGAGGTGCCCAGCAGGCCAGTAGCTTTAGAGGAGCATTTGAGTATCATGGCAGGGCAAATTGCCTGCATGTCATCTTGCTTGGAGAGTGTTCAGCTAGAAATGAGGTTGAGCCAACAGGCCTTTCAAGAGGAGATGAAAGCTTCCTTGCTCTCCTTCATGGCTGAGACAAGGGAAAGCCTTGCTGCCATTCAGTTCGAATCAAGGGAAAACTTTCAGAACCTCCAGTCAACTACTCTCTCTCGACTTGCAGCTCTTGAGACTGAGATGAGCAAAATCCCCAAGGCAGTCCAGTCCTCTCTAGTCACGGTTCATAATGATCTTAGAGAGTGTGCAGATGCCACCTACTCAGTCTTAGGGACAGTTAACATAGATGCCTCAGTCACCAAAGATAGAGTTGACTCTCTGTCTTCTTTCCTTCATAGATTGGGGGTAAAACAATCAGAATAAAGTATCAGAATGGAGTCACTAAGTCAATCTAAGGACTAGTAGAATCCTCAGCTCTTCAGTTGAAGACTCAAGGCAAGCTTCTTCTGGATATAGCAGAGCATGATTCCATATCTGCCTCCACTACTTTGCGGGCCACTGATGAGTTGAAGAAAATGAATAATTTTCTGGTTAGCTTGGCTAGTGGAGCCACTCCTTCTCAACCTCCCTCTCAAGCTCCTTCTTCTTCCAAAGGCAAGAGACCAATGAGGGTAACCCCTTCCAAAAGGGGTCAGTCTAAAGATTCTCCTATCATCACCCTTCCTTCTGACTCAGATACCACCTCCTCTTCCTCAGACTCCCCTGATGACTCTCCTCCCTTTCCTAACCTTAAAGATCCAACTGAGCTATCAGATGATGTGCTCAAAAAGGTTGCCGACCTCATCAAAAAGCAAAAGGCAGAAGGGTTGTAATTGTATTTAAGATCTTTAATTTTTTTTGATAATGACATAAGGGGAGAAAAATGTAATGAAAACATGATTCAATGAATGTAATACAAATTTGATTGTGTGAGAAATGACATATTTTGAGAAATGATATATTTTTTTGCATCGTTGGCAATATATACAAATTTGATTCCTATTTTGACATCTTAATTCTTTATCCTTGACTAATCTATCTTGATCCAATATATTATGAAAAGAAATTAATTTTGAAACTTATCTTTGTGGAACTTCTCTTGGTATTTAAACAAGGTGATATATCCTTCAAATCACCACAAATATGCATCTAAATAACAACTATAATTATTATTTTATAATGCATATGTTTAGGGGGAGCTTACCTCAAAGCTTTCATGAAAAACATGTTGTGAAAGGAAGCTTAACCCCATTTCATTTTTATTTATTTATTTTTTTTTAAAAAAAACCTCTCAGAAGGAGAGGGGGGTTTGGCGGACCCCTACCAGATTTATTAATAAAAAATAAATGGGGGGGACATAAACCTTACCCCTACAAAGAACTCACACATTAGGGGGGGACATAAAACCTTACCCCTAACCAAAAAAAAAAAAAAAAAAAAGAAAAAAAAAAAAAAGGGGGGGGACATAAAACCTTACCCCTGACAAACAAACACAAATAGAGGGGGACATAAACCTTACCTCTAATAAACAAAACCACAAAACTCAATCTCTATGAACCAATCGAACATTACCTAAACCATCTTGATCAAGAGAAATAAGGGATATGAGACGAGTAGGACTAGACTGATTAGGGAGAATTTCACCTGAAGTCTGAAAAGTACAACCTTGATTAGCAAGAAAGTCTGCAACCATGTTAGCTTCCCGAAAGATGTGATTAATAGAGGAGCAAATGTAAAACACTTGGTGGATCTTTTTATTCCAATACCACACCTGCCAAGGATGATTAGAAGAACCCTTCCAAGCTTCTACTAAAGATTTAGCATCAGATTCAACATCCACTTGAAGGTATCCAAGTCTTTGACACAAAAGTAAACCATCCAAAAGAGCTCGAGTTTCTGCAACATAATTAGTACAATTCCCATAGAAGGCATAGAAACAAGCTAACATCTTTCCATCGTGGTCTCGTATAATACCACCACCTCCAGCTATTACCGGATTGCCTTTAGAAGCACCATCAACATTCAATTTTATTCTATCCTGAGAAGGCCGATTCCATTTGATATAGGCAATAGTAGTACTTTAGCAAATAGGAGAAGACAAGATATTGATAATCGAAAGATCCAATGACTTGCCGGTCGGTAAGGAGCCCAAGTCAACCATCCATTTCTGAATTCTTGTCCTAATCACATCAACAGACTTTTGAACATTCTTAAACCTACGGGAGCATCTTTCTTTCCAGATCTCCCATATGATTATAAGAGGAAGCACCACAAAAACTGCATTATGATTCCTGTCTGAAGCTCTAAACCATCTCTGAAGTAAGCATTGAATATTATCACTAGGTGGAGAAAAAACTGAACATAAATTACCAAAATATTGCCATAACACTCCTGCAATATCACTTGTGCATAAGAGATGAGATAAAGTTTCAATATGACCTTGAGCACAACATGAACAACAACTTACTAGAGGAATACCAATAGATTGAACTTTAAAGTCAATAGGGACAGCTCCATTCATTACCTTCCAACCAAAAATTTGGATTTTTTTGGGAATAATATTATTCCACACATACCTAGTCCAATTTTTCGGAAGGGTAGAATATCGAATAGCGTTCCAAGCTGATTTAACTGAAAACTTACCCTTTGGACAGAGATTCCAAATGAATGTATCTTCTAATTCAGAAGTAAAAAATCCTGCATTTCTAATATCAGTCTCAATATAATCAGGAAGATAATCAGAAACAAGACTAAAATCCCATCCCCCATTGTCATCAAGCATGTCCGAGATAACAGGAAAAGTATGAGGAATATTAGTAGAATTAACAATAAGAGGAGCATCTCCATACCAACAGTCTAACCGGAAATTAATTTTATTACCATTACCAATTAAAGCAGTAGAATTCCAAATCACATCTTTACAAAATTTGCTAATTTTTATCCAAGTTTTAGATGAATCAATGCGATATGAAGCATACCAAATGTGAGAAAATTGGAATTTAGATTTAAAGAATTTAGTCCAAAGATTTTCAGATTGATAAAGATTCCAAGCTTGTTTCATACGAAAAGCAGAAGAAAAATCATGCATTTTCCT
The DNA here is from genome assembly GCA_015143295.1 of Tetracentron sinense. Classification (NCBI taxonomy): domain Eukaryota; kingdom Viridiplantae; phylum Streptophyta; class Magnoliopsida; order Trochodendrales; family Trochodendraceae; genus Tetracentron; species Tetracentron sinense. The sequence goes on along the minus strand of CM026559.1, from coordinate 22,495,278 downwards.
AATGCCTAGACCCCCTTCTAACAGGCTGAGGGTACAAGTATTCCAATTAATCCAATGACGCTTTTTAGAATCAATCCTATTGTTTCAAAAAAATTTAGCCATAGATCTATCAATAATATTACAAATAGTTTTCGGAACATGGATCCCAGCTAAAAGGTGAGTAGGCATAGATGACAAAACATGCTTAATAAGAATCAGCCTACCCCCCGCAGATAAGAATTTGCCTTTCCAACCCTCTATTTTTTTAAGAATTTTATCTATTAAGGGATTAAAAAAACAATTTTTAAGACGACCTTTATAAATGGGGACACCAAGATAAGTAAATGGAAAATTCTTATTAGGAATACCAACCCACTGAAATATAGCACCACTTCTAGCCCTAGAGGTTTTTGAAGAACAGTAAAAAGCACTTTTAGCACGATTTATTAATTGACCCGATGAATCCTCATATGAAGAGATAAAGTCAAATATTTTTTAATGTTACGCTTTCTACCATTATAAAATATTAAGGTATCATTTGCAAAAAGAAGGTGAGAAATAGGAATACCATATCTTCCCAATTTGTAATTCGGAGAAAGACTCTCAGAGATAGATTTTAAACCTCTGCTAAGAACTTCCTCAGCTAAAATAAAAAGGGCAGGGGAAAGAGGATCACCTTACCGAAGACCCCGGGAACTCTGAAAAAAACCTTGTAAGCTTCCATTAATAATGATAGAGAAGGATTGATTAAAAAGACAGCCATGTATCAATCTAGTAACTGCATAGCTGAAACCCATTTTTTGAAGAACTACAATAATAAAATTCCAATCCATGCGATCATATGCTTTAGACATATCAAGTTTGAAAATAATATTACCTCCTGAAGATTTTCTATCTATATCCTGAACCATCTCTTGAGCGAGATTAATATTATCAATAATATTCCTCCCTTTAACGAAACCACTTTGTTCTTCAGATATTAAGTTAGGCAAAAGTTTACCAATTCTATCAGCCAGAAGACGCGAAATGATTTTATAAAGAAAATTGCAAAGACTAATAGGTCTGAAATCAGAAAAGGATAAAGGAGAACTGCATTTAGGAATTAAAGCTATAGCAGTAGCATTAATAGATTTAGGAATTTCTGCATAAATAAAAAATGAGTGGATAGCACGCAAAAGATCTTCCTTGATAATGTTCCAACAAGAATGATAGAAGTGCCCCGAGAAACCATCCGGCCCAGGAGCACTATCATCAGACATACTAAAAACTACATTTTAATCTCTTCTAGGGAAGGAGGAATAGATATAGAATTATTATCATCTTTTGAAATAAGATTAGGGATATGGTTAATCAAGTTATGATCAATAATACAATTAGAAGAAGATAATAGATTTTTAAAATAAGAAACAACAGCATTCCCAATATCCTCCCTCGATTCCAATACATTTCCTTGGGAATCATGAATCCTCTCAATACAATTTCTACCCCTTCTGGAATTAGAAATCATATGAAAAAATTTAGTATTATTATCCCCTTCTTGAAGCCATTTAATACGAGACTTTTGCCTCCAGAATATCTCTTCTTGCAACAGAAGAGATTGAAACTCATCTTTAAGATTATTAAGGATATTAGCCTTCCCAGGATCCCAAGAATTTTGAATATCTTCCTCACAATTATTAATTTGATTTTCTATATCCTTAATCTTTTCAAAAATATTGCCAAAAACATTCTTATTCCAACTTTTTAAAGAAATCTTTAGTCTTTTCAGCTTAAGAAAAAAGGCCATAAGAGGATTAGTAGACAAAGGCATATCCCAGGACTCAGAAACAAGGCGAAAAAAATCAGGATGATAAATCCACATTTTTTGAAATTTAAAAGAGGAAGGACACCTATCAGTCTCTTTACCAAAAACAAAAAGAAGGGGAGAATGATTTGAAGTTAATCTATTGAGGTGGGAAACAGAAGAAATTGGATAATTTAGACTCCAATCAGAACTAAGGAGGACTCTATCTAGACGAGCATATATTCTATTAGAACCATTCTGATTGTTACACCACGTGAATTTGTTCCCATAGAACCCAGGGTCCATCATACCCAATTCATTAATCATATTGTTAAAATCAGTAAGAGATTCAATATTGACTTCCCTCCCTCCTAGCTTTTCATCAGAACTAGATATAGCATTAAAATCCCCTCCAATAAAATAAGGGCCAACATAGGAAGAAAAGCATATACTAAGATCCATCCAAAGAGATAAGCGCTCCCTACTAGTACATTTAGCATATATGAAAGCACACCGAATGGAAGAATTACCACTCAAAGAGACATCAACAATAATCATTTGATCGGATGAAGAAATAAATGAGACTTGAAGATGATTTTTCCAAAATAGCCAAATCTTAGGATGAGATACATGAGGGTCTAAATGAGCATCCATATTGATAAAAGAACAAACTTCTTGCATAGAGTCAATATATTTTTTGGGTTCCATAATAGCAGTAAAAATAATATTATTAGAAGAAATTAATTGTTTGAGTCTACACTTAGAAGCTAAGTTACCAATCCCTCTAATATTCCAAAGGAGAAAATTATTCATTAATACCAATATTAGATTCTGAACCCAATGACAAGACAGCAGATCTAGAACGAGTTATTCTATCAGAAGCTAACACACCTTTAGTATTTTTTTGATTTGGTCTTAGATATTGTAAGTTGATATTTAGAAAATAACTCTGATTTAAGTAATCTTTGAGAAAAAGTTATTCCTTCTTTCTTAAAAGATTCCAAATTGTTAAATAAACACGGATCTAAGTCATCATGATATTCTAGAGTTTGAGAGTTTTCTTTCAAAATATTTCCAGTAAATAATGGATCCTTATGATTTAAAGGATTCTCTAGAGTTTTAATCAAATTCAGCCACATACGATAATGAGGAGTATGTTGGAACCTAGATCCATTTTTTGTCTTCTCATTTAGGTAGAGACTTCTAAGTTCAGAATTAGTTAAAATAGCTTGGTTGTTTAGAATGGTTCCAATTTTTGGGATTTCCACTACAGAATTTTCATATGTTATTGTGTGATCCAATAAACATTTAGAGTTTAGGTTACCTGGACTAATCCATTCCTCATCCGAATCCATACCTTTTGAAAGAATTTGGTTATCAATATCTCCAATGTTAATAGGAGAATTTAATAACCCAGAATTTTTCTCAGTTAGCTCAATAAGATTTTCCTTTCCATTAGCAGAATTCTGAATAGTAACTAAATTAGAAATTTCTGGATCAGAGTTACCTTGTGACGCTAGTATAGGTACCTTTGTATGGGAAAAATCCGCAGCTGCTCCATCCCTTGAATGTATTGTGCAATCTTTTGATTCTACCATTATTGGCGTGGAAGAGACAGCAATTTTCTAGACCAAAATCTCCGAATCCATTGCTGTTTTGGGTGTTGATCTGACCTCTCTAACATAAATATCCTCCATATTCTGTTCTATAACAGTGGGAGAAGAAATATTTTGCTGATCTGGGACGTCTTTTGAAGAAGTATCAATGGGGGCAGATTGCTTTATCACCCATCTCTTAGAGTTTTTGAATTGTTCTTCTTCTTCCCCTTTGTTGTTTTCAGCGTGTCTAATTTTTCCTTTATTCTTACCCGCTGAACAGTTATGTAACCCATGTCCAAGCTTCTTGCAATTTTTACAAAACAGAAAAGTTTTCTCATATTCTATTGCTTGCCATCTCCCTTGATCTCCAATACCCAACCAAAATCTTTCCGGGTTTTGTTTAAGGAGATCTACTTCTATGCATGCTCTAGCAACACTTGGGCGGGAAAAGGATTGGGTTGCACCATCTAATTTCAGCACCTTACCGATGATACTCCCTATAGATCTAATGGCTGAATCATTGAATAGATGAAGAGGTAGATTAGGGAAACTCACCCATATTGGAACTATAGACGGTTCTACTCCAGAGACAAAGGAAGGAGTCCACTTGAAAAATCAGAACAAGAAACCATTTATGTATATCACTTCTTTGATCCATATCATTAGATAATCTTCTTCGGAAGAAAACCTAAAAAGAAGATGGCGCGAGTCAAGTATTCCCACTGAAAAGGCAAGACGAATACCAACAGATTTCTTCATAAAAGTCTTGATAACATCTAATGAGGGGCGTCCATAAGAACACTTAGCAACCAATGATAAACGGTGGGGTGCAGCAAGGAGCTTGGTTTCATCTTCCGAGAAGAAAAGTGCTGGTTCTCCCTTATAAGTTGCAGGTTTTTTGATCGGAATGGTAGCTTGATGATGTTCAACATCCTGTTTTTGTCTTCCTACAACAACAGTGAAGGAGAGAGGTGGGGGGTCAGGAGGCCATGAGGATGATCCCCCCTCCAAGCCGCCAGAAACCCTAGGGATTTCCATGGAGAATGAATGAAAACTTACCAATTTTAAGTGCTAACATGCACCTAAAAAAAAAAAACCTATGCTAAAATGCACCTCCAGAGCTTTTTTTTTCAAACACTCAAGATACTCTTGTTGGTTACGTTCATAACTTACCTCTTCGTTGAGCATTCAAGAAAAGGGAAAATTTCCTGCTCAACCTCAACCAAATCTTAGAGGTCAATTTGAGGTAAGTAATTCAAATTCTTCAGATTCCCAAGATGAATATATCAAGTCTATCACCACTCTACGAAATGGAAAAATAATTGATAAAGATATTCCCAAGAAGGTTCACAAACCTGATGAATCTTTAAAATCAAAGAGTGATGATGAACTTGTTAAGTCTAAATCTGATATGGTTTTGCAATGTCCGATACCTGCTCCTTTTTCCCAAAGGTTACAACCTCCTCAAAATTTAGTCCATAATGCTGCTATATTAGAAATCTTCAAACAGGTAAAGATCAACATCCCCTTGTTAGACGCTATCAAACAAATTCCATCATATGCCAAATTCTTAAAAGATTTATGTACAGTCAAGCTTAGGCTTAATGTACAAAAGAAAACTTTCTTAACAGAACAAGTGAGTGCAATCATTCAACATAATACCCTACCCAAATACAAAGATCCAGGATGCCCAACAATTTCTTGTATTATTGGGAACTTCAGGATAGAGCAAGCTTTGCTTGACCTTGTGGCTAGTGTTAACCTCTTACCCTACTCGGTATATGAGCAGTTGGGTCTTGGTGAGCTAAAGCCCACTAAGGTAACATTCCAACTTGCTGACCGTTTAGTGAAAATACCGAGAGGGGTAGTTGAGGATGTGTTAGTCCAAGTAGACAAATTTTACTTTCCTGTTGATTTTATTGTCTTAGACACACAATCTGTGTTGAATGCATGCACTCAAATTCCTGTTATTTTAGGCCGCCCATTCCTTGCAACCTCCAATGCTTTGATCAATTGCAGGAATGGTGTCATGAAACTCTCATTTGGCAACATGACTTTGGAATTAAATATTTTTAATATCTGCAAACAACTTGGGGATGATGATGATGTGCATGGAGTAAACTTGATTGAAACTCTTGTGAAAGACCAATTTCTTCAATCTTCTTTTTCTGATCCTCTAGAAGCTTTTTTGGCACATTTTAATGATTTTAATGAGGACACTTTAATTAATTCTGTAAACTCTTTGTTGGAATCTGTTCCGGTGTTGGATACTAACAAGTGAAGATCACATTTTAAGGAATTGCCACCTCGCGATACCCTACCCCTCCCGTCAAGTATCCAAACACCAAAGCTTGAGTTGAAACCTTTGCCAGCTGATCTCAAATATGCATTTTTGGGACAAGCAGAGACATTCCCAGTGGTCATTTCCTCACAATTGAATGAGACTCAGGAAGAAAAATTAATTGATGTTCTTAGAGAACACAAAGGTGCAATAGGGTGGACCATAGCTGATATTAAGGGAATCAGTCCCTTAATTTATACCCATAGGATATATTTGGAGGATAATGCTAAACCCTCTAGAGAGATGCACTGCAGGCTCAATCCCAACATGAAAGATGTGGTTAGAGCAAAGGTCCTAAAACTTTTGGATGTAGGGATCATATACCCTATTTCTGATAGTCAGTGGGTAAGTCCTACCCAAGTGGTACCTAAGAAATCCAGTATAACTGTAGTCAAGAATGCTAATGACGAATTAATCCCAACTAGAGTCACAACTGGTTGGCGAGTGTGCATTGACTATAGGAAGTTGAACTCAGTGACTAGGAAAGACCATTTCCCGTTGCCCTTCATGGACCAAATTTTAGAAAGAGTAGCTGGTCATAAATTTTATTGTTTCCTAGAAGGGTACTCCGGTTATAATCAGATAGAAATTACACCTAAGGATCAAGAAAATACCACTTTTACATGTCCATTCGGCACTTTTGCTTATCGAAGAATGCTATTTGGGTTGTGTAATGCTCCTGCCACATTCCAAAGATGCATGTTGAGTATATTTGGCGATATGGTAGAGCGTTTTCTTGAAGTGTTTATGGATGATTTTTCTGTGTTTGGTGATTCTTTTGATGATTGCCTGTTTCATTTAATGAATGTTTTGGTTAGATGTGAGGAGAAAAACCTCATTCTGAATTGGGAGAAGTGTCATTTTATGGTCTCTAAAGGGATCGTGCTTGGCCACATTGTCTCCTCCCAAGGAATCGAAGTGGATAAAACCAAAATTGATTTGGTAGCCAATTTGCCCACCCCAAAGACTATTAAGGACATTAGATCTTTTCTAGGTTATGCAGGATTTTACAGAAGGTTTATTAAAGACTTTAGTGCAATATCTAGACCATTGTGTAACCTTCTATCAAAGGAAAACTCATTCGAGTGGACTAAAGCATGCCAGGCAACTTTTGCAAAGCTGAAAGGCATGTTGACTTCTGCTCCTATAATGTAACCACCTGATTGGAGTTTACCATTTGAAATCATGTGTGATGCTAGTGATCATGCGGTTGGGGCCGTGCTAGGGCAACGCAAGGATAAGAAGCCTTGTGTCATTTACTATGCAAGTAGGACCTTGAATAGTGCTCAGATGAACTATTCTACTACAGAAAAAGAACTCCTAGCCGTAGTCTTTGCACTTGACAAGTTCCGATCTTACTTGATTGGATCTCAAATTATTATATTCACAGACCATGCAGCTTTAAAGTACCTTATTTCTAAGAAGGATGCTAAACCAAGACTCCTTAGTCGATCCTTCTACTCCAGGAATTTGACTTAGAAATTAAAGATAAAAAATGAGTAGAAAATTTAGTGGCTGATCATTTATCTCGTTTTGTACTCTCTGATTCCTTGGAAACAATACCGATCAAAGACACGTTTTCCGATAAGCAACTTTTTGCTGTCTCCCAATTACCTTGGTTTGCGGATATTGCGAATTATCTTGTTACAGGTAACCTTCCTATTCATTGGAAACAACAAGATAAAAAAAAATTTTGATCGAGGTACGTAGATTTTTCTGGAATGATCCTTATCTGTTTAAATATTGTTCTGATCAAATTTTAGGAGATGTGTGCCTGATTCTGAACACCTGAATGTCATTTTCTTTTGTCACTCTGAAGCATGTGGTGGTCATTTTTCAGCCAAAAAGACTACCGTAAAAATTCTGTAATGCGGTTTTTATTGGCCCACTCTTTTTAAGGACACTCATGAGTTTTGCAAAGCATGCGAGCATTGCCAAAAATTAGGAGGAATCTCCTGTCGGAATATGATGCCTCTCAACCCAATTTTGATTATTGAAGTCTTTGACTGTTGGGGCATCGATTTCATGGGACCATTCCCTCCTTCTTTTGGGTATCTTTATATCTTAGTAGCCGTTGATTATGTGTCAAAATGGATCGAGGCTGTTCCAAGCAAAACTAATGACCACAAAACGGTCTTGCGATTTTTAAAAGAAAATGTTTTATCAAGGTTTGGAACACCTCGAGCTATTATTAGTGATGGAGGTACGCACTTCTGTAATCAGCCTTCTAAGGCCTTGATGAAAAAATATGGGATAACCCATAAAGTTTCTACCCCTTATCACCCAAAAACAAGTGGACAAGTGGAGATATCCAATCGGGAGATTAAACATGTTTTACAAAAAACTGTAAATCCAGACCGTAAGGATTGGTCATTACGACTAACCGATGCGCTATGGGCTTACCGTACAGCTTCAAAAACCCCGATTGGAATGTCTCCATATCGAATTGTCTTTGGAAGAGCTTGTCACTTGCCTGTTGAATTGGAACACAAGGCTTACTAGACGATAAAGACACTCAATTTTGATTAGGAGAAAGTAGGCTCGCTTCGCAAACTCCAACTGGATGAGTTGGATGAAATTGGAAATGATGCTTACGAGAGTGCCAAAATTTACAAGGAAAGAATGAAGGTTTTTCATGATAAGCATATTCTTCGAAAATCTTTTGAGCCTTATGAAAAAGTTCTTTTGTATAATTCTCGTTTGCATCTATTTCCTGGTAAGCTTCGATCTCGTTGGACCGGCCCTTTCATTGTGAAAACTGTTTACCTTTATGGAATTGTCGAGATTGAGAATCCTGAAAACAGTAATGTTTTTAAAGTCAATGGTCAACGATTGAAACCGTTTTTGGAGAATTTCACCCCAGATGTTGAGTCCACAACTCTGGAAGATCCCGTTTATCCTGATTGATCATCTCTCTCACTTGAGGAGAACTTCTGTGTATACTATGCATTTTTGTTTTTTTTACTTGTTTGGATTGATTAGTTCATATCCCTATGATGTTTCATACCCTCTATCTCTTTTTGATCTCTCAATGTTATATTTCATATAAATCTCTATTTGAAACATTGAGGACAATGTTCGATTTAGGTTGGGGGGTGTAGATCTGTGCTTTATTGTTGGGATAATCTCTGCTAATAGTAGACCATCACATTCCTCCTTTACAAAAAAAAATTTAATTTTTTTTTTAAAAAAAAAAATGTGTTTTTGTCCTGGCTACTGTCTATTTCTTCCTTACCTTTTATCTATTGAGCTATTGAATTTTGGATTATAAAGGCACACGGTGAAAATCTTTAAGAAGCTCAATTCCAGTTGTTTAAAATGAAAAGTCTTTGTTACTAATTCTCAGTTAGTGAAAATTATAAATTGCTGAATTTTTGAACTTTCACTACACATCTGACTCAATATCTGGAGTTAGGTTGAATTTGGTAGTTGTTGACTTGATAATTGTCTGGAATGTAGGGAGAAACCAAGTCTGATGAACTATGACTATCTTGTTCACTTGGTTTGCTGGTAAGAAGAAAAACAGAACTGGGTAATGATGAAGTCATGGAAAGAAACCAGTGAATTAGACCAGGTACTTTGAAAAGGGCTACCTCTTGTCAGGTCTTTGAAAAAAAAAAGAAAAAAAAAGGAAAAGAAAGAAAGAAAGAAAAATGATATGGACATTTGAAAATGTGCTCTCAATGTTGAAATATCAGTTTGTTTTGCTATGACCTTATTAAAACAAGTTGGGTGAAAGCTGTCATTGTAAAAAAGCGAATAAACTGGAATATCACAGATAAAGCCCATGAGGTATTAAGGTGAATATCCACAACTTTCGTGATCCTAGACAGATTAGCTTTTTTTGAATCGGATCCTTAGGCCAACCCGACCATTCTGTGGTGATTAAAAAAAAAGTTGACTCTGCTTAAAGAAACCGATACTTTGGATATTTGTCAGACTGCACATGCACTCAAAAGTTTCTAAATGGTGACTTAGTTATTTGGACTTTATTTAGAATGCTGGAATATAAGGCTGAAATATAATGAAAACCAGTGCCCTAATAATTTTAAATTTGATGCCTTGATTAGAATGTGTAACATGAAGAAGTTTATTATGAGTAATTTTTGTTCTTCTTCAATTGTTTTGAAAGATAAATTTGTTTTGAAAATGAGGATTGTCAGTCATGCTTTATAGTTATTATCCTGATTAATTGATTGACTATATTTGCCTCTTAAATCTGAGTTGAAATCATTGTCACAGATGGATGATGCTATTGAGAGATGAACTGAGATTCTTTTAAAATTTCTTGGTTGTCATGCATAATGAAAGTTTTCTGATTGTCTCATAAAATTAAAATGATGATATTTTGATATTGCTTCTTCACTTTTTTTTTTTGCTCAAGGACTAGCAAAATGCTGGTTGGGGGGTGTTGATAAGTGCTTAATTTTGCTTAATTATCCTCATTTAAATAAGCATTATCATACTTCTTTGGTTTATATCTTCATTTTTACACGTAAAGTGGTGTATTCTCTTCTCACCATTGCGTTGTCCTCTTTCTCTTAATTTTCATGATACATTTGCATGTATTCATACATGTCTTGGAAGGCCGCATGCAAAATATTTTTAAGAGAGACTTATTACGTGTATTTATTTTTTGTAGGAATTCTAACCCCAGACTACTCTCGGGATTCAAGAAGTCCAAAGTTTCAAATACCCCATGTTCAACTCAAAAGTCTAAAAGAGCAAAGCCCAAGCCAAAAGTCCAAGAAGCCAAGTCTCAAGTCAAAGAGTCAAAGCCCAAGAGCAAAGCCCAAGACCAAGTATAGAAAGATTCTACAACATGGCTGGAGAATCTTAGAAAGATATGGATTAATATGATTTTGGCATAAAAATGGTGGAACTTTCTTGAATTAGAAAGAAGAAGTGTGCTATATTGATGTTTCTATTTCAGAAAAAAAGAGAAAACCTATTTTGGTCACAAGAACTCTTTATTTAGGGTGGATTTTGGAATTCAAGCAAAGAGTTTAATGGAGGCCAACTAAATCTACAAGAAAAGTAAGAAATTTCGTGGATGGCTAGAGGAGTGCTATTATTTAGCAACCAATACCAAACAAAGAATGAGGATTTCCCGGATTCCCGCCTAATCTGGACAGTACTTACTAATTTAGACATAACTTTTGACTCGAAATTCGGATTAAGGCAAAGTTTGATGTTTTGGAAAGAAGACTTAAAGATGAACAAAATTGTATGGTACGAAGATCTCCTAATTCGGACGTTTAAGGGGTCAAAACATGTCATCAAGAGGAGGGAAGTGCAATTTTGGTTGGAATTTTGGAATTCGAAGTTTCTCCTTTGTTTTTTTTTCCCTTCTCTTCTTCCCTTTAGTCTATATAAACCTAAAGTGAGAGACTTTTGGGGCTCTCTGATCTTTTCTCATTCTCTTTTCTCTCTTCTTCTTTTAGCTTTTTTTTGAGTTATTTTATTGTAGTGTTTAGAGCACCACTAAGGAGGATGACAACTCCAATCATGGTGGGCTAAACACCTTTCTAAGGTTAGGGATTTGAAACCTTTTTCCGATTTATGTGGATGATGTGGATGGTTTGATCATTAATTTTAATTGAATAGTTCTTATTTTAGTTAATTGTTCTTCTCTATATGCTCTTTGATTTCATATGATCTATTGATATATGGAATGCTTAGATCCCCTGTGAGTTAGATACAGAGTACTCTTCAAATTTCTCTAATTATTCAATTGAATTTAATGGTCAGTGATTTTGTCGTATAATTTTCAATCTAGATTAAATCTTTATTTAATTCTAAATGTGTTTTCATCCAAATCTAAGCATAAGGAGGGATATGTGGATTTTCCTGAAGCCTTAGACCTCTTTTTCATTGCTTTACAGTTATCAGTGATTTTTGCTCTATTCTCATTGAGTGGAAAACCGATTTTAAATCCCTCTTCTCTTTAAATTTCGTTTCCTTAGTTCTTGTTGCACAATAGTCAATCCCTGTGAATTCGACCCTATGCTCACCAGATACATCAACTGTCACTTGTGCACTTGCAAGTATATTATTTTTACTCTTGATTTTATATCAATTAATTTGGATTAAATTAAGTTGTAACATTAGTCCCACATAGGTGGTATCTAAGTGTGCTTGTGCATGTGTGTGGATGTGGTCGGCCTTGAGCCCCGTGTGTGTGTGTGTGTGTGAGTGTGTGCATGGTGTGTGTATAGTGTGTGCGAGTAAAAACAAAAAAAAAAAATTCTCCTACGTTTATACAGAGTGCTCACACACCCATATTATCCGACTAGTCAAAAAAGGATGTCATAGATCAGACGGCTAAGATTAAGTATTCTAATACTACTGATAACACTACCGACACTTTGGATTTTAAGTGGTCTCGGCCCATGGGGATCATTAGTGGATTTTGGCTAACAATAAATAAAAGACCGGTGATCTTCTCCAGTTGTAACCGGTTTTTGACAAAACCGGTTACTCCCCTGTGGTCACCAAATGACCCTTTTTACACCTCTTAACTGTGGTTAAGATTCACCTACCCCTAGGGGTCACCCACCTATATTTGGTTTTTAGAAAAATATTTAAAATAAATTAACCCTAGGAGTTTGTAAATTTTAACCATGGTTAACAAATTTTTTAAATATTTTTAGAAAAAAACCAAGGATAGATGGGTGAACCTTCGGGGTGAGTGAATCTTAACCATAGTTAAGAGGTCTCAAAGGCACATGTGGCCACCTCAGGAGTGTAACCGGTTTTGGCAAAACCGGTTACAACTGGAGAGGAATAGGTGCCTAAATAAAATACTAATTAAAAACGGAAGTTTTGTATTACATTTCCTTGAGGTTGTCGTTTGTTCTAAATTAGTTATCATGATTAGTTATCATGATGACCATGATGTTTCCTTTTAGAGAAATATTTGCTTCCAAAGTAAGAATACCTCAACCCAAAGTCCAACTGTCTTTGCAAATTCTCATGAAGTTTTGAATGTTGTGTATATCGTGAATGGATTCTTAAAATATACTTTATGAATTAAATCACACATATATTATTGGTGTAATTGGACTAAATTCCTGCACACATAACTACTTAGCAAATACAAGCAAATAATAATGACATAAAATAAAGTAATTAATTACATGATTAATTAAGGTAGAGAATCGCTTTACTGAGAGGTGCTACAATTGAGTTTTTCTTGAAGATAGTCGAAGCCTCCCATGTGCAAGGGATCTGATAGCTCTATCTCCGGGATACAACTCAGCTCAGATTCTCTCCGGTCTTCCCAACGAGTTTGCACTACTCGGTAGAAGATGGAGTACCGATCTTCCTTTAGGTTGCCCTTTAAAATTAAATATATACTTATATTTATCCATTTAATTTGGGTTTGCCATTTAACCAAATGTCCTAAAGTCCCATCGGATATATAGAAAAAAATTATCTATTATATTTAACAATTTCTAAAATTATCATTTCACCCCTTAAGGTTTAAGGGTCTGTTTGGTTACAGGGTTAGGTCCACTCTGGTTTGGTCTAATCCTGTTTTAACCTATTCCAGATTAGGTCTACACTTGATTCTGGTTCTGTCCAGAATCAATTCTGCATAGAATCTGTTTCTGGTTTGGCCAGAATCAATTCTGTCTTAAGTCCTGTTTAGTTACAGATTTTAAGTTAATTCATTTTAACTTATTTCGAATCTGTTTGGACACATGATTATGGTTAATCCGATTTTATCATGTTCTAGATTCCGTTTGGTTACAAGTTTAGGCTTGTCTAGATTAACTCAATCCACAAGATACCCCTGTTTGGGTATGATGGTCCTTATAAGATCCATCATGTGAATATGGTAGGATCACCCGAAATTGGATTGTCACAAAGATGAATCTGTCCATGTAGGACTGATCCATTGTTCTACTCGATCTGGTTTTCTAGATCGGGTAATCGAACGGTCCACATGTGGACTGTTCTATGACGAATGGTTGTGAAGCCTAAAGGCATATTGCAACCTCATCAGGAGTTGGACCTAAGTCCATTTCCTAGTATCTACCGATTTGGATCGATCCGGACAGCCTCTGGATATGGGTTCTGGGTCTTTAGATTATGGGTCATGGATCACCATCTTCTTCATTGAGCTCCAAGGTCCACCATTAATGTAGGTCTCCAGGTTAGGGTCCTCCTAAGAGGTCCTTGTTACGGAGTCCTCCTAATGGACCATGACTCGAAGTTGACTGGACCAGGGTGCACCTACTCTGGTCTGGGTCTTCTCTCTGTGCTCACTGGTCTGGTCCTTCTTGGCTCACTAGTCTGGGTCTACAGATCTGGTCTGGTCTGAGTTCCAACAGAACCCAACACCTCTCCAAGGCCTTCTATTTATAGAGGACCAAGGCCCCCTTGCATGTGCATTGGCTCAGCTACCTGGCTAGGCCCTGTCTGCCCTAGGCAGACCATGTTAAGGCCAGTTGGCTCCAAGTTTAGACCATGGGTCAGACCACCTCATGATGGACTGCACCTACTGACCCAAGTCATCATGGTCTGATCCACCTGACAACCCAAGTGGGTTCTCAGATCTCACATCACAATCCGACGGCCCAGAACCAATCCGACCCCAAGACTTGATTAGATGGCTCTGATCAACCACTTTGATCATCCGATCAGGATTAAACTAGATCTACGGTTGAGATTGTAAGCGCGGGTTTCGGTGAAACCCTGGTTTGTATCTCACGGGATGAGTTAAGAGTCGCTACCTATTCATTCGGAAGGGATAAGTCCTCGAGATTTGGACAAGGTCTTGGTCTGCGGTCTGAGATCAGGGTAAGAGGTTCGGTTAAGTCCGGGGAAGGGGTTAGGCACCCCGGTACTTCCACTTTTCAGTGGTTCCCTACTTTCTAGGGTTAAGCCAAATTAATCTCAATTTTAATCAAATGCTTTAAGTATTAAGATAATACTAATCTAAGAAGGAGAAAATTCTAAACTATGGTCGAACCCGGGTTGGGCTGCCTACGTACTCACATAGGGGTGAGATCAGACCGAGCGTAGTTCTGACTCATGAGCCTGTGCCGAGGCTAGGGGTGTGTGTGTGTGCACCAAGGGTGGCTTAGGGTCTAGTCGGGAGGCTAGGGTGGTTGACCGGGTTGGTCAAGTGCTTGGTATTGGGCCTGGTAGGCCTAAGGTGAGCCTGATAGACTAGGGTTGGGCCCGGTAGGCCGAGGGTGAAGCCCGGTAGGCTGAGATTGGGCCCGATAGGCCAAAGGTGAGCCCAGCAGGCTAGGGTGTAACCCGGTAGGCCGAGATTAGGTCCGGTAGGCCAAGGGGTGAGGCCCGGTAGGCCCAAGGGTGTTTTAACCAAGGGTTAAGGTTGCTAACCGGGGTTAAAAAGGTGATTAACCGTGGTTAGGGGTGCTAACCATGGTTAAAAAGTCCATTATCAGATTTTTTTGGTCTTTTTGAATTTTTTTGATTTTTTTGGGATTTTCTCAGATTTTTCCCAGTGGTCAAAGATGCTTAACTGCGGTTAAGGAGGGGAGGCACCATGGTTAAGGGTCTTACCCATGGCTAAATGGTCAAAAGAAGCCATTTTTGGGTTTCTCCTAATATTTTAGATTTTTTGAACATTTTTTCAGATTTTTTCCGGTTAAGAATTTTTTAACCGTGGTTAAAAGTCAAAAATGAGGTTGACTCTGATTAAGGGTCTTAACCACAGCAAAAAAGGTTACAGAAGACATTTTTGGATTCAATGTAATATTTTTGATTTTTCCAGAATTTTTCTGGGTCACAGGCCGCTTAACCATGATTAAATGTTAACCACAGGTGGGTTTAACCATGGTTAAGGGGCCGACTGAGGAAAAAATGGGCTCAGGGTCTATGGCAGGGCCTAGACGGGCCTTCTACCCGGCCTGGACCCTCACAAAATCCAAGAAATGCAAAAAGCCCAAAAACATGTTACATTTTTAACTACAGTTGAGGAGGGTTTAACCATGGTTAACGAGGGAACCATGGAAAACCAAGACTATCAGTGGGTAGCCTGAAGTCCAATGATCATTTTAAGCCTTTGTAGCGCCCAATGGGAGGTCGGGTGTGGGCCCCACATAAGCCCAAAGTTGTCTCGTTGCACATCACATAAAATGACGATTTTTTTAAAACAAAATAGATTTTTTGGCAAAGTTTGTGGCAATTTTGCCGCTGATTGACTCAACCCCTGGGGGATCCGAGACCATGCTCGCGAAGTCAGCTATGAGGGGAACAATTTGGGCCCTTGTAGGACCCAAGTGGAGGCTGGATGTGGGCCCCACAGAGGCCCAAAGTCGTCCCATTGCACAGATTTTCACTCTCGACCCCACTTTGGGGTCGATTTAACTATGGTTAACCAATTAATTAAGGTCTGAAATTTTACAGGGGGGTAGCCGGGTATGTGGGGAGTCTAACCATAGCCTCGGTTTTGACCAAGGCCGGGTCTAACCTGGGTTAAACCGGGGTTAAAGTGGATAGCCGAATCTGTTTTGTTTTTTTTTTTTGCAGAATTTTTTTTTAAACAAAAAATGCTTTTGGGGGCTGTGGGGCTTAAGTCGTGGTGATCCAAGGGGTCTAGGGGGATTCCTCATGGATTGAGGACCCCTCAGACCTCTGGGAAAGGCCGCCATGGTGGGAGGTGGTGGTGTCTGTGGCCACGCAGCAAAGGTGAAAACCTCCCCTCCTACTGTTTTTCTTTTTAACTACTGAAAGAAAAAGAAACAAAATGAGGACTCTTGGAATGGGACCAGGGGTCCCTTACAGTGTTAATAACAGAGCTAAAAAACTAAAAAAATAAAAAATAAAAATAAAGACATGGGGTATACCCTGTGTGGCCACTACGGTGGTGAAAACAGTAGAGGTAGCTGCACGGTGGTGGCGATCTGTGGAGAGCTTCGAGTGGCACGAGGCAAATTGGGGGTGGCCTAAGATGACACTTCAAGGGTTCGGGGGGGTGTGGATGGTTGGTTGATGGGGTTAAGTCCACTGTAAAAAAAATTCAAAAATTTTGTTTTGCACACAGTGGTTATAATGGGAGCTGTGGTGGGCTGGGGACTATTGTGGGAAGTTTGGGTGTGGTTTAGAGGTGGTGGAAGGTGCGTGGGGGCTATGATAAGGTTTGGACCAAGGGAGAACAGAAGCTTGAACCAGATATATTTTTTTTTTTCAATTTTTTTCAAACCGTGGCTGCTGTGGTGTTCTTATAGGGGATGGAAGAGTGGGGAGAATGGATAAGGATGAATAGGCGTGGGGGACAAGGCCGGAATACGACCTGGAGGACGCAGGGGAGGCAGGAGAGTTGGCCAGGCGGGAGGACGGTCTGCATCGTCCCTTTGACAGGGACGATGAACAATACCCTCAATTTGGATTTCTTTGTTTTGTTTGGTTTGGGCTTAGCTTTATACAAATGGGCAACACCGTTGTTGGCTTTGCCAAACAAGGGTGTGGCCACCTAAAAAAAATCCCCTTTTTTTTTTTAATTTTTATTTTTACTTATTATTATTATTATAAAATAAAAAAAAATTATTTTCTATATATATATATATTTTCAAAATTCTTTTCTCCTTTTTTTTGTTTTGATTTTTTATTTGGTTTAGGGTGGGTCCCACCCCCCTAAAAATAATGGGTTTTTTTTTATTTTTTATTATTATATTTTTTGTGTTATTATTATTATTAGAATTTTTTTTTTGAATTTTAAACTTTTGTTTTGTTTACTTTTTTGGGTCTAACCACTACACATCTGGGGAAGGCAAAAATGGTTTTGCCATTTTGAGAATTGACTCTAAAATTTTAATTTTAAAAGGAGTGAAGTGGGTCCCACTTGGATTGGGCTTAGTGGGCCTATGCTTGGACCCAAAAACAGGGTTTTATCAATTTTTAGAGTTTTGGACTTGAAAAGGGCCTTGAGCCCATGGGACTTTGCCTAGGGATTGGGCTAGGGCTAGGCTAGGGTTAGACCTAGGTTTAGGTTTAGGGTTTAGTTGAGCAGGGTGTAAAAATTGGGTGCTTACAGCTGCCCCTCTTTGCCGGAGAGTGCCAGGATGGGATTGAACGGCAAAGACTGGAAACATCCTATTTTTACACCGAGATGAATGTTAGGAACGATGCATGCTGTGCAAATGACGAGTGTGGTGAAGTGATGAATACTACTGCTAGCGGATAGCGAGTAGCAGGGGAAGAACATGAATGTAGGGATGGCGTGGCCCTAAGGCGCTGGCTGGAAGAAAATGTCGCTCAGAAGCGACGAGGGGGATTGATCGAAACAACGTTTCCTAGGGGATATTAGCCGGATCGATTGGAGGACACACCGGATGTCGAGAACACAAGGGATGTTCGGCATTCCAGGTGTCGACAAAGTGTGTTATGTCGATGCTCACCTGTGATGCCAAGGACATAAGGGGTGTCATGGAGGGGGACATGCAGGAGGTAGTGCTGCGGTGTGACGAAGTTGTCACGGAGCACACAGGATGTCCGGCATGCGAGGTGTCGACAAAATATATTATGTCGACGCTCACCTGGGATGCCAAGGACACACGGGGGTGTTATAGAGGGGACATGCAGGTGGTGTACACTTTTAAGGTACACACGGAATGTCGGGCATGCGAGGTGTCGACAAAGTGTGTTATGTCGACGCTCACCTGGGATGCTCAGGACACACGGGGGTGTCACACAGGGGACATGCGGGTGGTGTACACTGTTAAGGTACACACGGGATGTCGAGCATGCGAGGTGTCAACAAAGTGTGTTATGTTGACGCTCACCTGGTATGCCCTGGACACACGGGGATGTCACAAAGGGGACATGCGGGTGGTGTACACTGTTAAGGTACACACGGGATGTCGGGCATGCGAGGTGTCGACAAAGTGTGTTATGTCGACGCTCACCTGGGATGCCCAGGACACACGGGGGTGTCACACAGGGGACATGCGGGTGGTGTAAACTGTTAAGGTACACACGAGATGTCGGGTATGCGAGGTGTCAACAAAGTGTGTTATGTCGACGCTCATCCGGGATGCCCAGGACACACGGGGGTGTCACAAAGGGGATATGCGGGTGGTTTACGCTGCCAATTTACACACGAGATGTCGAATTGATTAGAGGCATGATACCAGATTTGATCTTGATATAGCCGAGAGGCACTGAGTTCTGATCATGTTTGAATGATGCTGAAGAATTTAGTCATGTAGGGCATGATACTAGGCAAAGTGATGTCATGCAGGAGATAAAGGCAAGGATGCTTTCCCATGACTTTGTTCATTGCGACTTGTTGGGTAGGCGTGGAAACGGCTTTTTTCTGCTTTGTCTGTCGGAGAAGCTCAGTGCAGGTTGGTTCAAACAGATCTTGATACCAGGAGTTTGCTTATTTTTGAAAAATCTTTTTAGGACAATTGTAGAAGACTTTTGTAAAGATTTTGATTTTGACAAAAGCGTGCTTAGTTAGCTTTTCAGATTTACCAGTAAATCACCTTTGTTTAGGGCTTATGGGATTTTGTGGGTTCCTTTTCATTGTTGGAGAGCTGAGTTCAATCCAGAGCAGGATACTACTATTGCGGGTTGAGGACCCTGGCTGGGGAGAAGCTTTTGGAAGACTTCTGGACCCTTGCTGGGGAAGAGCGTTATTGAGAGGCTATCAGAGGCTTTTGTTGGGGGATCTATTGGGGATTGGAAGATTGTTATAGCCTGATGCTGAGGATTCGTTGGGGAGTAGGTCTCTGTTATAGACTAATTCTAGGGAGTCTGGGGATTTCCAATCTGCTGGGGATTTCCCAATGTTTGCCCCTCTGCTGGGGAGATGCTTTCTGGAGGATTCTCTGTTGAGGAATGCCTTGAGTAGATCACCTGCTGGAGACAATCCCTGATGGAATCTCTGTTGGGGATACTGATCCGCTGAGTCCAGTGAGACTGATCGCTGCCGGATCTTGTTGTCAAACTGAATTTCAGTTTTTCTTCCCTTTTTTACCCTTGGAATGACCAAGTCATGGGGTTCGCATAATTTTTGCGCGATGAGGCCGTTGCCGGTTTTCCTCATGCCTGCGAAGCTGATTAATTTTGTCCATTTTTTGCCCCTAATCCCAAGACTAGGTCTGGGAGTCGCGTAACTTTTGCGCAATGAGGCCGTTTCCGGTTTTCACTCATGTCCGCGATTTGTTTGAGGGTTCGGATCTTCTCCCTTCACTGCCCTGATTGACATTTGCTGGGGATAGATACTCCACTGGGGATATAGGCGTGATATTGCACTTGTACTCGTAGTTTCTAGGGGATCTGGGAGAACTTAGAATAGGACGAAATGTTGGCTAGGGGGCCGAAGTTTGGGACACCCTGGAATTATTCTTGCTGCAACTGACTTGCATGAGGGTTTTTTGTTGAAGATAGATTTTTCGTTGGGCTCCACTGGGGATTGTCCTCTTTGGTAGAAGCTGATTGTTTTGGGATTCTTCCCTGTTTTTTTTTTGGATGAGTTTTTTTTTTTTTTTTCAGAGAAGTTGATCTTGTTGGGGGGAAAACCCGGAGAGATTATTTTTGCTCATGGGGTCCCTAACTTGGAAAATGTTTCAACTCCTATTTTGGGGTTTCCTTTGATGGAATATTTTGTAAACTTGATGTCAACTCCGTTGTGAAAATTGGGAGAATTTGTCTCTATTTGGGGAGTGACTCTGTGGGGAAAAAGCTGTTTCTGTGGAGAGAGAGTTTTACGAAGTTTTGGACTCTCTCTGGGAGAAGAGATTTTGGGGGGTTAAGTCCCTTTTTGTGACCACACCTGATTTGTCAGGTTGCCTACGTACCCTTTGCAGGATCAGGTCATGACGTAGTTCAAACAAATACCACAGATTGGCGAGGGAGGGTGTCCCTGAAAGGTTTTTGTGAGAGAAAGGTTGTTAGGCTCGAGGGGCTAACTAGCGGATTTCATTGATTTTTGTAAAATGGATTACATTGCTGGGGGTAAGGAGTGTGCCAAGGACGGCCTCCTGTCATTTTCCGGAGATCCTACGAGTACAAAGCGCCTGTCAGACCTAGACCCTAAGCATAGTATCGTTTAACTTTGTCCATGTTGACGGGCTCTGGGAGGTGTTCGTCATCCATACGTCCGAGTCGCAGGGCACCGCTAGAGAATTTGTCTCGGACTATGTATGGGCCTTCATAGTTGGGTGTGAACTTGCCCCTCGAGTTAGGACGGTTTGGCAATATCTTCCGGAGAACCAGGTCATCGATCTCAATACTGCGGGGCTTGAATTTTTTGTTAAATGCCCTAGCCATACGCCTCTGATAGGCCTGAGAGTGACTGAGGGCTTTCAGTCGCCGTTCTTCAATCAGATTCAACTGTTCATACCGAGTCTGTGCCCATTCTGCTTCTGATATTTCTGCTTCCATTAACACACGTAGTGATGGAATCTCTACCTCGATGGGAATGACTGCTTCCATACCATAGGCCAGAGAAAATGGTGTTGCCCCTATTGAAGTTCTGATAGACGTTCTGTAGACCATGAGCGCGTATGGGAGCATCTCATGCCAGGCAGAATAATTGGTTGTCATCTTCTAGATGATCTTTTTCAAATTCTTATTGGCTGCTTCCACTGCTCCATTAGTTTGTGGCCTGTATGGTGTGGAGTTATGATGCTGTATTTTAAATTTTTGACAGAGATCAGTCATCCCCTTATTGCAGAAGTTCAGAGCATTGTCTGTTACAATCTCAAATGGGACACCGTATCGGCAGATGATGTCTCTCTTCAGGAAACACTGAACCACAAAGGCTGTGACATTTACATAAGAGGCCGCCTCGACCCATTTCATGAAATAATCAATTGCAACCAGGATGAAACGATGTCCGTTAGATGCTTTCGGAGCTCTGGGTCAGATGACATCGATGCCCCAAGTACAGAAAGGCCAAGGAGCAGTCAGATTGTGCAGCTTTGTCGGGGGTGCATTGATCTTGTCAGCATAGATCTGGTATTGGTGGTATTTCTGTATATGCTTGCAACAACCAGCTTCCATAGTAGACCAATAGTAGCCTAGTCTAAGAATTTTCTTAGACAACATCAACCCATTCATGTGTGGGCCGCAAGTTCCTCCATGGACTTCTTCAACTACCTGTGCTGCTTCACTAGTATCGAGGCATCTGAGCCATATCAAGTTCGGCGATCTCTTGTATAGAATGCCCCCTGATAGAATAAACTAGATGGCCAGTCTTCGGATCGTCCGACGGTCTGTTTTTGTGGCATCGAGAGGGAATGTCCCGTCCTCGAGGTACTGCTTGATGTCTGCATACCAAGGTTTGTTGTCGTTCGCTATGTCCAACTTGAGGCAGTAGACAGGCTGATCCTGTTGCTGAATTTCAATTGGCCAGAGTATGATGCCCCTGGGGATCTATTCCATAGAGGCGAGAGTAGCCAACGCGTCGGCAAATCTGTTATAGTTCCTGGATTAGTGACTGAAACTGATTCTTCTGAATCGAGTGATTAACACATTAAGATAGACTAGGTATGGGACCAGTCTGGATTCTCGGATGGCCCAAGATTCATTTGCATGACAGATTACCAAAGATGAGTCCCCGTAGACGTCTATCTCCTCAATTCTGATACCCAGGGCTTCTTTTAGTCCAGCTATGCATGCCTCGTATTCTGCTTCATTGTTGGAGCATCTGAATTTCAGCTTTACAGATATTGGGAGGTGTGCCCCCTTGGGTGAGATTAGGACTGCTCCTGCCCGTGTCCATGACTGTTGGTAGCTCCGTCAAAGTATAACTCCCAGCCTGAGTATTCTTGCTCTTCTGCTTCTGCGAACAGGATGGCTTTGTCCCGAAACTGATCATGTACAGACACATAGTCTTATGTTGGGCTGTGGGCCAAGTGATCTGCAATCGCCTGCCCCTTGATTGACTTTTGAGTCATGTACGTAATATCGAATTCAGACAACATCATAAGCCATCGGGCGGTCCTTCCAGTGGTGGCTAGCTTTTCCAGTAGATATTTGAGTGGGTCCATCCGGGAGATCAGGATTACCGGGTAGGAAAGCAGATAGTGCCGAAGACGCTGAGTAGCCCAAACCAGTGCCAGAAATGTTTTCTCCAGCGGGCTATACCTTTCTTCATACTCTAGTAAACGTTTACTGATATAGTAAATGGCCTGTTCTGTTCTGCCTGTCTCGTCATGCTGTGCCAAGACGCACCCCATGGAGGTTTCTTGCACTGAGATATAGAGTAGTAGGGGTCGTCTCGGCGTAGGAGGCACAAGTACTGGAGGGTTGAGAAGATATTGCTTTATCCTATCAAAGGCTTCTTGACACTCGGCTGTCCAAATTATCGGTGTATTCTTCCGAAGAAGCTTGAAGATCGGTTCGCAGATTGGAGTGAGCTGAGAAATAAACCGGCTGATGTACTGAATTCGGCCCAAGAAACCACGGATCTCCTTTTCAGTTTGGGGTGCTGACATTTCGATGATGGTTCTGGCTTTAGCTGGATCGACCTCAATGCCTCTTTTGCTGACTATGAAGCCGAGGAGCTTTCCTGATGAGGCTCCAAAGACACATTTGGCCGGGTTCAGTATTAGGCCAAATTCTCTGAGTCTGTCACAGAGTCTTTTCAAATCTTCAGGGTGTTGCCTGGCAGTGGATGATTTGACGATCATGTCATCCACATAAATTTCAGCTATCTTGTGGATCATATCATGAAAAAGTGCCGTCATGGCCTTCTGGTAAGTTGCCCCTGCATTCTTGAGCCCGAATGGCATGACCTTGTAGCAGAACGTGCCCCAAGGTGTGATGAAAGAAGTTTTCTCCATATCTTCTTCTGCCATTCTGATTTGATTATACCCAGAAAAACTATCCATGAATGAGAGCATCTCGTGCCTTGCCGTATTGTCGACTAGGATATCGATGTGCGGGAGAGGGAAGTTGTCCTTAGGGCTAGCCTTATTTAGATTCCGATAGTCGATGCACATCCGAACTTTTCCATCATTCTTGGGTACTGGCACGATGTTTGCCAACCATTCAGGGTAGTTTGCTACTGCCAAGAAGCCTGCATTGATCTGCTTCTCTACCTCTTCTTTGACTTTCTGTGACCATTCGGGCCTCATCCGTCTCAATTTCTGTTTAACCGGTTCAGGGGCAGTCTGTGTACCACCAACGCCGGGTCTAGGCCAGACATGTCTGCATATGACCAGGCGAAGACATCACTGTAGCTTTTCAGGAAGCTGATCATGTCCGCTCTTTGCTGTGGGCTCATAGTTGTGCCAATTTGGACCAGCTGAGGGTTGTCTTCGGAACCCAGGTTTACTGTCTCGGTATCCTCGATGTTCGACTGTAGTAGTCCTTCACTGCGTTCTAGAAGGTCCAAAATCTCCTGAGGCGGTTCCTCATCCTGTTCTGTTTCCTGCTCTGAGTCATACTCAACTTCTGAAAGCTCAAAGAGGGTTTCAGGGGTAGCTTTGTCGGAGGCGATTTCCTGGCAAATCATTAAGCTTAGTTTAGCATGCTTATGTTTTTATGTTTTGTTGGCTTCAAGACACTTGGCCTTCCAGGGGAAGAGTCCGTGTGATTTCATCATTAGCTCAATGCAAATGTTTTTTTTAAAAAAAAAATGTTTTTGAGTCAAAATTCCAGATTTTCATTGATAAAAAATGGACTGTTTACAAAATTGACTCGACAAAACAAAAAGAGGCCTATAGTTTGCTGACATTTTGGACTTTTGCAATAGGAGCAAAGAGAGATAGACTAAGAAGAAGAGGGGAATGATACTGCATCACTGCTTGTTCTGACCAACCTTCCTTGCACTGCGCTTTCCCTGGCCCTGTGTGGCCTCGATGGTGAGAGTCTCGGTCCACCAACAGAATAGTGGCTGGCGACTGGATGACGCTTCTGCGCTGTTGGAGATGGTGCATACCTGCTCTCCCGCTGAATATTTTGCTTCTGCTTCGGCTTCTGCATCTTCAACAGTCAGCTCTTCAAACATCCGAGCGACGCTGAGTATTTTCGGTTCGGGAATCCCTAAAAACTCGGTGCCGGGTTGAGGGTAAGGGATATCGGTAACTGGTGTAAGAGAGGTTTTTGGGTCAGTTTCGAAGATTCCTATGGGGAAGGTTACTGAAATGTGGGGTCGGGGTTCAGGTTTCGCCGACTGTCTACTCTTCTTTGTCAGCTTATTGAGATAGTCCTTATACTTGGGCTTGTATCCCAATCCAAACGGAGGTGTGTGGCGTGAAGGCACATATCTCTTCTTCATGCCCTGGTTCCTGACACCCAGGCCTAGACCCGGTTGGTAATTCATCTTTGCCATCATCCTGATAAAGGGAGGTACTGCTTGCTTGCTCTGCTGTTCCACTTGGGCGATGGAGCTGACCTTCTCAAACTGATAGGTCATGAAAGTTGTACCTTGACCTAGCTCTTGGATGTTCCTGAAAGAACTTGCCACTCCTCAGATGGAATGACGACTAGTT
This sequence comes from Tetracentron sinense, assembly GCA_015143295.1. Taxonomy (NCBI): domain Eukaryota; kingdom Viridiplantae; phylum Streptophyta; class Magnoliopsida; order Trochodendrales; family Trochodendraceae; genus Tetracentron; species Tetracentron sinense. The sequence goes on along the minus strand of CM026559.1, from coordinate 22,470,147 downwards.
GGTCGTCCTGTATAAACTTGATTCTCTGGTGCAAAGATGATGGAATGGCACCAGCCGAATGAATCCACGGTCTCACTAGGAGCAAGGTGAATGAGACAGGTACATTCACAACTTGGAAATTTTTCAAGAACTGAGCTGGTCCGATCCCGATGGTCAGGTCAATATCACCCAAGTTCTGCCTGGTGGTATTATCAAAAGCCCTTATAGTCATAGGTCTCTTCTTAACTTGGCTGGTACTCAAACCCATGCTTTGCAGAGTAGAGAGTGTACAAACATTTAGGCCGGAGCCATTGTCAATGAGTACCGAGGATAATGTCCTGTCCATACACTGAACCGTAATATATAAGGCCCGAGTATGATCCCTATCTCCATCCGGTATTTTCTCTTCAGTAAAGGAGATGATTCGTGATTCGAGCACTTGCCCTACCATCTGCCCTAGTTTCTCAGGCGAGATGTCTGGTGTTACATGGACGTTGTTAAATACCTGGAGAAGTTGCTTTTTGTGATGCTCTGAAGTCAAAAGAAGACCCAAGATAGAGATTTATGCCTGAGTTTTACCCAACTGCTGGGTAATATTAAATTCTTCGGCTTTTTCCAATATTTTTAGTAGGAGAGCCGAATCTACTGTTTCCTTTTCTGGGTCTGTCACCCTTGCTTTTTCTTTACCCTTTTCTTTCACCGGCTCAATCGCCGGAGGTTGATACACCCGGTCGGATAGGGTGAGGTTGGCTATCTACTGACTTTCGAGGATGAGAGATTGCGGGGCAGGTACATGATTAAGATTGTAAGTCTGGGAAGGGATGTAAGGAATTTTGACTGGTCCAGAGGAGGTTGAGGCCTTGGCTGAAGCTGTGGGCCAACTGGCAGGACATGGAATTATGTAGACGATTTGCTCTTTGTCTGATTCCAGAGCGGGGAGTTGTATTGGGGTCTGGATGGCCTGAACATTTGACTGTGGCAGAAGGATTATAACTGGGGGTACGAGGGCCTAATGATGCCATCATCGATTGCGGGTGCGTTGGGTCTAGGTTGCCCTGCCCGAGGCTCTTCCCACTCAATAAAGTTAACTTGGTTGTTATGTGGGGGCAGTGGCACCTGGTCGATACTGGTGTTGCTGGGAGCTAGTTCAACCTTACCCGTATCCAGGAGATCCTGGATAACGCACTTCAGACCAATACAGTAATCGATCGCATGGGCCGGGCCTCTATGAAAGGCGCAGTGTTGGTTGACATCGTAATTTTTATTCCTCTTGTCTTGTGGTAAAAGAGGGGTAAGGCCTCTTAGTTCGAGAAGGCCCTGATTGGTTAGGAAGTCCAAAAGTTGACTGAGTGTGTACGGGAGATGGGTAAAGGTCTGGGGGGACGGGTTTGCCCCTGGTTCTATTTAGCCGGCCGGGTGTTTCCAGGTGCTGGATGTTGCTGAGCGGTCGGAGTCGGTAATCTGATTGGCGCTGCGGGAACCACCAAGTTAACATTTTCTTTTCTCTTCTGATCTCTGTGACCGTTGTTTCTGCTAGTTGAAGCTGTTGTCGGTTTGGGGGGAGCAGGCTGGAATGAATGGCTCCACTCTGTATTGCTGCCTCAATACGGGCACCTGTTTTGATTATTGTGACAAAGTCCACAACTGGTAGAGTGACCATTAGTGTAGAGTAGGGCTGCTTCAGCGTGCCCAAAAATATATTCGCCAGCTCTTCCTTGGGGATAGGGGTGATAACCTTTGCTGCTATTTCTCTCCACCGGGTGGCATATTCCAGGAACGACTCATTGTTCCGCTGGTACATCTGTTCCAATTGGCTTCGCTGAGACCGAAGCTCCTGATTAAAAGAGTATTGTTCTATAAAGGCATCCGTGGCGTCCTGCCATGTCTTGATTCTCTGCTTGTCGATCGACATCCATCAGGCTAGGGCTGTCCCCTTTAGACTTTTTTGGAAATACTGTATGAGTAAAGGCTGATTCTTGTTATACGGGAGCATGTCCCCCAGGTACATTTGCAAATGTTGTTTAGGACAGCCCGAGCCGTCATATTTATCGAAGTCAGGTACCTTGAATCCGGGGGGAATAGCATCTCCAGAGGAGAAAGTCAGGTCCTCCAATGATAGGGTGGGGTTGGCAGATGCTCCTCTCATTCTTCTCATTTCCTCTTTCATCTGTTTTATCTCCTCATGTTGGTCCCTAAGAGACGGTGTAGGGTCAGAAGATGATGGCCTGTCCTGATTGACATGTGATGCCTTAGGCTGCTCGTCATACTGGTCATACTCCTCTCCTCCTCCGCCTGTTACAGGTATAGGGTTGGGAATAATGATAGGGGTAGGCTGTTCTGGGTGAGGCTGATCGGGGGTTTCATTGGTAGGGTTTCGGTTAGAAGGTTCTTCGGTTCGAGCACCAATCAGAATCTTTAGGGATTCCAAAACACTATCCAGTTTCGCGTGCATGACTGTGATATCTCGGCCATGAGCTTACAACAATTCATCTGTCCGCTGTTGATGGTCTGATGGTTCTACCATTGCTTCTGAGCTGCTTTCTATCAGACCGGTGTAGGGTACAATCTCCGTGACTAGTATTTCTGTGAAGACTGCTTCTGCGACTTCTGCGAGAATCGCAGTCAGAGAACGAGTCATGGGTCGGCTCATGCAGACTGAAAAGATACAATGACTAAACATGAATATGCATGAGGTGCGAGACAAAAATGTAAGAAAGATTTTCATTGATTGCAGTGATTGAGTGAGTGTAATACAGGACTGACTCAATAAAAGTGAAAATGGACTCAACCCTAGGCAGGCCCATCGGGGATGGCAAAGTCAAGCGGTCGGGTCACGCCGTCACAGTCCATGAGATACAAAGTCATGCACTCGATTGTCTCCGAGGCATTGTACATATGAGATCCGTACTGACGGATCTGGCTGGTCATTTCCTTCTTCGCACTATCAAGCTGTTCCTGATGGAAGTGCAACTGGGCCCGAAGGACGGAGTTCTCTCTAATATCACCCTTGTGTCTCTTCTGCAAGGATCGGACTGTGTGCTCGAGGCCGTCAACCTGCTCCTGCATGGCTATGAGTCCGCGGTTCTGCTCCGCTTCCTGTTGCCTGAATGCACGCTGGGCTCGTCTAAGCTGTTTTTCTCTTTCCTGGATCTGTAACTGCCTTTCCAAGAAGAAGTTTGTCCAGGGAACCGCCATGTCAACTATGGGTATAGTTCTTCGAGATTGGGCTGCAACTGGTGTATGCAGTTCCCTAGGTGCTGGCATGCCGGGTGGAAGGTTAGGATTTTCTATCCATATACGGTATGCAGAATCAGTTGGTGGTCCAGTTGTGACCACAAAATCTGGCCATTTGTCCCTTCTAGAGCTTCGCCAATCTGCTTGGAATCGGTGGGTGAGGCGTTCAGATTGCACTGTGAAATTGATGAAATCATTCTCCAGGTCGTCTATTACTGGTATGCGCTGAGGGAGTCCAAACTGGTGGAGGACTTGAAGTGGTACATAGGCTGCAGAGCCGGTGAGTCCTGCTAGGACCATGCATCGCCTTCCTGCTATGACGACACGTGGTAGTTGTCTGCGAACGAGCCACACGCATTCCCATGTGATCTGCTCCTCTGTCAGGTCTTGGAGAAGCCGGTAGAGAGTCTTAACATCCGAAGTCACGATCTGGCCCTGATTCTGTGAAATCTTCCTGGGCAGGCTATATGCATCTCGAGGTACATCGGGTACCGGTAAGATGGTGGGCAGGTGTGAGACCATCCACAGATGTAAAAGCGGTGCACTGGCATGGAAGACACCCTTTCTGTGTCCTGCTGCAAGGTTGAGAGCCCTGAGTAGCTCTGCAAGAATGACTGGGACAACCGTCTTTGATTCCCGCATGTCGTCGATTATCCCTGTCAATACTGAGTCGGTGAAGGCGCGACTTTTCGGGAGTACCAGTTGTGATATGATGATCAGTGTAAAGGCATTGAGACCAGGGATCTCAGTTTCTAGGGAGTCAAGGTCCCACCTGGGACAGTACAATTTCTCAAGAAATTCAATGGACACCCGGTCGTAAGTGTCGCTAGGATCGTACTGCAAGGAGGTAGGCCTAATTCGTAAGAATTGTGAGAGATCTGCCTGAAAGTTTGCCTTATAGCGCGGTACTATGACATCGCCTTCCATGTTTAAGCCGAGAATGCGCTGTATCTCATCCAGTATCGGACACAACTCGTTCTTATCGAAACAGAATACCATATAGGTAGGGTTCCAACACTGGACGGCGGCATTAATGAGATGCCAATCTGTCTTAACCATAGACAGGTCTAGGGTGTTACCCAGTCTGTAGTACTGGGTCCAAGTGAGACGCTGATCCCGACTCAGTGCCTCAATTTTCTCACGGAGGGTCGGGTCACATGCCCCCTGAGAGGTTAGGTGCATGGGCCTAGGAGGCTGACCACTTGGTGGAACGATCCCTGACGGACTTGCCATCTACCCTGGACAAATATACAGACTCTGTGTAAGTGTACTGTGTATGAAATGCAAATAATGCAATATTTTTTTTTGATTTTTTTCATTAGGGTGTGACATGGCACATGTCCCCTGATAGGGCAATCGAACAGGGGTCTGGTATGCTTTACCCGGGTTGTTGGGACCGGGGGCCTATAAAGACAAGGCGGGGGATAGGTCTAAGTGAAGACCTATATGCTGGGGATTTGAACCTCATGTGTTATGTCTGGGTGTGAGGTAAGATGTATTTTATTACAGGCATAAGCTTGGCTCATCACATGCCCTTGGGTGGGTACTTATCCGGGTAGGATATATCCGGGTAATCAACCTTGATTAGGGAGAGGTATAGGGTGCAAGCAGGTTAGGGTTTAGAGTATCCCTCCAGGTGGGGCTGCTTGTAGACTATACCCTAGCCTAGGCTATATGTATGCATGCTGGGGTATGCAGTATTATGTTCCTAAGGTTGGGGGGATCACTTACACCGTATATGCTACACCCTGAAAATGGTCGATTGGTGTAAGCGGGAGCGTTCAGAACCGTTTCCTGAGGATAGTCACCCAGCAGGCTAGTTCTGCGGACCTCCAAGACTGTTAAGCTTCTGTCACTGAGGATAGTCATCCAACAGCCGTGAGCGTATAAGCCTGTCTAATAGGTATTGGGTTAATTACACTACTATGGTATGAATGAGATGCACAGTACACAAGTCAACCAAGAGATATAAAATGATTAGTCTTAGGTTAAATACTTAAGCATTTGATTAATTTGAGGTTTGGTTTGGCTTAAACCTAGGTTCCGGGTTGAACCAAACTGTCCCCAGCAGAGTCGCTAGAGCTGTGAGCGCGGGTTTCGGTGAAACCCTGGTTTGTATCTCACGGGATGAGTTAAGAGTCGCCACCTATTCATTCGGAAGGGATAAGTCCCCGAGATTTGGACAAGGTCTTGGTCTGCGGTCCGAGATCAGGGTAAGAGGTTCGGTTAAGTCCGGGGAAGGGGTTAGGCACCCCGGCACTTCCACTTTTCAGTGGTTCCCTACTTTCTAGGGTTAAGCCAAATTAATCTCAATTTTAATCAAATGCTTTAAGTATTAAGATAATACTAATCTAAGAAGGAGAAAATTCTAAACTAGGGTCGAACCCGGGTTGGGCTGCCTACGTACTCACATAGGGGTGAGATCAGACCGAGCGTAGTTCTGGCTCATGAGTCCGTACCGAGGCTAGGGGTGTATGTGTGCACTAAGGGTGGCTTAGGGTCTAGCCGGGAGGCTAGGGGTGGTTGACCGGGTTGGTCAAGTGCTTGGTATTGGGCCCGGTAGGCCTAAGGTGAGCCTGATAGACTAGGGTTGGGCCCGGTAGGCCGAGGGTGAAGCCCGGTAGGCCGAGATTGGGCCCGATAGGCCAAGGGTGAGCCCGGTAGGATAGGGTGTGACCCGGTAGGCCGAGATTAGGCCCGGTAGGCCAAGGGGTGAGGCCGGTAGGCCCAAGGGTGTTTTAACCAAGGGTTAGAGTTGCTAACCGGGGTTAAAAAGGTGATTAACCGTGGTTAGGAGTGCTAACCATGGTTAAAAAGTCCAATATCAGATTTTTTTGGTTTTTTTGAATTTTTCTGATTTTTTTGGGATTTTCTCAGATTTTTCCCAGCGGTCAAAGATGCTTAACTGCGGTTAAGGAGGGGAGGCACTATGGTTAAGGGTCTTACCCATGGTTAAATGGTCAAAAGATGCCATTTTTGGGTTTCTCCTAATAGTTTATATTTTTTGGGCATTTTTCCAGATTTTTTCCGGTTAAGGATTTTTTAACCGTGGTTAAGAGTCAAAAATGGGGTTGACTCTGATTAAGGATCTTAACCACAGCAAAAAAGGTCACAGAAGACATTTTTGGATTCCATGTAATATTTGTGATTTTTTAATGATTTTTCCAGAATTTTTCTGGGTCACAGGCCACTTAACCATGGTTAAATGTTAACCATGGGTGAGTTTAACCATGGTTAAGGGGCCGACCGAGGAAAAAGTGGGCCCAGGGTCCATGGCAGGGCCTAGACTGGCCTCCTACCCGGCCTGGGCCCTCACAAAGTCCAGCAAATGCAAAAAAGCCCAAAAACATGTTACATTTTTAACTACAGTTGAGGAGGGTTTAACCATGGTTATCGAGGGAACCATGGAAAACCAAGACTACCAGTGGGTAGCCTGAAGTCCAATGATCATTTTAAGCCTTTGTGGGGCCCAAGGGGAGGTCGGGTGTGGGCCCCACATAGGCCCAAAGTTGTCTCGTTGCACATCACATAAAATGACGATTTTTTTAAAACAACAAAACAGATTTTTTGGCAAAGTTTGCGGCGATTTTTCCGCTGATTGACTCAACCTCCGGGGGATCCGAGACCATGGTCACGAAGCCAGCTATGAGGGAAACAATTTGGACTCTTGTAGGGCCCAGGGAGAGGCTGGATGTGGGCCCCAAAGAGGCCCAAAGTCATCCCGTTGCACAGATTTTCACACTCTCGACCCCACTTTGGGGTCGATTTAACTATGGTTAACCGATGAATTAAGGTCTGAAATTTTACAGGGGGGTAGCCGGGTATGTGGGGAGTCTAACTATAGCCTCGGTTTCAACAAAGGCTGGGTCTAACCTGGGTTAAACCGGGGTTAAAGTGGATGGCCGAATCTGTTTTGTTTTTTTTTTTGCAGAATTTTTTTTCAAATTTAAAATGCTTTTGAGGGCTGTGGGGCTTAAGTCGTGGTGATCCAAGGGGTCTAGGGGGATTCCTCATGGATTGAGGACCCGTCAGACCTCCGGAAAAGGCCACCATGGTGGGAGGTGGTGGTGTCTGTGGCCACGCAGCAAAGGTGAAAACCTCCCCTCCTACTGTTTTTCTTTTTAACTACCGAAAGAAAAAGAAACAAAATGAGGACCCCTGGAATGGGACCAGGGATCCCTTACAGTGTTAATAACAGGGTTAAAAAAATAAAAAATAAAAATAAAGAGATGGGGTATACCCTGTGTGGCCACTACGGTGGTGAAAACAGTAGAGGTAGCTGCACGGTGGTGGCGATCTGTGGAGAGCTTCGAGTGGCACGAGGGAAATTGGGGGTGGCCTAAGATGACACTTCAAGGGTTCGGGAGGGGTGTGGATGGTTGGCTGAAGGGGGTGAGTCCACTGTAAAAAAAATTCAAAAATTTTGTTTTGCACACAGTGGCTATGATGGGAGCTGTGGTGGGCTGGGGACTATTGTGGGAAGTTTGGGTGTGGTTTAGAGGTGGTGGAAGGTGCATGGGGGCTATGGTAAGGTCTGGACCAAGGGAGAACAGAAGCTTGAACCAGATTTTTTTTTTTTTTCAATTTTTTTCAAACCGTGGCTGCTGTGCTGTTCTTATAGGAGATGGAAGAGTGGGGAGAATGGATAAGGATGAATAGGCGTGGGGGACAAGGCCGGTATACGACCTGGAGGACACAGGGGAGGCAGGAGAGCTGGCTAGGCGGGAGGACGGTCTGCATCGTCCCTTTGACATGGACGATGAACAGTACCCTCAATTTGGATTTCTTTGTTTTGTTTGGTTTGGGCTTTAGCTTTATACGGATGGGCCAACACCCTTGTTGGCTTTGCCAAACAAGGGTGGCCACCTAAAAAAAAATCCCCTTTTTTTTTTTAATTTTTATTTTTACTTATTATTATTATTATTATTATAAAAAATTATTTTCTATATATATATATTTTTTCAAAATTCTTTTCTCCTTTTTTTTTGTTTTGATTTTTTATTTGGTTTAGGGTGGGTCCCACCCCCCTAAAAATAATGGGTTTTTTTTTATTATTATATTTTTTGTGTTATTATTATTATTAGAATTTTTTTTTTTGAATTTTAAACTTTTTTTTTGTTTACTTTTTTGGGCCTAACCACTACACATGTGGAGAAGGCAAAAATGGTTTTGCCATTTTGAGAATTGACTCCAAAATTTGAATTTGAAAAGGAGTGAAGTGGGTCCCACTTGGATTGGGCTTAGTAGGCCCATGCTTGGACCCAAAAACAGGGTTTTATCAATTTTTAGAGTTTTGGACTTCGAAAAGGGCCTTGAGCCCATGGGACTTTGCCTAGGGATTGGGCTAGGGCTAGGCTAGGGTTAGACCTAGGTTTAGGTCTAGGGTTTAGTTGAGCAGGGTGTAAAAATTGGGTGCTTACAGAGATTAGATCAACGGTCCTGATTTACTCAAAGTAAATAGCGACCCAAACGACTCGCGGACCAAGGCCCCCTTACATGTGCATGGGCTTAGCCACCTGGATAGGCCCTATCTACGCCAGGCAGGACATGCTAAGGCCACTTGGCATGGATAAGAATCAAAATCTGCAAGCATTCAGTACTGGATAAGAATAAAAATCCTAATTAAAACAGTCCTCTGATTATTTATTATATTGGTTGGCATTTCCTTGTGACTGTCCTCTTAATTATTTTCCATATTAGTTGTCAATGTTTTTTGTAGAAATAGCTACCCCATTGTACTCGAACTGCAGAATCAAGTGACAATGGCTCTTAGAGTGAGTATGAAGGTATTGATACTACTAGTTTTTTCCATTTCTCTTTCTTGGAGCAGCGCCATGGAGTGGAAGGAGAAGCAAGCATATCCGAAGAAGAAGATGCTGAGTTGGAGAGACAACTCAAGATTATAAACAAGCCTGCCATCAAGGTCATCAAGGTAACAATATAATGTCGTTACTTCCCATAGTTCTACATATAGTGAATATTTTAGAATCATGAAGGTTTATATATGTTTTCTACAGACTGATTATGGAGATATCTATGACTGTGTCGATATCAACAAACAACCTGCTTTTGATCATCCTTTGCTCAAGAATCACAAAATTCAGGTCTACTTTCCTTTCCATTTCTCCAATTTTTATGTTTTTTATATATTAATTCAACATTCTTGGTGTCTCCATTTATGGATATTCATTGTTATACAGATGAGACCTACTTCTTTTCCAAAAGGTCTATTCGATAAAGCTTCATCATCATCAGTGGAAGAGCCTTCAAATGTTAAGCCTTCTGAGATAGGGCTCAAGAATAGGTGTCCACCAGGTTCAGTTCCTATCCGAAGGACTCGAAAGGAAGATCTCATTAGGGTCAAACAAAATCCCTCACATATTCAACCACTCATAGATAGTGCCCCTGGTCATTATGTAAGTCATGGTTTTGCAATGGCCAAACAATATCTTACGTTTTTTTTTTTTTACATGCATTTTTGAAGTTTTTGTGGCCCAAATTTAGCACGTTGACACCCTTAACTACATGTTGTGTTGATCTTTAAACTTGAAAATTGCATGGTTATTTTATTTTCCAAGCTAGCTACTTATCTTTAGTTGGCAAATGGAAATGAAATTATTTTGTGATGATTTATTATGTAATTTATATGTTTTTTATATACTAATCTTTTTTGGCACAGTTCGTAAACAATTACGTTAACACTGTGCCTTACCATGGAGGTGGAGCATGGATAGGCGTATACAATCCAGCAGTCTCAAAGGACCAATTCAGTAATGCTATAATGTGGATAGAAAATGGAGACGGGAATAATCTTAATTCTATACAAGTTGGATGGACGGTATGTCATTTTCATCTCCATCTTCACTAGATGGTCTTTATCCTTTGTATTTTTTTCTTATTATGAGCTTGTCATAAAGATTTATTTCATGGTCGATTCTTCTCTTACAACCCAGAGAAGATTCAAGGGTTCAAATGAGTTTGCTTATTGTATTTTGTATTTGCAACTTAGGTATCAACACAGTAAAGGCTAGCAATTGAAATTTCTGACCCAACTTGTCAATTGTCTCAGCTTTTTCATGATGCTGCATGGTTAATTATTTAAATGGTTTTCTTTCTAATTTTCTCATCATATTTATATTTTGTTGGGTTTTGGTGTGTCCTTAGACCACGATGGACAATAATATCTTAATAATCATATATAATTATACTTTATATGCGCATAATTAAATTGGTTTCTTACACATTTACCTTGAAATTCTTAATTTTAGAAGGCAAATCACCATTTAGTGCATCTGTACTAAATCTCGCATCTCACACTTTAAAATATATACCACAAAATTTAATTTTATAAAATATTAAATCTATTGCTTTTATAAGCACACAAATAATCTTACATAATACTTTTATTTTAAAAATTTTGTTGCGCTTAAATTGAGTTGTACATTAAATGCACAAAAAAATATAGGTTAGCTAATGAAAAATAAATGGAATTCTTCTTTAAAAACATTTTTTCATCTTGATCATTACTTTTATAAATCTCTCTACTTGCGAATACCTGAGACAATTTCAATCTTTGGTGAATTTTACAGGTCAATCCTACTTTATATGGAGATAGTCGTACCCGGTGATTACATATTGGACTGTAAGTTTCAAAACCTCTTACTTCCTAATATTTATAAGTCAGTTAATATAGGACCGCAAATCCTCTAGGTAGAACTGTATATGAATATTCTTATCTGGGTCTAATAATTCCAACCAGAACATGACACGTGTATTCACAAAAAACAGGCAGATGGTTTTGAAAAGACAGGATGCTTTGACACTCGTTGCGCAGGCTTTGTACAAGTTAGCACTGAGATAGCTCTTGGTCTTCCTTTCAAAAATATTTCTGTCATTGATGGCCCCCAATACAATACAAAAGTAGTTATATATCAGGTAACCAACATAACTTTCTTTTGTATGCATCTTAGCTCTTTCAAACTCTTAGTCATTCATTAACATAGAGTTAAGTTCTTTTTCTTTGCCATGTTTTCTAATATCAACATTGAACACATGATTTTTAAAATTTTTTTTTTATGAAAACCCATAGAACTTAAGAGCATGGGACAAACCAATAAGGCAATAAAACAGCTTGAGAATACATATCATACGCTCTTTTATATATTTAACGAGGCCGACTTTAAATTTCTGGTCTACTGTGTTCGATGGCAGGATTTATCGACCAGGAATTGGTGGTTGTCGTTTTCAGAAAATAACGTCCACATTGGTTACTGGCCCAAGTCTTTATTCACTAATTTAGCCACCTCTGCTTCTTATGTAAAATGGGGTGCAGAAGTATATACTCCGTCGGGGGAAGCTAGCCCACCAATGGGCAGCGGGCGGTTACCATCCCAAGGAGCAAACAAGGCATGCTTCTTTAGAGGACTGCAAGTCATATATGATACTAACCTTGCAGATCCTAGGGAACATCTCTTAACTAGGAGAAAATTTGATAACCCTGATTGCTATAGTGCCGATAAGGTCAAAAAGTTCAAGGTTCTAGACTATTACTTCTTCTTTGGAGGACCTGGAGGCACAAATTGTGGAAACTGATGCAGTGTTTATTTTCCATAAATAATCCTTCCATGCAATTTCTTTTTCATCATCAGGGTTGTTAATGCAATGAAAGGGAGGTGTGTTTATTGATCTCATTTCAATTTCTATGGCTTGGCATCACTCATCATTTCTTTTTGGATTTGTGTCTTGTTGGAAAAATTCTGTTTTGGAAAAATTTGGGTATTTGGAAAAACAATTTTTACAAACTTTGACCCAAAATATAAGTGGGACCCACAAGGGTATTGAGGCGGGTCCAAGTTGATCCGTGTTCTCCTCCGTGAGGAGATTAACGTAGTATATTCACTTGTCCAAAACAGTGAAGGGTGAATGAGAAATTCATCTCAAAGTGGGCCACTCGAACATATGTTGTAAGTTGAAGAATAGTGTAGTTTAATAGTCCCACATTGGAAAACTATTAAAACTATAGTATGGTTTAAATACCATTACCTTGGAGTAAAGGGTGGACCCTTGGGGAACCCAAATTTTGAGAAAGGAGTGAGCACTTGCTCCAAGGTGGAACCAACACATGCGCGTGCCGCTGCCCCTGCCCGAGTCCGGTCCGGCTGGCTTGGCTTTGGTTCTAGTGGGCCTTAAAGCCTGGCCCTTATATTTGATTTTTATTCTTGCTGGGCCAGAGCCCATTCAACTTATACAGTTATTTCCAACAGCTATTTTAACCCAACAGTCATGTCTGTTGGATTTAAATTGAAACCCAAGAGACATGACCATTCTGGACAGTCTCCTTTGCCTGATATTTAAGTCTTTTCTGGTGCATATTCTGGAGTATGAAAATTACTTCTTCTACTCCCTAGTTCGCAGTTTCTTCTACATACAAGTCCTTACTATTAGAGAGATACATAGCATTGTTTTTGGTTCGCTGGACAAGCAGGTTGTTGTGCTTCTTCTACTTGTATAAAGATCACTTCATCATGGGAGACAGACGTCCGTTGATCAAAAGCACCAGTGTGAGGGACGAAATCTGTCTTAAGGAGAGAGTTCTACTCGACTTGATTTATTGCTCTTTTCAATACCAAAACCAGTGAGTTCATTTTATTCTGTAGTTTTAATTTATTGTTTTCTTAACAGAATATTTAGTGAATCAACATAAAATTAATATTCTGTTTACTGTAAAAGAATATTTTACTATTGTACTGTTTAATTTAATTGCTGCTGTGAATGAAATTTTAGTTAATAAAGGTTGAGTACAAAATTACTGTAGTAAAATACTGAAATAAAAACAACAGGTCTCTCTCTACATACATTCATTTCAGGCTTAAAAATATAACAACTAAATGTTATAACTAAGAAGAAACTCATGGGTACAAATAAGGAAGAACACAACGCTGGTTGTTTTATTATTGCCCAAATGTGGCAGAAAATTCACCACGCTAGTCAAACGTACTGGATTCAGTACGTTGGTTGATGTCACAGTGAATACAGTAAGTTGGTTGATGTCGTGTTTTATCTATAAGAGTTTTTGTATTCTACAACTCTTGATATGGCCCCACGCAATCATGTTTTGATTTATTCAAAACCTTGGATTGATAAGGTTGCTAATAGATAATCTTTAAATGGTGGGTCCCACTAAGATGTGGCCAAACATGGGACTCACACATGTTCGATAATTAAGGAAAAATGATTGGATGACTCACCGTTAAATTTGGTGTGGCTTCCCATATCCCTTGGATCGTGATGGGTGGTTACGAGAGTTTTTTATCTTATAAGTTTTGGGAAAGTCCCTCTTCTCACTCACGTTGTTGTAAGCCCCATTTATAGACTTGAGAGGAGAAGAGAAGACTCCCAAAAGAAGGTTGCTGATTTTATTTTGCAGGTTTCCGGATTCATACAGTCGTTCATATTGTTCTCGATATTCTTCATTCATCCTAAAAGGTATGAATCCATGTATCCCTAAACTTTTCTGTTTACTAGATTAATTTAATATTGCATGGTCTAGATCCTATTATCATATTTTATTTGAAATAGAATAGTGATTTTTATGGGATTAGAAATTCCTACAATTGGTACCAGAGCGCAGGCTCGCACCATGCTTTTAAATTATTCTAAAAAAGGTTGATTAATTCAGATTAATTATTATAATTATTGTTTTTTAATTATAAATAATTTTTCTAGAATTTTGGGGGTAATGTTATACCTTTAGTTGAATTTGGAATATTTCAATTCATTAAAGGGAGTTATAAAATTAAAAAAATTAATTTTTTGGGGTTTTCGGTCGTTTTCGGTTGGACGGTGATTCTGCCGCCGTCCATCACCGGAAAACTCTGTCCCTAGCAAGGTTTTGGTCACCGGAATGCGACCGACCTTTTGGCACTGGCGACTGCCGGAATTGTGGCCGGTAGGGCCCCCATTGAAGGGGATAACTATTACGGCAATTCGGGTTTCTAAAATAAAAATAATAATAATAAAAAAAAAAAACGTTTATTGTTTCGGGTGAGAGAGACGAGGGTCAAACCAACCCGTTGACCTGACCCAACCCGAGCCTACAGTTTGACCCAAAACCGGATCCTAATGGGTTCAAACTGACCTAGATTTTTGGCCCGAACCACGACTTGAATGGATCCGACCCAACCCGTTGACTCGACCTGTTTTGGACCCGAATCGGTCCAACTAAACTTGACAGACCCAACCAAATCAAACCAGACCGAGCCAGACCGGAAACCGTCATGCACGCGCGCGACTCACACTCCCACGCGTGACGCGCACTCCCGACCTCTAAAACACGCGTGTCCTGCATGTGACACTCGCAAGGACACGTCTGGTGCATGTGATGCATTCCCAGGACACGTCCAGGGAAGTGTCTTAACACTTTTAAGGTTTTTGGGTGTTCTAGTTTCATTTTTTGGGTCCTTTTGGACTTCTGGGCACTATAAGTGACTGTTTTAGTGCAATTTTGAGGTTTAGGTAATTCCTAAAAGGGGTTTAAGAATGACCAGTAAGACAGATATTCAAATGAGCATAACTGAATGAGGTTAGATAGTCTTGCCCAAAGGTGACCGTCCTAAAAGAAGTTATGATCCTTTGAATTGGAAGTTTTGGTCTCCTGTAATCTGCAAGTTTGCATTTAAATACATAGAATAACTAGTCTTGCCCAAATGTGTCTAGGGACTTCTTGTAGAATAAGTGGGACAGAATAACTTATATTTGAAGGTGAGAGAATGATAACCCTCTTGCCTAATGGTGTGGAAGTGTCCTGATCAATCCAAAGCATGATAGGTTAGTTCTGTGCGCAACTATTGTCGGTCATTTGGGGGTGAATTGCATATCGAAATCTCTTGCCCAAAGGTGTGATTAGATGATGCGCCCACCTATCTCATAAAGTATAAGAAAACATTTTTAATATTAAACCACTTTAACTAATCCGGCTCCACCCCTAGACCGGTTAGAATTATTAAGTTGAACTAAAATTAGGAACTACAAGAACCAAATAAAGTTTTATAATTTGTGCGATAATTTGTATTATAAACCATAACATATAAACATCATTATTTGCAGCTATGGACGGATCTGTTGTACACATACATTTGACTGGGATTGAGCCATTGAATGGCTCAAACTATGGTTCTTGGAAGATGCAGCTAGACATTGTTCTAGGCTGCCTAGATTATGACTTTGTCCTCTTGGAGGAAAAGCCGGATGCTCCAATTGCTGAGTCTTCGGACTCAGATAGGTCTTTATTTTCAAAATGGGAGAAGGCCAATCGGATGGCCATGATGATCATCAGGGTTTCTATTCAGGAAGTCATCAGGGGTGGTATCCCTTCAGCTGAGACAACTAAAGAGTTTCTTGAGACTATCAAGAAGCAGTTTATGGGGTTAGTTAGATCTAGACAGTACAGCAGTCTGACTCAGTTGATTTCTCTGATACGATGGTGCTGGGAGCGTTCGAGAGCATTTTCTCAAAATCTCGAAGTTAGTTATCTCTCTCCGAGAGTTGGGCCAGACCATTGAGGATGACCTCATGGTCCATTTGACTGTGGCTTCTCTTCCTCACTCCTTTGATGCATTCAAAGTTAATTACAGTGCACAGGACAGGAAGTTGACCCTCAACGAACTGATAACAGTTTGTGTGAGTGATGAAGAACGCACTAAGCGTGGTAAGGCCGAGTCTGCCAACTTGGCTATTCGTTCTGGAAGTAGGAAGAACTTCAAGATGAAAGTTTTCAAGAAGCCAAATACTCAGAGATTCTTTCCAGGGCAGAGTTCAGGGCAGAACCAGGGCCATCAATTCAAGGGGAAAGGGAAGGCAGATTAGTTTCAGGGCAGAGGGATTGTCATCAAACCAGAAGAGATAAAATGTTTTTCTACAAGTTGAAAGGACATGTGAAGAAGGACTTCTTCAAGTATAAGGAGTGGGCCAAGAAGAAGAATAAATGTATTAATTTATCATTGGTATGTTTTGAATCAAACCTAGTGGATGTTCCTTCAAACACTTGGTGGATTGATTCAGGTGCCTCTGTGCACATTTCTCATTCTCTTCAGGGGTTCGTACATTGGCGTAAAGCCAAGTATGAGGAGCTTCTATTCATGGGAAATTCTTCACCAGTAGTAGTAGAGGCTGTTGGGACTTGCAGACTGATTTTAGACTCTGGTCATGTTTTGCTTTTGGATGATACTTTTTATGTGCCGTCTTTTAGATGGAATATTATTTCAGTTTCTAGACTTGGTACTTTTGGCTACGGTTTTTTATTTGAGGGGAGTGTGCTATCTGTTAGACATAATTTTCAGACCATTGGAAATTGTATTTTGATTAATGGTCTTTATCAGTTGGTTTTGGATTCTAGTTTTGCATCATCCTTACTATGCATGTCAGTTGATTCTTCTACTCCAGTTACCGGTTCTAAGCGTGTTAGACAAATGGAAAATTCTTTAATGTTGTGGCATCGTAGATTGGGTCATATATTAAAGAAGCATTTAAAGTCCTTACTTAAGTCTGAAGTTCTGGAACCCCTTGACCTTTCTGACTTCGAGACTTGTATAGACTATATTAAGGGAAAAATGACTAAGAGTCAGAATTTGTATGTTGTTAGAAGTACTAGTTTTTTGGACCTGATACACATTGATATATGTGGACCTCTCCTTACAGCATCTCGAGGTGGTCAGCGATACTTCATCAGTTTTATCAATGACTTCTCTCATTATGCCTTCGTATTTCTAATTTATCATAAGTCTGAAGCATTAGAGGTGTTCAAGCAGTACAAGACTGAAGTGGAGAAGCAGTTGGACAGACCGATTAAAGTTGTCCGTTCTAATAGGGGAGGTGAATACTATGGGAAAGCTGATGTTGATGGGGTTAATCACGGTGGATTTGTCAGTTTCCTTCATGAACACGGTATTGTGCCTCAGTACACCACTCTTGGGACTCCGGAGTAGAATGGTGTAGCTGAGAGGAGGAACCGAACTTATATGGATGCAGTTTGCAGCATGATGAGTCACACGGATTTACCTGATAGCTTTTGGGGTGAAGCCCTTAAGACTGTTATTTACATTTTGAACAGGGTCCCCGATAAGACAACTCTTGAAACCCTATTTTTCATCTGGATTGGGAGAAAGCCTAGTCTTCATCATTCTCACATCTGGGGTTGTCATGCTGAAGCAATAATTTATGATCCCCCTTGCAGAAGCTTGATCCTAGAACTATGAGTTGTTGCTTCGTTGGATATCCGGAGAGATCGAAAGGTTTTAGATATTACTGTCCTTCTAGACCATCTTTGTTTGGGGAGACCAACAATGCGAGATTTCTGGAAGATGGTGAAATTGGAAGCTCAGGTCATAGAGAATTTGTCTTTGAGGAAGTACTTGATGATGGTAGTTCATTTTCACTACTACCACTTCTAGCTAGGCCTCTTTCACCGGTTGTTCAGGTCACCCGTACAGTTGCAGTGCCAGTGCAAGAAGAACAACAAGGTGTGGCAATAGCAGCTGATATTGTTGCACCAACTCAAACTGTTGTTGCTCCACCTGTGGCTGTACCAGTACCTCTAAGAAGATCTTCACTGGATAAAAGATCTGCTATCTCTTCTGATTATGAGGTGTATTTGAATGAAGGTGACATTAGTGATTCTGAAGATCCTTCCAGTTTTCGAGACGCTCTGTAGAGTCCGCACTCTCGAGAATGGTTGGATGTCCTGAGAGATGAATTAATGTCCATGGAGAAGAATTCAGTTTGGGATCTTACATCTTTACCTCCTAATTCCTTGACCATTGGGTGTAGGTGGATTTACAAGATCAAAAGGGATTCTGAAGGTAAAGTTGAAAGGTTTAAGGCAAGGCTTGTGGCCAAGGGTTTTAAGCAGAAGGAAGGCATTGACTATGTTGAGACCTTCTCCCCTGTTTTGAAGAAAGATTCCCTCAGAATTATTTTGGCTCTAGTAGCGCATTTCGATCTGGAACTTCACCATAAACTGAGCTTGAAGAGGTAATTTTTATGGATCAACCAGAAGGTTTTGTTACCCCTGGAAGTGAAGACCTTGTTTACAATATGAGAAGGTCGATTTATGGTTTGAAGCAGGCCTCCAGGCAATGGTACCTGAAGTTTGATCAAGTTGTTGTTCAATATGGTTTTCATGAAAATCCGATGGATCGGTGCATATACCTCAAGGTGAGTGGGAGTAGGTTTGTCATTCTTGTGCTGTATGTTGATGACATTCTTTTGGCAAGTAATGACATTCATATGCTTCATGATACCAAGCTGTTCTTGTCTCGAAATTTTGATATGAAGGATATGGGAGAGGCAAGTTATGTCTTGGGCATCAAGATCACTAGAAATCGTAGTTCAGGTTGTTTGGGTTTATCACAAAGGGCTTACATTGACAAAATGTTAACCTGGTTCAAGATGCAGAATTTTGCTCCCGGAGATGCTCCAGTTGTTAAGGGAGATATCTTCAACAATCGTCAATGTCCCAAGAATGAAGTTGAAAGACTTCAAGTGGATTCTACTGAGTATGCTTCCGCAGTTGGTAGTCTTATGTATGCCATGATTTGCATCAGGCCTGACCTAAGTTTCATTGTGGGGATGTTGGGAAGATATCAGAAGAATCTTGGAGCTGTTCACTAGACTGCAGTTAAGAAAGTACTTCGGTACCTTCAAAGGACTAAAGATTTCATGCTAGTTTACCGGAGATGTGATGAGTTGGAAGTTGTTGGTTATTCAGATTCTGACTATGCTGGATGTCAGGATAGTTTGAAGTCGACTTCGGGATATGTTTTCATATTAGCTCAAGGTGCAATTTCATGGAGAAGTGCCAAACAATCCTTGGTAGCATCTTCTACCATGGAAGTAGAGTATGTTGCTTGTTATGAGGCTGCACAGCAGGCTATTTGGATGACGAACTTTATCAGTGAGGTCAAAATAGTGGACTCCATTGAGCAAACAATCATAGTTCATTGTGACAATGCAGCTGTCGTTTAATATGTTAAGAACGACCATGTCACAAGCAGGAACAAACATATAAAGATAAAAAATCTATATGTGCGAGAGAAAGTTCGAGCCGGTTTAATCATTATCCCTCACTTTTCTACCTTAGTCATGATTGCTGATCCATTGACTAAGGGTCTCTCAGTTAGAGTCTTCAAGGAACATGTAACCCGTATGGGAGTTTTAGAGTCTTTTGATTCCTTTGTTTAGTGAGAGTATTTATTTGTTATCTCATTCCAGTCATTTTATGATTCACATATTATGTTGATAAACTCTCATTTATAAATGTTATGGTTTTGGAAATAATTGATGCATTATTTAATTGTTCTTATGTTTTGAATGCACGTGCAAAAGGATAGACATCAAGTGATGGTATTCACATGGCGGATGCCATTGATGTCAAATTAGGCCTGAGAGCATGCACAAAGCTCTCAAGTCGCTTGGGCTGAATGTGGTTGGGCACCATGTTTGAGGCCTTCATTCTGGATACAAGGTTATGGACTTCACATGATGGATATCGTAAGGTATCAGAATGACATGCATCTGCTTAAATGCATGTAGCGTGGACACTTATGGATATACGCATTTTTGATTACATAAAGTTGTGTATTTTCCATGTCACACAATAATAGTCATCATAAAGTTCCTCTCGAAGATATTAGTGTTACTAGCAGTTTGACCATGGAGTGGTCTGTATCATAGTAATGAAAACTAATAGATGCTATGTGCTTCCATGATCACTGTTAGTGACACTTTTGTTTTAGAGCGAAAGTTTAAGAACATGTATTTCTCACAACAACATTTTTTTTAAAAAAATAAAAATAAAATAGAGTGGCCACGCACGTTTTTTAAAGGTTTCAATCTGGGAAGTTTTTTCTTTATTTATTCTTTTAAAAGGATTGCTTGGGCCAAGTGGAAGATTGTAAGAGTTTTTGTATTCTACAACTCTTGATACTGCCCCATGCAATCATGTTTTGATTTATTCAAAATCCTGGATTGATAAGGTTGCCAACAGAGAACGTTTAAATGGTGGGTCCCACTAAGATGTGGTCAAATATGGGACTCACACATGTTCGATAATTAAGGAGAAACGGTTGGATGACTCACCGTTAGATTTGGTGTGGCTTCCTATAGCCCTTGGATCGTGATGATGGTTACGAGGGTTTTTTATCTTATAAGTTTTGGGAAAGTCCCTCTTCTCACTCACGTTGTTACAAGCCTCATTGATAGACTTGAGAGGAGAAGAGAAGACTCCCAAAAGGAGGTTTTTCTGATTTTATTTTGCAGGTTTCCGGATTCATACAGTCGTTCATATTGTTCTCAGTATGCTTCATTCATCCTAAAAGGTATGAATCCATGTATCCCTAAACTTTTCTGTTTACTAAATTAATTTAATATTGAATGGTCTAGATCCTGTTATCATATTTTATTGTCCAAATGTGGCAAAAAATTCACCACGCCAATCAAATGTACTAGATTCAATTCGTTGGTTGATGTCACAGTGAATACAGTACGTTGGTTGATGTCGTGTTTTATCCTCCACATTTGGGCAACAACCCAACAATGGGGAGAGGGATGTGGCTCATCCTTTTTCAATGGGTACATCCAACCTTGCACCGCCACTCTAGCAAGGATGGTGAAGTGCCAGTAGTTGGTAGAAGTTCTCCTTTGGTGATCTAACTATTCGGAGTGCACACTCTGCACAATTACTAACGTTGACGCTAACATACATAATGTTGAAAATGGCAACAAATTTCCTCTCGTAGATGCCCGAGTATCACACATGTTCAGAAACAAATGACTAATCTTTAATTACTTGCATGAGTATAAAAATCATAAAAACTTGGACTAGTTTTTTTTTGGTAAATATGCTAAATTTTACATATACCAATGCTAGGTATAGGGTATAGAACTTGGAACAGTCTTCATTAATGAATATTCATCAATTCACTAATAGATCGAACCACCTTTTTAACCAATCTTTTAAAGATGGAGAGTCAAATATGAGTAGTGAAGGGCGAATTGAGCACCATACCAGACTCCTGGATGTCGAACAAATGAGAAGTGGATGGTTGATTGTCTCTTCCTCACTTTTACACAGGGCACACCCTGTCCTCTACAATCTTCCTCTTAACTAGTTTGCCACATTCTTAGTGCATAAACACACAAGATAATTATTATGTGAATTTTCATGTAGGCTAATTAACCACCCAAAAGACTTAATGCTACAAAAAAAATTAGGCATTTGCATTTCCATTTGCACTCTCGTTGTAATCTGCATAATAGGCTTAGTGTTTTAAAAATAGTTGACTTGAAATTCCGTTGAATCAACTCGAATCAACCGATTTTCAAGTCAACTCGGAAGAAAACTTAGAAGTGAAACAAAGCGGTCAAGAACCCGCCTAACTCGGTCGAGTTGAGTCGAGTGGATCAGACCCATCCTTGAAGGACATAATTGAAATTTTACGAGGAGGATGATATCCTTTTTGCTGATTTGTAAACATGTTAAAAAGGCATACCGTCTAGTAAATTTTTTTATTTTTTATTTGGTTAGAGAGGTAAGCTAAACACACACACATCTGACCTAAGATATCAGCTAGGGTGCCATAAGGGTAAACTCACACAACCACTCCAAAAGGGGTGACTTGAGGAATTTAACTATTTACTAATTTAAATGGTAATTATTGTAAAGATAAAGGACACTAGATGATACACAATCTCCGTAGCACATATATTAAGGCTACACATATTAATTATTGTATCAAAATAAATTACTAAGGATTCTATTTTATGCATTACCACATGCAATTCACCACTATCCGTAAAATAACCCGATAATGTAATTAGAATAAATATTAGATAAACAATTAGGGGTATCTATACTAAAGTTTCATACAATAATAAGTTACTGTAAAAAAAATTAATTAAATTCAACAAATTTTATTCTGATATTTAAATTTTGAAACTGAAATGATTGAATTATCTATGGATAAATAATTCATACAGTTTATATGCTAGAAAGTGCATAGCAACAAAGATGAATCCACGATATTTATGATACGAAAAAAATGAAAACCCTAAGATTTTGTAATTTCACACATTCACACTAACCATCACATAAAAAATGAAAGTGATGAAAAACTCTCAATAGTACATACGATTGAGAGTTGGACCGTTGGCTTGAAAATCCAATGGCTCCATGTCTGCCCATACTTTAAATGATGGCCCCACATAATGTTTGGCATGGTTAGATTGAAAATCCAGCGGTCCAGCTAGTAGGTACTATCAAGACTTTTAAATCACTTCCCTATTAAAAAAAAAAAAAAAAAAGGAAATATGACAATATGTTCAAATACTTGAACTCTTGTTTTAGTTAGGTTGGTTGATGGAATATGATTGGAGCGTAAGGAGAACATCATTTTCCTTATTGTGTTTCTTACAAAATTTGAAATGCAAATTCATAATAATGTATGATTCTTCGAAGCCTCTTGGGTAGTCTGATCGGGATTGATACCAACCATAGGCCACATGACCATATGTAGGGGTGTCGATTGCTGGGCATTAGCTTGTATTTTTGTGATTTTTGAATAGGCCTACCCATAATAAGAGGTTTTTTAGGCCCAAATTTGGTGCGTTCACACCCTTAACCACATGCCTTTTCACTACCCGAAATCCGGAGTTCATTATCCGAATCCTATTCCATGATTTGTGCCCGTCTTGAACTCCGAGACTTTGGAACGTGAGGAAAAAGAAAAGAAAAGAAAAAATAAATAGTAAAACCAATAAAAAAATTAACAAATTGTATTTATTTATCGATAGATTTTTATGCTTCACTTTTCTCATAGATGTACCTCTTAGTATTCAAAATTCATTTCTAACAAGATCCAATTCCAATGATGACAGATTTTATATTTCTAAAAAGCTAACTTAACAAAATTTTAATTAAAAATAAAATATAATTAATAATCAACAATATCGCCCATAAAATATTAACCTCAAATCAACTCTCATGCAATAGAAAAATTATGGCGAATTTGACAACTTACACCAAATATTTCACCATAAGTAAAAGACAAATCAAAACATCCCAAAAATAATTGGTATTGAAATATAACTGATCATACTTGTTTATAAGAAAAATAAATTATTAAAATTATCCACAAATTAAGGTGAATAATAATTTATAATTCAACTAATCTCCCAAACTAAATCTATCTACTGAAATATCCCGTTCAAAAATACATTTATTAAAAATAGTAAATATTATTTTCACCTCAACTTTTATAAGATGATTCCCCCACCAGTCTAGTATTTTCACACTAAATTTCATAATTTTCTGAGCATGGAGGAATATTTCATAACTATTCTCCTAACACATACTTCTACGATAAGAAAATCTAAATTACAACATTTTCACATTAAATTTGATTGCAATGCATCTCATACTTCAATTAATCTTCTAATAAGGTCAAACTACAATATCTATAAATTAAATTCACATATTCTACTAAACAATATCAAGTCAATCCAATTATTTCAATTCTTCTCATATATCTAAATGAGTAAAAGAAACTAAACTAAATCTTTAAATGTAAAGTCTTCATCTTCATCCTGACCTCTAGCCCTCTAGCCACTCAATTCTTTGGGCCTACAACCTTTAATATAAAATAAGGGTGAGCTCAAAGCTCAGTAGAATTTCACTTTTACGTTATCCTATCAAGTTCAATTATAATGAAAGAGATATTATAATAATTGAATAATAATTTTCTAATAAGTAAATTTTCATTTCTAGATTTCAACCTGAAAGCAGTACATAACTTTAATAAATAATAAAATAAAAGAAACTTTAATAGTTTAATGTATAACCTCAATCACACATGGATTTGATGCCATGAAAAGGAAATGATATACACATGCAATGATATATGCAAATGATACCCGATTTTCGCACCAGCACGGTTCACTTACATCACTAATTTTAACTCAAGTTCGGTCCAACTACAAATCCCCAGCAAGGGATCTTCTCCAGAGGCTTTAGGGTCTTTCACCCAAGGACCCATGGTCGTGGCTCGCTCTTTAGGGGCTCTCACCCAAGGAACGCGGCCCATCATTAATGCATGATGTCACAAATCATGTCATGCCTCATATATTCAATATTATTATGCTCTCAGCATATCTCAATTACAAGTTATCTCAGGACAAAATTTCTCGTGATCACAAGACTAACTAGTCAAAAATAACATTTCAGAGCATCAAATATAAATTCATCAAAAAAATTTACCATCATCAATTTTCAGATTCCAACTCAATTTCCAAAAAAATATGCAATTAAATGAGAAAATTAAAATTTCATGGATAGTATTCTGAATTAGTTTACTTAATCTAAACTCATATGAGACATGCTAATTTTTCAATACTTTAAAAATCAAATTTTACTACGGTTTCCAAACCCTATAATTATTTAATCATATAATTAATTAAAATCATATTACGCATTAGTAAATACTATGATTTCTAGAATCATCAATTCAAACCAATCATGATAATTTTAGTGAGGTTTATTAAACTTTACAATTTTCAAGAACCATTCATTAGAATAATTTATTATAAAGGAAACCTAATAAGATAAAATAGAAAGAAAATCTATCTGGTATTTTGTTAATTTTTTCAATTAATGTTTTTCTTTCGGAGAGTTTCGACTCGACCTCTTCACTTGATTTCCCGGGCTTGACCTATGAGGAGGGTAATTCTATTAAAACTCAGTCTACAAAAAAAGAATAAATAAATAAATCTATCTATACTAATACTATATGCCCATTGATGCCACGTGGCATAACTCAAAACTCTCGATTCTATCTTTAGGTTGATGACATGTGGACGCCACTTGGAAGTCACAAAATTAAATGATATTAATATAGATTCTCTTCCTAATTAAGGTATTCCCTATTCCCTTCCTAATTAATGTAAGAAAAGTAAATAGTCTATAACCCTTCACTTTTTCTCCTCTCTCCACCCCTAGGTCTTGCCTACAAAATTAAATGGTATCAAAGATTAAAAAACTCCTAATTAAAGTATTATATACTATTTCATCCCTAATAAATTCCCTCACAAATTTGGACCTTAAAAATTTCTTTCTAACCGTTAGGAAGACAATCTCCACCTCCTCTCACTCACGTCCCTTATTTTCCTCTCATCATTCATGAAACCCAAGGTGTAACTTCCACAATCATTCATGACGTTTTCTATTTATAAATGAAACCCCAAATAGAATTCCTTGGTACACCTCTTCTCAATAGGCCACAAACCATTCCACACTATCATGGGGAGGTTTCTCTCTAATCATTCAGGTGGATCTTAGGCACTCAACAATTACTTCGTGCAATACCGGTGCTAGAGTGAGAGTTAGAGTGCATGGACTAACCTCGCTGTCCCTCCTATTGCCATCACACTCTAAAGGAAGAGAGGGAGAGGATTGCCTAGGGGATCAGACAAGTCTAAAGGTTACAACCCTATATACCCCAAATAATTTTGATTATGACACAATAATGCAATGAGCATTTTGGTACTAATTGTTCTACAAAGTGTATGTTAATTTTAGATTAAAGAAACATTAGTCCATACTTCAAGAATGACTCTACAAGAACAAGATAATCCTTCAAGACAGAGGCATGACTCGAGGAGAATAGAGAAATCAAGACAAAAAGCTAAGATAACAAAATTTTCATTCAAGCTAAAAGATTACTCAAGATCAAGTCAATAAGAACTCAAAGTGAAAAATCAACCATCCCAAAATCCAAGACGGGTCATGAAGCTAAAGAAGATATTATTCAAGATCAAGACTAGAAGAATGAAGACTCGAGAAAGTTTAATTGTCCTATTAAAAAAAGTCTAAGACTTATGTAAGAAGTCCTCCATTGGTTAGAAAGTTCAAAAGCTCAAAAGCCTAGATTAACCTTAGGAAGCCTTGACCTTATTAGATAACATTTCAAGGTCGTAGGACATCTTAAAGCTTGGCTAAAAACATGATAATGGGAAGCCCAAAGACCTATGAAATCATTCTCATCATAAATGTCTTTAAAAGTTAAGAAGTCTGTGAAAATACATAGTAGACGTCGACATCTGAGAAGATCCATTTTCACACGTCGACATTTGGCAGTAGCAGTAGCTCAGGATGAATTCTAGTGTTCCAGACGTCGACGTCTGGGAAGCACTCTAGTGCACACGTCAAAGTCTGACTGCTGGAAAGAATGTAATAACTAGTTTTTAAACGGCTATAACCGCATTAAATGCACCACCAACGGCTCTATTCATCCTAGCTCAATAAATTGAGTTCATTTATGAACATTCAATAAGAACTGATCCACTATTGAATACACATTGATCATATCATTCAATTTTGATCAATAACACATTGAAAAACCTAGAAATCCCTATTTCTCCTATTTGAACTTTAAACTCCCAATCCTTTGAGATATTTTTAGAGGTTTTATTTCAATCCTATCTAGCTCATTAAGGAGTCTTGTAACTGGATTCAAATCCAATCAACTTCATTACATTGGAGAAAATCAAGAATCTGCGTATTCTTGTCCGTGAAGCTTGAAAGCTTTGAGTAGTCAAGAGAGGGTGTTCTTTTGCATTGAATGCCATTATCTCAACCGGCAAAGGAGATTGTAAGAGGCAGTATCCCAACCTACAAGAAATTGTAAAGGTTTGAACTTCACCCGGTGAAGAAGCTCATGCGAGTAAAATTGTGAAGAATCTTCGTGCGAGTAAATTTTATTGTGTCATTGACCCTAATCACCCCCCTCTAGGGTCCATCTATTGGGCAACATTCTCATCCTCAACCACCCATTTTACTATGATACAAAGGTGCCTTAGCTTGCCATGTACGACAACACCAGTCGGCTCACAAAGGAGGTCTCCTCGAGGAACACCAAGTTGGAGTCAAATGACATGACATATAGAAACGTCAAAAATAACTGGTTGTATGTTGTAAAATATGAGATTTGCAACAAATATTGAATGGTATGTTTATACATATATTCTCACCGTGAATAGCATATGGTTTTCATAATTAGTTTTTCATCAAGATTAGTTGCACAGATATAGATACACAGATCAATTTACTACTATCTAGCAAATGTGTTCACTCTTGGAACCAACTTTCATTCAAATACCAATTGATTTGAAATCATCTTTAATTTTCACACTATATTCTAAGTGGGTAATGATAAAGTGTTACATTCAATATTTTTTGAACTTTTGTTTTTCTTCATCCCGTGTATTGCACGGGGTATTTGCTAGTAGATTAAATAAGTGAAAGAGATGAGAAATCAGAATGTGAAACAAACCTAGAAGAAGAATAAGAAAACTTTAAAAAGTTCACATCTTCCTTCTTCGTTCTCCTTTCTCCTTTCTTTCTCTTTTTTAGTCTCTACGATTTCTCCCTCTTTATCTCTCTCCTTTATGTTTAGTGTTTTGAATTTTTAAAATAGATTTCAAACTTTAAATAGAGACCTAATCATAACTAACGTTATCTAAATAAATCTATCTCTATCTTAAATTAAACCGTTTAAAATATGGGCTTTTGACCCATGGGTTTCCACCTTAGACCCAAACCAATTATAAGCATATAAATAACTTCTTTTTTTTTTCTTTTTTTTTTTCTGGTTATTACAACTTAACCCCCTTTCGTCCTTGAAATTAAGACATATCCTTATTGTCCAATAAGTTTAGATATTTGTCGCAGATCTCAAACTCTAACTCCCAACAAGGATGTAAATGATGTAGATATAAATGACTTTGAAGGGTCTGGATCAAACAAAACCTGGGCTAAATAATTTTATTTTAAAAAGGTACCTTCCACCACAGTGCTTAGAGCTTCCATGTCTGGCTAAACTAGAGTAAACACTCGACCCTGAGAACTAGATCCCTAACTACCATCTTGTTGTGGTTACTGAGGCCTTTGTTGGAATAGTAGCGGGCCTTGGGCCCAATCTAACCCAAAAAAAACTCACTCGAACACCATGGGCTTGTCCCATTTGTAGTGTGTCTTCCCCTTGGGAGTAGGTTCCAAGATCAATTCCCGATCGAGCGACGCAATAATTGTAATATCCACTCTCTGCCAAGCTTCAAATGCTAGGCATTAACCCACTAACCTAGAATAGATACAAAACTACTAACTGGGGTTGCGGCCTAACTGTATGATTTGTACCAAAAAAATTAACTCTCTTTTATGCGACAATAACTACACCTATATTCAAGCCGAGCTTGGCCAAGCTTGAGTATCGCCAAGCTTGAGATTGGCTTGAATAAGTTTTATATATCGAGTTTGAATTGAATTTCAATATTATTTGGATCAATTTTACATGATATTAATAAAATTATTTAGTATTAAATGACAATACAATAAAATATATAAAATTAATTTTATAATGTACAAAAATAATATTTAAGAATAGTCCTTAATCCAAAAGTAGAGAGTTAGGATTAGGGTAATTGCTTTTATTTATTATAAGTACTGTATATCTGATATTTTGAGCCGAAACAAATCCTAAACGAGCAAAGCTTTGAGCCGAGTCAAATCCAACAGGGTTTGGCTAAAGCATAACTTATTTAAACATTTGAATTCAAGTATAAGATTGGTTTAGTAATTCGAGCCTAAAATGCTAGCTTGAGGTTTACTCGAACAAGCCGAGCCGAGTTCACGACTCAGCTGGGCTTGAATCAACCCTAATAATAACCTCTAAGTTCTCAAGCAGACTCATGGTGCTACCAATACGACCCATCACCTCCATGTGAGACAATCGAATGAGATCTCCATCTAACCGACATGGATAATCTTATAGCAGTCAGCTTTCCTACATCTGCATAACACTAGATTGAATAAATAGGCTCTGTTCTCATATTATTAACTTTCTGTAGCCTTAATCATTCTGTGTTCTTTCCATGGAACTTTAAATGGCTAGGAACTTCAAAGTTCCTAGAACATCAAAGATCCGAATTTTGAAATTCCTAAAAGATTTGTAGTTATGTTCTTTTCAATGTGGGTCTTTATGACTAAAATTCGGGGACTTTGCAAGTCCACAATTCTTTTGACATGAAACTTTGGAGTTGAAAATTTAACATTAAGTAATCATTAATGTTTAATTTCTTAATTGTACTTGTAATATCATAAAATATAATCTAATTCTTCTTGTTTTCTTAATATGCAATGTGAATATAATTGGTTATTTTTTTATGACTCGAGTAATTCATATCATCATTCCACAATGTTCTCATATCATTTGAGAATGTTTTGGAAGTCATTTGAAATTATGTAAAACATGAATAAAAGCAATCTACTTAATATCATAATACCTATGAGGTAAGTGAGAAGGAAGTAATATATTTAATTTGAAATGAGAGGCTCAGTTTTTATTGGGCTCTAGCTCAATTAAAAGTTTCACTTAGACGGAACTTTAAAGTTTCGGCTCTTTTACATGGAACTATAAAGTTCCGCTTTTCACAGATTTTCAACTTCCATGGAACTTTAAAGATACAAGACTTTGTAAAAGAACAGACTTACACTTTTGAAGTTCCGGGATTTTAAAAGTTCCGCTTCAAAAAACCAAGAAAAAAACACACCACTTATTCACTTAATGAGTTTAACAATACAATTTTGAAAACCTTTTTTTAAAAAAATGTCTACATGTAAATCTTTTCTAGGCCTAATAGAGACGTAGAGTAATGAAAATTAAACAAAAGATGGGAGAGTCATGGGCGGATCCAAGGGATGGCACAAGCCCCCCGCCCTGCCTCAACTTCGGAAGAAGAAAAAACTTATATATATATATATATATATATATATATATATATATATAAATCATTCTACTAATAAAATTACAAGAGGTATACTAAACTTTATGTAGACATAATTACCCCTTACTTTATTTTATTATAAGAACTAGCGGGTGGCACGTGCAATGCACGTGAGAGCGAGGGGAAGGAGTTAACCACTGTTAATAGGAGTTAAAAGGGACATGTGTTAATCCGTGGGTGCAATTAAACTCCCCCCCAGTTCTATCGCAATTGATTGTGATTCTATTCTTTAAATAGA
The DNA here is from genome assembly GCA_015143295.1 of Tetracentron sinense. Classification (NCBI taxonomy): domain Eukaryota; kingdom Viridiplantae; phylum Streptophyta; class Magnoliopsida; order Trochodendrales; family Trochodendraceae; genus Tetracentron; species Tetracentron sinense. The sequence continues at coordinate 22,439,810 of CM026559.1, read as the reverse complement.
TAGATGAGGGTAGTTTGGGAATGAAAGTAAAACATGAAATTAAAGTTTTGTTTTATATAAAGGTAGTTTAGGAATTTCGCAAAATTCAGGCGAGGCCTGCCTCTCCCATTATAATAGTAAATATAATCCAAGGTTTATTAGTAGTACCCACTAATATATTTAGAATTATAGTTTGATTAGAATTATAATTTGGTAGGAGAGGAGCTTTTGAGGGAGAGAGAGTTCGAGGGGAAAGAAAGACGGGAGAGGGAGATAGAATATGGAACCATATAGACAGGGAGAGCGAGATTTTCTACCACCATGCGAAGTCCTTATGTTTCTTTCCAGTCTGACACTTTCTCCCTTCCTGTTAGTAAGAAAGAAAAACCGACTACTCATGCTTCTTCCAACCTCAATTTAGCCTTCGGGCATAGTGGCTACTAATTCTTTAACCAAAAGAATGGATCTTACAGACAAGTCCATTAAAGTTTCTTCTTTACGACTTCTGGGGCGAGGGGTTTCTCCACCAAGGAAAATTCCCATATAAGATGGTGAGGGTAAACCCCTATAGAAACATGTTAGCGAGATAGCAAGGCGAGTACCATTTGATGAAAGAGGGAGGGTAGAGGTTGGGATGCATGGGTCTGGTTGATGATACTTAGTGCGATTATCTAGCTTGTTTCATCAAGGGGTGCTTCTTCAAGTTCATCAGAGAGAACATTGTTAACAACTTGTGACATCAATGGGATGTATTTTTTCCCTATTTACCTTAATTTTTCTATTTCTGCATGTTACACCATTCCCTTTGCATTTTATTTTTCCTGTTCTTGTTCCCCCTTTACCTTAATTTTTGTATTTCTCAAGTTAAACAATTTCCTTTGCATTAATCACATTTACTCTTTTTCTTACTTAGGGCTTTGGTTATTTTTGGGTTAAATGCACTCAATGGCGCGATTATTAAGTCGGTCTGACTTACGATTCCGCATTAGGACCTTGGAATTCTACCAATGCTGAATCTCTTATACGTTATACGGTCAACAAGGGCTATTCCATGCATGGTTGGGAGCTTGGTAAAAACTTTCACTTTGTGTTCTTGTTGCTTGAACTATAAATAAATTAACAAACTAAAAGGTCATTCAAAGAGATGGTAGAAAATTGCACAATTACCTCTCTCTGTAAGAGAGCTAGCTTAGTTGAGGATTCAATCAAAGGTATTAGGGATCGTTCTTCCCAAGAGTTCACAACCCCTCTCTCCTATCATCTACTGTAGCAACTATGACTATTGAATCAATCTTTGAAAACCTTAATTAGAGTTCTTAAAAGTTATCAATTTATATATATATTGCAGAAGAGTACAATAGAGGAATATATATGACTTGTCTTATTCAACCTATCACTTAATAATAAAAATAGACGTAAGTCGTACAATAATCTTAAACACTAACATTTAAAGTTATACACGGAAAGCTAATCAAATGAAAATTTTACGTAAGTCCTACAATTATATTAATATCCATGCAATTTTTGGAACTAAAAAATGTCAAATTCATGAAACAGAGGGGTTTGATATGGACTATAAGAAAGTCATTATTGATTATGGAAAGAGTAAAAATATCTCCTATTAAATTATAATACGCTTAAAAAGACACAAAACCTTTAAAATCCCTTAATTACTTATTGTTAAATTATTAATGAGTATACTTTCTAATATATAATTTTTTTTAAAAGCAACTATAACAAATTTTATGTGCAATGCATGTGCATATGCAAAACTTTATATGGACATAATGACCCTTCACCATTTATAAAAAAAAATTATAATGTATAGTATTATGTGGGATCCATGAGACCCATTATTATCTATTAAATATTTATGTTGCTAATTTTATGGATAAGGACTTTCTATTAGTAGAGAATTAGAAGGACTCATTAGAATTATACTAATCTAACATGGGACCTATGAGACCCACTATTATGTATTAAATCTATATTTGGCTATTTTTTTTAGATAAGGACTCTTATTTATATTTTAAAGTGAAAAGCACTAATATTCTAAGCATGGAAAATAATAATAATGTCATAATATTTATTTCTGACATTCTTAATTTTAACCCATTTATAAGTTTTTGTTTTCTGGAATTGGGGGGTGTCCCCAACCCTTTATAAGTTAGTAACTCTTTTCTAATATTAAATATAAGTTAATATAAAAAATATTAAATTTAATTGCTAAAATATATCTAAATCAAAATATACTAATATATTAAAAAATTATTTTATATAAAGAGAGTAACATGACTTCTAATGAAAATATATTAAGAATAATGTAAATTTTTAAAATTTATTTTCATTAACGATGTAATACATATATACTAGTAAAATTGCATGTATTAATTTTTTGATAATTTACCTTCAGAATCAGGTAAAACAAGGCTAATTATGAAACTTAAAATTATAATCAATAGAATTGTAACCACAAAATAATATAATATTTAACTGAACTTTTGGATAGAGATCTAACACACAAAACTTAAAAGCACTTGCTAGAAAATAAAATAAATATTATCATTTATAATTTTAAGTGTTTTTGCATATCAGCTGCTGCATTCTTCCCACTTTGCAAATACATTGTAATGTATAACAGTTTTGCAAATTAACTCATTGTTTTCCAACTGTTAGACAAATAACCTCAACCCATGGTTCCGTTAGACTTCCGTCTATATTTGTTAATCAAATGACTATTATGCCCTTAAGAGACTTCATACCCTTACAAAGTCCTTTTAAGTCCTAGGGTGGCTTGAGGAACTCCCTAGTTAAATGCTTGGAGGGTGTATGACCTTCCTAAGGTGAACTACGAGGTTTGAAGGGGAGAGACTGAGTTGGCCGAATCCAAACAGAGGTTTGATATGGGAGTTTTGGAAATCAGCTTGAACTAAGGAATGGGGGAGTATTTATAGAGTTCAAGGGACCCAGGGGTAGCTTTGGGGATTCCTAGAGAGGTTGAGAACCCTAGGGGGTGGAGCTGAGGGCTGTAGAAGGGCCAGCTGTGCTGCAAACAGGAAATTCAACAATGGCGGTAGATGATCTACCACCATTCCTGATTTAGCTCAAATCAGGACATCTACCGCCATTCTCAAGTTTTTGCTAAAACAGGCCATATATGAGAATGGCGGTAATGTTATTACCACAATTCTCAGATTTTCAAAAGTTCTTGGTGTGGGCCCCACTCCAACGGGTCCAGGGGTTTGTGGGCCTATTGATTGGGCCCACAGAGGTTTTGGGCTTCAGATTTGGGGCTTTTGGGCCTTTGGGCTGAACTAGGGTTTACCTAGGGTTAGACTAGGGTCAGGCCTACGGTTTTTCTAGGGTTTGACCTAGGGTTAGACTAGTGTTTACCTAGGGTTTTACCTAGGGTTTGACTAGGGTTTAGGGTGACTAACCATGGTTAAAATGTTTAACCATGATTAAGGGGGTGTAAAAATTGGGTGCTTACAACTTGGAGATGAGGTATTTGAGGCATAGCTAAAGGTGGGTTACTTGAAGGCACTGCCTGGGTAGATCCCCTAATATCGACAAACTCATTTGCCAATATAGCAATATCTTCCACAAGACCAGGAAGATTCTCACCTACAACACCCGAAAGAGAATCCATAGGGATGCATAAGAGTTGACCAATGACCTCAGACCCACTACGAAATTCTTGTAAATTTTGTAGAACCCCATCAATCGGGTGGCTAGGGACTCCTTTGAAGAAAGATGAGATACGAGCAATGTCGTGAATAGGAGTCCTGAGGGCTTCTTCCCGAGGGAACATAATAAAAGATTCCTTCGCCACCTCTGACTCTTCCCTAGTTTAGGAAGATGGGTTATTATCGCCTTCGCTCTCACTAATATATTGTACCTCAGTTTCCCCTCCAACTCCTTCATCACTGCTTTTCTCATCTTCATCTTCAATGGAAGAAGACGCCAAAAATTATTTAGTATCTTCTTCATCTTCCTCTATCGCCTTTACCTGGAAAGTCACAAAATATATATAAAAATATATATAGTGAATATTAAGTTAAAGGCGGAAGGAAGGGAGAAGATTTTTTTTTACCTTCTTGATTTTCTTTGTCAGAGGAGTTGTCTTCTTTGAGGCAAGGACCAATTTTTTTTTGGTACCCTTGGACATCGCCTTCTTGAGAGTACTTTTTCTTTGTTTATTTCGGCCCTTAAGCTGTGGACAAGGCGCCCCAAGCAAATTCTCAACAGAAGGAGTAGACTTGATGAAATCTTGAAATGACTGGATTGACTTATCCCAGTATACCTTCATAAAAGGAGTATACCGCCCTTTTTGATCTGCTTGAGTCATAAGAAAGAATTCAAAATCAAGGCATAAATACTTGCGCCATCGTCCTGTTAGATACATCCAACCTGCTGCTGGTGGAGAATATGCACGAACATTTAGCAAATGCATTTCTTGGTCTAGGCCAAACTACCTCTAAAAGTGACTTGGGTTGTAAGTAACTGAGATAAAGGGTGTCTCGTTTATAACCACGAGAACACTATTAGTTAAGATGACAAGAAAGTTAAAATTCTGAGGAGTAAGGTGATCTAAAAAAATATTTTCTCATAAGAAGACCCTGGGGTATAGAAATCCAAAGGGATTGTGTCATCTGGAGTATGGGTGTAAGGGCGGAAATTGAAAAATCTTTTATCTAGGGAATGGAGGAGTTAGCATTCTTTTTCGGTCTCACATTCGACCATCGGAGCTCTGGGAAGTAATTTTTCCGGATCCTTGTTATCCACAACCCGGATCAGGGATAAAGGTGAAGGCGTGTACCCTGGAACTCTCTCCCATAGTCATATCCGAAGGAAAGAGGCACACGCAAAAGTTTCTATAGGACACTCGCCCTTAGATTCAATCAAATCTCTGTGGAACAAATCCAAGTTATGGTATAGGTTGCCCAAAAATAGAGAGGCTAGAGAATACCTACTGTTGTTGGCTATCCTAGAGGCGCAACCAAAGAGACGTTCTTGAATCTTTTCTTATGGATAAGCAGGAAAAATGTATCTGGATAACCACATAGCAATGAAGGCTTCTCGTCTAAACGGGCTATGCATCCCTGCGCCATAAACCAATAGTTACGAAGATGCAACCTCCTTTTTCGAGGCTTGGTTTTTCCAGAAATATCGAACCCAACCGTTGAAATTTGCTCTTTTCATTGGCTTCTTGGTAGATGCTTTTAAAGCAAAAGTTAAAGCTTCTGTACATTCCATCATGGCTGAGTCATTATAGTTGATGGCGACTATAACTCTTTCTCCAAAAATTTCTAAATGCAAAAACATCTCTACATCTTCAAGCGAAGGCACTATTTCACCACATGGTCTAATAAAAGTATGAGTGGAACAATTCCACCTAAAAACAAACTGTTTCAAAGCATCATGATCCCTCCTTATCTGAAAAGAAAAAATTAGTTCAAACCCCTCTTTTACTCCAGCATCTTCGAGAAGGTCCACAAACTCATCATCACTTAACATATCCCTCACCCATCCTTCCCAATCTCTAGATGGCCTAGAGTGAGAGCGAAAAATAGGTTTCACTGGAGAAAAATCACCTCTAGCTACTTGAAATCGAGCAACACCCAAAGATACAATGTCATCTGAACAGTCCGTTTGGAGGAGACACCACCCATCAGAAGGATTGCTGATATCCGGGTGAATCTGTTGAGCAGTAATGAAAAACGAGTCCCCGATGTCACCCAATCTCTTTGATATACTTGAAGAAGCCATTGAAGAAAAAAAAAAAGACGAGATACGCAAAGGAAAAGAGAAGAAGAAGAAGAGCAAATGAATGAGAAAAGCGAACTGAAAACTCAAATATATAAACAAAAGGTGGGAAAATCAAACGGCGGAATTTGAAGAGACACTCGTTGATTGACGAGCCATTTGTCATAATGCCAAAACGGTCATATGCATTAAATGAAGGCGGCATGTCAAACGTCGCAAACTGATAGATGTCAGACCTCAAAAAGTGCGAGCACTAAATGCTGATTTTGAAAGGCGAAAAATTCAAAATTTCTGAAAATTCTGTAAGTGTAGAGACGAAGGTGTGTCTTCGAAAACATCATATAAATGGTATCTCAGATAGGGGGCTAATGTTAATGGGTGATTTTTTTTCAATAAATCTCCTGCGCTTTCAACATGCCTTAAGACGCCTTTAACCTATGGTGGTTATTGTGCCATTCACATTTTTTTTGGCTAGAAACGCTTTTAGTTCATGACTTATGTGCTTTTGGCATAAACTTTCGCAAAGTATAAAAAGGGTAAAAAGAGACTTAAGGATTGGAGGGTGAGAGGTTCATTGGTCGAAGAATCTATTATTACGTGTAAAGCGAGACTACCTTCACTAATCTACTTAGAACTTTTTGATGAGTAACAAGTCGCTGTAAAGTCACCCGAGGAAAATAAGAGTAACCGTTTGGACACAATAAATGTGAAAATGCTGAATATAATAAATGTCAAAGACATTATTTTATTAAATGCAGAAAAGCGTTACAAATAATAAATTTGTCCGTTAAAAGAAATTACAATTACTTCGTCCCAAAATCAAAATCCTATAAATAAGAAAGGCTATCTGTCTAAAAGGAACAACAACTTTCAAGTCAATTATGATAAGGCTAAACGGCAGTCATTCCTCGATACTTTCAAAATTCTTGGTGTGCTCTCAATCCCAATTCTTTAACCATTTTTCATTTTTTGTCATAGTTCAGAATAACCCGGTTTGGATTGACTTGTGATCAAGTCAGAAAATTCACCCAATAAATATAAATATATATATACACACACGCACACATGTATTACTAAACAAAACGGTCAAAAATGTATACTCGTAATAGACATATAAATAAGTAAACCCAAACTTTAGACATTTTTCAAATGGCACTTAACTGTGATTGTGGCCTCATCAACAAAATAGTAGTTATTCCCAGTCCCCATTTTCTCTTTGACCAGATCTCTAGAGCTGAGATTCTCTTCTAAACTGCACGTGCAAATGGGAGAAACGCCCAAATACAAAAATGATAAACAACAATTTGCGTGGAACTAGCACACGTGCTCTTGACACGTGTTCTAAACCCAGCCTCGCGTTCACGCTCCCCCCGCTCTCTCTGTCCTCATGAGTCGTGACTCGTGAGGCACGTGCAACGGCGTTATATATTGTAGCGACCTTTTTTACGCAAGTACTAATATCAAACGATAAAGCTTGTGAGACCCTCATAGGCCGAGACCATGTTTTAAGAGAATAGGATTTCAGGTGGAGCTCACCATGTGAAATAGGTCTCACTTAAAATCACGCTCTCTTAAATGGGCTCCACCTGAAATCCTGCTCTCTTAAAATATGGTCTCGATTGTAAAAGGATCGCAGTAGCAAAGTCCAATATGAAAACCTCTTTCAAAACATAAAACTAATAAAGAAGAACATTGTCACAAAGCCAACTGAACTGTCATGAATTCCAATACTAAGAAAAACAAACATGAACTCTAGGTAAATTTCTTAAACTCTTGCGGTTAAAAAAGATTATTTTATTTTTTTAAAAACCAAGGATATATGGGTGAACCTTTAGGATAAATGAACCTTAACCTCAGTTAAATGAAGTTAAACAAGGACATGTGGCATTAAAAGGACCGAGACGCATCTCCTCACGTCAGTCACCAACCGAAGAGGTAATTATTTTCCAATAAAGAATAAAGCTCACATAATGATTTGCTAAGTTACACGCATGTATAGAGCATGAAAGCATTTATTTTGTCTTTGCATTTAAACCAGCACTAAACATTCGTCACGCGCATTTAGTTCGCATTACACATAAATACCGTATCATATATCATATAGGAAAATGCTAGTAAGACCGCAAAGAGCCTAGACTACACCAAGACTATGTTTGTGATGCATGGATCTTAAAATTTTAAAAACAGATTTAATGAAATTTAGAGATCCGTGCTACATAAGCACGGTCTTCGGTGTGATCTTGACCCTTTGCAGTCTCACTAGAAAAGTCCTATAATATATTATAAGGATAATGATAAGGGAAATGATTAAAAACACTTGATAGTGCCTACAATTGAGTGTGTAACAGTTGGATTTGAGGGAGAACTCAAGATTTGTGCGTTGTGCATCGGTGACGGAACTTTAAAAGCTTAACCATCCAACCAGCTTGGCTCAAGCACAACTTGCCTTTATTAGTCTGTCTCCATTTTGTTTGCCTTGCCGCAAAACCATCATTTTCTCATCTCTTCGCCATCTACTCCAATTGCGATTGAACTCTCTCCAAGTTCAATCGTACCCACAAGTCAAGACATGTCTCTGTCAATGTATATTAATTATAGTTAAGCTTATTAACCCTCAGGAAAATAAAAAAGAATATTACAAAACTATTACCATGAAGAGTTAATACATTTACACCCCCTAAGGTTTGACGAAAATACACATAGACCCCTTTAGGTTTCAGAAAATACATTAGGTACCCATATTTTTCAAAATAATTACACTTACACCCCTTCCATCAGTAGCCACTTGTCCCTTTTGACACCCCTTAACTGTGGTTAAGATTCACCCACCCCTATGGTTCACTCACCCATCCTTGGTTTTTTTTTTATTTAAAAACTGTTTTTAAGGCTTTTTTAATATTAAAATATTTTTAAAAAGAATTAATATTAAAAAAAAAAACCAAGGATTGGCGGGTGAACCCTTGAGGTGGCCACGTATCCTTTTTGACACCCTGAGGTAGCCACGTGTTTTTTTTGACACCCCTTAAATGGGGTTAGATTCACCCACCCTTAGGATTCACCCGCCTATCCTTGGTTTTTTTTCTTTGTAAATATTAGTTCTTTTTAAAAATATTTTAATATTAAAAATGTCTTAAAAACAATTATTAAATTTTAAATAAAGAATTAATATTTAGAAAAAAAAAACCAAGGATGGGCGGGTGAACCATAGGGTGGGTGAATCTAACCCCGTTTAAGGGGTGTTAAAAAGGACATGTGGCCACCACAAGGGGGTATCAAAAAGGACACATGGTCACCCTAGAGAATTTGATTTCATTTTAAAATGAAGGGACAATTCGTATATGAAAAAAATGGAAAATGACAACTTTAGAGAGGATATTTTTGGTACTTCATACCATTTTATCATATGACATCATCATTCCATCATTTGACTAACGGTCAACTGATGGAAGGGGTATAAGTGTCAATATTTTGAAAAGTAGGGGTACCTAATTTATTTTCTGAAACTTGAGAGGGTCTTTGTGTATTTTCGACAAACCTGAGAGGATGTAAATGTATTTTCTCCTAAAAAATATTTTTTTCATAAAAACAAATGTTAGATTGTTGAAATTTAAGGGTTGGTGAATCTTGACCACAGTTAATAAGGGGGAGTGATTGCATGCACTACACATTCCGTTGGGTGGTATACGCACACCTTCAAACTCACCACATGACCTCCATGACATATATTAAGCGTGGTAAGATGCTCGCATCCATATGGTTAAATCATATGACATTAGTTGTCTTGAAAAAATATTTTGAAAAACTTAACCACATGAGTAAGTGAATTATAAGCAAGATTATTTGTTTAAAAATATTATTCTTAAAACTAAGGTTATATTATTTAACCCTAGGAATGCTTAATTCTTAACCACAGTTAATTAATGTCAAAGAGGAATATGACCTTAGTTGTCAGAAAAAATATTTTAAAAAAACTTAACCACATGAATAAGTGAATTATAAGCAAGGTTAATTGTTTAAAAATATTATTCCTAAAAACTATGATTATATTATTTAACCCTGGGGATGCTTAAATCTTAACCACAATTAACTGATATAAAAGAGGACACGTGAGTTTGTGTACCACCCAACGGAACATGATTGTATGCTATCACTCCCTTATTAAATGTCTTATCACCCATGTGAAAAGAGCGCTGTGCGAGATGTAATCTCGGGCATCTGCCAATCCATTGCCGACTGGTAAAGGCAGTTGTGCTTGAGCCATATTCTTGAGCAAAGCTGGCTAAGCTTGTAAAGGTTCGTCATCTTGCACAAAACTTGATGTCTCCTTAAAATCAAATGGTTATACATCGATTGTTGGGACTATCGAGTGTTTTTAATCACTTCCCTTGTAATAATATAAGGATCATGTGATTTTATTTTTTTTTTGGAAAAAAATAAGGTTCATGTGATAGATACTTGTTTATGTTATTCAATAGGGAACTGATTGGAAACTCTCATAATACCTACTATCGAGAGCTAGATCGCTTGATTAACAATCGAATGGAGCTAAGTATTAGGTGGGGCCCACCATTGATGCCGTTACATTTTTGAGATGTTGGATTTTAAATGAGCAGTGATAGGTGTATCCATGAATCTCACCTGTTAATCTCAGGCATCCACCCATTGGTGGAGCCCCCCTCTTAAATGCTCACTATTTGGGTACGTTAACTATTTCTCATTTTAAATTGAATGGCACAGCTCTCGATATTAGGTACTATCGAGAATTTCTGTTCACTTTCTACTTAATAATAATAATAATAATAATAATAATAAATACAAATTAGGTGGGTACTCGCAAGGAAAGATTCCGTATTGACCAGAAAGCAATTACTCTTAGTTTGACCGTGGACAAAGGTTCTTTTAAATTTCCTATTGATAACTAATTATTAAGGGAAGTGATTAAAAACTCTGAGAGCAGGAAGATTGAAGAGCCAAAAGTCGGAAGATTAAAAATCCAATGGTGTCAACCCTCAAGTGGGACCCACCATTAAAAGAAAGTGCAACTTGTGACCGTTTGATTTTCAAATGTGTGGCCTTACTCTCATTAGTACCTATTATCGGGAGTTTTCAATCATTTTCATTTATTAAATGGCGTTTCAGTAATACACCTTTTAGTTCCACCTCGGTTGGATACTAAGCCTTTGCAGGGGTGTACAAGGGAGCACTAGTCGGGAGCACTAGCCGTCCTTAAATCAAGCCATTTTGGAGTAATTGTGTGGGTTTACGGAAATTAGCCCATGTTGATTTGAGTTTCAAAATGGTTTGTGGTGAAGACTTCTTGTTGAAAAGAAACAAAATGGTGCATTCTTGGATCTCTAGGAGCTGACACTAACCTTATGTTTGGTTGCTGAGAAAATAAATAAAAATATGGAAGAAAAGAAAATTGGATAAAACACAATTAAAAATTATATTAGAAATCCAAAATTTTCTTTTCCATATTTCACACATTTTCTCAGCAAACAAACATAACATTATGGCACCATAACGGTTACTTCGGTATGAAGTGTGTGTTTAGATTAGTTCTTCAATAAAATAAAATAAATAGTAATACCCTAATGTTATGTAATATTTAGAAATAATTCCTCTATTTTCAGACATTAGGAATCAGCCCTTGTCCCCCGACACTTTTATAATAAACTGCACTTTGCAAGAATTTTTTTTTGATAAGACTATAATTCTCGAGAAGCCCAGGAGCAAATTGACAATGTGGTCAACCATTAATTGCATAAAAAACAGTCTAATTTTTTTTAAAGTAGATCACCAAAAGTGTCTTGAATTTTAAATTTTTGGTGCAATTAATAGTTTACCCTATTGAAGCTATTAATTATACATAAATAAAAATAATAGCCACAATAAAAGGTGCACTCCAGTCATTTTAAAAGGACGTGTTTTTCTACTACTACTCTTATCCTGATTTTTGTGGAACCCCGTTATTTCTCAGTGAAAATGCCTTCGCGGGGGTGTTGGTTTGAGCAACACTACTTAGATTCAAGCCACTACAAGCCATTATCATCTTTGGCATATGGCTATATGATGTTGAGTCCTGAGAAGAGGACCCCAGGGTCCTCTTCTAGTCTGACCACATTGTCCGTGCCCCTTTTAACAATTCTTTAACCATGGTTAAGCTTAATTAAATTAAAATTAATGGTTTGGCTTTTTTAAAATCATGGTTAGATTGCTTAAGCCTAGGGGGGTGAGTGAATCCTAACCACAGTAGATGGATGGTATAAAGGGGGTGTGGAACAAAGAAATCCCGGGGTCAGCTTCTAAGCTGACCCTGGGGTCCGTTTTCCATTTCCGGGTAGGGAGCCAAGTAGAACTATACTCGAGCCAAGCTAAGCCAGCTTGTCCAAGAAGTTTGATTTTGCTTTGAGCTCAAATATCCAAACTTGAGGTTGACTTGAACAAGCTTGATCAAGTTGAGTTTGGCTCGAGCTCAAACTTGATTCAACTCGAGCCGAACTCGTGTTGGCTAAGCATAATTTGAATTTCTTGTTTACTTTAATCAAATTTATATGATATTAATAAAATTATTTATGTCAGATTACGATACTAAAAACTAGACACTTAATCTAATCATTCACAAAATCGAATTTGAGGATAATCATACATAGAAATTTTGTTTTTAACTTCTCTACTTTCTTTTGTTATTATTAATTCTTAAACTTACTTATTTTGAGTTAAAAAGCACTATCATATTTTAATATAAACATTGTTATCAATATATATATACAAGATTTCAAGTCGAGCTCAAGCTGAAATGAGCCCTAAAGAAGCGAGCCATGCTGAAACAAAGAGAATTAGCAGAAGCTCGACTTCTTTAAATAAAAGCTTGGATAATTATTCGATCATAAAAGGTTAGCTTGATCTTAGCCTGAGCAAAATGCAGCCTAGTGACAATGCCTTTTTTTGAGCAGGGGCAGAGCCGGGGGAACGGGCCATGGCCCCCCAAACTTTTTGTAAATCCTTTGTGCTAGTGTGAAATAGTGGGTCCTCAAAATTTTTTAATATATTTGGCAGTGCCCCCCCCCCCCCCCCAATGGAGTCCGGTTATGTCCTTGAGGTTGCCACATGTCCCTAATGACACCCCTTAACTATGGTTAAAATTCACCCACTCTTAGGGTTCACTTACTTATCCTTGGTATTTAGAAAAATTATTAAAATTTAACCTTAAGAGTTAGTGAATTTTAACTAGGGCTCGAAAAGAAATTTGATATTTAAAAAAAAAAACCAAGGATAGGTGGGCGAATCTTAATCATAATTAAGGGGTATTAATAGAGACATGTGAGGCCATTACCGGGGAAACAAAAATTCTCAAAATAAAAAAACTACCAAAATAAAATAAAATCTCAGGGGCTACGGCCCCAAACCCCCAAATTCCATACCTTCAAATCCCATTATTTTTATACATGTATGGCCTCCCCCCCCCCCCAAAAAAAATAAATTTGTGGCTCTACCCATGTTTTAGAGGGCGTGTTGAGCATCAAAGAGACAAGCATGCCCTAACCCCACCGAAGTTTAAAACCCAACCAAAGTTCAACCTAGCCCAATATGAACTATTTGTAGGCAGTATTTGAAGTAAATAACACTCCACTAAATCTATCACTAATAATCTATTAAAAATAATAAAAATACTCATTGAATTATCAATAATAAGGACCAAACAAAATTATAAAATATACACTAGGAAAACATGTAAAACCTATCATTTGTAATTATGATTAAACCTATAAAAATATCAGCTGACATGTATGCAAAAGAGTAAAAAAAGACCACTACGTCTACTTCAGGATGGGCTGAGTTCAAGATGAGCTAAGGGCAACCCAAGCTCAAACCAAATTTAAGGCATAAAATTATGCCTTGTATATAAATACATATGTTTGCATAATTTAGGACATCAAATTATTTTTTTCACATAAGGAAGATAAAATATTAATTTATTATTTGTTAAAAGTAAAGCATATATTTTCTAAACATTTTTTCTTTAATTTTTAAATTTTTTACAAGTAATAGGATACTTCAGATATTTTAATCGTAATTGGATATAAATACCATATTTTACTATTTATCGGATATTTATTCAGATAGTCAGATATGTAAATGGATACAAATTTAGATATACATTTATCCGCTCCGTATTTACTCCCGTTGACAGTCCTAGGCTCAGTCCATCCGTTCTGAATTCGGTCATGTTAACAATCCTAGGCTTAGTCCATTAAAACTTGGGGGCCAAATAATCGGGCTTGGGGCCAGTCTGTCCAATTACCTCTCTTAGTATAAAAGGAAAAAAAAAAAGATTTTCTCGGCTAGCCTTAGATGCCAGGAGTGTTAAACACGGGGGGAACTATCCCATTCTCGGAAAAATGACAAACACATGATGTATGGGCTCCTGTTACACACGGGGGCAACTATACCATTCTTGGAAAAAAGACAAACACATGATGTATGGGCCCTACCTCGAAAGTGTTTGTCGAGCGTCTAAGGTTAGCATTCCCAAGGAAAAAAGAATTTTGCCAAGGTGGGGTTTGGATGCATTATCATTTTTCTTTTTTTTCAAAATTTAAAACGACTCAATTTAATGTCTATTTTCAATTTTGTCAAGCATGGTGGCAGTGGTCAAGGTGGTTGTTACTTGTTTTAAATAAACAAAAAAAAATCATTTGACAACCTCCTAATTGCATAAAACATAATTATACAAAGACAATAATCTCTACAAATTTATATGTCCCACTCATTAAGTCCACTTAAGGGTTTACAATAAAAAAAAACCATAAACAAAAGTATCATTTATTGGTGGTGGTGATGGTTATGGTAGCGGTGGTGGTGGCGGTGGCGGCAGTGGCTATGGTGGTGAACAAGAGTCGTTGACGGACGGAGAGCATTTGGTGTTTTCTACTTTCATTTTCCATTTCAAATAATATAAGTAATAGGTATTTTTATTACCTTGTATTTCGAAAATTTTGATATTAGAATTTAGAAAAATTAAAATTAAAACATGCTTACTAACACATTTTTGAACAAAAAATTTAAAATTTAAAATTTTATTTTAAAAAAGGAAAAGAAAATAAAAGTGCCAGTACAACCAAATGTAGCCTTAATCTTTTTTTGTTTTTCTCAAACAAGCTGACTTTTTTTTAAATGTATTTTGAAACTATAAGCACTCCATTTTTGCACTCCTATCCCTCTTTCCGCTTCTTCAAATGCTTCAAGGTTCAACCAAGGCCCAAGCCCACTTGGCCAAATTTATATCCAAACAACTCAATCAAACTTAATTACTTAATTCTATCATCCAACCCCAAGTAGCAAAGCCCAATTACCCCATTGTCTTAGCCAAAGCCTAATTACCCTAACCCAAGCCCAATTGACATAACTAAAGCCCAACAACCATAACCTATGACCCATCTACTAATAACCCATGATCCATAAGATGTAGTTCACATGCCCACATCCATTCAACCCACATCCAAAACCCACAAACCTAAGTCCACTTTCCACTTTCCTACAAAAGACCTCTTATTTTTTTTTTCAAACCCCAAATAACCTCATTTTTGTGTTTACACATTTTTTTGACCACCCAATCACCTCTCACCAAGTATACATTTTTTTTACTAACCAATCACCTCCCCTTACTTTCTTATAGATCTTACAACTCATTCTTACCCATCTTACAAAACAATTAATTCTCTTATACTCTTTTTGACCACCCAATCACCTCTTATCAAGTACTCACCTTCTTGACTATCTAATCACTAATTACACCACTTTTGACCAACCAATCACCTCTCTTCTTCTCACCAAACCCTCTATTAATTACTAAATTGTCACAGCCTCTTGAAAACTCTATAAATACAAGACCTTCATAAGTCATTTCTCTCACCTCCAAAATCCCACGTGGAAACCCTAGCTCTTCCTCATCTCTATCTAAAAACTCTTTGACTTCATAATCCCTTAGAAGACTCTTAACCCTTAATATTTCTTTTGAGCCTTAAAGAAAAGTTAGAAGAAGTTAAAGTTAGAGTGTGTAGAGAATTCTAAGACTAAAAGCCTAGAGTTCTTCACTAACTTTCTTCATTTGTAGACTCTAAAAATATTCACATCTTGGAGTATTGAAGAAGAAGTATTGGAAGAGTAGGCATTCCTCTTATCATTTTCTTTTCTTATTTGTTTAATGTTTATCTTTTTCCCTCTTCTTGATTTCTAGTCCTCTTCTAGAATCATTTAGAGAGTCTCTTACTTCTCAAGTATAGTTGGGTCTCTCTACACCAATCTAGCCGTGTAGACGGACCCCATCTCAAAAGCAAGGAGAGATCTCCATCATCTCTTTTATGTACATATTTTTTTTCTTTTTATTTACCCACAAGTGTGGATATGGGTAGGCCCATAGAGAGTGGAAGTTAAAGCTATACCTCTCTTTTCATTTTGTTTCTTTATTGGGATTCTAGTCTTCCTTGTATAATTTTTTTGTGAAAGCTCATCCCTTCTCTAACCTTCATTAAGGCGATATTATATCCTTTATTATGGTGTAAATGAACTACCTTAAAAGGGAGATGATGAGTTTTTAATTTCTCTACTTGTCTTTTTTTTTCTTATTCCTCATGTTTTATTTTGAATGAGCAAGAGATGGTTTAAGAACTTAAAAGAGGTTGTCCAAAATGCCTCATGCTATGACAATTATATTTGATTTATCATCAACACCAATCCAACAAAATAAGTGTTGGCAATACACTATCTACTATTCATAATGTAAATATCTCTCTTTATGTCATAAATACAATCTTTTAGCCTAACCTCTCCTTAACCTTCTCTTATGTTAAATTTGACTTTAGTTAAGTTTGAAATCCTACCTATATGAAAATCTAAAAAAAAAACATGATAAAATCTCAAAATACCAAAAACATTCAAATAGAAACAAAATACCAAAAACATTCAAATATAACCAAAATACCAAAAAATCAACCAATTTAGCATGCTTGCTTGTAAGAACTACTATGTCTTGATCATGCATCGTCTTTCTGTTATGACAACACGAGGTAACTTTTTCAGGATTAGCCACTCGCATTTCCATGTGATCTGCTCCTCTATCAGCTTTTGGAGAAGCTGGTGAAGAGTTTTGACATCTTTAGACACAATCTAACCCTGATTATGAGAAATCTTCATGGGTAGATTGTAAGCTTCACAGAGATCGGCAGACACTGAGATGATTGTAGGTAAATGTCCTACTAACGGTATGTGTAACAGTTGTAAGCACCCAATTTTTACACCCCGTACCATGATCATCCCTCAGTGGTGTCCCCAGTAGAATCCCTAAACTTAAACCCTAGGACTAACCCTAGGTGAGCCCTAGACCAAACCCTAGACCTAGCCTACCCGAAGCCCTAGCCAAAACCTAGGACAAAGTCTCTCAGGCTCAAGACCCATTTAACTGGTCCAAAACCATAAGAGCCAAGGCCTTTATGGGCCCAAACCTAGGCCCACAACCCATAGGGGTCCACTAGGGTAGGGCCCACATCCTCAAGTTCATAAAGCAGGTGGGAAAACCCCCAAAATAGCAACCCTATCTCCCATTTTGGCTCCAGTGTGTGAAGGCCTGGCCTGAAATAGAAAAAACCCCAGGGTGTCGGCGATTGGATTACCGACACCCTCAATATCAACTGTTTTGGTGGTGTCGGTAATCAGTTTACCGCCACCCTGGGTTTTCATGCAGAACGAGTACTACCACCCCCCCTGGCAACCTGGGTCTTCCACCATTGGTCCCCCATGCCTCCAAAAATGCCCATGTTACCCCTGAGGGCCTCCCCTCCTCTTCTATAAATACCAAGGCCCCTTCATGGTTTGGGGACCTAGTTTTTCACGTCCAACCCCTACCAAACTCCAAACCGAAACCCCCACTGCAGCCAGCTCCTCTTCAATATCCCACCAAGCCTCACTAGGCCTGCCCCAAGTCCACCACACCTCCAGCACCGCCTGCAATCCGTGCACCACTCCATAGTAGCCTCCACCACCGCCTGCAACTACTGTTGAAGGGTAGAACCCTCCCTCTTGTTCCTCTTCTGTTATAATCATTGCAAGGAACCCTTGGTCCCATTCCAGGGGTCCCATTTTGTATTACTTGTTGTTATAGCTTCATAGAACTGAGGACAGGGCCCCCCATCTTCTCCATAGATGGGTAGGATATCCTCGAGGTATAGCACGGGTGCAACACCCCCTAGCCTGCATGGTTACTCCCTTTAGGTTCTAGGGGTCCCTCAGGCCATGAGGGAAGCCTTAGACCCCTCCTGGTGCAGCTCCCAGGGGGTAAACTTCTGTTTCTGAAAAATAGCCATAAGTCGGCAAAATCTCTGCCGACACTATTTGCCTCCACTGTAAACCCCAGGTTAACCCTGGTTAGTTAAAACTCAACCCTTAACCAGGGGTAGTTAGCTTGCAAACCCAAGCTACCTAAATATCGGTACTGCTATTGCCGACAACATGGAATTCATTTTGCAGTGACTTTGGGCCCCTGTGGGGCCCACATCACTCATGCCCTGGGGATCACTCAAGGCACAATGGGTAGCCCTGACCCTCATCTATCTCCCAACAAAATTTCAGGGCCTAACTTAGAGTCTCCTTGATTAGCATGGCCTTAAACCTTAGTTAACAGACAGTCGACAGTTTGATTACCGTCCCTGTCACTTGTTTTGCTGACTTTGGGCCCCTGTGGGGCCCACACTTGAGCAGCTCTTGGGCCCACTATTGGCCCATTGGATTGCCTGGACTTCAGGCTTTCCAAATATGCTTTTACTTTCCCCAGGGGTGATCCCTAACTGCAGTTAAACCCCTACAAACTCTGGTTAAAAGTTTGCTGTAATGGAGGTAATCCGATTACCTCTATTCTTTAAAATTTTGATTTATGGGCTTTGTTCAGGGCCTAGACCTGGTAGGAGGCCATTATAGGACCTGCCATACCTTCTGGGCCCATTCTTAACTGACCTTGACCCTTAACTATGGTTAAAATCACCTATGGTTAACTTTTAACCATAGTTAAGCACGCCTGAACCCCACAAAAATTTAAAAAAATTCCAAAAAAATATAACAGACCAAAAAAATCAATTTTTGGACCTTTTTAACCATGGTTAGCACCCCTAATCATGATTAACCACATTTTTAACCCCGGTTAGCAATCCTAACCCTGGGTTAACACACCCCTTAGCCTTCGGACTTCACCCTTAGCCTACCGGGCCCAAACCTTAGTCTACCAGAGTACCCCTTGGCCTACCGGGCCCAACCTTTGTACATTGACCAACCTCGGTCAAGCAAAATCCTAATCACCCGATTAGGCCCATTAGCCACCCTTGGTGCACACACACACACACCCCCTAGCCTTAGCACGGACTTATGTGTTAAAATTACGCTTGGTCTAATCTCACCCCAATGTGAGTACTTAGGCAACCCAACCTGGGTTCGACCCTAGTTAGCTTTTCTTTCTTACGATTAACATTAACTTAAACACTTAGACATTTGATTAACAACTGAACTTTAATTTGGCTTACACCTAACAAGTAGGGAACCACTATAAGTGGAAGTGTCGGGGTGCCTAACCCCTTCCCCAAACTTAACCGAACCTCTTACTTTGATCTCAATTTGCAGACCAAGACCTTATCCAACATCCCGGAGGACTTATCCATTCTGAATGAATAGGTGGCGACTCTACTCTTGTGAGATTTTTAGAGAGTTAAATCTCGTGTTCACAGCTCTGACAACTCTGCTGGGGAGATTCTCAAGGTTCAACTCGAAACTTAGGTTTAAGCCAAATAAACATCAAATTAATCAAATGTCTTAGTATTTAAACTAATACTAATCATTTTACATCTCTTTGATGATTTGTGTACTGTGCAACTCATTCATACCATAGTAGTGTAATCAACCTGATACCTATTAGATAGGCTTATTACGCAAACGACCGCTGGATGATGATCTTCGGTGTCAATGGCTTAAACATCTTGGAGGTTTACGGAATTACGCCTGGTGGGTGATGACCCTCAGGAAACGATTCTGAACGCCCCCGCTTACACCAATCATCTCTTTTCAAGTATGTTCTATACCGGGGAGCAGCATATACAGTGTTAAGTGACCCCCTCATCCTTAGGAACACACTTGCATACACCAGCATTCATACATATAGCCTAGGCTATGGTATAGTTTACAAGCAGTCCATCCGGAAGGGTCCCCTAACCTTAACCTGCTTGCACCCTATACCTGTCGTGCTCTAAAATACCCCCTAGGAGTTAAGGGATACTTTAGAGGTGACTATTCGTATCTGTTAAACTATCCTGTAATGAACAAGACTAACATGATATAATAACAACAATAATCAGAGTGCGGAAGCGTTAACCAGAATTTTCTTTTCTTTATAAGGTGGTCTATATTTCAAGTTAACATATACATGATACATCAAGTCAAAGGTGGGCATGCCCACCTATCAAAATTCAAAATGAGAAACCTCGCAACTCTCTCTCGCGCAATAATCACCCCCATGGAGGTCTAAGTCCGTCGCCTCAGCCTGAGGCTCAACTACCAACTTTTCATATGGTTCTTCCTCGCCGTAGTCCTCCTCAACCCAAGGACCCGGAGCACAAATGTCAAAAGGGACCTGTGCACCTGCCGACATAAAAGTACGGCTGACTATGGAATACTCAGCGAGTACAAACCGCTAACTAACAATAGCAATAACAAGGCACAACAATAATAACCACCATACACAACATGAACTTTAAGAGATACTAGCAACCTATGGCATGCAAAAAATTTAAAGTAAAGCAAGGTAATAATCTTGGCATGCTTGAATGAATGCAAAAACTCTGGTAAAACCCATATTTAGAAATCATGACTTGTTCTTGTCTTGTTCTTATATCGTGGGAATCACACTTGTCATGCTTGTTCTTGAAATGTTCTTGACTTGACTTGCTAGTATACTTGTGAGCCAGAGGTTAGTGCCTTTGAGATGACTTGTGAGCCAGGAATGTAAATTCCCTTCAACGAAATATACATACATAGAAAAGGGTACACCAACCTCCTTGTCTTGTTTTCTTGTGAGCCAGGTATGACATATCTTGCGATATGCCCTACCCTTGACCGGCCCGATGTCCGGCTTTATCAATCATGTTTGTTTTCTTGTGAGCCAGGTATGACATATCCTAGGGATATGCCCTACCCTTGACCAGCCTGATGTCCGGCTTTATCATTTGTATCATGAATCACAATCTTGTTCTTGTTGTTTCTTGTATACATATACTTTAGAAAAACCGATTCATGCATGCATGGGTGCGTGTGTGTAACAATTATAGTATACATGATGGCATGCTTGCATAGAAGGATAGCATGAGTGTAGCATTTCAATTCGTAACATAAGCATATGAGAATTTAGGCCACATATAGTTCATTTGATCAATTTATCATTTATAAGAAAATTTACATAAATTCTATTCTCATATTCTTCATTAAATCCATTAACTCTTGTATAGGCATTTTATCAAACATATTGTGATCAATTTCTTGTAAGCATTTATTTCACATTTTCTCACTCCAACATTTCATCAAACACATGGGTGTATTCATTATGCTTACTATGCCATTCCACCATTTTCCATCGTCCACACATCACAACATGACATCCAATCGCCTCAAACCCCTCATCCATCCACACATCACAACCTTCATATTATCTTGTTTATAATTTTGGGAAGTAGTATATTTCCACATAGAAGAGAAATGAGAGAGATTCAATGCACATTCACTTAAGAAATTCTAGGTTTACTAAGGTAGTTAGTAGGGTGTACTAACCTTGAAAAGAAGAAGAGGAAAACCCTTGACAATACCGTGGAAGATGCCGCCCTAGCTTGAAAGGAGCTCCACACGAGCTTGAGGCTTGGGCTTGAAGAAATCCAAGCTTTGTGATGATCTAGGGTTCTCAAACCCTTGATTTCTCTCTAAAAAGGGAAGGAACCTTTTGGAACCCTAGGTTCTCTCTCCCTCACTCTTAAAATATCTCTAAGGATGGTGTGTGGGGACCCAAGGTTCGAGCAAGCCTTATAAGGCCAAGGGGTGTTGGCCAAAAGACTTAAAAGCCCTTAATGAAATTTCTGCAAAACGTGAATGACCGAATAATCGGTGCTTATGACCGAGCGATCGGTGACCTACCGAGCGACCGGTGTTTTCGACTGAGCGATTGGATCAAAACATCTTCTCTGGAATTTTTCCCTATACAAAATTTTGGACCGGTCTACAGATACCGATCGATCGCTAGTTTGGACTGAGCGATCGGTTGTGGACAGATCGATTTCTAGCAATTGGTGCTCTGCAGACTTTTTCGAAGGGAAAAATTTCCGACATTTTAGAATTTTAAAATTCTCATTTATTTATTAATTGGACTACATGAAAGGTCAATGGCTAGAAGAACACTGTTCATTAGGTATAAAAAGTTCCGGGGCGCTACAATACCTATCTTTATTCTTGGCTGGCTATCAGGGCACTTTACCCGAGTAAACGCCTATCCAGGGGTATCTAATGAGTCGTACCTATGCTTGTAATAAAACACATCCGACCCGGTGTCCTGATATAGCATGTGGGGTTTAAACCCCAAGCAGACAGGTCTTCCCAAATACCTACCTTAGCTTTGACCTGATAGGCCCCCGGTTCCCGACAACCCGGGTAAAGCATACTGGAACTCTGTCCGACTGCCCTATCGGCTCACTTGTGCCTTGTCAAACACAATCAAAAATAAAAAAATATACATCATTATTTGCATCATTGCATTTTCATCTGCATACACAGTACGCTCACATCGAGTTTGTCCTTGTTCATGTAGATGGCAGGTCCTTCAGGGATCGTAAAAACAACTGGTTAACCCTCGTGGCCCGTACATTTGACTTTTGAGGGGGCATGTGATCGGAGCCTCCAGAAAGCAGTAGAGGTCCTTACTTCCAGTCAGTATTTGGCTTGGGCCCAGCATTACAAATTGGGATCCGTTTTAGACCTATCCATGGTTAACCCAGATTCGTGCCTCTTAAACGTTACAATCCAGTGTTGGAACCCCTTGTACATGATCTTTCATTTCGGTAAGAACAAACTATATCCAACTTTGGAGGAAATTCAGTACATTCTGAGGTTAAACATGAACGGTAATGCCATAGTACCATGCTACAAGACAAATTATCAAGCAAACTTATTAAGGTTCTTGCATCTCAAGCCTGCCTGCTTGCAGCCCGGTCCTAACGGCACTCTTGATCGGATATCTGTACAGTCTCTAGAGAAGCTGTATCATCCCAAGTGGAATCCTGACCGTGTCTCAGCAGAACTCCTCGGTCTCAACGCCTTTACACTGATAGCTGTGTCTCAGTTACTATTCTCGAGATGCCGCACACTTGTCGAGTCTATACTGGTGGGGATTATCGAGGACACCTGCGGTTCTTAGAACCATCACACTAGTCATCCTTTCAGAGCTTTTTAGGCTCTCAGTCAGGCAGTAGGTTGCCAAAAGAGCATCTTCCATGCCAGTGCACCACTCTTGCACCTTTGGTTGGTAGCACACCTACTGACGATCATATTTATACCGATCGACCTTTGCGAAGCCTACAGTATACCTCAAAAGATTTCTCAGGATCAAGGTCCGGTTGTAACTACAGACTTTGGAGAGCTCTACCAGCTTCTCAAAGACCTGACAGAGAAGGATATCGTGTGACAGTGCTAGTGGCTAGTCATGCCGAGACTACCTCACGTCGTCATCTTAGGGAGACGGTGCATGATCCTTGCCGGACTTACGGGCTCTGCATCCTATATACCACTCAGAGTCCTCCGCTAGTTGGGATTCCCTCAGCGCATTCCAGTCATAGAACGGCAGGGAAATGACTTTACCGACTTCACAGTGCACTCCGAGAGACTCACCGGCCAATTCTAGCTAGTTGGAGAAGCTCCAAATGAGATCAGTGGCCATACTTTGTGTTCACAACAGAACCATCTACAGATGTAGCGTACCGAGTGTAGGTGGGAAACCCTGACATTCTATCCCCCATGCCTGTGCTTAGGGAACTGCCCACCCCAGTTTCAGCTCCATCACAAGGAACCATACACCTAGTTGACATGGTGGTTCCCTGGAGAGACATCTTCATGGAGAGACAACTCTACATACAGATCAAAGAACAGCGGCTTCGAAAAGCTCAGCAGGGGTTCATGCTACAGGAAGCAGAGTGGGACTACGAACTCCAAGTCAGGCGTGAACAGATTGAGCACCTGGTACAGACAATCCGCTCTTACTAGAAGAATCGGAAGGATGACCCTAAAGAGACATCCATCCTCAAGGCCCAGTTGCACTTCTATCAGGAGCAGTTTGATAGTGCAAAGGCAGAGATGATCGACTGTATCCAATAGTTCGGATACTAGATGTTCAATGTTACAGAGTCCCTTGCAAACATGGAGGTTCAGGTCACATCATTCCAGCAGCAGATCATGAACCTGGACAGGGTACCCCGACCAGTTGACTTTGCGATCCCTGATAGGCCTGCCTAGGATTGAGTCTTTTCTTTCTTTTGAGTCACACAATCCTGTACTCACTTAGCATGCGTCAATGAAAAATCCTTTTCTAGCAATATCTCTCTCATCATTCATAATCGTGATTAGCCGTTGCATCTTTTTCAGTTTGCTTGAGCCGACCCATCACTCGTTGTATGACTACGATTCTCGCAGTCGTCGTAGAAGCAGTCTTGATGGAGATACCAGCTACAGAGCTAGTACCTTATCGGCCTACATCTGAGAGCAGCTCGGAAGCAATGACAGAACCATCGGACCATCAACAGAGGATCGACGAACTAGTACAGTCACATGACCGAGATATTGTTGTCATGCAGAAAAAGCTGGACCGAGTTTTGGAATCCCTGAATATTCTATTAGTGCCCGAACCGAAGAACCCTCTAACCGGATCCCGATTGAAGAACCCACTGAACAGCCTATCCCTGAACCAGGACCTATTCCCATTAGAATCCCTATTCCTGGACCTGCAGCAGGTGGAGGAGAAGCAGAATTTGAACAATATGATGAACAACTCAGGGCCTCCCATGTCCACCAGGACAGGTCGTCATCATCTAACCCTACACCGTCCCTCAAGGATCAACATGAGGAGATTAAGCAAATGAAGGAGGAGATGAGATGGATGAGAGGGGCATCCCTTACCTGGTGGATGTCAGTCGACAAGCAAAAAGTCAAGACCTGACAGGATGCCATGGATATGTTTGTGGAGCAGTATTCCTTTAACCAAGAGCTTAGTCCTCAGCGAAGCCAACTGGAATAGATGAGCCAGCAGAACAACGAGACATTCTTGGAGTACGCCTCCCGATGGAAGGCAGTGGATGCAAAAGTCTCTACCCCTATCCCTTAGGAAGAGCTGGCAAACGTATTCATGGGCACTCTGAAATAGCCCTACTCGACCCTGATGGTCATTCTACCAGTTGTAGACTTTGGCATAATTGTCAAAACGGTTGGCCACGTTGAAACAAAAATCCAGAGTGGTGCCATCCATTCCAGTCTTCGGTTGGATCCTCCAAGAACAGTAGCAGCTTCTACAAGTAGAAACAATGGTCCCCGTGACTAAAAGAGAAAAGAGAATGTCAAATTAGTGGCTTCCATAGCACCTATCAGACTACCAGTTCTGACCGCTTAGTAACAGCCAACACCAGGGAACACCTGATCGGCTAGACAAAACGAGGGGCAACCCCACCCCGTCCCCCTAGAAACTTTACTCCTCTCCCTTACACCCTCAGTCAACTCCTTGACTTTCTGACCAAGCAGGGTCTTTTCGAATTGAGAAGCCCTACACATCTCCTTCCACCTGACAAACAAAGCAAAAACTACAACGCTGATCATCACGGCGCTTTCCATAGAGACCCAGGCCATGCTATAGACTATTGCATTAGCCTGAAGTTCGCCATCCAGGATTTTCTGGATGTGGGAATGGTTAAGCTGGCTCCTTGCAACACCAACATCAACTAGGTACCACTACCCCCATATAACAACCAAATCAATTTCATCGAGTGGGAAGACCCTGAGGCAGGGTATCCAAGACTTTGCACACCCGCAATTGATGACAGCTTCATCAGGCCCTCATACCGACCTCCAGTCATAATCCCTCTTCCACAATCAAACATTCAAGCCATGCAGGCCCCAGTACAAATCCCAGCTCTTGAATCTGACAAAGAGCAAATTGTCTACACCATTCCCTGTTCTGCCAATTGACCCATAGCCTCAGCTCAAGCTTTGACATCTTCTGTCCCAATCAAGATCCCTTACATCCCTTCTGAGCCTTTCAGCCTTAACCATGTACCTGTCCCTCACTCTCTCATCTTAGAGAGTGAGTACATAGCCAACCTTACCCGATTTGACTGGGTGTACCAACCTCCGACAGTTGAGCCGGTAAAGGACAAGGCAAAAGAAAAGGCAAGGGTGTCAAACCCAGACAAATAGACAGCAGACTCAACTCTTCTACTGAAAATACTGGAGAAAACGGAAGAATTCAATATCACCCAACAGTTGGGCAAAACCCAAGCACAGATCTCCATCTTGGGTCTTCTCTTAACATCTGAATATCACAAAAAATAGCTCCTTCGAGTATTCAATAATGCCCATGCAACACCAGACTTCTCGCCTAAAAAACTGTGGCAAATGGTGGGGCAGGTACTCAAATCAAGGATCATCTCTTTCGCTGAAGAGGAAATACCTGATGGAGATAAGGATCATACCCGGGCTCTCTATATCACCATTAAGTGCATGGACAAGACATTATCCTCAGTACTCATTGAAAATAGCTTAGCCTGAACGTCTGTACACTGTCTACACTACAGAGCCTGGGCTTAAATACCAGTCAAGTCAAGAAGAGGCCTATGACAATCAGAGCTTTTGATAACTATACTAGGTAGAACTTGGGTGATATAGATTTGACCATCAGGGTTGGAACAACTTAGTTTGTGACAAACTTCAAAGTTATGAATGTGCGAGCCTCGTTCACCTTGCTCCTGGGAAGGCTATAGATCCACTCGACTGGAGCCATCCCCTTTTCCTTACATCAAATGATCAAATTTATCCAGGACGACCTCCAAGTCATCATTCCGTCGGAGGAATTGGCAAGTTCCTTCAGGGACATCCAAGAATTGGGGCAGGATTCAGCTTTCATGTCATTTCAGTTTGAGCAGGTCACCTCTATCTCCCAGGTAGAACAGCAACACAAGGAAGCAGTGCCGCCATTTATCAAGATGATGGCTAAAATGAATTATCAGCCAGGACAAGGCCTTGGGGCCAGGAACCAGGCATGAAAAAGAGATATGTGCCTCCTCGCTACACTTCTCCATTTGGGCTAGGATACAAGCCCAAGTACAAGGACTATCTCTCCAAGCTGACAAGAAAGAACAAGCAGTCAGTGAAACCTGAACCCCGACCCTACATCTCTGTTATTTTCCCTTATGGAATCTTTGAAACCGATCTAGAAATTTTCCTTGCACTCATTGATAAAACACCTTACCCTCAACCCGGTACCAAATCTTCAGGGATTCCTGAACTGGAAGTCTTCAGCGTTGCCCAGATGTTCAAAGAGCTGGCAGTCAGAGATGTAGAAGTAGAAATAGAATACTTAGCGGGATAACAGGTTTGCACCCTCTCTAGCAGCACAAAAGCATCCTCCAGTCGTCGACCACTGATTCGTTGGTGGACCGAGGCTCTAACCATCGAGGCCGCTCATGGCTGGGGGCAAGTGCAGTGCAGGGAAGGTTGGTTCAGACAAGCAGTGATCTAAGCACCATTCTCTTTCTACTCTTAATCTATCTCTCTTTTGCTTCGATTGCAAAATCCAAATTATCGGCCATCTGTAGGCCTTCCTTTTTATCGAGTCATTTTGTAAGCAGTCCATTTTTTATCAATGAAAATCTGGAATTTTGACTAAAAAAACATGTTTTCCAAAAAACATTTGCATCGGCTAATGACGAAATCACACAGACTCTTCCCCTGAAAGGCCTAGTGTTATGAAGCCAACATAAACATAAGAACATAAGCATGCTAAACTAAGCTTGATGATTTACTAGAAAATCGCATTCGAAAAGGCTACCCCTGAAACCCTCCTTAAGCTTTTAGAAGTTGAGTATGACTCAAAACAGGACGAGGAACCGCCTCAGGAGATTCTGGACCTCCTAGAACACAACGAATGACTGTCGTAGTCGAACATTGAGGACACCGAGACAGTGAACCTCGGATTTGCAAACAATCCACAGCTAGTCAAGATCGACACGACCATGAGCTCACAATAGAGAGCAGACATGATCAGCTTTCTGAAGAGCAACAATGATGTCTTTGCCTGGTCATATGCGAACATGCCCAGCCTGGCCTAACATTGGTGGTACACAGACTGCCCTTGAACCCTGACGTCAGACCTGTCAAGCAGAAATTGAGACAGATGAGGCCTGAATGGTCATAGAAAGTCAAGGAAAAAGTTAAAAAATAGATCAATGCAGGCTTCCTGGCAGTATTAAACTACCCGAGTGGTTGGCCAATATTGTCCCTGTACCCAAGAAGGATGGCAAGGTCCGAATGTGCATCGACTACCGGAATTTGAACAAAGCCAGTCCTATAGACAACTTTCCTCTCCCGCATATCGATATTCTAGTCGACAACACTACAGGGCAAGAGACACTCTTATTTACGGATGGTTTCTCCAAATTCAACCAGATCAGAATGGCAGAAGAAGACATGGAGAAAACCTCATTCATCACACCTTAGGACACGTTCTGCTACAAGGTCATGTCCTTCGGACTCAAGAATACAGGAGCAACCTACCAGAGGGCCATCACGGTAATGTTCCATTACATGATCCACAAGTCAACAGAAATCTATGTGGATGACATGGTCGTCAAATCTCCAACTGTCAGGCAACACCCTAAAGATCTGAAAAGAGTCTGTGACAGACTCAAAGAGTTCGGCCTGAGACTGAATCCGACCAAATGTGTCTTTAGAGCCTCATTAGGAAAGCTGCTTGGCTTCATAGTCAGCAAAAGAGGCATTAAGATCAATCCAGCTAAAGGCAAAGCTATCATTGAAATGCCAATACCCCAAACTGAAAAGGAGATCCACGGTTTCCTGGACAGAATTCAATACATTAGTCGGTTCATCTCTTAGCTTACTCCGATCTGCAAGCCGATCTTCAAGCTTCTCTGGAAGAATATACCGACAGTTTGGACAGCAGAATGCCAAGAAGCCTTTGATAGAATTAAACATTATCTTCTCAACCCTCTAGTATTAGTGCCTCCTACGCCAGGACGGCCCCTACTACTCTACATCTTAGTGTAAGAAACCTCCATAAGATGCGTCCTGACATAGCATGACGAGACGGGCAGAATAGAGCAACTATCTACTACATCAGTTAGCGCCTGCTAGAGTACCAAGAGCGGTATAACCCTCTTAAGAAAATATGTCTAGCACTGGTCTGGGAAACTCAGCGTCTTCGACACTATCTACTTTCTTACCCTGTAATCCTGACCTCCTGGATGGACTCTGAAATTTATCCAGATCAATGATCTCTAAGACCTAGAGGGGGGGTGAATAGGTCTATCTAATAATTTCTAACCAATTTTAATTTTTCAATTAATATGTTTAGAAATCAACGATTAATTCAATCAGACAATCCACACAAATCAAACACAGAAGATTTTTACGTGGAAAACCCTAACGGGAAAAAACCACGGGACCTTGTCCAGCAATAAACTTCACTATGAAAAGATATCAAGTACAAGACAAGACCTTACCAAAACAGAAACGACGTTCCTAGGTATAGACTCTTACTCTTGATTTCCACGAACCAGCAGGTTCGATCTCCGCCTTAGCAGCTTCGGTTCCACACCGACCAAATCTTTTCAAGCAACTTCAAATCCACGATCACACACGATCGATCTCCTTCCACGAAGGCTCCGGATCAAATACCGGACACACACACAAGGTGTAGGGTTGTGAATCAATTTAGTAAATTTCAAACCCTAGAGGGATCTCATACAGATCTGAGATCACACAATGCAAGATCAAAGATTTAGATCTATACTTGCATTCTCTAGGATTTAAGAAAGAGGAGGGATCAACAAAGATCTAATAAAAGCAATAAGAAAAACCCTAGAAGAGTTTCTCAGACCTCTACTCTTTCAAAAATATAAAAGACACGAATTAGGTCTCTCAAAAGTTGTTTATATAGGGTTAAAAAAGAATCCAGAAAAAGAAAAACTCTTTTTACGGGGACCGATCGATCGGTGCTCACTACTGATCGCTCGGTTCACAACGGATCGATCGGTTCTAATGACCGATCGCTCGGTCATAAATCATCTCTCTGGAAAATTTCCCCATACAAATATTTGGTCCAGTCGATAGCCACCGATCGCTCGGTAGGCCACCGATCGATCGGTCGCAATACTGAGCGATCGGTTGAGACAGAATTTTTGCCAAAAACCATTTTCATTTTATTTTTATTTGATTCAACTAAGATCAAATATCTTTGGTAGGCTTAAAATTATCCTCCTAGGTATTCTTAGGGTTATCTAAGTCAAATTCAACCTAGGTAGGGTCTCTAAGTCCATTACCTGTCTAGATCCGGAGTAGAAGCTTTTTCCTTCACTTTCTTCAATCTTCCTTAAGCTTTAGCTCTTCTCTTCTGACAAGTTAAACATGACTCGACGACTCGACTCAACTGACCTATCTAATGATCACGGAATTTGCCAACACCTATTTAGGGATTTACAATCTCCCCCTTTGGCAATTCCGGGACAAAACAAAACTAATTCATATACTAGGTTCAAATTTTCCCAATTGATTCAAAAATGGAAAATTGACCTTTACATGACTCAAAAATAATTACATGACTTTTGACATGTTAACTTGTCATGATTTACCAAACTTAGAACCTGTTTGCCTGCACATGCTAAATCAAAAACCTGTGAAGCATGGGAAATAAGCAATAGGATAAGAATGAAAACATGTATAACCATTCAAAACCTGTATAACCATTCAAAACCATTCACAATTCCAATCCATAACAGCTTAGTATTCCAAAATCTCATCCATCATCCATAACATCTATAATACCAGGTTACACATTCTCCCCCTTTTTGGCTCGAAATGCCAAAGGTGGAGTAGAAAAGGAATGCATAAACCATTAAAAGGAGACGAGATAGAAAATAATGAGCATAACCCATTCAAATGTATACATCCATAACAAGTCAATAATATCCAAGTAGGTTTGTACGAAGTACTACCAAGACAAAATACATCAAAATGTCAAATAAAAACTGGCACTTGACTAAGATAAACTCCTATCACGAACTATCACTCCTGGTCATCATCAGAAGTGAGCTGTGACTCATAGTAAGCCCGAAAATCTCGAACATCTCTTTGTACTCCTAGCACGGCTGCATCGAGAGATCCAAGTCTACCACGAACCTCTGTAGTAAACTCCTCGTATGAAGAAATATGAGTCCGGAGATCCATCTGCATCTCTCTCATCATCCTCCCAAGATCATCCATAGTGGTCGGTGGAGGACGAGATGACCCAACACCAACTTCTGCTCCCTCCTCTGTATCTCGAACTGAGGCATGTGAGAAACTCTGAGATAGGGTCTTTTTATTGATTGGACCCTTAGGTCCTCGAGTAGGAGCACCAGGAGGTGCAAATACCCCTTGTAAACCAAGAAGTTTAGTGATAAGAGATCCAAAAGGAAGGGCTCCAACTACAGTGTCAGATCGATGAGCTTGGATCATCAAATCGATAAAATGTGCTGCAAGATCAATATCATGCCCACGAAGAAGACTGAATAGAAAACGAGCTCTTTCTTCCCTAAGGTCTGCAGTATGAACCTTTGGGTGGATATTGGCACTCATGACTAGGTTTACAAGTCTTGCATCCCTAGTGAGTTTAGACACTTCAATAAGAGAACCAACCCAAAATGAAGGAGTGCCACTTAGAAAGGTAACAACTTGTTCCATGGGTTCTTTATCCTCATCAGTCTTATATCTATAAGGATAATAAGCATTTGGAACTCGAGGACAACCAAGAATAGCAGCAATTAAATCAGGATTTATTACCACAGATTTTTCTAAAGTTTTAGATTTGAAAGACCAAGTTTTCAAGTTGATATCAGAAAAATTGGAATAAAATTCCTGAACCAACTGAATAGGAGCTGGACATGATAGATGGAGAATACCTTCCCATTTACGATCGGTAATGAGTTTAGGAAGATAATAATCAGCAAAGTCCGAAATTTGAATTCCACGCTCAACCATGATAGCCTTCTTGCTAAAATATTCACGGTAAAGTTGAGCAGCCGAAGGATTAATGAAAGAAGATGATAGACTGGCATGGGAAGATGAGGCTTTACCCTTGTTTTTACCAGTTTTATCAGCCAAAGCCTTTTGGCGATTCTCAGCAGTAGAATCAATGATTCTACGAATTGGTCTGTCCCCAATGGAAATACCATGCCCTATTGGAGTGAAAGTAGATGGCTCTAGGTTTTCCTCATCTTGAGGAGGATCCTCTTGGTTGTTGAGGACCAACCTCCGACGTTTGGGAATGCCAGACATGAGATAGGCAAGAAGGATTAACGACAAAACGAAAGCCATGGAAGTAAATGCAAGAAAACGATGCCCTAGATGAGAAAATCAATCTATATCGAAGAAAATGCACAAATCTTACCTTTCAGATGCTTGGGAAACCTTTAGAATAGAAAGGAATGACCGTATGGAGGATTTGGAGGAGTAGGAACCGAGGGATCGCTCTGGAGGTCGGAGAACAAGTGAACAAAAAAATAGAAATGAGGGTTTTATAACTCTGTTCACGAAAGACCGATCGATCGGTCTTTAGCACCGAGCGATCGGTGGTCTGAAAATTTTTCAAAAATTTTTACTGTTAAAACCTTTTCTCCCCCTCAATCAATGGAACATTGAAAATAAATTTTCACCTCAAAATGACCAACTGACCAAAAAACATATGCAACATGTGATTTCATAAAAATCATAAATAATAATCACCCAAGAATTGATATATCAAGTATAGGCATAAACAAGGATTATGTAAACATTAATTGATTTTCACCTGTGATTAAATATGGTATTTGCATCAAATTCACAATCAGAGTCAAGATACAATTAGAAGTAATGTGAGTATGAAATAAAACTTCATTACTTGACTCTTGGAATTGGTTTCCTTCCTTAATCTAGATTTTGACATTATATTTCAAATGGGACTCTAAAATTTTCAAAAACTAGTTTTAAAACCAATAATCATCCATATTTATATGATGAGCAATCTTTACCCCATATTTTACTAATAAATTTATTTCATATCTTTTTCAGTCAAATTGTACTCATTATGAAAATTCTTTTTGGAGTACACATATATAGACACTAGCACACTGGTGACTTTCACTCAAGTGAGAAGGTAGCTCTTTCTAATGACAGTAGGGGCTTTCACACTAGCAATCCATATAGATATCTACTGTTTGTCTAGGTAGCCATTACTCACTGTTTGCATTCACTAGTAGCTATCACACAAACTCACAGGTAGTCCTCTCCATGTCAATGATTTTTATATCTAGGGGGCTCACCTTATGGAAGTTTTTATGACATTGGTTATTCTAGATTTGATTAATCTAGGGAACCATATGGTATAATATCAGAACCTTTAAATAGGAACTAAAACCATCTAAAGAATCAGTCAGAGTGCATGTGCAAATTAGAACATCATTGTATGCTCAACTCTAACTGAGGTTAATTAGCATGACCAAATTCAATCACAAGATCGAACCAACAATTGAACTATCCTTTTTTATTCAATCCTATGAAATATTTATTCTTGGATTATATGGTTAAAGATGATTTCAAGGAAATAACATTAAGCAAAAAGATAGGACAAATGAGGTCATACAAACACATTATTTTTTGCATATTTTTCAATTTTTGAATGTTTTTGGATTTTTTATTACTTAAAGAAAATAACAAAAAAAAATAGCTCTATGACATAGATAAAACATGAAGAACACATAGGCTATGTAACAAGTACACCATTACTCAACTCCGCACAAACCGATGGATTTCCTAAGGAGTTCAAACCTAAGGGAATCTAAAGGTTTTGTGAGAATGTCCGCATATTGATTCTCTGTTTGGACATACTCAATAGACACAACTTTTTGCTCAACAAGATCACGGATGAAGTGATGCCTAATGTCTATATGCTTTGTGCGAGAGTGTTGCACAGGATTTTTGGAGATATTGATTGCACTTGTGTTATCACAATACACAATCATAGTGCTTTGATCAATCCCATAATCCTTCAACATCTGTTTCATCCACAGAAGTTGGGTGCAACAACTACCAGCTGCTATATACTCAGTCTCGGCTGTAGACAGGGAAATGAAATTCTGCTTTTTGCTAAGCCAAGCAACCAAGCAGTTTCCAATATAGAAACACCCGCCGGAGGTGCTCTTCCTATCATCAGTATTTCCAGCCCAATCAGCATCGGAATACCCCACAACAATGACATTTGTATCGAAAGAATACCAGAGGCCTAAGGACATAGTTCCACTCACATAGCGAATGATACGCTTGACAGCTACTAAGTGAGACTCTTTGGGATTTGCTTGATAACGGGCACATGCTCCAACACTAAAGGCTATGTCAGGTCTAGTAGCAGTTAGGTAGAGCAAACTACCAATCATGCTTCTATAATTAGTCTGATCGACATCCTTCCCTGAAGTATCTTTACTAAGCTTTATAGTAGTACTCATAGGAGTCCTAGCATGCTTAGCAGAACTCATTCCAAATTTCTTCACTAGATTTTTTGCATATTTGATTTGAGATAATGAGATCCCAGAATCCAATTGCTTGATCTGAAGACCAAGGAAGAAACTTAGCTCACCAACCATGCTCATTTCAAATTCATTTTTCATTTGTTCAGCAAATGAATGAGCATGTAAGTCTAATGTGGAACCAAATACTATGTCATCAACATATATCTGGGCGATGACAATATCACCTTTCACATTCTTTATGAAAAGGGTTCTGTCTACTCCCCCTCTCGAAAATCCGTTTTCCAAGAGATAAGTAGTCAGCCTCTCATACCAAGCTCTTGGAGCTTGCTTTAAACCATAGAGGGCCCTTTTTAGTCGATAAACTTGATCAAGGAGATGTGGATCTTCAAACCCTTTTGGTTGTTCCACATAGACTTCTTCATGTAGAATGCCATTCAGAAAGGCACTCTTAACATCCATTTGAAAAAGTTTGAATTTCATATTACAAGCCACAGCTAGAAGAATTCTTATTGATTCTAGCCTGGCTACAGGAGCAAAAGTTTCATCGAAGTCAATACCTTCAATTTGGGTGTATCCTTGTGCAACTAACCTAGCCTTATTTCTTATGATAGTACCTTTTTCATCAGATTTGTTCTTGAAAATCCATTTGGTACCTATCACATTTGTATTGTTAGGCCTAGGTACTAAATACCAAACATCATTCCTAGTAAACTGAAGTAACTCTTCTTGCATTGCATTTATCCAATTATCATCTGCAAGAGCTTCAGCTACATTCTTGGGTTCAAAAGATGAAGTATAGCAAATGTAGCTAACTTCATTTTCAATTTGTTTCCTCGTTCTCACTCCACTTTCAACATCACCAATAATATCAGTGGAGGTGTGAGGACTCATGACCCTAGGATGTGTAGGTTTTAATGGAGATGTTTGCTTATCAATAGGTGGAGTTGAAATAATTTCAACATCTTCATTTTCAACACTTTCATCATCCTCACATTGCACATTTTCAACACCGGAGTCATCCACAACTACATTTATGGACTCCATAATTGTAGAGGTTCTCAAGTTATACACTCGATAAGCTCTACTGTTGGTGGAATACCCAAGAAATATCCCTTCATCACTCCGGGATTCAAATTTTCCCAGTTGCTCTCTATCCTTAAGGATATAGCATTTACTTCCGAATTCTCGAAAGTACTTGACACTAGGTTTCTTGTTATTCCACAACTCATATGGGGTTTTCCTTGTTCGAGGTCTTACAAAAACTCTATTAACTATATAGCAAGCAGTGTGAACTGCCTCAGCCCAGAAATGAGAAGCTAGATTGTTGCTATGAAGCATAACTCTAGCCATCTCTTGGAGAACCCTGTTCTTCCTCTCTACTACACCATTCTGCTGAGGTGTAATAGGTGCAGAAAATTCATGTTTGATACCCGACTCATCACAAAAGTCGTTGTACTTAGAGTTTTCAAACTCCTTTCCATGATCACTTCGAATTCGAGTGATTGGGCATCTTTTCTCATTTTGAATTTTCAGGCAAATACTTTTGAAATTGTCAAAAGCATCGGATTTCTCTCTTATAAATGTCACCCATGACATTCTAGAGAAATCATCAACCATGACTAGGATGTATCGCTTTCCACCTAGACTTTCAGTTCTTGTAGGACCCATAAGGTCCATATGAATTAATTCCAGTGGATATGAAGTAGCAATACTTGAAGTCTTCTTATGTGGGGTCCTAATTTGTTTACCAATTTGGCATGGCCCACACACAGCAGTAGAAGGCTTTCCTAGTTTGGGAACACCTCTCACAAGCTCTTGCTTAGAGATTTTACATAGGTCTTTGAAGTTCATGTGACCTAGTCTTCGGTGCCACAAATCAACCTCCTCAATTCTAGTCTTATAACAGACATTTGAGGGAATAGGACTAGGAGTTAAGCCGTAGCAATTGTCAGTGGTTCTCAATCCTTCTAGAACACACTTACCTTTACCATTAATGACTAAGCATTTATTTTGGGTAAAGTGCACAGCATGATTATCATCACATAGTTGACTTATGCTAATTAAATTAGCTTTCAGTCCTTCAACAAACAAGGCATCTTTCAATTTAGGTATGCCTGGTGAATTGATGATACCCTTTCCTTTGACTAAAGACTTGCTTCCATCACCAAAAGTAACAGTCCCATCAGGACAGTCCTCAAATTGAATAAATAAGGACTTGTTACCTGTCATATGCCGAGAACACCCACTATCGAAGTACCACATTTCTGTGTTTTGGGCTTTCAAGGCAGTATGAATGACAAAGCACTTAAGGTCTTCCTTTCTCACATACACAGTCTTTAAACTTTGTTTAGATCTTTGATCATTAATCTGTGTAGTAGAGACCTTTTTCCTTTTTGTTCTCCTTGACCTTTTTCTGTTTTGTTCAGTTCTAGTTTTTTGATAAGTCAAATTATTTCCTCTTGAGTAATCATTTGGAATAAATTGACCAGTTCTTGTCCTAGAGATTTGAGCAATTCTATTAACATCATCGCTCAACATTCTAGACTTTTCAGCTAGAACCTGAATCTGCCTTTGAAGAGTCCCTTGACTTTGATTTTGGTTCCATGAACCATTTCGGGGAGCTCTCCTAAATGCATTACAATTAGGTCGAATGTGACCTCTCACACCACAAAAATGACATGTGGGTATGAATTTTGGTAGAGGAGGAAGATTTCTTCTAACTGGAATTTGGTTCCTTAAAGCATTCACTCTAGGAGCTGTATTTCTAGGCTTTACAAAATTTGTATAAGCCTTAGTACTTGATGTAGAAGGTAAATTTTCTTTAGGTTCAGAATGTATTGGTTCAAACACTGCACTAGCCATTGTTCCAACAGCTAAAGGACCAGTTGGTGTGTCAACATGTCCTATGATCTACTAGAATTTGATCCATACTTTCTGACTAATTCATCTAGGCAGCTGGTGTTACCAAACATTCTTACTTCTTTTTCAAGAGTATAGACCTTCTGAATCAAGTCAGTCTTGTCTTTAAGGGTAATTTTGTGTTCTTTTTCAAGAAATTTCACCTTATCAACAAGAGAGACTTTAAAAGTTTCCAGCTCCATTTGCAGAGTTCTTAACTCTTCAATTTCTTTCATGGAAGTGTCTCTTTCAACTTCTAATTTTCTGACCACATTAGTCAATGAGACATTCTCTTCCAAAAGACATTGAACTTTTATAACAAATGCTTCTTTTTCATTTTCCAACTGACTAACTAGTGCACTCTTCTCTTCTGCTACTAGTTTACAGATATCTCTTTCATTTTGAATGAGTTTGAGTTTTTTGCTCAAAGAGATTTTTGTTTTAGTCAGTTTCAAACTTTCAGCATACAACTTATCATAAGTTGTTTTCAAATCTTCATCACTTTCAGAGTCAGTTTGACTCTTCTGTAAGTCATCACTAGACTCAGTATGAATACTCTCATCACTTCTATCCTTTTCATCAACCGCAGAGGTAGTCTCAAGAATCCCAGAAAGGGAAACAGTGAAAGCCGTATGATTTCCAGTATCTTCACTTGAAGAGGAACTGTCCGATTCTTCATTCTCGGAATCACTGTCATCCCAACAGGCATTCATCACCTTGCCCTTGCTCTTCTTCTTGTTAGGACAGTTAGGTGAAATATGACCGAAGCCATGGCATTCATAACATTGAACACCTTGGGATTTCTTGTCGCCACTTTTGGAATTTTTCTTGTTTTCCCAGGGCTTAGACTTTGACTTATCAAAAGATTTTCCTCCCTGTTTGGGATTAAACCTCTTTTTCGTTCTAAAAAATTTTCGAAATTTTTTAACGAAAAGAGCCATTTCTTCCTCATTCATTTCTCCATCACTGTCATCCTCATCCAAAGTTTCCTTGATGGTTTTCAAGGCTAAAGATTTATTCTTCTTGGATGGACGTAGATTGAGTTCATAGGTTTGGAGTGATCCAACCAATTCCTCAATCTTCAGAGAGTCAACATTTTTACTCTCTTCGATTGCAGTGACTTTGGGTTGAAATCTCTCTGGGAGAGATCTAAGGACTTTTCTAACTATTTTGGACTCAGATAATTTCGCACCTAAATTGAAACTAGCGTTGACAATGTCACTAAGTTTTGCATAGAATTCATCAAAAGTGTCATTGTCTTCCATGTTTAAATGTTCAAATTTGGTAGTTAACATTTGGAGTTTTGAGATTTTAACAGTGGTAGTACCCTCATGGGTAATTTCAAGAATGTCCCAAGCCTCCTTTGCTGTTTCACATGAAGAAATTCGTCTGAATTCCTCAGCAGTGACTGTAGTAAAGATAGCATTGAGACCTTTAGTGTTCCATCCACTTGAATCAAGCTCTTCTCTGGTCCATTCATCAGAATATTTGACGACAGTCAAATCACCTACAGTTTTTACGGGCGTAGTCCACCCATTCTGTATTGACATCCAAATTCTCTCGTCTATAGATTTGAGAAAGGCTCTCATTCTAGCTTTCCAGTATGCATAATTATTTCCATCAAAAAGTGGTGGACGAGAGACGGATCCTCCTTCTCTTAGAGTACTCATGATCACGGATAATACAGGATCACACTTAAGGGATTAGCCTTATCAGTGAACAAGCTCTGATACCAATTGAAATTTATTCAGATCAATGATCTCTAAGACCTAGAGGGGGGGTGAATAGGTCTATCTAATAATTTCTAACCAATTTTAATTTTTCAATTAATATGTTTAGAAATCAACGATTAATTCAATCAGACAATCCACACAAATCAAACACAGAAGATTTTTACGTGGAAAACCCTAACGGGAAAAAACCACGGGACCTTGTCCAGCAATAAACTTCACTATGAAAAGATATCAAGTACAAGAC
This sequence comes from Tetracentron sinense, assembly GCA_015143295.1. Classification (NCBI taxonomy): domain Eukaryota; kingdom Viridiplantae; phylum Streptophyta; class Magnoliopsida; order Trochodendrales; family Trochodendraceae; genus Tetracentron; species Tetracentron sinense. The sequence goes on along the minus strand of CM026559.1, from coordinate 22,400,307 downwards.
AAGACCTTACCAAAACAGAAACGACGTTCCTAGGTATAGACTCTTACTCTTGATTTCCACGAACCAGCAGGTTCGATCTCCGCCTTAGCAGCTTCGGTTCCACACCGACCAAATCTTTTCAAGCAACTTCAAATCCACGATCGCACACGATCGATCTCCTTCCACGAAGGCTCCGGATCAAATACCGGACACACACACAAGGTGTAGGGTTGTGAATCAATTTAGTAAATTTCAAACCCTAGAGGGATCTCATACAGATCTGAGATCACACAATGCAAGATCAAAAATTTAGATCTATACTTGCATTCTCTAGGATTTAAGAAAGAGGAGGGATCAACAAAGATCTAATAAAAGCAATAAGAAAAACCCTAGAAGAGTTTCTCAGACCTCTACTCTTTCAAAAATATAAAAGACACGAATTAGGTCTCTCAAAAGTTGTTTATATAGGGTTAAAAAAGAATCCAGAAAAAGAAAAACTCTTTTTACGGGGACCGATCGATCGGTGCTCACTACCGATCGCTCGGTTCACAACGGATCGATCGGTTCTAATGACCGATCGCTCGGTCATAAATCATCTCTCTGGAAAATTTCCCCATACAAATATTTGGTCCAGTCGATAGCCACCGATCACTCGGTAGGCCACCGATCGATCGGTCGCAATACCGAGCGATCGGTTGAGACAGAATTTTTGCCAAAAACCATTTTCATTTTATTTTTATTTGATTCAACTAAGATCAAATATCTTTGGTAGGCTTAAAATTATCCTCCTAGGTATTCTTAGGGTTATCTAAGTCAAATTCAACCTAGGTAGGGTCTCTAAGTCCATTACCTGTCTAGATCCGGAGTAGAAGCTTTTTCCTTCACTTTCTTCAATCTTCCTTAAGCTTTAGCTCTTCTCTTCTGACAAGTTAAACATGACTCGACGACTCGACTCAACTGACCTATCTAATGATCACGGAATTTGCCAACACCTATTTAGGGATTTGCAGACTCGTTAAAATATATGTTGGAAAAGCCAGCCACCACCGAAAGGACTGCCCGATGGCTTATGATGTTATCTGAATTCGACATCACGTACATGACTCAAAAGTCAATCAAGGGGTAGGCGATAGTAGATCACCTGGCCTACAGTCCAACACAGGACTATGTGTCTGTACATGATCAGTTTCCAGACGAAGCCATCCTGTATACAGAAGCAGAAGAATAAGAGTTCCTCGATTGGGAGTTATACTTTGATGGAGCTACCAATAGTTATGTGCATGGGGTAGGAGTAGTCCTGATCTCACCTAAGGGAACACATCTCCCCATCTCAGTCAAACTGAAGTTCAGATGCTCCAATAATGAAGTGGAATACGAGGCATGCATAGCTAGTCTGAAAGAAGCCCTGGGCATTGGAATTAAGGAGATAGATGTCTACGGTAACTCATCTTTGGTAATCTGTCAAGCAAATGAATCTTAGGCCATTCGGGAAGCCAGGCTGGTTCCATACTTAGCCTATCTCAACTTGCTAATTACTCAATTCAGGAGAATCACCTTCAGTCACAGATCCAGGAACCATAACAGATTCGCCGACGCACTGACCACTCTTACTTCCATGGTTCAGATCCCCAGGGGCATCATGCTTTAATCAATCAAAATTCAGCAATAGGATCAGCCTGTTTACTGCCTCGAACTAGATGCAGTCACATATAACCAGCCTTGGTATACAGACATCAAGCAGTACCTCGAGGACGGGACCTTCCCTCTCGATGCTACCAAAACAAATCGTCGGGCAATCCGAAGACTGGCTATTTAGTTCATCCTCTGAGGGGGAGTCTTGTACAAGAGATCACCGAACATGATTTGGCTCAGATGCCTGGACACCAGTGAAGCGGCACATGTAGTCGAAGAGGTTCATGGAGGAACCTGCGGCCAATACATGAACGGATTGATGTTATCCAAGAAGATTCTCAGGCTGGGCTACTATTTGTCCACCATGGAAGCTGACTATTGCAGGCATGTATAGAAGTGGCACTAGTGTCAAATCTATGCTGAAAAAATCAATGCACTACCGATAAGGCTGAACAATCTAACTGCTCCTTGGCTATTCTCTGCCTGGGGCATCGACGTCATCGATCCCATAACACTAAAAACATCTAACAGAGATCGGTTCATCCTAGTTGCAATTGATTACTTTACCAAATGGGTCGAGGCAACCTCTTATGCCAACATCATAGCCTCCGTGGTTCAGTGCTTCCTGAAAAGGGACATTATCTGCCGATGTGGTGTTCCATTCAAGATGGTAAAAGACAATGCTCTAAATTTCTGTAACAGGGGGATGATTGATCTCTACCAGAAATTCAAGATACAACATTACAACTCCAGTCTATACAGGCCTCAGACTAATGGTGCAATGGAAACAACCAACAAAAACCTGAAAAAGATCATTAAAAAGATGACAACCAACTATTCTGCCTGGCATGAGATGCTCCCATACGCACTCATGGCCTATAGAACGTCCATCAGAACCTCGACAGGGGTAACACCTTTCTCTTTGGCCTATGGCATGGAAGCAGTCCTCCCCATCAAAGTTGAGATTCTATCACTTCATGTGTTAATGGAAGCAGAAGTCTTAGAAGCAAAATGGTAGAGACCCAGTTTGAGCAGCTGAATTTAATTGAAGAGCGGCGACTAAAAGACATCAATCATCCACAGGCCTAGAACCTGAATCTGCCTTTGAAGAGTCCCTTGACTTAGATTTTGGTTCCATGAACCATTTCGGGGAGCTCTCCTAAATGCATTACAATTAGGTCGAATGTGACCTCTCACACCACAAAAATGACATGTGGGTATGAATTTTGGTAGAGGAGGAAGATTTCTTCTAACTGGAATTTGGTTCCTTAAAGCATTCACTCTAGGAGCTGTATTTCTAGGCTTTACAAAATTTGTATAAGCCTTAGTACTTGATGTAGAAGGTAAATTTTCTTTAGGTTCAGAATGTATTGGTTCAAACACTGCACTAGCCATTGTTCCAACAGCTAAAGGACCAGTTGGTGTGTCAACATGTCCTATCCCAGATCTACTAGAATTTGATCCATACTTTCTGACTAATTCATCTAGGCAGCTGGTGTTACCAAACATTCTTACTTCTTTTTCAAGAGTATAGACCTTCTGAATCAAGTCAGTCTTGTCTTTAAGGGTAATTTTGTGTTCTTTTTCAAGAAATTTCACCTTATCAGCAAGAGAGACTTTAAAAGTTTCCAGCTCCATTTGCAGAGTTCTTAACTCTTCAATTTCTTTCATGGAAGTGTCTCTTTCAACTTCTAATTTTCTGACCACATTAGTCAATGAGACATTCTCTTCCAAAAGACATTGAACTTTTATAACAAATGCTTCTTTTTCATTTTCCAACTGACTAACTAGTGCACTCTTCTCTTCTGCTACTAGTTTACAGATATCTCTTTCATTTTGAATGAGTTTGAGTTTTTTGCTCAAAGAGATTTTTGTTTTAGTCAGTTTCAAACTTTCAGCATACAACTTATCATAAGTTGTTTTCAAATCTTCATCACTTTCAGAGTCAGTTTGACTCTTCTGTAAGTCATCACTAGACTCAGTATGAATACTCTCATCACTTCTATCCTTTTCATCAACCGCAGAGGTAGTCTCAAGAATCCCAGAAAGGGAAACAGTGAAAGCCGTATGATTTCCAGTATCTTCACTTGAAGAGGAACTGTCCGATTCTTCATTCTCGGAATCACTGTCATCCCAACAGGCATTCATCACCTTGCCCTTGCTCTTCTTCTTGTTAGGACAGTTAGGTGAAATATGACCGAAGCCATGGCATTCATAACATTGAACACCTTGGGATTTCTTGTCGCCACTTTTGGAATTTTTCTTGTTTTCCCAGGGCTTAGACTTTGACTTATCAAAAGATTTTCCTCCCTGTTTGGGATTAAACCTCTTTTTCGTTCTAAAAAATTTTCGAAATTTTTTAACGAAAAGAGCCATTTCTTCCTCATTCATTTCTCCATCACTGTCATCCTCATCCAAAGTTTCCTTGATGGTTTTCAAGGCTAAAGATTTATTCTTCTTGGATGGACGTAGATTGAGTTCATAGGTTTGGAGTGATCCAACCAATTCCTCAATCTTCAGAGAGTCAACATTTTTACTCTCTTCGATTGCAGTGACTTTGGGTTGAAATCTCTCTGGGAGAGATCTAAGGACTTTTCTAACTATTTTGGACTCAGATAATTTCGCACCTAAATTGAAACTAGCGTTGACAATGTCACTAAGTTTTGCATAGAATTCATCAAAAGTGTCATTGTCTTCCATGTTTAAATGTTCAAATTTGGTAGTTAACATTTGGAGTTTTGAGATTTTAACAGTGGTAGTACCCTCATGGGTAATTTCAAGAATGTCCCAAGCCTCCTTTGCTGTTTCACATGAAGAAATTCGTCTGAATTCCTCAGCAGTGACTGTAGTAAAGATAGCATTGAGACCTTTAGTGTTCCATCCACTTGAATCAAGCTCTTCTCTGGTCCATTCATCAGAATATTTGACGACAGTCAAATCACCTACAGTTTTTACGGGCGTAGTCCACCCATTCTGTATTGACATCCAAATTCTCTCGTCTATAGATTTGAGAAAGGCTCTCATTCTAGCTTTCCAGTATGCATAATTATTTCCATCAAAAAGTGGTGGACGAGAGACGGATCCTCCTTCTCTTAGAGTACTCATGATCACGGATAATACAGGATCACACTTAAGGGATTAGCCTTATCAGTGAACAAGCTCTGATACCAATTGAAATTTATTCAGATCAATGATCTCTAAGACCTAGAGGGGGGGTGAATAGGTCTATCTAATAATTTCTAACCAATTTTAATTTTTCAATTAATATGTTTAGAAATCAACGATTAATTCAATCAGACAATCCACACAAATCAAACACAGAAGATTTTTACGTGGAAAACCCTAACGGGAAAAAACCACGGGACCTTGTCCAGCAATAAACTTCACTATGAAAAGATATCAAGTACAAGACAAGACCTTACCAAAACAGAAACGACGTTCCTAGGTATAGACTCTTACTCTTGATTTCCACGAACCAGCAGGTTCGATCTCCGCCTTAGCAGCTTCGGTTCCACACCGACCAAATCTTTTCAAGCAACTTCAAATCCACGATCGCACACGATCGATCTCCTTCCACGAAGGCTCCGGATCAAATACCGGACACACACACAAGGTGTAGGGTTGTGAATCAATTTAGTAAATTTCAAACCCTAGAGGGATCTCATACAGATCTGAGATCACACAATGCAAGATCAAAAATTTAGATCTATACTTGCATTCTCTAGGATTTAAGAAAGAGGAGGGATCAACAAAGATCTAATAAAAGCAATAAGAAAAACCCTAGAAGAGTTTCTCAGACCTCTACTCTTTCAAAAATATAAAAGACACGAATTAGGTCTCTCAAAAGTTGTTTATATAGGGTTAAAAAGAATCCAGAAAAAGAAAAACTCTTTTTACGGGGACCGATCGATCGGTGCTCACTACCGATCGCTCGGTTCACAACGGATCGATCGGTTCTAATGACCGATCGCTCGGTCATAAATCATCTCTCTGGAAAATTTCCCCATACAAATATTTGGTCCAGTCGATAGCCACCGATCACTCGGTAGGCCACCGATCGATCGGTCGCAATACCGAGCGATCGGTTGAGACAGAATTTTTGCCAAAAACCATTTTCATTTTATTTTTATTTGATTCAACTAAGATCAAATATCTTTGGTAGGCTTAAAATTATCCTCCTAGGTATTCTTAGGGTTATCTAAGTCAAATTCAACCTAGGTAGGGTCTCTAAGTCCATTACCTGTCTAGATCCGGAGTAGAAGCTTTTTCCTTCACTTTCTTCAATCTTCCTTAAGCTTTAGCTCTTCTCTTCTGACAAGTTAAACATGACTCGACGACTCGACTCAACTGACCTATCTAATGATCACGGAATTTGCCAACACCTATTTAGGGATTTGCAGACTCGTTAAAATATATGTTGGAAAAGCCAGCCACCACCGAAAGGACTGCCCGATGGCTTATGATGTTATCTGAATTCGACATCACGTACATGACTCAAAAGTCAATCAAGGGGTAGGCGATAGTAGATCACCTGGCCTACAGTCCAACACAGGACTATGTGTCTGTACATGATCAGTTTCCAGACGAAGCCATCCTGTATACAGAAGCAGAAGAATAAGAGTTCCTCGATTGGGAGTTATACTTTGATGGAGCTACCAATAGTTATGTGCATGGGGTAGGAGTAGTCCTGATCTCACCTAAGGGAACACATCTCCCCATCTCAGTCAAACTGAAGTTCAGATGCTCCAATAATGAAGTGGAATACGAGGCATGCATAGCTAGTCTGAAAGAAGCCCTGGGCATTGGAATTAAGGAGATAGATGTCTACGGTAACTCATCTTTGGTAATCTGTCAAGCAAATGAATCTTAGGCCATTCGGGAAGCCAGGCTGGTTCCATACTTAGCCTATCTCAACTTGCTAATTACTCAATTCAGGAGAATCACCTTCAGTCACAGATCCAGGAACCATAACAGATTCGCCGACGCACTGACCACTCTTACTTCCATGGTTCAGATCCCCAGGGGCATCATGCTTTAATCAATCAAAATTCAGCAATAGGATCAGCCTGTTTACTGCCTCGAACTAGATGCAGTCACATATAACCAGCCTTGGTATACAGACATCAAGCAGTACCTCGAGGACGGGACCTTCCCTCTCGATGCTACCAAAACAAATCGTCGGGCAATCCGAAGACTGGCTATTTAGTTCATCCTCTGAGGGGGAGTCTTGTACAAGAGATCACCGAACATGATTTGGCTCAGATGCCTGGACACCAGTGAAGCGGCACATGTAGTCGAAGAGGTTCATGGAGGAACCTGCGGCCAATACATGAACGGATTGATGTTATCCAAGAAGATTCTCAGGCTGGGCTACTATTGGTCCACCATGGAAGCTGACTATTGCAGGCATGTATAGAAGTGGCACTAGTGTCAAATCTATGCTGACAAAATCAATGCACTACCGATAAGGCTGAACAATCTAACTGCTCCTTGGCTATTCTCTGCCTGGGGCATCGACGTCATCGATCCCATAACACTAAAAACATCTAACAGAGATCGGTTCATCCTAGTTGCAATTGATTACTTTACCAAATGGGTCGAGGCAACCTCTTATGCCAACATCATAGCCTCCGTGGTTCAGTGCTTCCTGAAAAGGGACATTATCTGCCGATGTGGTGTTCCATTCAAGATGGTAAAAGACAATGCTCTAAATTTCTGTAACAGGGGGATGATTGATCTCTACCAGAAATTCAAGATACAACATTACAACTCCAGTCTATACAGGCCTCAGACTAATGGTGCAATGGAAACAACCAACAAAAACCTGAAAAAGATCATTAAAAAGATGACAACCAACTATTCTGCCTGGCATGAGATGCTCCCATACGCACTCATGGCCTATAGAACGTCCATCAGAACCTCGACAGGGGTAACACCTTTCTCTTTGGCCTATGGCATGGAAGCAGTCCTCCCCATCAAAGTTGAGATTCCATCACTTCATGTGTTAATGGAAGCAGAAGTCTTAGAAGCAAAATGGGTAGAGACCCAGTTTGAGCAGCTGAATTTAATTGAAGAGCGGCGACTAAAAGCCATCAATCATCCACAGGCCTATCAGAGGCGTATGGTTAGGGCGTTCAACAAGAAAGTCAAGCCTCGCAGCATTGAAGTCGATGACCTAGTTCTTCGAAAAGTGTTTCCAAATTGCCCTGATCCTAGGGGCAAGTTCACCCCCAACTATGAAGGCTCATACATCATCCGAGACAAATTCTCCAGTGGTGCCCTTCGACTCGGACGTATGGATGATGAAGACCTCCCAGAGCCCGTCAACATAGACAAAATCAAATGATACTATGCTTAGGGTCTAGATCGGATAGGCGCTTTGCACTCGTAGCATCTCTAGGAAATAACAGGAGGCCATCCTTGGCACACTCTTTATCCCCAATAATATAACCCGTTTACACAATCAATGAAATCCGCTAGTTAGCCTCTTTGAGCCTAACAACCTTTCTTTCAAACAAACTCTTCAGGGACACCCTCCCTCGTCATCCGTGGCATTTGCTTGAACTATGTCATGACCTGATCCTGCAAAGGGTACGTAGGCAACCTGACAAATCAGGTACGGTTACAAAAAAGGGATGCAACCCCTCAGAATCCTTTTTTCCCCAGAAAGAGTCAAACTTCCCCTAGCTCTCTCCACAGAGATGACTACTCCTCACAGAGTCACTCCCCAAACAGAGACCAACTCTCTCAGTTCCCTTGGAGGAGTCGACACCACGTTTACAAAATATTTCATCAAAGGAAAACCCAATATAGAAATTGAAACATTCTCCAAGTCAGGGACTCCCCGAGTAAAAACAATTTCTCTGGGCCTTAACCCCAATAGAATCAACTTCTCCCAAAACATCTCCCCAGTGGAAACGAATTCTCCCTAGTGGAAACCAACTCTCACAGAAGTGTCTCCCGTCTCTAGGGAAGAATCCCCAGGAGTCAACCTCTACCAGAGAGAACAATTCCCTAGTGGAGCAAAAAAAAAAAATATCCCCACCGGAAACACCAAAGGTACAAGTCTCCAGAAAAATTCTCCATACAAGTCAGTTGCAACAAAAGAAACCATTTTAGGGTGTCCCAAACTTCGGTCCCCCAACCTATATTTCATCTCACTCTAAGTCTTCCTAGATCCCCTAGAAACTGCAAGTGTAAGCGCAATATCATCTCTACATCCCTTAGTGGAATATCAAACCCTAAGTGTCAATCAAGGCAATGACAGGAGAGGATCCAAACCCTAAACAAAATTACGGGCATGAGTGAAAACCGGCAACGGCCTCATTGCGTAAAAATTACACAACTCCCAAACCTAGTCTTGTGACTAAGGTAAAAAAAGAAACAAAATCAATCAGCTTCACAGGCATGAGAAAAACCGGCAACGACCCCATCATGCAAAAATTATGCGAACCCCATGACTTGGTCATTCCAAGGGTAAAAAAGAGAGAAAAAGCTGAAAACCAGTTTGGCAACACAATCCGATAGCAATCAGGCTCACCGGACTCCCCAATCACCCCAGCAGTTAGCATCTCTCAACAGGCCAGTACCCTCAGTTGAGATTCCAACAGAGAATATCCCCAGCAGATGTGGATATATCCCCTGTAGAGATTCTAACAAGGAATACCTCCAACAAATATGTTACTGCAGGACATATCCCTAGCATACAGTGAAACATCAGGAAATCTTCAGCAGACCAGGAAATCCCAAGTTCCCCAGTAGTAGTCTACAATAGAGACTTACTCCCCAGCCAGTAGTCTACAATAGAGACCTACTCCCCGGCCAATAGTTTACAACAGAGACCTACTCCCCAGTAGATCCCTGGCATCAGTCCGTTACAGTCTTCAATCCCCAACGGATCCCACAGTAGAACCTTTCGACAGCTCTCCACAATACTCTTCCCAACAAGAGTTCAGAAGCTCTCAAAACCCATCAGAAAGCTTCTCCTCAACCAACTTGCAACAGCATTTAGACAAACTTGTCTATCCCCCAATAGCATTCTACTCTGAATCATACTCCACCCTCCAAGAGTAAAAGAGAACCTATAATCCCCCTTAAGCCCTAAACTAAGGCAATTTACTGGAAAATCTAAAAACTAGCTAAGCATGCATCTGTCAAAATAAAAAATCTTTACAAAATTAAAGTCTCCTACAATTTTCTGAAAAAGATTTTCAAAAACAAACTTTTGGTAATCAAAATCCACTAAACCAACCTATACTAAGCAGCCCCAGCAAGACAAGCAGAAGAACCAGCTTCTGCGCCTCCCTAGCAAGCAGCAGTCAGCAGAGTCATGGGAAACATTCTCGCCTTTATCCCCTACATGGTATCAATTTACATAGAATCATATCCTGCATGACCAAAACACCCCAGTATCATCCAACATGATCAAACTTCAGTGCCTCTTGGCCATACCAAAATCAAATCCGGCATCATTTGCCTCAAATCTTTTCAACATCTTGTGTACCTTAATATGTAGAAAAATTTATGTATATACCTTAACAATGTACATTGCCCAACACTCTTGAGTACCTTAACAGTGTACACCATCCTTTTGTGTTACTTGACAGTGTACACCTCTCAACAACCCCGTGTGTCTTTGACAACCCAGGTCTCCATTGAAGCCGAGTCAACATGCCGACACCTCGCTTGTTGTGACATCATAGAGTCTCCATTGACACCGAGTCAACACGCCGATACTCACCACATGTCCCCTCAGAGACGCCCCCATGCGTTCTCAACATCTCAGGTCTCCTTTGACGTTGAGTCAAAATACCGACACCTTGCATGTTCCTCCATATATGAGTCTCCATCGACAAAAATAAACCTTGTCAATATGCAAACACTCACCGCATGTATTCCCAGAGACACCCCCATGTGATCTCGACATCTGAGTATCCATTGACGGAACACACCCTGTTAACATGCCGACACAAATTACATGTCCTCTCTTTCGACACGCCATCTGTCCTTGATATCCTAGGTCTCAATGACGCTGAGTCAATATGCCAACACCTCACATGTCCAACACCCTGTGTTTTCCCAACACTCCGTGTATTCCTGACACCCTATGTGTCCCCCGGTCGATTCACTTAATATCCTCTGGGAAACATCATTTCAATCAATCCCCCAGTTGCTTCCGACCAACACCTTCTTCCGGTCAGTGCCTCCGGGCCACACTATCCCTGCATCCATCTGTCTTCCCTAGCTACTCGCTATCCCCTAGCAGTAGTCTTCATCACTTCGCTGCACTCACGATGGACACAGCATGCACGCATCTCATCATCCTTCTCGTTGTAAAAATAGGATGATTCTAGTGTTTGTCGTTCAATTGCCATTGCAACACTCTCTGGAAAGAGGGGCAGCTGTAAGCACCAAATTTTTACACCTTGTACCATGATCATCCCCCAATGAAGTCCCCAGTAGAATACCTAAACCTAAACCCTAGACAAACCCTAGGCTAACCCTAGGACTAACCCTAGGGGAGCCCTAGACCTAGCCCTACACTAAGCCCTAGCCAAAGCCTAGGACAAAGTCTCTCGGGCTCAAGACCCATTTAACTGGTCCAAAATCTCAAAATCATAAAAGCCAAGGCCTTTGTGGGCCCAAACCTAAGCCCACAACCCATAGGGGTCCACTAGGGGGGCCCACATCCTCAAGTTCAAAAAGCAAGTGGGAAAACCCCTAGAATAACAACCCTATCTCCCCTTTCAGCCTAAGTGTGCGAAGGCCTGGCCAAAAATGGAAAAAAACCCCAGCGTGTCGGCGATTGGATTACCGACACCCTCAATATCAACTATTTTGTTGGTGTCGTTAATCAGTTTACCGCCACCCTGGGTTTTCATGAAGACTGCGTTACCACCCCCTTGGCCACCTGGGACTTCAACCATTGGTCCCCCACGCCTCTGAAAATGCCCATGTTACCCCTGAGGGCGTCCCCTGCTCTACTATAAATACCAAGGCCCTTTATGGTTTGGGGACCCAGTTTTTCATGTCCAACCCCTGCCAAACTCCAAACCGAAACCCCCATTGTAGTCAGCTCCTCTTCAGCATCTCACCAAGCCTCACTAGGCCTGCCCTAAGTCCACCACACCAACAGCACCGCCTGCAACCCGTGCACCACTCCACAGTAGCCTCCACCACTGCCTGCAACTACTGTTGAAGGGTAGAACCCACCCTCTTGTTCCGCTTCTATTATAATCATTGTAAGGGACCCCTGGTCCAATTCCAGGGGTCCCATTTTGCATTTCTTGTTGTTATAGCTCCACAGAACCGAGGATAGAGCCCCCCATCTTGTCCATAGATGGGAAGGATACCCTCGAGGTATAGCACGGGTGCAACACCCCTTCTAGCCTGCATGGTTACTCCCTTTAGGGTCTAGGGGTCCCTCAGGCTCTTAGACCCCTCCTGGTGCAGCTCCTAGAGGGTAAACTTCTGTTTATGAAAAATAGCAGTGTGTTGGCAATATCTCCGCCGACACTATTTGCCCACATTTTAAACCCCAGGTTAACCGTGGTTAGTTAAGGCCCTTGTCAATTCTAGGGCCATGGTTAGTTACCTCTGACCCTTGGCCAGCTTCCCACCAAAAATCAGACCCTAACTCAACCCTTAACTAGGGTTAGTTGGCTTGCAAACCCAAGCTGCCTAAATGTTGGTACTGCTATTGCCGACAACATGAAATTCCTTTTGTAGTGACTTTGGGCCCCTGTGGGACCCACATCACTCATGCCCTAGAGCCCACTCAAGGCCTAGTGGGTAGCCCTAACCCTCATCTATCTCCCTGCAAAAGTTTAGGGCCTAACTCAGAGTCTAATCCTGGTTAGCATGACCTTAAACCTTGGTTAACAAACTGTCGCTAGTCTGATTACCGACATCTCAGTCACTTTTTTTGGTGACTTTGGGCTCCTGTGGGGCCCACACTTGAGCAACTCTTGGGCTCACTCTTGACCCATTGGATTATCTGGACTTCAGGCTTTCTAAACATGCTTTCACTTTCCCCAGGGGTGATCCCTAACTATAGTTAAACCCCTACAAACTCTGGTTAAAATTTTGTTGTAATTGAGGTAATCTGATTACCTCCATTCTTTAGATTTTTAATTTATGGGCTTTGCACAAGGCTCAAACCTGGTAGGAGGCAATTCTAAGCCTTGTTATACCTTCTGGGTTCATTCTTGTCTGACCTTGACCCTTAACCATGGTTAAAATTATTTATGGCTAACTTTTAACAATGGTTAAGCACCCCTTAACCTTACAAAAATTTGAGAAAATCCTCAAAAAAATCAGAAAAATACAAAAGATCAACAAAATCAACTTTCAAACCTTGCTAACCATGGTTAGCACCCCTAACCATGGTTAACCACCTTTTTAACCCGGTTAGCAACCCTAACCGTGGGTTAACACACCCCTTTGCCTCCGGGCTTCATCCTTGGCCTATCGGGCATAAACCCTAGTTTGCCGGACTACCCGTTGGCCTACCGAGCCCAACCTTTGCACATTGACCAACCTCGGTCAAACAAAATCCTAATCACCGGATTAGGCCCATTAGCCACCCTTGGTGCACACAAACACCTCCTAGCCTTAGCACGGGCTCTTGTGCTAGAACAATGCTCGGTCTGATCTCACCCCAATGTGAGTACGTAGGCAACTCAACCCGGGTTCGACCCTAGTTAGCTTTTTTTTTTTACGATTAGCATTAAGTTAAACACTTAGGCATTTGATTAACAACTGAACTTTAATTTGGCTTAAACCTAGCAAGTAGGGAACCACTATAAGTGAAAGTGTTTAGGTGTCTAACCCCTTTCCTGAACTTAACCGAACCTCTTACCCTGATATCAATTTGTAGATCAAGACCTTATCCAACTTCCCGGGGGACTTATCAATTCTGAATGAATAGGTGGCGACTCTACTCTTGTGAGATTTTTAGGGAGTGAAATCTCGTGCTCACAATAGTGGTGCACTAGTATGCAAGATGTCCCTTTGATGATTTACAGCTTGGTTGAGAGTCTTGAGAAGCTCTGCAAGGATGACATGGACAACTGTTCCTAATCTGTTCATGTAGTTGATAACCCCTACCAGCACTGAGTCGGCGAGGGTGTGGCATTTTGGGAAGACCAACTGAGACATGACTATCAGTGCAAAGGCATTGAGACCGGGTAGTTCAGCTGTAATGGTATCAGGGTTCCATTTGTGGCTGTACTGATCCTCAAGATATCTTACGGGTATCTGATCATAAGAGCCATTAGGACCGTGCTACAAGCAGGCATGCTTAATATGTAAAAAACTTGAGAGGTCTGCCTTGTATGTTGTCTTGTAGCATGGTACTATGGCTTCTCCATCCATGGTTAAGCCCAGAATGCGCTGGATTCTTCCAACGTTGGACATAGTTTGTTCTTACCAAAACAGAACACCATGTATGATGGGTTCCAACACTGGATAGTGACATTTATGAAGCGCTAATCATGTTTAACCATTGATAGGTCTAAGATGGATCCCATTTTGTAGTACTGAACCCAAGTGAAACGCTTACTAGGAGTGAGGGCTTTAATTATTTTTTGAAGGTTTTCATCACATGCTGCCTGAGAGGTCAAATGCATGGATTGTGACGATTGAACCATTGACTTAATGCTGCCTGAAGGTCCTGTCATCTACCTGAACAATGACTGTAGCACCCCGAAACTTTTGTTTATATATAGAACTTGTGCCAAGGCTTTAAGCCTTTATAATCCTCCAATTTCTATGAAATAAGAATTTTAAATCCTTGTAGTCTTAATTAAAAATTAAGATAAGGTATTATAGTATTAAAAAAGGTTTTAGGAAAGTTTATGGGTGTCAAAATAGAAGTGGAAAAAGTTCTAAATGTTAAAAAGGGAAATGTCTTAACATTTGCCCATAACTTGAAGAAGCTATAATGTTGTCACCGTTTATCCAAATCGAGTGATTCTTGAATTTTTGGAAATTTATTGGAACCCTCTTCAAGGTTCATGTTGATCACTTTTCTTGATTTTGAGTTAGGGTTAAGTCAAACGTACGATTTCCGAAAACGGATCTGCTACAAAAATGGGTTAATGAAACCCATTTGCATATCAGTTATCTTTAGAGCTATTTTTGGTAAATTAAAACTCAAAATTTGAATTCTTATAAAACATCAAAGTTGTTCCTCTTTGAAAGATGAATCCAACGCAAGTTGAATCGTCAAAATCCGATAAGAGAGTCAAAAGTTATGGCCAAAATATCGAAGCGCATTTTTATAGAGCACCGATCGCTAGGGATCGCTCGGTCCAAAACCAAGTGATCGGTATCTATCGACTGGTCGAAAAATTTGTATGGGGAAAAATTCCAAAGAGGTGGTTTTTGACTGAGAGCTCAGTCAGAACACCGATCGCTCGGTCCATTACCGAGAGCTCGGTCATAAGCACCGGTCGCTCGGTCCTTCGCGTTTTGCAGAAATTTCATTAAGGGTTTTTTGGTCTTTTGGCTACTCCACACTTACTTTAAAGGGTTGACTCGAGCCAAGGGTGTTTATAAACACCCTTAGCAATATTTTGAGAGAGAGGGAGAGAGAACCTATTCCGAAAGGCTTCTTCCCTTTTGAGAGAGAAATCAAGGGTTGAGAACCCAAGATCATCCTTTTGGCTTGGATTCTTCGAATCCAACCTCAAGTAATGCATGGAGCTTCTTCTCCATGCTTGGCAATGTTTCTTACGACATTTTCAAAGGTTTTCTTCCCCATCAAGGAAAGAATCCTCCATTCTCAAAGGGTTCCTTCTTCCTCAAGCTTGAAGTCCCAAATCAAATGGGTTTTTCTTCAAGATCAAGCCTTGATCTCAAGGTTAGCACACCCTACTAACTACTTTAATAATAACCTAGGTTTTTTTTAAAAAGCATGCTTTTAGATTTCTTTCATTCATTCTTTTTTTGATTTGCTTTATTAAATCCCTAAATTAAACAAGATAAAGAAGAAATTGTGGATGTATGAATGTGTGGTTGAGGCGATGGACGCCGTACAAATGTGATGTATGATGTCTAATGGAGAATGGAGGATGGGAATTGTACACATAATGAACACACATGTATTATTGATGAAATGCATGAACTAATAACATAAATAAATGGTTAGAAATAAGTTGTATACCAAGTGTTTGATAAAATGTTTAAATGAGAATTAAAGCAATTAAATAAAGACTATACAAGCATGATTCATATAGCCTTCCTAATTAGTGAATTTGATCAAATGCTCTACGTGTTTTCATTACATTACATCCCTCATGACTATGAAAATACAAAAAATGTTATATTTTACTTTATTGTCCCATGTCAACATGATATCACAAGTACACATGCATGTATGAATCAAGTTTTTATGAATAAGTATATAAAAAGAAAAATCAAGAACAAGAAATGTGAATTGTGAAACAAGTATGAATGTCAAGGGTAGGGCATATCACAAGGATATGTCATACCTGGCTCACAAACAAACAAGCATGAATGTCAAGGGTAGGGCATATCCCTAGGATATGTCATACCTGGCTCACAAGAAAACATGACAAACAAGAATCAAGAAAATGGAAGGATATTAGTGTACTAAGACCAGGTATGGGCACTAACATCTGTTCCCAGTAAGCATGAGAGGATGCTGGTATACTAAGACCAGGTACGGGTACTAGCATCTATCTCTAAGTAAAATGACAAGCATAAAATGATACTAGTGTACTAAGACCAGGTACGGGCACTAGTGTATGTTTCCAAGACAGGCATGATAAGGTGTTAATGTACTAAGACTAGGTACGGGCATTAACACTTGTTTCCAACAAGTATGAGAGGATACTAGTACACTAAGACCAGGTACGGGTACTAGTTACTGTATCTAAGCAAGAATAAAGAAATATGGAAGGGTGATAATATACTAAGACCAGGTACGGGCATTATCATCTGTTCCCATGCAAGCAAGTATAAGAATACTAATGTGTTCCATTCCATTATAGTTCAAGCATTAGTAAAGCAAGACAAGAAGCTAGTATGACCATCCATTTCATAGTTCGAGTACTAGTTAAACAAGACAAGCAAGTAAACAAGCAGACATGCATGATTCTCACAAGACAAGAATAATCTCATAAGATTTGTAAGGTAACCACATAGATAAGACGTATAAGGAACTCACAAGGTAATTGAAACAAATTGGTTAAAGCATGAACATAAGGCATGATTTACTATATGATATTCAAGAGTTTACATTCGTTGTTACTTGTTCTTGCTTCCGCACTCTAATTTTATAAATGTGATGATGAACTGTATTACGTATGTTATGTTATTGGTATTACTATTATTAGCTAGTAGCTTGTACTCGCAGAGTATTCCATACTCAGTCGTACTTTTATGTCGGTAGGTACACTATGCGATATATGGACTCTGGTCCCTTGGATCGAGGTAGCTTAGGGAGAGCAGGAGGTTATTCGGATGGTTAGCCAGATGTTAAGGGTTGGCCTATGGCCATAGGGTTAGAAAGAGAGAGAGGGAGAGATATATATATATGTACTTTGGGATTTTCTTTTGGGGATTTTCATGTGAGCTTGAGTGGGTAACTCAAGCAGTTGTACCTTTGTGATTACTTATTTTATTCAGTCGTTGTTTATGTTGACCCTTGGAATTACATTTATTTTAAAGATATTTTCTGGATCACTATTTGGCATGCCTTGTATACTCTTTGTAGGACTGATTTAAGGTCAAGTCAAGTTGTCAAAGTATCCTAACTCCTAGGGGGTATTTTGGGGCGCGACAATGACAGACTGTGTAAGTGTATTGTGTATGCAGATGCAAATACAAGGATGCTAATGATGATTATATTTTTGATTTTTGATTTTGATTTGGTGTGATAGGGTACATGTGATCCGATAGGGCATTCGGACAGAGGTCCGCATGCTTCACCTAAGTTTTTGAGAACCCGGGGTCTATCAAGTTAAGGTTGGGGATAGGTCTTTGTGAAGACCTGTCGCCTGGGATTTGAACCCCACATGCGATGTTGGGACACAGGGTCGGATGTGTTTTATTACAAACACAAGTATGACTCATTACATGCCCCTGGGTGGGTGCTTATCTAGGTAAGAGTGTCCTGATAGTCAACCATGATTGAGGATAAGTATATGGTGCAAGCAAGTTAGGGTTTTGAGTATCCCTCCAGGCGGGCTGCTTGTAAACTATACCATAACTTATTCTACACATTGAATGCTGGGGTAATATAGGTGTTCCTAAAAGGATTAGGGTCATTTAACACCGTATATGCGACTCCCCGGTATAAAACATATTTGAAAAAAGATGATTGGTGTAAGTGAAAGCGTTCAGAATCCTTCCCTGAGGATAATCATCCAATAGGTGTAATTTCGCGGACCTCCAAGACTGTTAAGCTTCTGACACTGAGGATATTCATCCAACAATCATAAGCATATTAAGTCTGTCCACTGGGTTTTCATGGGTCATTACACTACTATGATATGTATGATATGTACAGTACAAAATACACCCAAAGAAATGAAAAAATTAGTATTAGCTAAATACTTAGTCATTTAAATAATTTTGAGGATTACTTGGCTTAAACCTAGGTTCCGGGTTGAACCTTAAAAAAATCCCTAGCGGTTCGATTAAGTCTTAGGAATGTGTTAAGCACCCTAGGACCCTTATTTTACAATGGTTACCTACTCCCTACGTATAAGCCAAATTAATGTCAATGTTTATTTAAATGCCTAAGTTTTAGAATATAATAATTCAAGAAAGGAAAAAATCATAACTAGGATCGAACCCAAGTTGGGTTGCCTACGTACTCACATGGAGTGAGATCAGATCGAGTATAGTTCTAGCACATGAGCCGGTGCCGAGGTTAGGGAAGTGTGTGTGTACACCGGAGCGATGAAGAGTCTAGCCCGGGGCTAGGGGTAGTTGACCGGTTGGTCAAGTGCATGGTCTAGAGGGTTTGGGCCCGGAGGCCAAGGGTTAAGCCCAGAGGCTTGGGATTGAGCCCAGAGGCCAAAGGATGGGCTTGAAGGCCAAGGGTTGAGCCCGGAGGCTAAGGATTGGACCCGGAGGTCAAGGTTAAGTCTGGAGGCTAAGGGTTTGGGCCTAGAGGCCAAGGGATTAGTCCGGCAGACTAAGATTGGGCCCGGTAGGCCAAGGTTTAGTTTGGTAGGCTATCGAAATGGGTCCGAATGCCCAAAGTTGCTTAACCAGAGTTAAGAGGTGAGTTAATCATGGTTAGGGCTACTAACCATGGTTTACAAGGTCCAAGTCAGATTTATGGTTCTTACATTTTTTAGGATTTTTACCAAGATTAGATCGGTCTAACCATAGTTAAAAGTTAACTACGATTGAGTTTAACCCCAGTTAAGATTCTGGTCCGATCAGGGGTGGCCCCAAAGAGTGTAGCAGGGCCTAGACTGGCCTCCTACTGGTTTTGACCTTGCAAGGCCAATGTTATGTGAAAAAAGTAGGATTGGCGGGAGAATAATTAACGCCAATCTAAATCTTCACAAAATGGGAAAAGCGTAGAATAACTACCGCCATTGTCACTCTTTTCCAAAACAGTGGCTTTGTAGCCATGGCAAAGGTTGGGGACAGTGCCCAAGGGGTTCTAGACCCATGAGGGTGTTCAGGGGACTTATCACAAATCGTAAGCCAGGTCTGGATTGGGCCCATGGTAGCCATTTTGTTACTATGCCCTGAAGTCCTGAATGTCAGTAGACTGTTTGCCGATATTCTGGACAGTTTCCAATTTTTGTGATTTTAACCATGGTTAGGTTTGCCTGGAGAGCCTGGAAGGACCAAAGATGAAAGAGGAACGTCTCATGGACCTAAAATAGACCCTAAATTGGACCAGTGGCCCACGAAATGAGGCTTAGAGCCACTGAAATAGGAAAGCCCAAAAATGGAGGTACTGTGTTTACCGTCATTTCTAGATATTTCCAGAATTTAATGTTCTTGCCCTGGTGCTACGACATGCTATTTTCAGGGGATCCCTCATGGGCTGAGAGTCACTCGGAAGGTTAGGGGAGGGACTTTCCTTAGTGGTGAGGCTATGCATCCAAGGTCTCTATCCTTGAGGAGGTCTTCATGCTTAAGAAGAAGGCAAGGGGAACCCCTGCTCTTGGAATAGCAACAAAAGAAAGGGAATAAATTCCCCTGGAGCAGGACCAGGGGCTCACAGGGTTTATACAGAAGAAAAGAGGGGTAGGGGAGGATCCTACCTTGTTGGCTCGTCTGCTACAGTGGCGGCGATGACCGTTGTAGAGCCCCGAAACTTTTGTTCAAGTATTGGATCTTGTGTCAAGGCTTTACGCCTTTGTAATCTTTCATTTTCTATAAAATGAGAATTTATAAATCTTGTGTAGTCTTAATTAATTCTTAAAATGATCTATTCTAGTATTAAAAAGGTCTTAGGAAGTTTAGGAATGTTCATGGGTGTCAAAATGAAAGTGGAAATGGTTCTAAGTATTAAGAAGGGGAATGTCTTAACATTACCCTCAATTTGAAGAAGTTATGGTTTTGTCACCGCTTATCCGAATCGAGTGATTCTTGAATTTTCGGAAATATATTGGAACCCTCTTCAAGGTTCATGTTGATCATTTTTCCAGGTTTTGAGTCAAACTTGAGTTAAAAGTTGGATTTCTGAAACCAGGTTTGCTGAATATCTAGGTTTCTGAAATCCACTCTAGACAATTGTCTTTAGAGCCCAATTAGGCAATTAAAAATTCAAAATTAGTATTTATCCATTAAATAAAAAATTATTCTCCTTCGAAATACGAGTCCAATGCAAGTTGAATCATAAAATCTAATGAGGGAGTCAAAAGTTATGGCCAAAATACCAAAGCAGGAAAAATCTGGAAACTTTCTGTCAGAATTACGAACGATCGTAAATGACCTACGAATGATCGTAAAGTTCTAAAAAGTGCTGAAAACTCACTAGAAAACCTACGATCGATCGTAGGAAGCCTACGAACGATCATAGAGCCCCAAAAACCCCGTAAACCCACTGTCAAGTCTACGATCGATCGTAGATATGCTACGAACGATCGTAGACGCGCGACCCAAACTTTTTGTGCGGGATTTTGAGGGTTTTTACCCTTTGCCTATAAAGAGGGCTTCCAATTGGGGGTTTTTGACTTACCCTAAAATGAGAAAGATTAAGAGTAGGATTGAGAGAGAGAAAGGGAGGAGAGATTTAGGGATTTCCAAGAAGGGTTGTGGATTGAAGATCAAGTGGAGCATCCCTCAAGCAAAGATCACCTTCCTTCTCAAGTGTTGCCTTCTTCCTCAAGTTTGGGGTTTCCCAAACCAAGGGATTTTTCTTCAAAATCAAGAGTTGATCCTTAAGGTTAGTACACCCTCCTAACTAGCTTAGTAATTACCTAGGTTTCTCTTCCAAAAATGATGATATTGATATTGTGTTTTCCATTTTTCTTGAGTTACACTACCTAAAAATAAACAAGATAAATGGAATGAATGTGGATGTGTGAGGTGAATGGTTGAGCCGATTAGATGCCATGTTTGTGATGAATGTTGGGTGATGGAAAATGGTGGAAGGGCATTGTACACGTAATGAACACATGTGTAATGTTTGATGAAATGCATGAACTTAAGAAATCGAATAAATGGTTTAAATAAGTTGCACAACAAGTGTTTGATGAAACACACAAATGAGAAATTAACAAATTTAAAGAATAATAATGCAAGTATGAATTGAGTAACCTTTCCTAAAGTGTTAACCTTGATCCAATGATTTATATACTTGTCAAATGTCTCATGTTTTATTAATAATTGAAATGTCATAGGCCACTCCTTTAGTTGTTCATGTCACCATGATCACCACAAGTGCTACACACACACGCATGCATGCATAAACCGGGTTTTTCTAAAAGTATAAGTATATATATGTAAACAAACGCAAACAAGACATATGATTTACGACACGAATGATAAAGCTAGACAACCTGCGCTAGGGACACAAGGGCAAAAGCTTTTCCAGTAGCGAGAAGGAAGGCGCCGAGATAAAGAGAGAAGTCTAGCTGCAAAGCTAGCATCGAGAGAAAGACCCTTTAGAGATAGGGGTGAGTACCGGGACCATTACCGAGATAGGACAAGAAGCGGTAGATCGCAGTTTGAGAGGGACTCGTAGAAAGAAAAGTCTTTTAGGGCTTCTTTTAGTCTGAGACTCTCTAAGTCTCGCTTTAATAAGAGAAGAACTTCCTTTTTGTCAAGCGCTGTAGTCAAATCAATCTCTTGCAGTCTTTAGCTTTATATAAAAAACAACTATAACAAAAAAGGAGAATCTTCCTTTTGTTTTAGGGCTGCCATTCCTGAAAGGAATGGAGTAAGGCCCATATCTTTACATCCAACTGAACTATGAGCTCGAGTCAAAAGAGGAGATAAAAGAGATGTAACAATGAAGGAGAATCTTTATCTTGTTATCTGCCCGCTATTCCTGTCAAGGAATAGAGTAAGGGCAGCCCCTCACAGCTTTGAGTAGCTCTTCCTTCACAGCTTGACTCTATTGCTTGCTTTCGCCTCTTTTTAGAGTCTCTTTTTGTTCTCTTTTTTGATATTACTTTATACTTGTAGGCCCCCTCACTCACGGAACAAGAACTTTATCAGCCTCAAGGGCGAGGGCTACCCTGCCAGCTCAATTTCACCTCCCCCTTGGTCCGTAAGGACGGAATGGAGCTTCTTTTGAGAGTGAAATACAGATGTTCCAGCTTTGGAGCGAGGGAGCGGAGCTTGTTTATGGCTCCGGCTTGGAGAGCTAAGCGAGAGGGGGGGTTTCGGGGGGTCCTCCCCCTGAAGCTCCGATAAATAAATATCTCCTCCCCCCCTCCTTCTCCTACTAGAGCTCTAAAAAGAAGGGGCGAAGCCGAGGGCCGCCATTCATGCAATGAATGGAGTCAGGCCCAACCTTTCCGAGTCAGTCAAGAGTAGGACATTTCACAAGATATGTCATACCTGTCCCATAAGAAAACAAGTTGATCAAGCCGAACAGAGGGCCAGTCAAGGATGTTGGTGTACCCCTTTCTATTTTGCTGAAGGATGCTTACGTATCTGGCTCATAAGTTGCTTTCTATTCATGTTTCGGTGAAGGATACTTACGTATCCGGCTCACAAGTCGCTATAAGGAGCACTTAACATCTGGCTCACAAATGAACATGGCAAGGCAAGTCAAGACAAGACAAGAACAAGTTTTAATACGAGACAAGCAAGGTTTGAAAAACATGAAAAGTAATTTCAAGAACAAGTCAAGGCTTTTTAAGTAATGGTTTTATCGGAGCTTTTGCATCATTTCACGCATGTCACGATCATAGTATTGCTTCAATTATTGATCTTGTATTGTCTTAAATATTGATACCGTATTGCTTCAATGATTATTGTTATGAATTGTAGTTCGTTATTGTTATTGTTAGTTAGTAGCTTGTACTCGCTGAGTATTCCATACTCAACCGTACTTTTCATGTCGACAGGTCCGGTGGGTACCTTCGACCCTGAGCCTTGTGTCAGCACCCCATTTTTACATTCCCCCCTTTTAACTATGGTTAATTAATTTAACCATGGTTAGCTTGGCATCACCCTAGGTAAACCCAAAACCCCAAAATCGAAACCCATTCGGGCTCAAGGCCCATTTCAATTTAAAAGCCTAAACTTTAGACCAAACCCTATGCTAACCCTGGCTAAAACCTAGGTCTAACCCTAGGTAAACCCTAGACCTAGCCCTAACCCAAACCCTAGTCTAAACCCTAGAGAAATCCTAAGCTAAAACCCCTACGGGCTCAAGGCCCATTTCGAATCCAAAAACCCCAAAAATGGGGACTAAAGTGCATTTTTTGGCCCAAGCATCGGCCCACAAGACCCAAACCAAGTGGGACCCACCTTGCTTTTCAAAATTTGAAAGTTGGGGGCCAAACCCCAATAGGGAAAAGGGGGCAAATGCATATAGGCCACGCATGTGGGGGATGGGTAAATGCATATAGGCCACCTTGCTGTTCATCTTCTCCAGGCTAAACCGAGTGCAGGCTGGGTACAGCAGCAATAGCTTGCTGCCCCTCTGCTCCTCTCCTGCCTTGTCCCCCACGCCTAGGACTCCCCCCAAGGTCTTCCATCTCCTCTATTTAAATCTCATCATCCCCATAAGCTCAAAAAGAGGTAGAACAGGGGGTTATTCGGTTTAGATGAGAGTAGTCACCTCTCTCCCATTTTTTCTTCTCTTCCCCTCTCCATCTCACGGTCTCACCTCTCTCCCATTTTCTCTCTTTCCCTCACATTTTCTTCTCTCTCATTTTTCTTCTTCTTTGTTTTGGTTGTGACAAGGGACTCTCTCCCTTGCCTCACATCTCTTCCAAACTCGTCCCCCTCTTGAGCCGCATACACTCCATCTCTACAGCCACCCCTAGCTACTCCACCATCAGTTTATCCAAGGGCAACAATCACGACTAGCTCATTACATGCGACACCTTCTCGCACCAATGGCCTGCAACAGCCCACATACCCCCCTTTTTTTGGTAGCATCTTCACAAAGGAGAAAGTACTCCTCTCTCTCATTTTAGCCCCCTTTCAGTCCATCAACACAGCCCCAAACGGCCACTGTAACAGGCCCCAAACAGCCCCTGTAACAGTCTCAAATAACCATGGCAACAGTCCCAAATAGCCACTGTACCAATCCTAAACAACCCATGTAACAGTCCCCAAAACAGTACCCATGCATGCCCAGATCGTAGCAGTAGCTGTTGCCCCATCTCTGCACCAACTAAAGCAGCTCCAAGCCGACCAGCAGCACCTCCATCCTCACGCACAGGAAGCCTGCACCCTCTACCATCACCCAACTGTAGGTAGATCCTCTTCCTTTTGTTTTCTTTATAGTAGCTTGTAGAATGAAATCTGTTCCTGATTGTTTTAGTTAGTTTCCTTATTAGTTAGTTATCTAAAATAATTAGTTTCAGTTTAGTTTAATCCTAATCTCTAGATCAATTCTCATTAGATAAAATTCTGGTTTTTCAAGTTAATTTAGTTTAAAATTTTAGTTGATCTTTGGTTAGTTTGTTAGATTAGTGTTCATTTAGATTAAGTCTATGTTGCTAGTTAGCCGTCATTTGTATTAAATCTGTTTTGGTTAGTTTGTTAGATTAGTGTAAAACTTGCAAATAGGTTAGGTTCAAATATGTTATTTTGTATAATGTTAGGTTAATTTTAGCTTATTTAAAACTTATCTTTTTAACTCAAGTTATCATTAGTTTTTAAATCTGGTTTTCTTAGTCTTAAGTTAGTTGTTAAGCTATTCTACCCTAAGTTTTGGTTAGTTTTGGTCTACTCAAGTTAGATAATAGTTTAGGATTTGATTTTTAAAGGCTCTTTAGCTAGTTAAAATTACTTGTTTTAGGCGTTGTTTAAAGTAGCTTCAAGATTAGATAAAATTCCTTTTTTAAGTTAACTTAGTTAGCCTCTAGATTAGTTTTGGTTCCCTTTAGTTAAATAATAGTTGAGAATTTCATTTCTAAGGTTCCTTTGGGCTAGTTAAAATCTGTTTTTAGATATAACTTTTAATTTTTGTAAGCTTCTTAGATGTAACTATTTTGGACTTTTTCTAGATTAGTTTTTACCGGTTAACTTTTAGGACAATTTTGATAAACCTTGGTAAATCGTTCTATCCTTTGCAAATTAGATAAGCTTAAATAACCATAGTTATTTTAAGCTGGTTGCTCCGCAACGGGCCTAAACTACTATTCAAAAAATCCAAAAAAATAGAAAAACTTTCAAAAATATTAAAAACAATATAAAATTCAAAAAAGACCAAATACATGCTTGCTTCACTTTCTTAACTGTGGTTAGACCCCCTAATCACGGTTAACTCCCTTCTAACCGCGGTTAGACTTGACTTAGCACTTGACCAACTTGGTTAACAAAACCCTAGCTTCCGGACTAGACCCTTGACCATCCTATGCACACACACACACATACACACACCTAGCCTTGACACGGGATCATGTGCTAGAACTACGCTTGGTCTGATCTCACCTCGTGAGTACGTAGGCAATCCAACCCGAGTTCGACCCTAGCCATCTAGCTTTCTCTTTTTCTTAGATTAGCACCTAATTAAACAACTTAGGCATTTTAATTAATATTAATTTTAAATTGGCTTAAATTTAGGGAGTAGGTAACTATTTATAAAATGGGGACTTAATCGAACCGCTTACCCTAAATCTGGTAGACCATTTGCCTTATTCAAATAATCTCGGGACCTATCCCTAAGAATGAATAGGTGGCGACTCTCAGTCAAACCGTAAATGTGAAGTGGGTAGGAAAAATCGCATGCTCACATCTTGGGTTGAGGAATAATACGTGGAGGAAAGGGAGCCACCTATCCTAATTCAGTCGTAGGAGGATAGAGATCTAGATGTGTGGCCGTATCTATATTACTATTGAGTTGAGTGACTGCGAGAGTTTCTTTTGTATTTTGATAGGTGGGCATGTCCACCTTTACTACTTATGTTTGTATGTAAACTTGGAGTATAGATTATGTATAGAAAAAAAAAAGTTGGTTTACGCTTCCGTACTATTTTAACTTCCACACTCTGTTATATGTTTCTATTTTAGTATGTTATACCTTGTTCATTACAGGATGGTTTGACAGGTTAAGTATAGTTACGACTAAAATATCCCTTAACTCCTATGGGGTATTTTGGGGCATGACAAAAGTGGTATCAGAGCCCTAGGCATTAGAGTCCCTAGGGTCACTTAACAAGGCATTAGAGTCATTCTAAAGAGTTGTATTCTAAGTATAGACTAACAAGTTAGTCTTAATCCACAACCGGTTGAAACCCAACCAAACTTAGGGTCCTATGCTAGGAACACAAATTGTATGCTATATTGTTGATGAGTATGCCTAGATATATTGTTAGAAACTTAACCAATATTAAGTGATTGTGGAATTGATTATTGGAATAGTTGTTAAATGTGTATCCAAGTTAGACTTATGTTGTACTGTCATCCTCAAGAAATAATCATGAGACGAGGTTCACGGGGTTGTGGATACAGCACAAGAGGTAACGGAAGTGATGCTCCTCCGGGTGATGAGCAACCTAACTTTGCTCAAGCTTTTGCATCAATAGCTGAGACTTTGGCGATGCTAGCAGCCAGGCAACCTGCTACTCCTCCTGCTAGCACACTTATAGCTGCTCCTCTAAATCGAGCACAAGCAGGAATAGAGGTTTTTCGAAGAATGAGGCCTCCAGTCTTTTGTGGGAGTATTGATCCGTTAGCCGCCGAAGCATGGATCTGGCAACTCGAAAAGATATTCTCAATGTTGTTGCCTACCGAGGTGGAGAGGGTCACTTTGACCTCCTTTATGCTTGAAGGTGAGGCCTACCATTGGTGGAGGTTAGCGGTAAAGACCCGGGATTTGACCCGACAGGGTCAAGAATGGACTTGGGGAGAGTTCTTAGACATCTTCTACAAAAAATATTTCCCGGTGGGAATGAAGGAGAAGAAAGAAGTTGAGTTCATTACCTTGGAGCAAAGTAATATGTCTATGGTCGCTTATGAGGCAAAATTCTCATAACTATCTAGATTCGCTCCTCATATGATAGCTATCGAGTCTCGATGTTTAAACATGAGACTTATGTAGAGGTAGTGGACAAAGCTTAGCTAGTTGAGTCTAATTCCAAGGAGTTCTTCAAGAGAAGAGAAATGGTAAGAGGCCATTCCAATAATTCGGGGGAGAAGAGAGTTAGGACCACTTCATACCAGCCTGCAGGGCCAGCACAGTCGCAGAGGTTGTACTCGGCACCTCATTTTACTCGCCCTTTTGTGCCACCGACGGTACGCCTAGCTACAACACAAGCTCCTCACCCCGCAGTGTCTTAGGCCACGGGATATACGCCCTCCATATACTCATATGTGCCTTGTACTTGTTGCGGTAGGAGGCACTTGGCCGGAGATTGCCGGAAGATTTCTAGAGGTTGTTTTCACTATGGTGACCAAGGCCACATGATCAGAGATTGTCCCTACTATCAGATGCCAGCTCAGCCTCAAGGGAGTAGGCCCCTGGTTAGGTAATCATCTCAGCAGAGCTCGTCACTGGCATCGAGGCTATCCCGGTCTACCTGACAACCTCGTCAAGCAACTCAAGGTCGAGTCTTCACCTTGTCCGAGCGGGATGCACGTGCGTCGGATGATTTCATGCAAGGTACGCAAAAATATTGAAATTTAAATTTCGAACGCGTGCTATTGTATGATGTATTTGCTTGTGTTCTATGTAATACTTATACGTTATGATTGTCCTTGTTTTAAATCTATTGAGGTTAGTTATTTAATTACACAAGAGCATTTCTAGTAAATGAATGTCTAGCTCGAGTGTTGATCAACACAGGATCCACTCATTCCTTTGTTTTGCCTAGTTTTACGATGGGGTTTTCAGATGAATCTAGTCCGTTGGAGTGGCAGTTGACCATTTTGACTCCGCTTGGCAAGTCAGTGGATACAGACCGGATATACAAGGATTGTGTAGTTCAAGTGGGGTAAAATGAATTGTTGGCCAACCTCATCATCCTGGATTTTTGAGACTTGGACTTCGATGTCATTCTCAGGATGGATTGGCTATCGACTCACCACGAACATGTGGCATGTTTTGAGAAGATGGTGAATTTTATGCCAGAAGGTGTAAAGCCATTTCATTTTTTAGGGTTACAAAGAAGAGATATTGTCCGCTTCGCAGCTTTAAGCTTAGCGAACCCAGAGGCACAAAACTCCTCAACCATTTTGGTTGTGAGTGATTTTCTAGATGTTTTTCCAGAGGAGTTGCCTAGATTGCCTCCAGATAGAGAGATTGAGTTCACGATAGAGCTTGCACCCGACATGCTCCAATCTCTAGGGCTCCTTATAGGATGGCCCCGATTGAACTCAAGGAGTTGAAGATACAGTTGGATGAACTGCAAAGCCTGGGATTCATTAAACCGAATGTCTCACCATGGGGTGCCCCAGTGCTGTTTGTGAAGAATAAAGACAGCTCAATGTGCATATGCATTGATTACAGACAGTTGAACAAGGTCACTGGGAAGAACCATTAACCGTTTCCATGGATAGATGACTTGTTTGACCAATTGAAGGGAGCGAGGTTCTTCTCTAAAATTGATCTTAGATCAAGGTATCATAAATTAAAGATCAAGGCAGAAGATGTTCCAAAGAAAACTTTTAGGACTCGGTACGGGCACTACGAGTTCCTGGTCATGCCTTTCGGTTTGACAAATGCACCGATGGCGTTCATGGATTTGATGAATCGGGTGTTCAGACTTTATCTCGATCAATGCGTAGTAGTATTTTTCAATGACATTTTGGTGTATTCCCCGACACGGGAGCATCATGATCGAGATCTTCACCTTATTCTTGAGACGCTTTCAGAGCATAAATTATATGCCAAGTTGAGTAAGTGTGAATTTTGGCTACAGAAAGTGGCTTTGCTTGGACATGTGGTTTTGGCCAAAGGTATCTTAGTAGATCTGGCAAAAGTAGAGGCAATGATGGCTGGGAGAGGCCCAAGAGTGTTACAAAGATACGTAACTTCCTTAGGTTGGTAGGCTATTACCAGAGATTTGTAGAGGGATTCTCCAGTTTGGCGGCACCGCTCACATACTTGACTCGGAAGAATCCTACGTTTGTATGGAGTGACAAATGAAAAGTCAGCTTCTAGGAGTTAAAGAAGCGGCTCACTTTGGCCCCATCCTCACGGTGCCATCCGGGAGTGGTGGTTTTTTCATTTATAGTGATGTCTCGAACGTCGGGTTAGGGTGTGCTTTGATGCAAAACAAGAATGGTATTGCTTACACTTCCCGATAGTTAAAGGATCATGAGAAAACTACCCTCAACACTATTTGGAGTTGGCCGCAGTAGTGTTTGCACTGAAGATTTGGTGGCACTATCTTTATGGGGAACAATTCGATGTGTTCACAGATCATAAAAGTCTGAAATATCTGTTTTCCCATAAGGAGCTGAATTTGAGACAACGGCGATGGATAAAGTTCTTAAAGGACTATGAGTGCTCTATTCAATACCATCCGGGTAAGGCAAATGTAGTGGCAGATGCCCTTAGTCGGAAACCTCCGGGACTCTTAGCTCATATGATGGTGTAAGAGTGGAAATTTTTGGAGAATGCTTCTAACCTTAACATCAGTTTTAGTCTTCCTACCTTTGGGCCAATAATGGCTAACATCACCGCTAGGCCTTACGTATTGGCTAGGATATGAGAGTTGCAAGGATCGGATGCCGAACTACTTGCCTACCGAGACAAGATGATTAGTAGGGGTAGTGAGGACTTTGCCACGAGGGGAGATGGAACTCTCACATTCAAGGGAAGAACATGTGTCCCTGCCGATGAAGAGCTTAGAAGAGAAATTTTGGATGAAGCTCACCGGTCCAAGTATACCATTCACCCTGGGGGCACCAAGATGTATCAGAACCTCAAGGGACTTTTCTGGTGGCGGAACATGAAAAGAGAGGTAGCAGAGTATGTGTTTAGATGCTAGTGTGCCAACAGGTCAAGGTCGAGCATATGAGACCATCAGGACTATTACAGCCTCTCCCTATTCCCGATTGGAAATGGAAGCACATCTCCATGGACTTCATTATGGGGTTGTCACAGACAGCTAGGAACTTCGATGCTATTTTGGTCGTGGTTGACAGACTAACTAAGTCTGTCCATTTCTTGCTGTATCGGACTACCTTCAACTCGAACTAGCTAGTTGCGTTGTATATCAAAGCAATAGTTCGGTTGCACGGGGTGCCAGTGAGTATTGTGTCAGACAAGGATCCTAGATTCACTTCCAGGTTCTGGAAGAGCTTTTAGAGCGCTATGGGTTCCGATTGGACTTTAGCATGACTTTTCATCAACAGACTGATAGGCAGACCGAGAGAGTGAATTAGGTAATAGAGGATATGCTCCGAACTTGTATGCTTGATTTCAAGGCAGTTGGAAAGATCACTTGCCTTTAGTGGAATTCGCTTATAATAATAGTTACCAGGTGAGCATCCAGATGACGCCTTTTGAGACTTTATACAAGAGGAGTTGTAGATCCCCTTTATATTGGGATGAAGTCGGGAAAAGAAAGGTGTTAGGCCCCGAGTTGATTGAACAAACTACAGACAGAGTCAATGTAATCAGAGAAAGGTTGAAGGTTGGACGAGATCGCCAGAAGAGCTATGCTAACAACTGTATGAGAGATCTTGAATTTCGAGTTGGTGATTTTGTGTTTATCAAGATTTCACCTACAAAGGGCATTATGAGATTTGGGAAGAGAGGCAAGCTCTGCCCCAGATATGTGGGTCTGTTTAAGATCATCACCAGAGTTGGTGAGGTCGCTTACTGGGTTGCACTACCCGCTCACATGGCAGCGGTCCACAATGTATTTCAAATCTCTATGCTCCGGAAGAATATTCCGGATCCGTCCCATGTCATCAAGCTTGATCTGATTGGGATTCGAGAGGATCTCACACTAGTTGAGCAACCAGTGCAGATATTGGATAGGCGAGACCAAGTGTTGTACAACAAAACAATTCCATTTGTCCTCGTTCAATGACAGCACCATACTAGAGAAGAGGCCACATGGGAGCGGAAGGCCGAAGTCAAAGAAAAATACCCGGAGTTGTTTACATAGGGTATTATGTATCGCCATGTGAAAATTTGTTGTTATTTTGTACATGTATGTATTGTCCCAATTTCAAGGATGAAATTTTTATAAGGGGGAGGATTTAGAGCCTCGGAACTTTTGTTCATGTATTGGATCTTGTGCCAAGGCTTTACGCCTTTGTAATCTTCCATTTTCTATGAAATGAGAATTTGGAAATCTTGTGTGGTCTTAATTAATTCTTAAGATGATGTGCTCTAGTACTAAAAATGTCTTAGGAATTTTATAATTGTTCATGGGTGTCAAAATGGAAGTGGAAAGGGTTCTAAGTGTTAAGAAGGGGAATGTCTTAACATTACCCTCAACTTGAAGAAGCTATAGTTTTGTTACTACTTATCCGAATCGAGTGATTCTTGAATTTTTGAAAAGTTATTTGAACCCTCTTCAAGGTTCATTTTGATCATTTTTCTAGGTTGAGTCAGACTTGAGTCAAAAATTTTGATTTCCAAAATCGGGTCTACTGCAAATCTGGGTCCTGAAATCCATTCAGACCAGTAGTCTTTAGAGCCCAATTAAGTAATTAAAAACTCAAAATTACGATTTTTCCATTATTGACAAAATTATACTTCTTTGAAAGATGAATCCAACTCAAGTTGAATCGTCAAAATCTGATAAGGGAGTCAAAAGTTATGGCGAAAATACCAAAGCGGGAAAAATCTGGAAACTTTCTGTAAGAATTACGAATGATCGTAAATGACTTTGAACGATCGTAACTATGAACGATCGTAAAGTTCTGAAAATTTTGAAAACTCACTTGACAACCTACGATCGGTCATAGGAAGCCTACGAACGATCGTAGAGCCCCAGAAATCCTGTAAACCCATTTTCAAGTCTACGATCGATCGTAGATATGCTATGAACGATCTTAGACGTGCAACCCAAACTTTTTGTGCGGGATTTTGAGGGTTTTTACTCTTTGCCTATAAATAGGGCTTTCATTTGGGGTTGACTTACCCTAAACCTAGAAAGATTAAGAGAATGATTGAAAGAGAGAGAGAAAGGGAGGAGAGATTTGGGGATTTCCAAGAGGGGTTTTGGATTGAAGATCAAGTGGAGCATCCCTCAAGCGAAGATCACCTTCCTTCTCAAGTGTTGCCTTCTTCCTCAAGTTTGGGATTTCCCAAACTAAGGGAGTTTTCTTCAGGATCAAGTGTTGATCCTCAAGGTTAATACACCCTCCTAACTAGCTTAGTAATAACCTAGGTTTCTGTTCCAAAAATGATGATATTGATATTGTGTTTTCTATTTTTCTTGAGTTAAACTACCTACAAGTAAACAAGATAAATGGAATGAATGTGGATGTGTGGGGTGAATGGTTGAGGCGATTGGATGCCATGTTTGTGATGAATGTTGGGTGATGGAAAATGGTGGAAGGGCATTGTACACATAATGAACACAAGTGTAATGTTTGATGAAATGCATAAACTTAAGAACTCGAATAAATGGTTTGAATAAGTTGTACACCAAGTGTTTGATGGAACGCACAAATGAGAAATTAATGAATTTAAGGAATAATAATGCAAGTATGAATTGAGTAACATTTCCTAAAGTGTTAACCTTGATCCAATGCTTTATGTACTTGTCAAATGTCTCATGTTTTTAAAATGCCATATGTCACTCCTTTAGTTGTTCATGTCACCATGATCATCACAAGACATGTGATTTATGACACAAATAATAAAGCTAGACATCGGACCGGTCAAGGGTAGGGCATATCCCCCGGATATGTTATACCTGGGTCACAAATAAACAAGCATGATAAAGCCGGACATCGGGCCGGTCATGGGTAAGGCATATCGCAAGATATGTCATACCTGGCTCACAAGAAAACAAGTTGATCAAGTAGAATAGAAGGCCGGTCAAGGATGTTGGTGTACCCCTTTTCTATTTCGCTGAATGATAATTACATATCCGGCTCATAAGTTGCTTTCTATTCATGTTTCACTGAATGATACTTACGTATCCGAGTCACAAGTCGCTATAAGGGGTACTAACATCTGGCTCACAAGTGAACATGGCAAGGCAAGTCAAGACATGACAAGACAAAGCATGACAAGTGATTCCAGACAAGACAAGACATGCGTGATTCATACGAGACAAGAACAAGTTTTAATACGACAAGCAAGTTTTGAAAAACACGAAAAAGTAATTTCAAGAACAAGTCAGGACTTTTAAGTAATGATTTTATCGGAGCTTTTGCATCATTCCATGCATGTTATGATCATAGTATTGCTTTAATTATTGATCTTGTATTGTCTTAAATATTGATACCGTATTGCTTCAATGATTGCTGTTATGAATTGTAGTTCGTTATTGCTATTATTAGTTAGTATCTTGTACTCGCTGAGTATTCCATACTCAGCTATACTTTTCATGTCGGCAGGTCCGGTGGGTACCTTCGACCTTGAGCCTTGGGTTGAGGAAGAATACATGGAGGAAAGGGAGCCACCTATCCCAATTCAGTTGCAGGAGGATAGAGATCCAAATTTGTGGCCGTATCTAGATTACTGTTGAGCTGAGTAACTACGAGAATTTCTTTTGTATTTTGATAGGTGGGCATGTCCACCTTTACTGCTTATGTTTGTATATAAATTTGGAGTACAGATTATGCATAGAAAAGAAAAAGTTGTGAAAAATCTAATTCGATGAACCTCAAATCAAAGTTTGAGTTGAGAACTCACAAAGTCAATGGGATGGTTAGGGCTTCCTTTAAGTCTATCTACCCTTTTTGATGTTTTAGCAATTAAGTTATTAAGTTAAGGGATGATGTACTTTAAGTGCGGAAAATAGAAAGCCAAGCAAACCACCTCCAAACAAGAACTTACAAGACTCGAACTTGACTCCTTCGGACTCGACTCTACGATCCTTCAATTCTTAGTCCTTCATGCCTTGAAAAGTCATCACGTACTCACAAGTCTCATGATCAACCGCAGCTGCTCGTACTTCCCTTTATGTCTCGAAAATAGTCCACGATCTTCCGATCGATCTCCATCAATGATGACTTCGGAATCCACCGACCAAATCACTCTACCACGATCCTTCTCAGATCGATCTCCTTCGCAAAGGCTCCGGAACACTCCAGCCAAGGTGTTCTATCCAGAACGGGTTGATGGTTTTATCAAAATCAACACCTAGATGGACTCCTTTAAAGGACAAGTCCAAACAAGCAAAATTGGAACTTTGGGCTTGTAAACTCTAGGTTTAATGCATCAATTAACAAGGGAAGGAGAGCACCCCAATATTGAGTTTCTATGAACTCTAGAGGTAGCTTGAAGTGCTCTAAAAACCTTCCAAGGAATATCCTTCATGGATTAGGAGAGGTCCCATATATATAGGAATAGTTCCAAGGTATTAGAAACTACTAAAAATGAATTTAGGAACTTTTTCCATATCAGGGTCGACCATGGGGGTTCCCTGGGTCGACCCACTGTACCACACATGAGAAAAAACCGAAAGTTCATATGGGGGTCGACCCTGAGGATTAGTTGGGTCGACCCAAGTGTGCAGTTTGGTCGAACCAACTAACCTTCAGGGTCAACCCTGGAATTTTGAGCTCTCTACTGATTTTTCCCTTACAAAAACCCTCCTATTCAGGGTCGACCCTGGATTGCATTTTTGCCATTTTTTATACTTTTAATCCCTTAATGCAATCCTCTACTTTCCCTATTCCTTTTGGACTTATTTTTCATGATGATTGGCCATTTCCATGAGGAAATTTAGGGACTTCTAGGTTTCTCTTTTAATCCTAATTTTTAACTTGTTTTGCACTACTCATCTCATTACCTAGGGTCCGTAGATTAGTCTAGGACACTTACCACCTAAGGCATCATATTAGGATTTATTCTAAGTCAATTCCCACCTAAGGTAATATGGTATCTAGGTCACTTACCATCCTATGAAAGAGATGATCAACTGAGTCTTCAACGGTTCTTCAATGGTCTTCAACTTCACTTGTTTGTGGATGCTTGACGGCAAAGACACAAGATACACGCCTAGACCCTAGACTCACTTGTTTTAACACCGGAATATGCCAATACGAAAACATGGACTTTACAAGTTGGTTTACGCTTCCGCACTATTTTAACTTCTGCACTCTGTTATATGTTTTCATTTTAGTATGTTATACCTTGTTCATTACAGGATGGTTTGATAGGTTAAGTATAGTCACAACTAAAGTATCCCTTAACTCCTAGGGGGTATTTTGGGGCACGACAGCTATAGTTGTGGTACGCGACTGGGGAGGGAACTAGGGTGATCTCTGAGAGCTTCTGATGCTCCTGGCCTCGCCCTTGGTGGAGAACAAAGTTAGGACTAAGGGGAGACAAGGGTTCTTTCCTCAGGATTTTCAGATTCCTCCTTCATCCATCCCCCTTCAAGCTTGAGGAAGGGTTTGATTTATAGGAAAGGGTCCTAGGGACTCAAGGGGAAATAGGACAAGGGTTGGCGGAGTCCTCAGAAAGGAGAGGGGGCAGCCAGAGGTGTGCCTGAGCACTGGGGAGGGCAGGTGAATTCTGATTTTAGTTGCTATAATTCTAGTACCACCACTGCCCTTTAGGAGCAAATAGATAATGGCAGTAAAATCATTACCGTCATTCTTGGTTTTTTCCAGAAATGAGCATGGACCAACTTAAATGCCCATGCAAGCGGTACGAAATTTTCTACAAAAGGAATGTTGGTAATTAGAATACCGACATTCCCAGAAATTTTGAATTTCAGGGCTTGGGCCCCCTCCTTGGGCTTGTCTAGGGTTTGTGCACTCACAGGTTGATTATCTACGGGTTTAGGCCCTTGGGGCCTCGGGTAGGTGTTGCATGGGCCTTGGGCTCATGCCCTGATTTGTATGGACTGGGGCTAGCTAGGGTTCACCTAGGTTTGACTAGGGTTATACCTAGGTTTGACTTAGGGTGTACCTAGGGTTTGACTAGGGTTTGCCTAGGGTGGACCTAGGGTTTACCTATGGTTTGACTAGGGTTTGCCTAGGGTTTGACTGAGGTTTGTTACCCAGATAAGGACCCTATAGGGGGGTGAATAGGGTCAATGGCAGATTTAAAATGTGTTTTCGCTTTTAATGCAAAATTTTAAAATCAAAGGAAATGCAACTAACTGATGATATAGAAATCTAAAACCAAGATAATCTAAAAGATAGAAGAGAGAAAGAAGAAGTGCAAACTCAGTTGTTCACAAGGTTCAGCAATCTCCAGCAATCTCCCCGCCTCTGCAAACCGTAAGAGGTTCCACTACGATTCACGATCCTACAAGTTTCTTCACAGGTGAAGCTTAACACCTTTACAATCTCTCTTATGGTCGAGATGCAACCTTACAATCCCTTTTCAGGTCAAGATAGAACCTATCACCATCAGAGCACAACCCTCTCTGACAAAAACGAAGCCGCAGCTTCACTGCAAGAACATGCAGGTTTTTGACTGACTAAAAATGAAAGTTTTTGATTTACAATCCAAAATGAATAACTCCTTTTGAGTTAGATTTGAATGGAATAATAGACTCTAAGAAATCTCTCAAGAAAATGATTTGGATTTAGCTCAAAGAGAAAAACAGAGTATCGTTTCTCAAGATTGGGATTTTAGGCTCAAGAGAATGATTGATCAATATAACAGTGTAATATCAGCTTGTTGTTTCCTGGATCTTGTATCTATTGATTCAAAGATGATCTCTATTTATAGTGTTCTGATATTTATTACCGTTGATGAGCATTAATTGAAAAATTACCAGTTATTAGTATAGTCGTTGAGCATTAAAGATGAGTATCAGACTTTTTCTGGGTTATTCAGTTGATTAGAAGAGTCCTATGATCGGCTGGATAGTCATCAGATCGGCTAGATCATTTTTTAATCGACTGGATGGTAAAAACCAAGTTTTATGCATTTTGTTCTATCTAGTCGATTACATGGGTCTCCTGATCGTCTGGATAGACTACCTGATCGACTAGATGGTCCACCTGATCGGCTGGATAAACCAAAAAACATTCAGATTTTGGGTTTTTTTAGACTTTAATAATTTGCACGAGTTCCAAAATCTTTTAACACATTAAGTAAACATGATTAACATCTCATAATGATTTTTTGAATGATCTAAAATGGATTTGCAATGAGTTTTAACTTGATCAGTACATCTAGACAAAATTTGAAAAAATTTGTTCTATCCAGTCTATCACAGGGCTTGCCTGATCAACTGGATGGTTTGACTGATCGGCTAGTTGGTCAGTCTGATCGACTGGATAAACCATTTTATTTGCAGAATCCATTTTTCAAAACCTTTAAGATAGGATTTGATTCCAAGGTTTTGTACTTAACCTTTATGATAAAGATGATCATGTTTTAAGGTCTTTAATTATATTTTTATTAGGTTTAAGAACCTATGGTCAATCTAAGGTATTTTGAGCCTTTCACCAAATCACCACTTGAGGATTTTTACAAGAAATCTTAGACAGACTACTGACTACTTATTCTTAGATCTTGATAGAGTTGATCATTTGCTTCTTTGGTCTTCAATAGCAGTGCCTCAAAGACAATCTTCCAGAATCCTTTTTGCTTATAGATGAATATCTTCTTGAAGCTTTGATTTGGAATTGTCATCATGCTTTAACTTGATCTTTTGCATTGATGGTTCTTGAATCTTACTTGAAGTCAATCATTTATCTCTTGAATACTGTAGACATTGATGCTCATGGTAGACATTAGTATTACAAAAGTCATTTCATTATTTATGTTATCATTAAAACTAAATGAGGGTCATATGGTTGTAACCTTTAGGCTAACAATCTCCCTCTTTTTTATGATGACACAAATAATGGAATGAGATAGGTTAAGCTCCCCCTCAACATATGTTTTTCATAAAAAATTTTAGGAGAGCTCCCTCTAAGGATATGCATATAAGTAAAAGATAATATATTGGAACCAAGAGAAGTTCCAGAAAGGAATTCATTTAGATTTTCTTTTAAATACCAAGAGAAATTCCATAAAGAGAAATCAATTAATTTATAAGAATCAAGAGAAGTTCCATGATATTTCAAGTTTGAATCAAAGTATAACAATATAAAGGAAATATATCCAAAAAAAAATTCATGTATTTCATATGTCAAAAAAAATACATCCATAAATCCATAACATCCATACATAACAACTCATTATATTATATTCCATTCCATTTCATTTCTCCCCCTTGTCAACATAAAAAAAAAATCAATAAAAGTATCACACACAAAAATAAAAAAACAATAGAAACATCCCCTAGTAGCTAAGACACTATAACTAAACTCCTTCTTCTTCTTCTTCTTCTTCTTCTTGATTGTCATGAATAGGGAGTCTTCATCACTGTTGGAGCTGTCCGGGGAGTCATCTGAATCAGAGGAGGAACTAGGGAGGATGGTTGGATCTTTTTCTTCATCAGAGGAAGGAAGAAAAATGATGGGTTCACCTTTATAATGGGTTTCTTCTTTTTTCATTGGTTGTTTGCCTTTGGATTGAGGAGGAGAACCTTGAGCGGAAGGGGCTTGAGAATGAGGGGCTTGAGAAGATCTAGAAGCCAAGCTCACTAAGAAGTTGTTCATTTTCTTGAGCTCAGAGATGGCTCTCAAGATGATGGTGGCTGACAGTGAATCTTGTTCAGCCATATCCAGCAGCAACTTACCTTGAGTTTTCAGTTGGAGAGCTGAGGACTCTGGTTGGCCTTGGATGACTGAAGCTGCCTTTGAAAGCTTTAAAAACTCTTCCATCTAATATGCTTCCAGTTTCTGAATTAGGGTAGTGGCTGTGTCAACTCTATTCTTTGTTACTGAGGTATCCATCTTGATAGCCCCCAAAACAGAATGGGAAGCATTTGCTCTCTCTTAAATCAGCATGCAGAGCAGCTATTGAGGATTCAATGGTAGAGATCCTTTCTCTCATCTCAGATCTGAAATCTGTAGAAGATCCCTCAAGATAAGCCAATCTATCTCTGACTTCAATTTGCAATCCAGAGGCTTGAGCTTCTTGAGTTTTCAATCTCTCTCTGATTTTAGCTTGGAAGTTCAGCATCCCAAAACTCAGAGAATCCAACTTTCCCATCATCAGGCTGAGAATTTCATCATGAAGAGGAGGCCTATGAGGGAGCTCTGGCTGAGCAGAAGAGTCACCAACCTCAAATTAAAGAGGGGAAGCCTTGAAGGGAGAAGAAAGAGGAGAAATGGGAGGAGTTCTGATTGGAGACTGAATGGGTGGATCAGAATGGGGGGAATGATCCAAGGGAGGATCATAAGGGAGGTCAGAAGTATGAGGAGCAAGGGAGGGTGCTAGAGCAGTAGATGAAGAAGGCTGAGAAGCAGAGGATTTAGGAAACCATTTCTATAATTCTTGATTCCACTGATATCCCATTTTGACTAAAGTAGTAGGATTGTAAATATCATAATGGGAAGGGTGAATAACTTCCAAAGTAGAGTCAAAGGAAAATTCAAAGTGTTTGAAAATATGGGTGAGGAGCTGGCCATAAGGCAGACATGCATTTTTCTTGGAAACACACTCAGCCATATTATGAAAAATGAGATAACAAAGGTCAAAAGATTGGGTGGTTAGAACACACCAGATTAGAAAAACATCAAAGTATGATAGGTAGTTTCTGCTACCTTTCCTTGGAAGGATGTTGTATGAGATGATGTGATGAATCATTCTAGCATCAAGAGTCAGATTGTTGAGAGTAGGAAGGGAAGCTTTAGAAATTTCTTTATTGGAGCAAATTAGCTTTAAAGCTTCAATGAG
The DNA here is from genome assembly GCA_015143295.1 of Tetracentron sinense. NCBI lineage: Eukaryota > Viridiplantae > Streptophyta > Magnoliopsida > Trochodendrales > Trochodendraceae > Tetracentron > Tetracentron sinense. Next base: position 22,360,217 of record CM026559.1, on the reverse strand, counting down.
CTCAAATCTAGGATGGATTGGCCATTCTTTGGAAGCAAACATCTCAATACTCCCACAGACATAGGAGGTGAAAGAATTTGTGGAAGGACTGAAGTGAAGGTGGGAATAGAATAGTTTGACCGATTCAAGATACATAGGTTCCTTGAATTTGAGATGGAGCCATCCAAGAGCTTTGAAGAGCTCACAGATGTGACCTAAGCTCCACTCTTCTAGAACAGTTGAATCAAGGAACTTACTGTACATAATGGGACAAGAATGGATGATGTCTCTGTATCTTTTGGTAGCCTTCCTTGTCTTGAAGCATGAAGCTTGAGGTTCTTCTTCAACAGTAGCCTCCTTTGATTGTTTCTGTCTTTTAGGGCTTGACTCTTCTTCACCATTCTTTGTTCTTGCCATATGGAATCAGATAGGAATAGATTGGAGTGGAGTGGATTATAGAAGGTTTTAGAAAGATTTTTAGGGTTTGGAAAAGATGAAATGGGGTAGAATAGATTTTGTAGGGAAAAGGTGAGTGCGAGTAGCAACAGTGAATGTTTAAAGAAAATGGGTAGGTTGGGGATTTCGGGGTCTTTAAAGACAAGACAAAATTTTGTTTTTTAACAAATTTACACTATCCAGTCGATTACAAGACTTGTTTGATCGACTAGATTGCCCATCTAGTCCATCAAAATATTTATGCGATCGACTAAATCGAAGAAAAAAGGTGTTTGAAAAGATTTCAGCATTAACAATCACATTTTACACTATCCAGTTGATTACGAGCTTTGTTTGATCGGCTGGATCCATCATCTAGTCGATTAGAATGTTGTAGTGATTGACTAGGTAGAAGAAAAATTCTGAAATTTTTCAGATTTCTTCTAAATCCAACTTTCTACACAATGAACACTATGCACTTATTCCAAAACATCAATTAATCATTATAAATCATTCTTAATCATTTAAAAGTATATTTCAATTATATTCATTGAATATTAACAGGTTTTTAACTTTCACTTTTAAGATGATTTCATTTGTATATTATGCTTTGATTTCAAATATTTTAGATTATAAGACTTCAGATAGCTTGCCTATACCCAGTTCTCTTCTCAAGGTACTAAACTTATCATGTTGAAGGGGTTTTGTGAATATATCAGCAAGTTGGTTGTTTGTATCAACAAACTCCAACACAACATTTCCATTTTGTACATGATCTCTAATGAAATGATATCTGATTTCTATATGTTTAGTTCTTGAGTTTTGAATGAGATTCTTAGTCATCATATGGCACTTGAATTGTCACATCTAATTGGAATATTAGAATAAAAAAGTGTATAGTCTTCCAATAGCTGTTTCATGTACAAATTTTGAGCACAACAGCTTCCAGCAGCTATATATTCAATCTCAGCTGTAGATAGAGCCATAAAATTATGTTTCTTACTAAACCATGAAACAAGAGAGCACCCTAGGAAGTGACAAGTACCACTAGTACTTTTTCTATCAATTTTACATCTGGAAAAGTCTGCATCTGAGTAGCTTATTAATTCTAATGATGTATTCTTTGGATACCAAAGTCCTAGATCAGTTGATCCTAACAAATATCTAAAGATTCTTTTAACAACAACTAAGTGAGATTCTTTTGGACAAGACTAAAATCTAGCACATAAGCATACACTAAACATAATGTCAAGTCTGCTTCAAGTTAAGTAAAGTAGACTTCCTATCATGCCTCTATATTTCTTTTCATCAAAACTTTTGCTATTTTCATGTTTATCTAATTTGGTTGATGAACTCATAGGTGTATCCATTATTTTAATATTTTCCATACCAAATATTTTAAGAAGTTCTTTAGTATACTTAGCTTGATTTATGAAGGTTCCTTGTTTAGTTTGCTTTATTCGAAGTCCAATAAAGAATGTTAATTCTTCCATCATACTCATTTCAAATTCTTTTTGCATATCATTAGCAAACTTTCGATACAAGGATTCATTTGTAGAACCAAATATAATATCATCAACATAAATTTAAACTATAAACATATCATTTGATTCTGTTTTCACAAATAAAGTTGAATTAATTTTACCTCTTAAGAATTTATTATCAAGTAAAAAATTACTTAATCTTTCATACCAAGCTCTAGGAGCTTGTTTTAATCCATATAAATTTTTAGTCAATTTATACACATGATTAGGTAAATTATGATTTTCAAAGCAAGGAGATTGCTCTACATAGACTTCTACTAAAATGAATCCATTTTGAAATGCACTTTTTACATCCATTTGAAATAGTTTGAAGTCTTTATGAGTTGCAAAGGCAAGTAGCATTCTAATGACTTCAAGTCTAGCAACCAGGGCAAATGTTTCATCATAGTCTATCCCCTCTTCTTGGTTGTAACCTTGAGCTACCAACCTAATTTTGTTTTTAATAATAATTTCAGATTCATCCTTTTTATTTCTGATAGCCTATTTGGTACCAATTATAGTTTTATCATATGGTCTAAGTACTAAATCCCAAACTTGGTTTTTTTCAAATTGGTTAAGTTTTTCTTGCATTACAATGCCCCAAAATTCATCTTCAATAGCTTCATAGACATTCTTAGGTTCAATTTGAGAAAGTAAAGATAGATTGTTACATATGTTTCTTCTTGTTCTAACTCCCTTGTCTAAGTCACCAAGGATTAGGTCTTTAGGATGATCTTTAATTAATTTTCAAACTTTAAGTAGTTTAATTGATTCTTCAATGTCAATTTCTTCCTCATCTTCATTTTCAATAACATTATCATTATTAGATTCATTATGTTCTTGTTGTTCCTTTTCTTAATTAGTTAATTCAAGATTAGAGATTTCCTTAGAAATTTTTTCAATTTTAGTTTCTTCATCATCTTCAATTGACTTAGTCTTTTCAAAAGAATTAGCTTCATCAAAGACTATATGAATGGATTCTTTAACATTTAAAGATTCCTTATTAAACACTCTATAGGCTTTGCTATTATTTGGAATAACCTAGAAAGATTCCATCATTTGCTTTAGGATCAAATTTCTTTAAATGATGTTTGTCATTAAGAATAAAGCATTTACAACCAAACACCTTAAAGTATCCAATATTGGGAGATCTTCCTTTCCATAGCTCATAAGGGGTTTTTATTAATTTGTTTCTTATGATTACTCTATTAATAAAATAACAAGAGGTATTGATGGCTTCAGCCCAAAAATAATTAAGAAGTTTATGTTCATTTAGCATTGTTCTTGTCATCTCTTGAAGAGATCTATTCTTTCTTTGAACAACTCCATTTTGTTGTGGAGTTTTTGGAGATGAGAAATTATGGTTAAAACCATTTTCTTCACAAAATAGTTCAAGCTCCTTATTCTTGAACTCACCACCTCTATCACTTCTTATGTTATTGATAGTATAACATTTTTTATTTTACACTCTATTACAAATTTTTTTTAAATAGATTAGGTGCTTCACTTTTGTATGATAAAAATAATACTCATGTATATCTACAATAGTCATCAACAATCACAAAGGTATTTGTTTTACCACCTAGGCTAGCTACTTCATTTGGTCCAAACAAGTCCATATGAATAAATTCTAAAGGCCTAGAGGTTGAGATTACTTTCTTATTCTTAAAAGAGGATTTTACTTGTTTTCCAAGTCAGCATGCATCACAAATTTTATCTTTGATAAAAGTGATCTTTGGGAGACCTTTCACTAAACCATTCTTAGATAATTTTGAAAGCAAATCCATACTAGCATGACCTAAACTTTTATGCCATAGTAAACTAGCTTCATTAACAGTAGATAAACACATCATGTTTTGGGAAGTTAAATCATCAAATTTAAGAGTATAAACATTCTAATTTCTATGTGCTATAAACAAGGTATTCACATTATCCTTATCTTTAATTATACATAGATTTGATTTAAATGAAATAATTAATCTTTTATCACATAGTTGGCTAATGCTAATCAAATTATGTTTAAGTCCTTCTACTAATAAAACATTTTCAATAAAAGTTGAAGAATTCTTACCAACATTACCTATGTCGATGATCTTCCCCTTCACGTTGTCCCCGAAGCTCACATGCCCTTCATCCTTAGGAGAGATTGATATGAATAGATCTTTGTTTCAACTCATGTGCCTTGAATAGCTGCTATCCAAAAACCAAACTATTTTGGAGGAATTTGACTTGAAGCATACCTACAAGATAAGTTTAAGTAACTTTCTTTGGTACTCAAATCATCTTGGGTCCTCCATAGTTAGTCTTGGGAGGGGAAGTCCCTTTTGGAACCCAAACCTTTCTTACTACCTCTTTTTTGTTAAAAATATAAAATGCACTTGAAGGAGTAGTTGAACTACAAGGGGGTTTTGAAAAGAATTTTTTTTAATCCTTTCGCTTTGACATAGGGTTATACCCAAGTTCAGCCTTTCCAAAAACACAAGTTTGTTGGCCCAAAGTTCTTGTCAAATTCTTTTCTCTAGTTGATAATCTAAAAGCAATTTTGGTCAAGTCTTTGACCTTTGCTTCATTTTCATCACAATTGCATGTAAGAATTAGATATGATTGATCATTTTCTTTCATCTTCAATTCTTCATTTTCTTTTAAAATATTTTCTTGTGATATAAGAAGCATAAGGTTTTCCTTTTTAAGAGATTTATTTTCAGAAGCAAGTTTTATAAATTCAATATATAAATCCTCAAATGCTTCTCTTATTTCTTCATAGGAAAAAGAGCCATTAGTTACCTCATCATTTTCGAGTGCCATGAGGCACAGATTTATAGTCTCTTCATCACTTAATGCTTCAGAGTTGCTATCCTCTGAGTCATCCCAAGTTTCCTTCATGGCTCTCTTTGTTATTTCTTTGGAGAACTCATATGGCATGGTTTCTTGCATTCATAACAGGTGATCAGGTCCTTCTTTCTTGGTTCTCCCTTTGCTATTTCTTTGGAGAACTCCTTCTTGTATAGCCTCTTCTTGAAGTTCTTCTTGTGTTTCAGAAATTTCTTGAACTTCCTTGCCATCAAGGAAAAGTCTTCATCTTCCTCACTCTCGTCTTCTTCTTCACTCTCAATAGGTTGAGAGACTTTCAAAGCCAAACCTCTTCTTGCTCTAGGTTCATCTGATTGATATTCCTTCATTATGACTTTATAAGTCATAAGAGAACCTAGCAGTTCATCCATGCTTAATTTGGTGAGGTCTTTGCTTCTTGAATAGCAGTAACTTTTGGAGATAATCCTTTGGTAGAGATCGCAGAATCTTCCTTACAATTTCTACATTTGTATACGTTTTACCAAGAGATTTTAAATCATTAGTAATGTTAGTAAAACGTGTAAATATATCAGCAATGGTCTCATCCTTCTCCATTTTAAACAGTTCATATTTGTGAACTAACATATTGATTTTTTCATCTTTCACCTGGTTAGTTCCCTCATATGTAACTTGCAATTTATCCCAAATTTCTTTGGCTGAATCACAGCCTGATACTCTATTAAACTCTTGGGGACTAAGGGCACAATAGAGGTTGTTAATAGCCTTAGCATTGATCTAGATTTGTTTAATGTCATTTTCATCCCATTCTTCTTTAACCTTAGGAATTCGAACATCATTGATGGTCTTATGAGGAAGATAGGTACCCTTGATGATTACTTTCCAGCATTGATAATCTAAAGCTTGGATGTCATACATCATTCTGGTCTTCCAGTAATTATAGTATTCTTCATTAAATAAGGGTGGTTTGGTTGTGGATTATCTCTCTCCTAGGCTAGTTACGAAATTATTGCTTGCCATTAAAATCTTTAAACTCAAGATATTTTAGATTAAATTAGAGTTTCTAGCATTGATACCACTTGTTGCCCAGATAAGGACCGTAGAAGGCGGGTGAATAGGGTCAATAGCAGATTTAAAATATGTTTTCCCTTTTAATGTGGAATTTAAAATCAAAGGAAATGCAGCTAACTGATGATATAGAAATCTAAAACCAACATAATCTAAAAGATAGAAGAGAGAAAGAAGAAGTGTAAACTCAGTTGTTCACAAGGTTCAACAATCTCCAGTATACTCCTCTCCTCTGTAAACCGCACTACAATCCACGATTGTACAAGCTTCTTCACAGGTGAAGCTTAACACCTTTACAATCTCTCTTATGGTCAAGATGTAACCTTATAATCCCTCTTCAGGTCAGGATGGAACCTATCACCGTCAGAACACAACCCTCTCTGACAAAAACGAAGCCGTAGCTTCACTACAAGAACATGTAAGTTCTTGACTGACTAAAAATGAAAGTTTTGGATTTATAATCCGAAATAAATAACTCCTTTTGAGTTAGATTTGAATGGAATAACTGACTCTAGGAAATCTCTCAAGAAAATGATTTGGATTTAGCTCAAAGAGAAAAACAGAGTATCGTTTCTCAAGATTGGGATTTTAGGCTCAAGAGAATGATTGATCAATATAACAGTGTAATATCAACATGTTGTTTCTTAGATCTTGTATCTATTAATTCAAAGATGATCTCTATTTATAGTGTTCTGATATTTATTACCGTTGATGAACATTAAATGAAAAATCACCCGTTATCAATATAGCCATTGAGCATTAAAGATGAGTATCATAATTTCTCTGGGTTATCCAGTCGATTAGAAGAGTCTTCTGATCAGCTGGATAGTCATCAGATTGGCTGGATCAGTTTACTGATCGACTGGATGGTAAAAACCAAGTTTTATGCATTTTGTTCTATCCACTTGATTACATGGGTCTTCTGATCATCTGGATGGACCACCTGATTGACTGGATAGTCCACCTGATCGGCTGGATAACCAAAAAACATTCAGATTTTGGGTTTCTTAGACTTTAATGATTTGCACGAGTTCCAAAGTCTTTCAACACATTAAGTAAACATGATTAATATCTCATAATGATCTTTTGAATGATCAAAAATGGATTCACAATGAGTTTTAACTTGATCAGTACATGTAGACAAATTTTGGAAAAATTTGTTCTATCCAGTTGATCCCTGGGCTTGCTTGATCGACTGGATGGTCTACCTGATCGGCTGGATGGTCAGTCTGATCTACTGGATAGACCGTTTCATTTGTAGAATCTATTTTTCAAAACCTTTAAGATAGGATTTGATTCCAAGGTTTTGTACTTAACCTTTGTGAGAAAGATGATCATGTTTTAAGGTCCTTAATTATATTTTTGTATAGGTTTAAGGAACCTATAGTCAATCTAAGGTATTTTGAGCTTTTCACCAAATCACCACTTGAGGATTTTTACAAGAAATCTTAGACAGACTACTGACTACTTATTCTTAGACCTTGATGAAGTTGATCCTTTGCTTCTTTGGTCTTCAGTAGCAATGCCTCAAAGACAATCTTCTAGAATTATTTTTGCTTATAGATGAATATCTTCTTGAAGCATTGATTTGGAATTGCCATCATGCTTTGACTTGATCGTTTTCATTGAAGGTTCTTGAATCTTGCTTGAAGTCAATCCTTTATCTCTTGAATACTGTAGACATTGATGCTCATGGTAGATATTAGTAGTACAAAAGTCATTTCATTATTTATGTTATCATTAAAATTGTCGCGCCCCAAAATAGCCCCTAGGAATTAAGGGATACTTTAGGTGTGACTATACATACCTGCCAAACCATCATGTAATGAACAAGGCTAAACATGATATAATACAATAATAATCAGAGTGCGAAAACTATATCATGAATCTGGAAATGGGAACTAACTTTTTCTTTTCTCATAAACTATCTTAGTATTCCAAGTTTATATACAACACATAACCAAAGTAAAGGTGGACATACTCACTTATCAAAATACAAAAAGGAACTCTCTCACACTTTCCTCTCAACAATAGTCGAGGTATGGCCAGACATTCAAATCCCTATCCTCCTGAGACTGCAACAAGATAGGTGGCTCCCTCTCCTCTACGTACTCTTCCTTGACCCAAGGCTCAGAGTCGAGGACATCCACGGTACCTGTCGACATAAAAGTACGGCTGAGCATGGAATACTCAGCGAGTACAAGCTACTAGCTAACTATAGTAATTACAAAAACATAAAACCAGTTAACACAATACAAAATATTGATTTAAAGCAATACTAGCAGCATAAGATAAATAGTATTGAACATGAAGCAAGATAAATATCTTGACATGCGTGCATGAATTCGAAAACTCCAGTAAAACTCATATTGGGAAACCATTTTCATGCATCATTCTTGCTTGTGAAATATCATTCATGCGTGTTTGTCTTTTAGGGGGATTCATATCTTGACATGTTCTTGACTTGTATACTAGTGAGCCAGAGGCTAGCACCCATACATCCCTGGGATACCAACCTCCTTGACATTTCCTTTTCTTGTGAGCTGGAGGCTAGTGCCCTTCACTTGGGCTACCTACCTCCTTGATATGTACTTGTTTCCTTTCACTTGTGAGCCAGAGGCTGGCACCCTTCACTTGGGCTACCAACCTCCTTGACATGTTATTGTCTCATTCTCTTGTGAGCTAGAGGCTAGTACCCTTCACTTGGGCTACCAACCTCTTTGACATATACTTGTTTTCTTGTTTCATTTCTCATGTATAAATACTTTCAGAAAACCCGGTTCATGCATGCATGCATGCGTACTTGTCAATAGTGGCAACCATGATGACATGTATGACATGAAGCGTAGTGCATCGCTTTTCAATTCATAGTATAAACATGTGAGAATTTGGGTAATCTACATGGCATTTGGTCAATTCATCATTTATAAGAACAATTACATAAGGCCAACTTTCATTTTCTTCATTTAAGTCATTTACTCCTAGTTTAAGCATTTTATCAAACACCCGGCGTGCAACATTCCTTAGTAGTTTCATTTACTTTTTTTAGTGCATATGTTCCATCACATCATCAAGGTAAGTTCATTATTTGTAGAATGCCCTTCCACCATTTTTCATTTCACACATCACACAACATCCATACGGCATCCAATCGCCTCAATCACCATCCATCCACACATCACAACATTCATTATTATCTTGTTTACATTTTAGAGAAAATAGCATATTTCAAAAGAAAAAAAAACATAAGATCAAGAATCATCATTTAAGTTCGAAAACCTAGGTTATTGCTAAGGAAGTAAGTAGGGTGTACTAACCTTAAATCAAGGCTTGATCTTGGATGGAAACCCTTGATTGAAACTCCGAATCTTTGAAAAAGTGGACCCTTGCTTGAAGGATGCTTGAGTGGGAAAGAAACCCCTTGAGAAGTACCTTGGGAAAACACTGCCCTAGCTTCGAGAAGGACTGCCCCACGAGCTTCAGGTTGGATTGGAGAAATTCAAGCAAAAGGGATGATTGTGGGTCTTCGAAACCCTTGATCCTTACTCAGCAAAAGATGCCCTAGGTGAAAACTCTCTTCTCCTCCCTCCCTTTCTCTCAAAATACCCTAAGTATGATGAATGAGGACCCAATGCTCGAGCAAGCCCTTATAGGCAAGGGTTTAACGCCCAAAAGATAAAAAAGCCCTTAATGAATTTTCTGCAAAACGCGATATACCGATTGATCGGTGGTTAATACCAAGCGATTGGTCGCTTACCGAGCGACCGGTGTTCTTAACCGAGCGATCGATCAAAAACATGCTCTCTGAAATTTTTCCCCATACAAAAAAGTTAACCAGTAGATAGCTACCAATCGATCAGTTGTGGACCGATCAATCGCTACATTGGACCGAGAGATCGGTTGCTCTGCAAATTTGCCACTAAGTCCATTTTTCATTCAATCCACTTCGTGGACTTATTCCACTCCCATTCTAACCTTTTCTAAACATGACTAGGATCTTTCTAAGGCTACTGTAACGCCCCAAAATTCCCCCTAGGAGTTAGGTGGGACTTTAGACATTACTATCTTAACCTGTCAAACTATCCTGCAATGTACAAGGCATACTATAGTGGAAATGAATAAATGCAGATGCGAAACCATATGAAAACGTGAACTCAATTTTTTTTTCTATACATATGACTAAATTCTAAGTTTGTACATACATGACAAAGTAAAGGTGGACATGCCCACCTATCAAAATACAAAATGAAACCTCATAGTCTCTCCACTCAGTAGTAGTCTAGATAGGGTCACCTATCTAAGTCTCTATCCTCCTGTGTCTGCATAGGGATATGTTGATCCCTTTCTTCCTCGTATTCTTCATCAACCCATGGCTCCGGGTTGGGGATGTCGAATTGACCTGCCGACATAACATGTACGGCTGAGCATGGAATACTCAGTTTCTACAAACCACTAATAATATGTTGTAGTATTACATGATTTCATATAGACAGTTCATAGAGTACACATGCACTGAAACACATATGGAGAAAACCTCTTTTTAAATACACATGTGTGATACTTTGTAAAGCATATACTCTTTTCACATAACGATTTCACATGGCCTTGTTACACTTATCTTTTGCATATATCTTTTGGTGGGAGGGTACACTTGCGCATGACTAATGCCTACCCTACAAGGAGTAGAGTCTATTAGTGTACACTTGCACTTGACTAATGCCTACCCTACAAGGAGTAGAGTCCATTAGTACTAACGCCTACCCTACAAAGAGTAGAGTCCATTAGCTTTATTCCACATACACGTGCACATGATTCATTAACCTCTTTTATTTGTACCTTTGCACATTTCGTTTCTCCTTAGGGCCAAATGACTAATGCCCACCCTACGTGGAGTGGAGTCCACTAGCATCCTCCTATCTTTGCACATATCATTTCTCTTTGGGATTGGATGACTAATGCCCACCCTACAAGGAGTGGAGTCCACCAGTATCCTCCCTTCTTTGCACATATTATTTCTCTTTGGGACCGAATGAGTAATGTCCACCCTACAATGAGTGGAGTCAACCAGTATCCTCCCTTCTTTGCACATATTATTTCTCTTTAGGACCGGATGACTAATGCCCACCCTACAAGGAGTGGAGTCCACTAGTATCCTCCCTTCTTTGCACATATCATTTCTCTTTGGGATTGGATGACTAATGCCCACCCTACAAGGAGTGGAGTCCACTAGCATCCTCCCTTACACATACTTAAATTCTCATTTGCTTTACACATACACATATGAAAAAATTCAATCATACAATACATGTGCGTATAATCACTTGTGAGTAGCATGGTAAACAAAAAGAAGCACTTTACATATATCCCATGATTCACATTTTCATCCATAGCAATAGCTCATATACACTTAGTCACATAATTCCATTTTATCAAAACACATAGTTTTACTCTTGGATTTTCCTCAAAAATTATGTATTGTAACATGATTTTCATCTTTGAATACTAATACACACTTTTCATTCTTTGGTCTAAGGAATAGAAGCATCATAATATAGTTCACATCACCATTCCTACTTTTATCTTGATTTCCACATGGTTTATAACAACTAGCTAGTGAAGTGTTCATCTTTGAATCATAATATATCCTTTTCATTATTTATTCTAAGGCATAGAAGCATCACAATGTAGTTCACATCACAAATCCCATGTTTTCATCTTGATTTACCATATGGTTATGACAAATTATGTAGTGGAGTGTAGTTACCTTAGGGGATAAAAATCCCTTTGATCCAAGGCTTGAAAAAGCTTGAGGAGGCTTGTAGAAGTAAAACCCAAGCTTGTGGATGAAGATCCAAGCTCCAATGGCGCGTGAGGACGAGATCCAAGCTTGAAAGGCCTTGGAGAAGAGGATTTGAACTCCTCTTGATCTTCTCACGAAATCCCCTTTGTGATCGTTTCCTCGTAGCTTTGCTCATGAAAAAAGCCTTGGCTTGCATGATCCTTGCTCCCCTTTTTGGTCTTGAGAAGCTTGAAGATTGAATTTGGGGCTTTCCTTGATCTTGAGAGAAACCCCCCTTTTGGACACCTAAGTTTCTTCCATTTTCTCTCAAAAAGTCCTTCTCTAAGTGTTAGAAACTTTGGTCCCCTGAAAATGGGGTATATATAGGTGTTTGGGTTGAGAAAAACCCTAAAAAAAACATTTTTGGGCAATCTCGCTCGAGCGGGCTACCATCTCGCTCGAGCGGGTTGCACCCGGGGCTCAAAAATTGCATTTTGATCAATCTCGCTCGAGCGGGTTTGGATCTCGCTCGAGCGAGTTTGTATGCAAAAAGGCACTTTCGTATTTTGGCCATAACTTTTGACTCAGTAGTCTGATTTTGACGATTCAAATTACATTGGATTGGTCCTTTGAAGGGGAACAAATTTTATGTTTTGTAAAACTCCAAATGTTGAGTTTTACTTTATCAAAAATAGCTCTAAAGTCAACTGATCCGAAATTGGGTTTCGACAGTCCAGATTTTCAATAGACCCGGTTTGGGAAATCCAACCTTTAACTCAACGCCGACACAAAATCAAGAAAAATAGTAAACATGAACCTTGAAGAGGGTTCTAATATCTTTCCAAAAAAGTCAAGAATCACTTAATTCCGATCAACGGTGACTAAACTAGAGCTTCATAAATTGGAGGGAAATGCTTAAACATACACTTCAACACCTAGAACACTTCGAGTGCTTTCACACTCTGTTCCCTTGGTTCCAAAATCATACTCACACCTTATGAATCGTTACCCCAATAGGGTTATAACCCACCTAGGTGATCATCTAACTCACACCAATGTGCATGAGAGGCCTTGGCCTCTTTATGCCTCATACACTAGCACTATTCACTTCCAACCCATGCATTAGCACTTAGGGTATTTATACCCTTGCTTTCACCCACATAGAGTATACTTATACTCTCATTTTTGAGACTCAACCCACTCACCTAAAAACCTTCACTTGACTCACTTCATACCAAGAACACAATGGAAGGCCTTAGGCCTTTACACCCACCATATAAGAGCATTATTTACTGACACTGTTCCTCGTACAGTGAACTCGGTTCCTGGGTTCTACAGCTACGACATATTAATAAATATTTTGTTTAATTATTTAAGCATTCTAACAAAATTCTCAAAGGTTTCTAACTTTTCATTTCATGAAAATGGAGACTACAAAGGCATTATGCCTTGACACGCATTCCAAGGCATAAACAAAAGTTCCGGGGTTCTACATCCTTCTCCCCTTATAAAAATTTCATCCCCAAAATTTGGACGGTAAATACATGTACAAAACGACAAGAAATTACAACAGAGAGCCAAAGTCCTAAACAAACAATTGAGGATATTTTTCTCACTTCGGCCTCTCGTTCCCACGTAGCTTCCTCTACTGAATGGTGCTGCCATCTCACAAGTAGTAAGGGAATGGTCTTGTTGCACAAGACTTGATCTCGCCTGTCCAAGATCTGCACTGGTTGCTCAACTAGTGTGAGATCCTCCTGGATTTCTACTGGATCAAGCTCGATGACGTGAGAAGGGTCCGGGATGTACTTCCGAAGCATGGAGATGTGAAACACATTGTGGACTGCCGCCATATGAGCGGGCAAAGCAACACGGTAAGCCACCTCACTGACTCTAGTGATGATCTCGAACGGGCCCACATATCTTGGGCTAAGCTTGTCTCTCTTCCCGAATCTCATAACACCCTTGGTTGATGAAATCTTGACAAAAACAAAGTCGTCAACTCGAAATTCAAGGTCTCTCCTTCAGTTATCAGCGTAACTCTTCTATCTATCCTGTGCGGTCTTCAACCTCTCTTGGATAAACTTGACCCTATCCGTGGTTTGTTCAATTAATTCAAGGCCCAACACCTTCCTTTCCCCAACTTCATTCCAATACAATGGGTATCTACAACTCCTTCCGTACAAAGCCTCAAAAGGCGACATTTGAATGCTCGCTTGGTAACTATTGTTGTAGGCGAATTCCACCAAAGGTAGGTGATCTTCCCAACTTCCCTTGAAGTCTAGCATACATGCCCAGAGCATATCTTCAATAACCTAATTCACTCGCTCGATTTGCCCATCCGTCTGTGGGTGGAAAGCCGTGCTAAAGTCCAACTGGGAACCTATGGCACTCTGAAAGCTCTTCCAGAACCTAGAAGTGAATCGAGGATCTCTATCCGACACAATGCTCACTGGTACCCCGTGCAACCAAACTATTTTCTTGATGTACAGCGCCGCTAACTGATTTGAGTTGAATGTAGTCCGATATGGCAAGAAATGGGCGGACTCCGTGAGTCTGTCAACTACAACCCATATAGCATCAGTGTTTCTAACCGTCTTTGGCAACCCCACAATGAAGTCCATAGAGATATGTTCCCATTTCCACTCAGGAATAGGGAGAGATTGTAAAATTCCTGTCGGTCTACTGTGCTCGGCCTTGACTTGCTGGCACACCAAGCACTTAGACACATACTCGGCCACTTCTCTCTTCATATTTCGCCACAAAAAGTGCCCTTTCAAGTTTCTATACATTTTGGTACCCCCGGGGTGAACTATATACTTAGACCGGTGGGCTTCATCCAAAATTTCTTTTCTAAGTTCTTCATCGGCCGGGACACAAAGTCTACCTTTGAACGTGATTGCCCCATCACCGTTCGTGGTGAAATCCTCGCTTCCTTTGCTAACCGCCTTATCACAGAAAGCGATCAACTCAGCATCCACTACTTGTAACTCTCGGATCCGATCTATGATGCACGGCTTCACCGTGACATTTGCTATCAATGACCCATGAGTAGGATGACCGAAACTAATGTCGAGGTTGGAAGCAACCTCCAACAATTTCCATTCTCGAACCATCATGTATGCAATAAGCCCATGTGACTTCCTACTCAATGGATCCACAACCACATTCGCTTTACCCAGGTGGTGTTGAATGGAGCACTCATAGTCTTTCAAAAACTCTACCCATCTTCTTTGCCTCAGGTTATCCTCTTTCTGGGAAAACAAATACTTAAGGCTTTTATGGTCCTTGAATATCTCGAACTGTTCCCCATAGAGATAATATCGCCAAATCTTCAAGGCAAACACAACCACTGAAAACTCCAAATCATGAGTGGGATAATTCTTTTCATGCTCCTTCAATTACCTTGAGGCATAGGCAATGACTCTACCGTGCTGCATGAGTACACACCCCAATCCCACGTGGGAAGCATCACTGTAAATGACAAAACCGCCACCCCCGGATGGCACTGAGAGGACGGGAGCCGTGGTAAGGCATTTCTTCAACTCTTGGAAGCTCACTTCGCATTTTTCACTCCAACCGAACTTGGCATTTTTCCTCGTCAAGTAATTGAGAGGTGCAGTCAAACTGGAGAATCCCTCCACAAATCTCCGGTAGTAGCCCACTAATCCAAGGAAACTCCGAATCTCAGTGACCCTCTTAGGTCTCTCCCAGCTCATAGCTGCCTCTATCTTCGTCAGGTCAACAGAAATGCCCTCAGCTGACACTACATGTCTGAGAAATGCTACCTTCTCTAACCAGAATTCACACTTACTTAACTTGGCATATAACCTATGCTCTCTCAACATCTCCAGAGCAAGGCGGAGGTCTTGTGCGTGATCTTCCCGTGTCTGAGAATACACTAAAATGTCGTCAATGAACACAATCACACATCGATCCAAGTATGATCGGAACACCCAGTTCATCAGGTCCATGAACGCCACTGGTGCATTCGTCAACCCAAAAGGCATGACAAGGAACTCGTAATGCCCATACCAAGTACTGAAAGCCGTCTTCGGAACATCTTTCGCCTTGATCTTTAACTGATGATACCCCAATCTAAGATCAATCTTGGAGAAGAATCTCGCTCCCTTCAGTTGGTCAAATAGGTCGTTTATCTTTGGCAACGGATAATGATTCTTGATAGTGACTTTATTCAATTGTCTGTAGTCAATGCACATTCTCATCGACCCGTCCTTCTTCTTTACAAAGGGGACCAGAGCTCCCCATGGTGACACACTTGGTTGGATGAAACCAAGTTGTTGTAACTCCTCGATCTGCTTCTTCAATTCTTCAAGCTCTATTGGGGTCATTCTATACGGTGCCCTTGAAATGGCTCTATAGAGAACTCGATCTCTCTATTAGGAGGCAACCCGGGAAGTTCTTCTGGAAACACGTCCGAGAAATCACTCACAACCAGAATGGCTAAGGAGTTTTGTGCTTCTGGGTTTGCTAAGCTCAAAGCTACAAGGCGAGCAATATGCCTTTCTCTCAATCCTCGAAAGTGAAGTGCCTTTACTCCTTTCGGCTTGAAATTCACCACCTTCTCAAAACATGCAACATGGCCATGGTGAGTCGCTAGCTAATCCATACCAAGAATGACGTCAAAATCCAAATCTTGGAAGTCCAAAATGATAAGGTCGGCTAACAGTTCATTCTCCCCTACTTGAACCACACAATCTCTAAATATCTTGTCCGTATCAACTGACTTGCCAAGTGGAGTGGCAATGGTTAACTCCCGCTTCAACCGAGTAGCCTCAGTCGAAAAGCCCTTTGCAAAACTGGGTGAGACAAAGGAGTGAGTGGATCCTGTGTCGATCAACACTCGGGCGAGACACTCGTTCACTAATAAGGCGCTTGTGCGATTAAACACTAACATCAATAGATTTCAAACAAAAACATACATCATACATAGGTAAACCCTTGTATAATTAAAAACTCATCAAAACATAGAAATTATTCACAACTTAAACTCTAGAATTCTTGCGTACCTTGCATGACATCGTTGGATGCACGTGCGTCTCTCTCTGATAGGGTGAAAACTCGGCCCTGGGTGGCTTAGCGAGGAGACCGTGTAAATGGTGAAGCCCTTGAAGCCTGGGAAGAGCCCTACTGAGATATCTGCCAAACAGGGGGTCTACTCCCCTGAGACTAAGCAGGTAGATGACGTCAGGGGCAATCCCTAATAATATGGCCGTGGTCGCCACAACGAAAATAGCCTCCGGTAGCCTTCCAGCATTCCCCTGCTGGATGCCGCCTTTCACAAAGAGTGCAGACATCATGTGAATAGGTGGGAGAAGCATAACCTGTAGTCTAAGGGAGCGTAGGGTGAGGAGCCTGAGTGAGATCCAGGTGGAAAGCCGGTGGAGCAAAAGGGCGGGAAGCCTGTGGTGCCGAATACATCCTTTGTGACTGAGCCGGCCTTGTAGACTGGTATGACATAGTCCTAGCACTCTTTTCTGTCGAGCCACTGGACTGGCCTTTCTCTATCCCTCTTCTCTTGAAGATCTCTTCAGAATTAGCCTCCACTAATAGTGCCTTATCCACTACCTCGACATATGTCTCATGCCGGAACATTGAAACTCGGTTCTTGAGGTAGGCCTTCAACCCCCTCTCAAATTTCTGGGCTTTCATAGCCTCAGTAACTATCATATGTGGAGCAAATGGAGATAACTCCGAGAACTTAGCCTCATAGGCAGCTACTAACATATTACCTTGCCCCAAGGTAATGAATTCGACCAATTTCTTCTCTTTCATCCCTATTGGGAAGTACTTCTTGTTGAAGACGTCCAATAACTCTCTCCAAGTCCGTTATTGACCTTGTCGGGACAACTCCCGGGTCCTAAGTGCAGACTTCCACCAATGATCGGCCTCACCTTCAAGCATGAAGGTGGCCCAAGTAACCCTTTCTGCCTCCGTAGGTGCCAATACAGAGAATATTTTCTCTAATTGCCGAATCCATCCTTCGGCAACAAGCGGGTCAATACTCCTACAAAATGTTAGAGGCCTCATCCTCCGAAAAGCCTCTATTCCGGCTTATGCTCAGTTGGGAGGAGCAGGTATAAGGGCGGCATTAGGAGGAGTAGCCGGTTGTCTTGCCGCTAACATAGCCAAGGTCTCGGCTATTGAGGCAAAAGCTTGGGCAAAGTCGGGTTGATCATCACCCGATGGAGCATCACATCCATTACCCCTGATGTTGTACCCGTGACCCCGGGTATTGCGTCTCATGATTTCTCCTTAAAAAGATAATACAACATGAGTCTAACTTGGATACGCATTTAGTAACAATTTCACCATTCATTCAAAGCATATTTACTAAGCACAGAATAATACACACATGGCATACAACACAATATCATAACATACAATCCGCGTTCCTAGCGTAGGACTCTAATTCTGGTTGAAGTTCAACTAGTTTTGGCCAAGACTAACTTGTTAGTCTATACTTGGAATACGACTCTTTTATAACACCTAATGCCTTGTTCCATTATGGTATCAAGTACTAAGTGACCCTAGGGACTCTAATGCCTAAAGCTCTGATACCACTTCTATCGTGCCCCAAAATACCCACTACGAGTTAAGGGATACTTTAGGTGTGACTATACACACCTGCCAAACCATCCTGTAATGAACAAGGCTAAACATGATATAATACAATAATAATCAGAGTACGGAAACTATAACATGAATGCAGAAACGGGAACTAACTTTTTCTTTTCTTATAAACCATCTTAGTATTCCAAATTTATGTACAACACATAACTAAAGTAAAGGTGGACATGCCCACCTATCAAAATATAAAAAGGAACTCTCTCACACTTTCATCTCAACAGTAGTCGAGGTATGGCCACACATCCAAATCTCTGTCCTCCTGAGACTGCAACGGGATAGGTGGCTCCCTCTCCTCTACGTACTCTTCCTTGACCCAAGGCTCAGGGTCGAGGATATCAACGGTACTTGCCGACATAAAAGTACGGCTAAGCATGAAATACTCAGTGAGTACAAGCTACTAGCTAACCATAACAATAACAAAAACATAATAACAGTGAACACAATACAAAATATTTATTTAAAGCAATACTAGCAGCATAAGATAAATAGTATTGAACATGAAGCAATATAAATATCTTGACATGTGTGCATGAATGCAAAAACTCCGGTAAAACTCATATTGGGAAACCTTTTCATGCATCGTTCTTGCTTGTGAAATATCATGCATGCTTGTCTGTCTTGTTTGGGAATTCATGTCTTGACTTGTTCTTGACTTGTATACTTGTGAGCCAGAGGCTAGCACCCGTACATCTCTGGGCTACCAACCTCCTTGACATTTACTTTTCTTGTGAGCCAGAGGCTAGTACCATTTACTTGGGCGACCAACCTCCTTGATATGTACTTGTTTCCTTTCACTTGTGAGCCAGAGGCTGGCACCCTTCACTTGGGCTACCAACCTCCTTGATATGTAATTGTCTCATTCTCTTGTGAGCAGAGGCTAGTACCTTTCACATGGGCTACCAACCACCTTGACATATACTGGTTTTCTTATTTGATTTATCATGTACAAATACTTTTGGAAAACCCGGTTCATGCATGCATTGGTGCTTGCGTGCTTGTCAATAGTGGCAACCATGATGACATGTATGACATAAAGATAGTGCATCGCCTTTCAATTCATAGTATAAACATGTGAGAATTTGGGTAATATACATGGCATTTGGTCAATTCATCATTTATAAAAACAATTGCATAAGGCCAACTTCCATTTTCTTCATTTAATTCATTTACTCCTAGTTTAGGCATTTTATCAAACACCCGGCGTGTAACATTCCTTAGTAGTTTCATTTACTCTTTTTAGTGCATATTTTCCATCACATCATCAAGGTAAGTTCATTATTTGTAGAATGCCTTTCCACCATTTTCCATTTCACACATCACACAACATCCATACAGCATCTAATCGCCTCAATCACCATCCATCCACACATCATAACATTCATTATTATCTTGTTTACATTTTAGGGGAAATAGCATATTTCAAAAGGGAGAAAACATAAGATCAAGAATCATCATTTAAATTCGAAAACCTAGGTTATTGCTAAGAAAGTTAGTAGGGTGTACTAACCTTGAATCAAGGCTTAATCTTGGATGGAAACCTATGATTGAAACTCCGAATCTTGGAAAAGGAGGACCCTTGCTTGAAGGATGCCTGAGTGGGAAAGAAACCCCTTGAGAAGTACCTTGGGAAAATGCTGCCCTAGCTTCGAGAAGGACTCCCCCACAAGCTTCAGGTTGGATTGGAGAAATTCAAGCAAAAGGAATGATTGTGGGTCTTCGAAACCCTTGATCCTTACTCACCAAAAGATGCCCTAGGAGAAAACTCTCTTCTCCTCTCTCCCTTTCTCTCAAAATACCCTAAGTATGATGAATGAGGACCCAATGCTCGAGCAAGCCCTTATAGGCAAGGGTTTAATGCCCAAAAGATGAAAAAACCCTTAATGAATTTTCTGCAAAATGCGATATACCAATCAATCGGTGGTTAATACCGAGCGACCAGTGTTCTTAACCGAGCAATCGGTTAAAAACATGCTCTCTAGAATTTTCCCCATACAAAAAAATTCACCAGTCGATAGCTACCGATCGATCGATTGTGAACTGATCGATCACTAAATTGGACCGAGCAATCGGTTCCTCTGCAAATTTGCCACTGAATCCATTTTCACTCAATCCACTTCGTGGACTTATTCCACTCCCATTCTAACCTCTTCTAAACATGACTAAGATCTTTCTAAGACTACGGCATACTAATAAATATTTTTTTTAATTATTTAAAGCGTTCTAACAAAATTCTCAAAGGTTTCTAACTTTTCATTTCATGAAAATGGAGACTACAAAGGTATCATGCCTTGACATGTATTCCAAGGCATAAACAAAAGTTCGGGGTTCTACAAAAACTAATTGAGGGTTGTATGGTTGTAATCTTTAGGCTAACAGGGTTGTCCTAGGTTTGACTCAAGGTTGTCCCAAGATTTGACTAGGGTTTGCCCAGGATTTACATAGGGTTTACCTATGGTTATGGAGGGGTATAAAAATTGGGTGCTTATAGCTGTCTTTACCCTCTTTATCTTCTTTTTGGCTTGCTACTAGGTGAAGCAGTCGGACGGTTGTCTTTACCCTCTTTCCACTTTCATGGTTTGCTACCTCGTGGAACAATCGTGTGACTGTCTTCACCCTCCTCTTTTTTCTTGGCTTAGTACCCACTCAGACAATCGGGCGGTTGTCTGCACCATTGTATCTTACTCATTTTTTTAGGGGAGTTTACTAAAACAGTCGTGTGACTAGCTTTCGGTTGTGTAATCAATCTTCACCCTACTTGCATTCTTCATTTCACTCACACCGCATTTAAATACTCGCTCACACTTTAAGTAGTATACTGAAACAGTTATGTGACCAGCTTTCAGTTGCGGCCTCTTGTGAAGCCAGTCTTATATTCTTCACGCACTACACTACACTACTCTCTCACTATTCAAGGATTATACTGATACGGTCGTGTGATCGACTTTCAGTTACGGCTTCTTGTGATGCTAGTCTTGTACCCATCACTACATTGCATCTCATCTCGGTAAAGTGATTGTGTGTTTGACTTTCACCATTCCTCGCGATACGGTTATGTGTTCGACCTTCGCTCCATACTTGTGTCTTGCATTCACTCACTCTCATTCATCATCCATTCACCCTCATCTCCAGTAGCTCTCCGAAATGAGGTTATAAACTACTATCCAACACTCCACCATTTTATCTTGACAAGCTTAACCTAAATCCAAATTAGTTCACTCTCATTTCTTGTATTTTCCCAAGTTTCACAGGTTTTTAGGTGTAAAAATGATGAAAATTTCAATCTTTGTCATTCGCTTGCCCGCACCCTCCGACAATAAGGGGCAACTGTAAGCACCCCATTTTTGCACCCCTATCCCTCTTGCCACTTTTTCAAATGCTTCAAAGTTCAACCAAGACCTAAGCCCAGTTGGCCAAACTTATATCCAAACAACCCAATCAAGCCCAATTACTTTATTCTACCACCCAAGTAGCCAAGCCCATTTACCCCATTATGTTAGCCAAAGCC
The DNA here is from genome assembly GCA_015143295.1 of Tetracentron sinense. NCBI lineage: Eukaryota > Viridiplantae > Streptophyta > Magnoliopsida > Trochodendrales > Trochodendraceae > Tetracentron > Tetracentron sinense. The sequence continues at coordinate 22,338,469 of CM026559.1, read as the reverse complement.
TAATTATCATAGCCCAAGCCCAATTGACATAACTAAAGCCCAACAACCATAACCCATGACCCATCTACTAACAACCCATGATCCATAAGATGTAGTCTACATACCCACATCCATTCAACCCACATCCAAAACTCACAAACCCAAGCTTACTTTCCACTTTCCTACGAAAGACCTCTTATTTTTTCTTTAAACCCCAAATAGCCTCATTTTTATGTTTACACATCTCTTTGACCACTCAATCACCTCTCACCAAGTACACATCTTTTTGATTAACCAATCATCTTCCTTACTCTCTTACACCTCTTACAAAACAATTAATTCTCTTACACTCTTTTTGACCACCCAATCACCTTTCACCAAGTACACACCTTTTTGACTACCCAATCACTAATTACTCCCTTTTGACCAACCATTCACCTCCCCTCTTCTCACCAAACCCTCTATTAATTACTAAATTGCCACAACTCCTTGAAAACTCTATAAGTACAAGACCCTCATAAGCTATTTCTTCCACCTCCAAAATCCTAAGTGGAAACCCTAGTTATTCCTCATCTCTATCCCAAAACCCTTAGGCTTCATAGCCCCTTAAGAAGACTCTCAACTTTTTATCTTTCTTTTGAGCCTTAAAGAAAAGGAAGAAGAAGCTAAGGTTTAGAGTGCGTAGAGAATTCTAGGACTAAAAGTCTATAGTTCTTCACTAACTCTCTTCCTTTGTAGACTCTAAAAAATCTTCATATCTTGGAGCATTGAAGAAGAAGTCTTGGAGGAGTAGGCATTCCTCTTATCATTTTTTTTTTCTTCTTTGTTTAATGTTTATCTTTTTCCCTCCTCTTGATTTCTAGTCCTATTCTAGAATCATTTAAAGAGTCTCTCACTTCTCAAGTATAGTCAGGTCTCTCTACACCAATCTAATGGTGTAGAGGGACCTCATCTCAAAAACAAGGAGAGATCTCCATCATCTCTTTTATGTACATATTTTTTTTCTTTTTATTTACCCACAAGTGTGAATATGGGTAGGCCCATAGAGAGTGGAAGGTAAAGCTATACCTCTCTTTTTATTTTATTTATTTATTGGGATTCTAGTCTTCCTTATAGAATTCTTTGTAAAATCTCATCCCCTCTCTAACCTTCATTAGAGCGACATTATATCATTTATTATGGTGTAAATGAACCACCTTAAAAGGGAGATGATGAGTTTTTTATTTCTCTACTTGTCTCTTCTTTTCTTTTATTCTTATTCTTCATGTTTTATTTTGAATGGGTAAAAGATGGTTTAAGAACTTAAAAGATGATGTTTTCCAAAATCCCTCATGCTAAGACAATTGTATTTGATTTATCATCAATACATATCCAACAAAATAGGTGTTTGCAATACACCATCTACTATTCATAATACAAATATTCATCTTTATGTCCTAAATACGATCTTTTAGCCTAACCTCTCCTTAACCTTCTCTTATGTTAAATTTGACTTTAGTTAAGTTTGCCAAAACCCTACCTATATGAAAATATGAAAATTAAAAAAAAAAACATAATAAAATTTCAAAATACCAAAAACATTCTAATATAACCAAAATACCAAAAACATCAACCAACTTAGCATGCTTGCTTGTAAGAACTACTATGGCTTGATCCAGCCAATTCGGGTAAGTAGGCAGCCCTAATGGGTCTAGCTCACCTAGGATTAGTTTCCCTTTCCCCATTAATCTTGATTTATTTACTTAATTAGCATAATTAAATAACATACTTAAGTTATATTTGAATTTCTTCTTTAATTGGCTTAGACATAGGGAGAAGGTTACCATCTCTGGATGGGGCCCTAGGGTGCCTAACACCTTCCCTGGGGCTTAATCGAATCACTTACCGAGAATCTCATTTTGCAGCTTATGCCTTATCTATTGTATATTTGAATCCTATTTTCCTTTCATAAAATAGGTGGTGACTCTTATTTTAGGCGTTTAGCGTCGTTCCTCCATAGGTCCCAGCCCAGAAGGAAAGGCGGTAAATTCACTTGCTCATAGAAACATTTTATTTATTTTGGCAAAGCTTTTTTTTAATATATAACAAAAACATACTTTGATCTCATTTGTGTCAACTGGTAGTTATGGCACCAAAACCTTTGTGGCCACCAAAAGAATTTTAAGATAGAAATGTAATCAAATGCAACGTTTAGATTCGCAGTTTTGTAACTCAGTGGAGTTTGAACTTTGAAGAGCCCAACACGACGATATGGATAGATTGAAGAAATCTAATCCAAACCCGACTCATGACTTACCTTAGGCTTCGTTCTTTTGGTGGAACTTTTAAAGTCCGAAACATTAATATTTTGGAACAAGAGGCAAGAGTATGAGAGGAGAGGAGAGAAGGGGAGAGAGGGTTTCTAACTCTTTTAGACAATGATATATCAGATTTATTGGGTTCAATTTAATTAGAAGTTCTACATATATGGAATTTAAAAAATCCAAAACTTTTGGTGGAAGTTGAAAGTTTCGTATTTGTAGAACTTTTGCACTCTATGGAATAAAATAGGTTTAAACATTAAGTAAAATTAGGCGAAAAACAATGAAAGTTTTAGACTTTAAGTGTTCCACCAAAAGAATGGAGTCATATCGATATTGATTTTTGAATTTTGTTTCATCCCATGTATGTGTATATATATATATATATATATATATATATATATATATATGTATTTATGAGAGAAATCCTCCCCCAACCCGAACAACTTACATGGGTTGGTTCCATCCCTGCCGGCATAGGAGCCTTTGAAATTCCCTATCCGAAAAGGATATACACGTAAATTCGTTCTTCAATCCCTGTCGAAGACCAGCTATGGTAAGACGATGGGCTAAAGCATTGGTTGAGCGTTGGGAATAAAGTAGGCTCAGCAAAAGAAACTGACGCATAAGGTCTTGAATATCATCCACGATCACCTACACATCCTAAGGCACCAGAAGGGTGGTCCCATTGATAAAGGAGACTAAGCCAAGAGCATCAGATAAAATGATGATCTGATTCCAACCATGGGAAAGAGCCCAGCCGATACCATTGTGGATAGCCACTGCCTCAGCCACCAGAGGCGAACCACCTCATAAAGCCTGACCAAATCCTCCCAAAATGCACCCTCTATGATCATGGACGATACCTCTAACCCCGGCTAACCTACCTTCCTCCTTAAAAGATCAAACTACAAATAGCCGAATGGCCATCCGAGGACGACCCCAGATGTTCACCCCTTCACAACTAACACCATCAAAATTCCCACACCTGAATCGATTCAGTTCGGCTTGAATTACCTCATCCACCAGCTGGGTGGCCTAAAGAATGGAGCGAAGGGGATCAACATTACCCCCTTCGAATAAACTAGTGTTACTAGGCTTCCAGATACTCCACGCTATGGATGCTAAGAAATTAAGCATCCTGACTTTGTCATTCAACGGGAGGTCTAAATTTACCCAAGATGACCACTACTCTCCAAAACCTCCACACGAGCACAGAGTAGACCGAACCCCTAATTGAGAGCCAATCCATGAGCACTGAGCATGGTCACACTCTAGGAGCATATGAACAAATGATTCGTCTCTGCCACCACTCAAGGGGCAGCTTGGGTCTTTAGAAATCTTCCTTTTAAAAAGCTCTCACTTCACTTCGAGACCCTGATGAAAGCATCTCCATAAGAACCAAGCTATTTTCCTAGGGATGTCCAGCCCCCAAATAGCTTTCCAACTGGCCTTAGAAATCACAGAATTGGATGAAGAAGGACGGGCTAGCCTACCATGAGGAACGAGAGCTCTAAGGCATTGATAACTGGAATGAGCTGAGTACACTCCCTTCTTCTCAAAATGCGAAACTCTTTTATTCGGAGCTCCTGCCTGACTAAGCGCAATTCTGGTAATATGATCAACCACTTCTAAGGGGAACATTTGGGAGAGCCGACTCACATACCATTCCTTGACTTAGGGATAATAAAGTCGGCGACAATTCTCCATTCACATAATGAAGGCTTAGGCGAAGGACTCCGAAATCCAATCATAGAAGGAATCGAAGTTGCTTCCCAAGGGTGTATGGAAGTCTCATTCCCTACTTGTCATCTAAGCCCGGAAAGAAGAAGAGGTCTACCGGCTAAAATACTATGCCATGCCCAAGAGGGCCGACACCCGATAGAAGCTCCCAAAAATCACCATTCGGAAAGTATATGCTCTTGACTAATTGACTCTAAAGGGAATCTGGGTTAGTCAAAATCAGCCATTCTTGTTTGGCTAAAAGAGCTAAATTAAAGGCTGACAACTCCCGAAACCCATCTCCCCCCACATCTTTGCTATTACAAAGAGTCTCCCAACACACCCAGTGAATTTTCTTTTTACCATCCGCCTGACCCCACCAAAAATCAGCCATCAAAGAAGCAATCTCCTTGCAAAAATAACTGGGAATTTTAAAACAGCCCATAGCGAAAGCTGGCATAGCTTGAATCACTGCTTTCAATAGAACTTCTCTCCCTGCCTTGCGAAAAAATTACCCTTTTCAAGGCTGTAATTTATCTTTCACCCTCTTTAAAATAGAAGCAAATAAATCCCTTTTGGACCGCCCAAACTTGATAGGGACCCCTAGATAAATCCCCACATGATCCAAAACTCGCATATTAAGGCAATGGGCCATTCTTCTCCTGAAAATATAAGGGGTATTAGGACTAAAAATTACTCCAGATTTTTGATAGTTGATTACCTAGCCTGAAGCCACACAAAATTCAGCCAAAGTGGAGGAAATCTCATGCGAATCATCAATACTAGCTTTCGCAAAGAGAATGCAGTCATCTGCGAACATCATGTAAGAGATGGAAGGGTTGGTCTGACGAACTTTAAAGTTGCTAATAATTCCGACATTGGCTGCCCTATCCAAATGGTGGGATAATCCGTTCGAAGCCAAAATGAACAAAAAGGGGATAATGATATCTTTATATGGGTATTAAGTTTCCTTTCAAGAAACTGTGTTTGTATGGAGCATCTTAGGATTTTAGAGGTAGGGGAGTATCCGAACCGGGCTAGCTCGAAGTTTCACTCTGCTCAGCCTAATCAAGCCGGGCTTGAGCTCAAAAAATAGGCTCGATTGAGTTGAGCCGAGCTATTTTTTGAGTTTGGTATTCAAGCCGAGCTCAAGCTAAGGCCTGTTTGATTCGGCTCGGTTCGGCTCGAAGCTTGACCCGATTGAGGCTCGGTTCTCAAGCTCGGTTTGAATATTATATATATATATATATATATATATCATTATTATATATATTTTTATATATAATGGAAATATTATTCTTTTTATTTAAAAATATTTTTTAATAATTCAATTCGAGCTCAAGCCAGGTAGAACTCGGCTCGAGCACGAGCAGAGCTTTTCGAACTACATATCGAGCCGAGCTTTTCGAACTAGATATCAAGCCAAGCTTTTCAAACTGCATATCATGCCGAGCCACTCGAACATAGATAAAAAAATTTCAAACCGAGCCGAGCAAGGCCAAGCTGCCCAAGCCCGGATCCAATAAACCCTTAGTTAGGTGCAGTTGAATTGATCATTCGAAATTGTACTTTACTCACCTAATTATGATTGCATATGGTGGATGTTCACTAAAGTTTCGATTGTTAGCCTCAAGGTTACAACCTTGGGTACCCCTACTAATTTTGATAATAACACAATAATGAAATAAAATTTAAAGTACTAATAAATGTGTTCAAGTGCTTTAGCATTTCAGATTCTAAGGTAGAAAGCACTCCAATCATGATAAAATGATGGAAATTATCCAAGAGCAAGTTCAACTCAAAGTATAAAATTGAAGACTCAAGATAAGAGCATAGTCCAAGTCGGGTCCCTGAAGACATATCAAATCATCAAGACCCAAGATCATCTCTCAAGTAGTTTGTAACACTGTACTTTTTATTATTTCCTTGAGAGTGGCTAGGACTTATGTAAAAAATCCTCAAAAGAATGGTAGGTTGAAAGCTCAAAGATCATAGATTGACCATAGGAGCCTAGGACACTTTTTGATAATTACTCTAAGGCCCTAAGGATTAATAAAATCATGTTAAAACATAGCTAATTGACCTAGGAAATCAATCTCATCTCTGTGATCTGATCCAAGACAGAATTCAGAAAATCTGTTCTGAATTCGTCAACAAATTCTCAGAGCCTTCTGAATTCTGCGATGAATTGATGATAGGAAATATGAAATTGCTTACTGTTTTTAGAATTTGATGACAAATTCAAGTGGGATCTCCACTTCATCGACGAATTGAAGCCTGAAGCAAAAAATCGTTATAACGGCTAGTTTTCAACGGCCTGAAATGCATTTAATGCTCATCAACATCTATTTTGGATCAAGTGCTATAAAAGAAGTTCATTTATGAACTAATAACAACTTTTGATCACTGTAATAACTTCTATTGATCACTCATTCATTGTTCTTGATTTCTCACTCACTCACATACATAGAAATCTCAAAATCTCTCTTGAGCTCATTCAACTCCAATTTCTTTTGAGACTTTATTAGAAATTGTACTCCACTCTTTTCAAGCTCATTCAAGGAGCTTTTAGTTTGGATTTTCAAATCCAAACTCATTTATTGAGGTTAGTCAAGAATCTAGGATTCTTGCACTGAAGTTGTTGCTTCAGTTTTAGCAAGAGAGTGAGGTGCTTTTGCAATCTAACTCAGCCTAAAAGAGAGTTTGTAAAGGTAATATCTCGACCTATAAGAGAGATTGTAAAGGTTTGGGCTCCACCAGTGAAGGAGTCTATGCGATTAAGGAATCGTGGTGAATCCTCTAGCTAGAAGCTTGAGGCGGGGAGTAGGCTGGAATTGCTGACCCTCGTGAACAAATTCTGAGTTTGCACTTTTTTTTCTCTCTTCTCTCTTTTAGTTCAGTATTATCTCTATTTATTTCTTAGTTGTAATTTAAATCTAATTCCGCACCTTGGACTTAGAGTCCATAATTTTTAAATCTACCATAGACCCTATTCACCCTCCCCTTTAGGGTCATTACCTGGCCAATAATTGGTATCAGAGCTTAATACTCTAAATTGATCTAAAACATCTTACAGTAATCAATTTAAGGGCAAACAATATTTTTGCAACAAGCATAGGAGAAGGATAGTCAACCACCAGACTCCCATTGTTCAATTGAGAGAACTATAATTACTGGAAAACCCGAATGATGTATTACATCCAAGCTCTAGATTATGAGTGTTGGAGGGTAATATTCAATGGCCCCCATCTTCCCACAGAACTTGTGGATGATGTTACAATCCCCAAGGTATAAGAAGAATGGAATGATGCTGACATTAAGCTTATTCAAATCAATGCTAAAGCTATTAGCAATCTCTATTGTGCCCTAAGCCCTCAAGATTTTAACAGAGTTTCTGGATATGACTCTGCTAAAGAAATCTGCGATAAACTTAAAATCACCTATGAAGGGATAAATTAGGTTAAGGAAGAAAAGATTAGCATGCTTGTTCATAAGTATGAGTTATTTCAAATGAAAAAAAAAATCTATTGGTGATATGTTCACCAGATTTACTAACATTCTTAATGGTCTAAAATCTCTGGGAAAAGTGTATTCTAATGCAGAGAATGTAAGGAAGGTCCTTAGATCACTATCCAAGGAGTGGGCACCAAAGGTTACTACCATCTAGGAAGCTAAAGACCTCACCAGACTGCCCATGGATGAGTTGATGGGTTCTCTCATGACCCATGAAGTAATAATGAAATACCAACTTCCTGATGAACCAAGAACTAAGAAAGGACCGGCTCTCAAGTCATCTCATGTGGAGGAAAGTGAAGAAGAATCCAGTAGTGATGATGATGACATTGCCTTGACGGCAAGAAGGTTCAAGAGGTTTCTCAAGCATAAGAAAAACTTCAAGAAAAGGCCATACAAGAAGGAGTTCTCGAATGAGGTATCTAAAGCTGAATCAAGCAAGAAGGAGCCCTCACTTGTTATGAATGCAAAAAGCCTGGTCACATTAGAACTGATTGTCCATAACTCAAGAAGAGCCAAAAATTCAAGAAGAAAGCAATGATGGCCACTTGGGATGATTCGGAAGGAAGCAAGTCAGAGGACTCAAGTGATGAGGAAGTGATAAATTTGTGCCTCATAGTAAATGAGGATGAGGTAACTTCTATCTCTAATGAATCATTGACTTATGATGAAATTAGAGATGCTTTTGATGAACTTTACTCTGAATTCACTAGAATGGCTCAAATGAACAAATCCTATAAAAAGGCAATTCATACTCTTACCAACTCATTTAAAATTTTAAAAAATGAAAAGAGTAATTTGGAAGATGGGAATGAGGAACTACATGAAAAGATTAAAGAATTTGAAAATTCTCCTCATGACTCATCTAATGAATGTGATGAGCTAAATGTCAATGTCAAGGACTTGACTAGTATCATCCTCACATTCACTAATGGCCAAAAGAACTTAGAAAGACTTTTAGGTCAACAAAGATGTGTTTTTAGCAAAGCTGGACTTGGTTACAATCATTTTTCAAAACAAAAAGACTATCAAAATTTCTTCACTAAACCAAGTAGTAATCTAATTCCACCTCTACTACCTTTTACAATGGTAAAATAGTTGAGAAGGTATGGGTCCCAAAAGGAACACCACTTCCCAAAATTGATATTTATTTCAAATGACCAAAAATGAAATGGGTTCCCAAGGAAATTAATCCTCCTAAAACTAACCCTAGGTCAATTTGGGTTCCATCCAAAACAGTTTGGGTATTAAGGGGAAAATATCTTGGAGTTGTTTGATGTGTTTGTGTAGGTTTGTTTCAAGTCAAGAACATCCAACACAACATGATTCTTGGATAGTGGATGCTCAAGGCATATGACTGGGAACAAGAAGTTGTTTGCATCACTCACTCCCAAGGATGGTGGACATGTAACCTTTGGAGACAATGCTAAAGGAAAGATCATTGGAATAGGCAACATTGGTAAGAACAACTCTACTCTTATTGAAAATGTTTTGGGGTCTTAAGCATAATCTTATTAATATTAGTCAACTATGTGATAAAGGATTAAATGTTTCATTCAAATCCAATATTTGCATGATTAAGGACAAAGATAATCTCAATACTTTGTTTGTAGCACATAGAAATGAAAAAGTTTATACCTTAGAATTTGGTGAACTTAAATCTCAAAACATGATTTGTTTTTCTGCTATGGATGAAGTTAGTTAGTTATGGCATAGGAGATTAGGCCATGTTAGTATGGATCTCTTATCTAAATTATCTAAAAATAAATTAGTTAAAGGTTTGCCTAAAACTAAATGTATAAAAGATAAAATATGTGATGCTTGCCAACTTGAAAAACAAATAAAATCTTCTTTCAAAACTAACAAAATTATTTCTACTTCTAGACCTCTAGAGCTCTTGTATATAGACCTCTTTGGCCCAAATGAAGTAGCTAGCGTATGGGGCAAAAATTATGCTTTTATAATTGTGGATGACTATTCAAAGTACTCTTGGGTACTATTCATTTCCCACAAAAATGAAGCACCTTCATTATTTAAAAATTTTTGCAAAAGAGTTCAAAATGAAAAGGGCTATTCTATTAATAATATAAGAAATGATAGAGGAAGAGAGTTATAAAATATTAACTTGAATCATTTTGTGATGAAAATAGTTTTAACCATAACTTTTTAGCTCCTAAAACTCCTTAACAAAATGATATAGTAGAAAGAAAAAATAGATTTCTTCAAGAAATGACTAGAACAATACTAAATAAAAATAAACTTTCAAACTATTTTTGAGTTGAGACCATTAATACTTCATGCTTTGTAATCAACAAAGTTGTTATAAGAAATAAATTGAATAAAACTCTTTATGAGCTTTGGAATGAAAGAATTTTCAATATAAGTTATTTTAAGGTATTTAGATGTAAATGCTTCATACTAAATGATAAACAACATCTTAAGAAATTTGATACTAAATCTGTAGAAGGAATCTTTTTAGGATATTCAATAAATAGCAAAGCTTATAGAGTGTTTAATAAGAAAACATTAATTGTTGAAGAATTAATTCATATTGTGTTTGATGAATCAAATCCATTTAACAAGGCCAATAATGAATTTGATGATGAAATTGAAAATCTTCCTAAAGAAATATCTAATTTAGAAATCAATGAAGTAAATAAAGATAATCAAGTAAATAAATAAACTAATGATAAAATCATTGAAATAAATAATGAGGAAGAAAATGAAGATGAAGAATCACATCAACTTCTCAAAACTTGAAAATTAATTAAAGATCATCCTAAGGAGTTAATTCTTGGTAATATTGAACAAGGGGTTAGAACAAGAAAAAATCTAATGAATCTTGCTTTCCTAAGTCAAGTTGAACCAAAAAATGCCTTAAAAGCTATTGAAGATGAATCTTGGGGCATTGCTATACAAGAAAAATTGAATCAATTTGATAGAAACCAAGTTTAGGATCTAGTACCTAGACCAAATGATAAATCTATAATTGGTACAAAATGGGTCTTTAAAAATAAAAATGATGAAAATAAAAATGTAATTAAAAACAAAGCAAGACTAATAGCTCAAAGTTACAACCAAGAGGGTATAGACTATAAAGAAACTTTTACCTCGGTTGTAAAACTAGAAGTTATAAGAATGCTACTTGCATTTGATAGTCATAAAGAATTTAAATTATTTCAAATGAATGTAAAAAGTGCATTTCTTAATAGTTATATTAATGAAGAAGTATATGTAAATCAACTACCTTGCTTTGAAAATCATAAATTTCCATATCATGTATTTAAACTAACTAAAACCTTATATGGATTAAAGCAAGCTCCAAGAGCTTGGTATGATAGGCTAAGTAGCTTTCTAATTAAAAATAGATTCATTAGAGGCAAAATTGATACAACTCTATTTGTAATTACCAAAAATGATGATATGCTAATAATTCAAATCTATATAAATGATATCATATTTGGATCAACTAATGAATCTCTTTGTAAAATATTTGCTAAAACTATGCAAGAAGAATTTGAAATGAGTATGATGAGAAAACTAACATTCTTCCTGGGACTCCAAATTAAGCAAACTAAACAAGAAACATTTGTTAATCAAGCTAAATACACTAAAGAATTGCTTAAAAAGTTTAGAATGGAAAATACTAAAGTTATGGATACTCCTATGAATCCATCAACAAAATTTGATAAAGATGATCAAAAAGGTAAAAATGTTGATAAAAAACTATATAGAGACATGATTGGAAGTCTTTTGTATCTTACTGCAAGTAGACCTGACATTATGTTCAATGTTTTCATTTGTACAAGATTCCAAGCCTGTCCAAAAGAATATCATATAATAGCTGTAAAAAGAATCTTTAGATATTTACTTGGCACAATCAAATTAGACATATGGTATCCTAAAAACACAATTCTAGATCTAATAAGCTATTCAGATGCAGACTTTACTGGATGCAAAGTGGATAGAAAAAGCACTAGTGGAACTTGTCACTTTGTAGGACATTCTCTTGTTTCATGATTTAGTAAGAAAAAAAATTCAATGGCCCTATCCACAGCTGAGGTTAAGTATATAATAGCTGGATATTGTTATGCTCAAACTCTTTACATGAAACAACAGTTAGAAGACTTCAAACTTTTCTATACTAAAATCTCTATTAAGTGTGATAATACAAGTGTTATTTGCATGACTAAAAATCTCACTCAACACTCAAGAATTAAATATATAGAAATCAGATATCATTTTATAAGAGATCATGTACAAAATGAGGATGTTGTTTTAGAGTTTGTAGATACAAACAATCAGCTTGTTGATATTTTTACCAAACCCCTTCAATATGATAGATTTAGTACTCTAAGAAGAAAATTGGGTATTGCTAGTCTAAATGAGCTTAATTGATCATATTTGTAAAATTATTATGGTTTGATAACTTAAAAATCTATTTGACTTTATTGCAAGATGAATTTGAAATTCTTATAATGTTTTTGGATGCTTACATGAACCATTGGTTTCAAGAAAAATGTTAGAAAAATAAAAAAATAAAACAAATCTTCAAATTCTGTACTAAATTCGACGACGAATTCAGTTAGGGATTTGATTTCGGCGACGAATCTTTGGGTAATTTGGAAACAGAATGTTTTCTGTACCCAACTTGGCGACAAATTTGGATGGATCATCTACTTCGTCGACGAAGTCAATCCGAAATTCAAAATAGTGAGCTCCTGTCTTTAATTCAGCGACGAATTCAAGGCTAAAGCCCATTTCGGCGACGAATTGAGTCGTGGGTATAAATTAAAACCCCTAAATCCGTTTTTCTTTTCAAATCTAAATTTCCCTCCAGTTCCTATTCCATTACTCTAGCACACTAATCTCTTCCAAAATCATCACAAATCTCTTCCCATCTTGAGATAATGCCTCCCAAAACAAAGAATGCATCAATAGAACCCCCAAGGAAGAAATCACACACAGACGAAGGTAAGGAAGTAGCCTCGGGTTTAGCTCCAGCTCCAGCAAAATTCAAAGATTCCAAGTATGAGAAGCTGTTCAAGGACAAGTTTCTACCCTGTAACCCTCTATACGGTAAAGTTGTTAACTTCATAAACCTAGATGCCTATGGGTTAGAACACATTAAAACCCTATTTGCTGCCCTTAAGTGGGATTCCTTCTTATCATCTAATGAGATCATGTTCCCAGAATTGGTTAGGTCTTTCTATACCCATACCCATTTTCATTTTGACCAATCAAAATCACTCATCTCACCCTTTGTTTTAGGCCAAAACATTTCTTTCCACCTAAATATTTTGCACACTATTTTAAAAATTCCTCAGTACTCACTTCAAACCTTTGTGAATGGTCAATGGACCAAACATGAAGGATTTGAGGTGGTTGAAGCACTCAAAATGATGTGCATAAAGCAAGACTTCACCACACCTTTCCAACCCAAAGTCAAAGACCTCACTTTGACTTCTAGACTCATTCACCATATTATCACCTATAATCTTGTCCCTAGGGTTGGTGGTAGGGAATATCTCAGTTACTTTGATGTTTTCCTTATGTAGTGCATCTTAACCTTCACACCTATTGATTTATCTTATATCATTGTCCATTGTATGAATGATGCATTTAAGAGAAAATCAGGGTGTCTCCCTTTCGGGAAGACCTTGACTAAAATCTTTAGACACTTCAATGCCCCTCTCCCCAGTCAGTCAGATTTTGTTATTACAGATGATTCTTCCATTTATAGCAAAGCCAAAATCCAAAGGATGAGCTATATTTGGAATGATGCTCAGAAGGAATGGACTCCCAGACCTTCTACCTCTCAGTCTTCCAGTCTTCCTCCCATTGACCTTTCAGATCCTACTCACTCCACTCCACCTCCAGTTTCAGCACCTTCACCAACAGCAAATGAGTTTCAGGCTGAGCAGCAGCCAGGGCCAGCTTCAGCAGATGAGCTCCAGGGTGAGCAGTAGCCCCAGCATGAGATGCCAGAGTCAGAGTGGCCTGAGTTTGTAGTGGACGCTAGAGAGATTCCAGAGAGCTCACATAGACAAAAGTCTCCTCACTTTGAGGACCCTAGTCACTTCTATGAGGATCCCAGCAGGCCAGCTGCCTCTGAGGAAAGCATGTGTTGTGCCCAAAAATACACCCTAGGAGTTAAGGGATACTTTAGGTGTGACTATACGTACCTGCCAAACCATCCTGTAATGAATAAGGTGAATATAATACTAACACAATGATAATCAGAGCGCGGAAGCTAAACATAGGTTGCAGAAGCGTAAACTAATTTTTCTTTTCTTTATAAGTTTGTATCCCAAGTGAAAATATACATAAAACATATCCAAGCCTAAGGTGGACAGACCCACCTATCAAAATATCAAAAATACACAAACCCTCTCGTACTCTCCCCTCAACAGTAGTCGAGGTACGGCCACACGTCGAGGTCTTGGTCCGCCTGAGACTGTAGTGGAATAGACGGCTTTCTCTCCTCTATGTACTCTTCCTCGACCCAAGGCTCCAGGTCAAGGCTCTCTCAGTACCTGCCGAGATAAAAGTACGCCTGAGCATAGAATACTCAGTGAGTACAAGCTACTAGCTAACCATGACAATAATAAAACACAACAACAGTAATACAATACAGAGCAGTAAGAGGAACATCACAAAAAAACAATGCTAAACATGGTACAATACAATCATCTTGACGTGCGTGCATGAATGCGAAAACTCCGATAAAACTCATGCTTGGAAATCCGTTTCATGTCTCGGTATGGCTTGTGGAAATCATGTATGCGTGCATGCATGAATGCCTTGTCATCATCTTGTAAACTTGCATCTTGTAACTTGTGAGTCAGAGGCTAGCACCCGCACATCCCTAGGCTACCAACCTCCTTGACATGCATAATTTCCTTGTGAACTTGTTCTTGTGAGCCAAAAGCTAGCACCCTTCACTTGGGCTACCAACCTCCTTGACATGTTTCATTTACTTGTGAGCCAGAGGCTAGCACCCGAACCTCCCTAGGCTGCCAACCTCCTTGACATATTATTTTCTTGTGAGCCAGAGGCTAGTACCCGAACATCCTTGAGCTACCAACCTCCTTGACGTATGCTTGATTTTAGTTACTTGTTTAGTTTTCTTATGAGCCAGAGGCTAGTACCCGAACACTCCTGGGCTACCAACCACCTTGACATGTAGTAATTTCAATTTTCTTGTGAGCCAGAGGCTAGTACCCGAATGTCCCTGGGCTACCAACCTCCTTGACATGCAATGTTTTATTGTTAATTATTATATGCACGTGCTCTTGAGTACCCGAATGTCCCTGGGCTACCAAGAGAGATATGACATCACAATTCAATTCATAGTATAAGCATAGGTAACTTGAGTAATCTACATGGCATTTGATCAATTCATCATTCATAAGAGCACATGCATAGGGCCTACTTCCATTTATTCATTTTAGTCATTCATTCATAGTTTAGGCATTTTGTCCAACAAAAAACCTACAATGTTCCTTAATAGTTCATCTTCTTCTTTTTAGTGCATGTTTTCCATCCAACCATCAAGGTAAGTTCATTATTGGTAAAATGTCCATCCTCCATGTTCCATTCCACATACCATACATATCATACATCATACATTCGGCATCCCATCGCCTCAATCAACACCCCATACACATCCATACCCTTTTCTTATCTTATTTATATTTATTGGAGATGTTACATTTCATAGGAAAAGAAAACATAATAGCAAAAATCACATTTCACATTGAAGATAACTAGATTATTGCTAGGGGAAGTTAGTAGGGTGTACTAACCTTGAATCAAGGCTTGATCTTGGTAGAAACCTTGATTGAAGCTCCAACTTGAAAGAAGAAAACCTTTGCTTGAAGGAAGCTTGGTGTGGGGAAGAAAACCCTTGCAAAAACACCGTAGGATCGCTACCCTAGTTTGAGAAACGAGCTCTACGAGTACTTGAGCCTTGAACTTGAAGAAAACGAACTTGAGATGATCTAGTGTCTTCACCCCTTTGATTTCTTCTCACAAGCACAATCCTAAGTTAGGAATCTCCTTCTCCTCTCTCTCTATCTTTCAAAATCTTCTAAGTATAGTGAATAAAGCCCTAAGGCTCGGGCAAAGCCTTATAGGAAAGGGTTTAACCCCCAAAAGACGAAATAGCCCTTATTGAAATTTTTGCAAAAATGCGAAGACCTAGCGATCGGTGGTTATGACCAATCGATCGGTTGCCTACCGAGCGATCGGTGTTCTTGACCGAGCGACCAGTCAAAAACATGCTCTCTAAAAAAATTCCCCATACAAAAAAGTTAACCAGTCGATAGCTACAGATCGATCGGTTTTGGACCGATCGATCGCTAAAAATGACCGAGCGACCAGTTGTGAACCGATCGATCGCTACATTGGACCGAGCGATCGTTGCTCTGCAGGTCCAAACTGTTTTGGCCATATCTTTTGACTTGTTCGTCGGATCTCAACGATTCAACTTGCGTTGGATTCGTCTTTCGAAATCGAACATTCCTAACATTTCATAATTTTAAATCTCTCCCTTATTTATTAATTAGACTACGTGGAAGGCCAATTGGCTACGAAAGTGTTATTCATTAAGTATAGAAAAGTCTGGGGTGCTACAGCATGAGCATCAAGGCCAGATTGCCTCCATGGCATCCCGTATGGAACAGTTCCAGCTGGAAATGAGGCTGAGCCAATTGAAGTTTCAAGAGGAGATGCGAGCCTCCCTGCTTTCATTTATGGATGAGACTAAAGCTATGTCACGCCCCAAAATACCCCCTAGGAGTTAAGGGATACTTTAGAGGTGACTACGTGTACCTGTCAAACCATCCTGTAATGCAAGAGGCTAAACATAATATAATACAATGATAATCAGAGCGCGGAAACTAAACATAAGTGCGGAAGCATAAGCCAACTTTTTCTTTTCTTCTATTACTCCATATAGTATCCCAAGTTAACATATACTAAATACAATCAAAGTAAAGGTGGACATGCCCACCTATCAAAATACAAAAAGGAACTCTCTAACACTCTCCTCTCAACAGTAGTCGAGGTATGGCCGCACGTCCAAGTCCCCATCCTCCTGAGACTGCCATGGGATAGGTGGCTCCCTCTCCTCTACATACTCCTCCTCGACCCAAGGCTCGGGGTCGAGGACATCCACGGTACCTGCCGACATAAAAGTACGGCTGAGCATGGAATACTCAGCGAGTACAAACTACTAGCTAACCATGACAATAACGAACGCATAACAACAGTGAGCAATACAAGATATTAATTTAAAGCAATAGTGAAAGCATAAGATACATAGCCATATCTTGACATGCGTATATGAATGCAAAAACCTCGGTAAAACTCATGTCTCGGAAACCTTTTTCGTGTCTCGGTCAAAACATGTATGTGTATCGTGTCTTGTCTTGTATTTCATGTCTTGATTTGTTCTTGACTTGTATACTTGTGAGCCAGAGGCTAGCACCCTTCCTTGGGCTACCAACCTCCTTGTCATGTTCTCTCTTGCATTTTCACTTGTGAGCCAGAGGCTAGCACCCTTCCTGGGGCTACCAACCTCCTTGTCATGTTCTTGTTCCATTTCTCTTGTGAGCCAGAGGCTAGCACCCTTCCTTGGGCTACCAACCTCCTTGTCATGTTCTCTCTTGCATTTCACTTGTGAGCCAGAGGCTAGCACCCTTCCTGGGGCTACCAACCTCCTTGTCATGTTCTTGTTCCATTTCTCTTGTGAGCCAGAGGCTAGCACCCTTCCTTGGGCTACCAACCTCCTTGTCATGTTCTTGTTCCATTTCTCTTGTGAGCCAGAGGCTAGCACCCTTCCTTGGGCTACCAACCTCCTTGTCATGTTCTTGATTCATTTCATATACAAATACAATCTTGGAAAAACCCGGTTTCATGCATGCATGCGTGCTTGTGTGCTTGTCAATAGTGGTAATCATGATGACATACTTGAACGGGCGGATCACATGACTATGGCATTTCAATCCTTAACATAGTGGTATGAAAATTTAGGCAACATATAGCACATTTGAGCAATTTATCATTTCTAAGAACAATTACACAATTTCTATTTCCATTTTCTTCATTAAGTCCATTTATCCCTTGTTTAGTCATTTTATCAAACACATAGCATGCAAGGTTCCTTAATGGTTCATCTTCTTCTTTTTAGTGCCTACTTTCCATCCAAAAATCAAGGTATGTTCATTATTGGTAAAGTACCCATCCACCATTTCCATCACACACATCACCCAACATACACCTCGGCATCCAATCGCCACATCAACCCCCACACACATCCATACCTTTTTCTTATCTTATTTAGGTTCATTGGAGATGATACATTTTATATGGGAGGCAAACATAATAGCATAAATCACATTTCATAAGGAAAAACCTAGATTTATTGCTAGGGTAAGTTAGTAGGGTGTACTAACCTTAAATCAAGGCTTGATCCTTGGTAGAAACCTTGATTGAAGCTCCAACTTGAAGGAAGAACACCTTTGCTTGAAGGAGACTTGAGTTGGGGAAGAAACCCCTTTCAAAAACGTGCTTGGGTTGCTGCCCTAGCTTGGAGAATGGAACCCCACACGAGCTTGAGTTGAAATCTTGAAGAAAATGTGCTTGGGGACGATCTAGGGTCTTCACCCCTTTGATTTCTTCTCCAATGGAAAACCCTATTTGCAAATCCCCTTCTCCTCTCTCTCTATCTCTCAAAATCTCTTAAGTGTTGTGAATGAAGCCCTAAAGGCTCGGGCAAGCCTTAAGGAGAAAGGGTTTAACCCCCAAAAGACGATAAAGCCCTTACTGAAATTTCTGCAAAAAAACGCGAAGATCGAGCGATCGGTGGTTATGACCGATCGATCGGTTGCCTACCGAGCGATCGGTGTTTATGACCGATCGACCGGTCAAAAACTCACTCTCTGGAAAATTTCCCCATACAAAATTTCTGACCGCGCGATAGCTACCGATCGATCGGTTATGGACCGATCGATCGCTGACTGGACCGAGCGATCGGTTCTCTGTATGTCTGGACTGTTTTGACCATATCTTTTGACTCGCTCGTCGGATTTCGACGATTCAACTTGCGTTGGGTTCGTCTTTCGAAAACGCACATTTCTGACGTTTCGAAATTTCCGATTTCTCCCTTATTTATTAATTAGACTACAAAAACGGCCAATTAGCTACGAAGGTGCTATTCATTAAGGATGAAAAAGTCCGGGGTGCTACAAGCTAGCATGGCTGCTATCCAGTCAGAGACTAGAGAGTGCTTCCTAAGGCTCCAATCAGCCACTTCTGAGAGATTTGCAACTCTTGAGTCTAGGATGGACAACATCCCAGGGGAAGTGAAGAAAAATTCTAGATCATTGAGCCCAGATTGGATGAGATAGAAATATCAGGAGAAGTCACCAAGAATAGGATTGATTCAATCCTATCTCTTATAGAAAGAAAAGCAGTGGATTCAATGGAGCAAGGACTTCAATTGAATGATTTAGTAACAATGATGAAATGGAAAGTTGAAGGGACAGAGAAGCATCTAAGACATCAAAGCCCAGCCATTGATCAAATGTCTTCCCTACCCAAGAACCAAGCTCCAATCATTCATCAGGTGGCCTCCTAAGTGACCCAACTCTCCATTGAGGTTTCAAACGTCAAGAAGTAGTCTTTCAAAGTGGTTAAGCCTAAACCTCCTAAATCATCCAAACTTCATTCCATTCTTCCCTCCTCAAATGAAGTTTCCAGCAGCAGTAACTCAAGTGGAGATGGAGATGAAGGTAAAGAAGAAACTCAAGAAGTTCAAAAGGATAAGGATGAGGATGCAGGTCCATCAGAGGATATTTTCTAGAAAGTTGCAAACCTCATAAGGAAGCAAAAGCAAGATGGATTATAGTTCTCATTTTTTTTTGTATTTTTGATGTTGACATAGGGGGATAAAAACTGACATGTAATGAAATGAAAAATTGATATGTAATTGAAAGTGTGACTAATTTGATATGTAATTGAAAATTTAGCTGTTGACAATTTTACTGAAATGAAATTGAAACTTTTTGACTAAAATGAATGAGTTTCATTTTTTTGTATCTTAGGCAGTAAAGTGAAATCATTTAGCTTATCTCATTTGTGAAAATGAATTGATCATATTTGTTGAAAATTGAACATTTGATAAATCTTGTTATGGAACTTCTCTTGGTTCAAAACCATATTTTGTTCAATTATATCATGGAACTTCTCTTGATTCAAAGATCATCTCATTTTTTTTGGTATCATAACTGGTTGTTTACTTAAAACTGATTTCTTGTAATTGATAAGATAAAATTACCCTTGTGGAGCTTCTCTTGATATTATTCCATAATTATACACCTATTAAACCTATTTAAAATATGCATCTAAGTAAAAATTACTTAAAATTTGTATATGCATATATTTAGGGGGAGCTTACCTCATGTTTTTTACTTAATTCATAGTCTGAGGGGGAGCTCAATCTTATTTCATTAAATTATTATGTTATCATCAAAAAGGGGGAGATTGTTAGCCTCAAGGTTACAACCTTGGGTACCTTTGCTAATTTTGATAATAACACAATAATGAATGTGTTCAAATGCTTTAGCATTTCAGGTTCTAAGGTAGAAAGCACTCCAATCATGGTAAAAATATGGAAATTATCGAAGAGCAAGTTCAATTCAAAGTATACAATTGAAGACTCAAAATAAGACTATAGTCCAAGTCGGGTCCCTGAAGACATATCAAATCATCAAGACCCAAGATCATCTCTCAAGTAGTTTGTAACATTGTATTTTTTATTGTTGCATTGAGAGTGGTTAGGACTAATGTAAAAAATCCTCAAAAGAATGGTAGGTTGAAAGCTTAAAGATCATAGATTGACCATAGGAGCCTATGACACTTTTTGATAATTACTCTAAGGCCCTAAGGATTAATAAAATAATGTTAAAACATAGCTAATTGACCTAGGAAATCAATCTCATCTCTTTGGTTTGATCCTAGACAATTTAGAAAATCTATTCTGAATTCGTCGACGAATTTTCAGAGCCTTCTGAATTCTGCGACGAATTGATGATAGGAAATATGAATTGCTTACTGTTTTTAGAATTTGACCACGAATTCAAGTGGGATCTCCACTTTGTCAACAAATTGAAGCCTATAGCAAAAAATAGTTATAACGGCCTAAAACGCATTTAATGCTCATCAACGGCTATAGTGGATCGAGTGCTATAAAAGGAGTTCATTTATGAACTAATAACAACTTTTGATCATTTTAATAACTTCTATTGATCACTCATTCATTGTTCTTGATTTCATACTCACTCACATACATAGAAATCTCAAAATCTCTCTTGAGCTCATTCAACTCCAATTTCTTTTGAGAGACTTTATTAGAAATTTTACTCCACTCTTATCCAGCTCATTCAATGAGCTTTTATTTCGGATTTCCAAATCTAAACTCATTTATTGAGGTTAGTCAAGAATCTAGGATTCTTGCACTGAAGTTGTTGGTTCAGTTTTAGCAAGAGAGTGAGGTGCTTTTGCAAAGTTTTAACTCGGCCTAAAAGAGAGTTTGAAAAGATAATATCTCGACCGGCAAGAGAGATTGTAAAGGTTTGGGCTCTACCAGTGAAGAAGTCTGTGCGATTAAGGAATTGTGGTGAATCCTCTAGCTAGAAGCTTGAGGCGAGGAGTAGGCTGGAATTGCTGAACCTCGTGAACAAATTCTAAGTTTGCACTTTCTTTTCTCTTCTCTCTTTTAGTTCAGTATTATTTCTATTTATTTGTTAGTTGCAATTTAAATCTAATTCCGCACCTTGGACTTAAAGTTCATAATTTTTAAATCTGCCAAAGATCCTATTCACCCCTCATTTAGGGTCATTACCTGGCCAACATCGATATACATAGGTCTTGGCTCTATTTTTTTTTTTGTTGGGCAGGTCTTCGCTCTTGGGTGGTCCGAATTGCATGCCCAAGTACATGAGAAAATAGCACCTAAGAGCCTATTCCCATCATTTTCTGCAATCACTGACATGGGATGGCATCCCTCATTGTATTTTAGGGACATAGGAACATTCGCTTCCAAGTTGAAAGCTGACTACGCGATCTCATTGATTCACATCTTCCTTTTTAACACCTACTTAATGTTGTTAAGATTCACTCACCTATTTAAGGCTTATCCGTCAAACATTGTTTTTTAATTAAAAAATATTAATCATAATTTATATAAGCTTAGCCATGGTTAAAAAGGGATTAAAAAAGTCAGGGACACTGCAATCAGCTGGATGGAGACCGCAAGGTCCCCTTATTAGGACTCTATATTATATGCAATGAAGCCAATTCCACCTTCTAAGGCTCTAGGAATTTGGTTAAATGGTCGGAATAGTTCAGTCATGTATAACCTACCCATCTATTAGGATCGTCCTCGTCGAAGCCAAAAATCAAGGCAAATAATTTGATCTAGGATTTTGGCTCCTCCAATAGTCTCTTGATATTGAAGAGGGGATAAATTGATACTCAGGTACCCATTTAATTGGTGTCATCTTATTTCATTTCAACCTAGGCAATTTTCGCAAGATTTCGGCTAGAATCCGACCTTGAGCCTCACAACCTTCCTTAAAAGAGATCAGATCTCGCCCCCACCTTATGAGATCATAGCCAATTGCAATTCAATTCAATTGCATATGTGTCAAATATGGATTGAAAGAGAGAAAAAAATTTGATTTTGATTTTACCGAGTTCAATTGCACCTTGATGTCAACATGTATCCTTTTTAACTCATATTAACTGTTATTAAGATTCACTAATCTTTGGCTTCAACAATCTAATTTTGATTTTCATGAAAAAAACTTTTTAAAAATAATTTAACCCTAAGGTTAAAAAGTCTTAACCTTGGGAAATTTTTTAATATTATTTTTTAAAAAACCACATATAGATTAGGGTTAGTAAATTTTAACCATAATTAATAAAGGTTAAAAGGACAACGTGTTGACTAGTGAGTGCCAAATTCAATTGCGATTGGTTGTAATCCAATCTCTCCTTGATAATGTTTGCTCTGATACAAAATAGTGTGATGCTCGTGTGATCACGATTTGAATATTCATGAAAAAAAAGGAGATGGCCGGTTCAAGGCAGTCAAACCTCTTATGTTTTCTTAAAACAATTTAATTAGAATCATGTTGCTTAGTATTGTGACTATAGATCTTTATGACAAAGCCCCCTCCTATAAATCCTCCATTCTAAACATATATATATATTTTTGGAACTCGGGATGTCCCCAACCCTTTAGGTCAGGACTAATCCCCGAGGGTGCAACGTCAGTTTGTAACCCACCATGCTAAATAAGTCTGGGTCCTGCATGGGCCCAAAGTGAGGAGTGAGAAGTGGAACCAGGACCTCCACATGAAGAAAGGCCCAAGAGCCACTCGTCCACTCCTTTGGGGTTTTACTCTAAACATCTTATCTCTTATTAATTAGAATAGTTTTACTCTAAACATCTTATCTCTTATTAATTAGAATAAATACGGTTAAAAATAACATCTAAAAAGCAACTACTAATATGTCATGTATATGTTATATATGAACAAAAAAAAAAGAAGTTACACAACAACCCTATTCATGATAATGGGACCTATGGGTATGTAGGAATTAAAATATCTATAACACCACATGGAATCTTGAGTATATCATACCTAATTATAAAAGATTTTTAATTAAAATATCGACACGTGTTCAAAAATAAGCTCCCTCTAGAAACACGTGTCTTTAGTCATGTTGTAGGCACATGAAGGAGGTGTCATAAGCAAATCTATCTTCTCTAAACCGCAACAGCAAAAGAGTACACCCCTCCATGTCTTCTGCCTTTGAATAACAATCTGAAGTAACTCATGTATTAAAAAACGAGAAGTTATACCGTACTACTGCAGTCCACAGCATTAGAGTACTTCCGCACACAAATTGCCACGTGGTATAATTGTTCCGTACGATAGGATACTTTTATATGATTTCGAACCCAAGATAGGGTGTCCCCGACTCCCCGTGTCCCCTTTCTACCCCTCACTGGAAACACTCGCTATCTTCTCTCTCTGTCTGGTCAAGAAAGAACTGGAGAGAGATAGAGACCGCCCATTAGTTCCATACAAAAGCCTCCATTTGCTTTCTCATTTATTTTTTAAAAATAAATTTTTTTTTTTTCTCCAAACCTCGATCTTCGTGCTAAGTTCTTCTCCTCTTTCTCTTCCTCTCTATATCTGTCTCATCTTGTTCTTCAGTTCTTCATTGCCTTCATTTCATGCCTCTATTCTTCTCTGATATTTCCAAAAATACAAATCTCTCTTTCACAGAAACAGACAACATGGATTCTTCTCAAAACTGGCTTGGCTTCTCTCTCTCCAACCACCACCACCACCAACAACAACACCTTTCAGATTCATCTCATCTCTCTCTCTTTGAAGCCTTCAACGCTAATAATCACTGTAACTCCTCTCTCAAATGAATTCTTCAAACCCCATTTCGTTTCCGGTTTCAAACGTGTTATTAATCGTTTTTTTTTTTTTTACTATTGTAGGTGGAGTTGATAGAGTTCAAGAAAATGGAACCAGTGCATCAGATCTGTCGATGCTCACCTCTGGTCCGAAGCTTGAGGATTTCCTCGGCGGCTGCGGCAGTACTGGCGCCGGAGCTGGAACGTCGTTGGGTCAGTTTACCATCCAGAATCCGGCGACGGAATCTAATACTGGGATTTATGATTCAGAGCTCAAGACAATTGCTGCTAGCTTCTTGCGTGGGTATTCGACGGAGACGACCGGAATAGAGAAGGCGGTTGTTCCGGTGGAGTCTGCTCCAAAAAAAGCCGTTGATACGTTTGGACAACGAACTTCGATTTACAGAGGAGTTACAAGGTATTATTAAATAAAAATTCTTGGAAAAAAAAAAGATTATATTTTGTTTTTCTAAAAAAAATTAAGTAAATAAATGGTGTAATTTTGCAGGCATAGATGGACTGGGAGATATGAAGCTCATCTTTGGGATAACAGTTGCAGAAGAGAAGGGCAAAGTAGGAAAGGACGTCAAGGTAATTTACAATTTACCTTCATTTCATTAGGGTTTCAAGTTTCTCTTGTGTTTTTGCTAACGTGCGCCTGGCGAACCAAGAATGCTATGAATACTCTCACAATTCAAAATTTTCCATACTCTCTTCCTTTTAAAATTCTAATAATAAAAAGGGTGGGAGAATGGAAATGCGAGTGTGGTTAGCATTTTAGTCAAACCTGTACATAGCGTGACCGGAATAAATGGGCGTAAAAGAATGTAAGGGTGTAAATCCCAAGATAAATGGGTTATGGATTTCATCAAACGGCTCAGATCGTCTGGCTACGGATGGGGGGCAAGACGCTACAGGCGCGCATTAGCTGTTTTGCAACCATAGCTTCTGTTTCTAACGTGGTTGTTGTTTCTTTATGTGGCATGTAAATGTTGAATGATTGCTGCAACAATGGACGAAATTAATCATCATTTTTTCCAGTTTATTTGGGTGAGTTCTTCTTGATTTTTGGTAATCATCATCATCATCAAGTATTCAAGTTCCAGATGCTTAGATTCGATTCTTGTTTGGATGTTTTTTTTAGGTGGGTATGATAAAGAAGATAAAGCAGCTAGAGCTTACGACCTTGCAGCTCTCAAGTACTGGGGTCCGACTACTACTACAAACTTTCCGGTGAGTTGTGTTAGATTCCGGCGAGTTTTTTGGAATTTTTTTTAGCTCGTTCTAACATCTCTGTTAATTAATTTGTTTAAGGTCTCTAATTACGAGAAAGAATTGGAGGAAATGAAGAACATGACTAGGCAGGAGTTTGTCGCTTCCCTTCGAAGGTAAATACTTAATAAGTAATTACCATTATTTTGGGACGGTGGGTTGTTGTTATTTAATGGTTATATTAAGGTATATGAATTAATATTGATTTTTCATTTATCCTTTCTTCAGGAAAAGTAGTGGGTTTTCTAGAGGAGCCTCCATTTACAGAGGAGTTACAAGGTCTGTTCCATTGGATTTTGTTTTGGAATTTCTTGATTTGAAAACTTAGGATAATTTCTCAAATGGGTTTTTTTATTTTTTTTGTTCTTTTGTTTTAGACACCATCAACATGGTAGATGGCAGGCAAGAATAGGAAGAGTTGCAGGAAACAAAGACCTCTATCTAGGAACCTTTAGTAAGTATTCCTATATATTGTAGTTCTATATATCTCAAGATAATCAGATTTTTTTTTTTTGTTGATCTGTAAATGGTAGTTAGTGTTAATGTAGTGTTGTTCTTGATGATTTACAGGCACCCAAGAAGAAGCAGCCGAAGCATACGACATTGCTGCTATAAAATTCAGAGGCCTTAATGCGGTAACCAACTTCGACATGAGCCGATACGATGTGAAGAGCATTGCCAACAGCAATCTTCCCATCGGAGGGATCACCGGAAAATCCAAAGCATCGTCTGAATCTGTTTCGGAGAACAAGAGTAACGACGGAAACCGGTCCGATGAACTCGACCTCTCGTCGGCATCGTCGGTGTCTTTTGCATCACAACCTTCATCATCTAACCTAACTTTCGCAGTACCCATTAAGGCAGACCCATCAGATTACTGGTCTGTTCTTGGATATCAAAACCCATCTATTAGGAACCCTAGTGCAACAACAACTTATTTTCAATCTTCGGGTACACATGGTTCTGCGTTCCAGAATATTTCAAACTACAACATGGATTTCTCTGCTGTTACTGAGACGAATAATAATGGGTACTTTAATGGCGGATATGTTGAACAACAGGGTAGTAATTCATCAATTCCTTTTGCTACACCGATTGCTGTAACGAGCAGCAGCAGCAACAGTTATGATGGGTCGGGTTATGGGAGCTGGGTTGCACCATCTCTGCATGGATTCCAAACTGCAAAGCCGAGTCTCTCAGTATTCCAGACACCCATTTTTGGTATAGAATGACGCAGAGGAGGTGGGAGGGGAGAATCTGATGAATCATGAAGAGGGGGGAAAGGATAGTGGTGCTAACATGCGCAGTAGAAGCGTAGTTACTGAGAAAAGATTGAAAGGAACTGACAAATCCTTTCAAAGGAGCAGAGATCTGACAGAAGACTAGCAGAAATCTAAATTACGACCATGTTATTTTTCTCTTTTACTTTTTGTTACTGACATGATTTACATGGGTATAATGTGAAAGGAATCCTTTGCTAATCTCTCTCTCTCTCTCTCTCTCTCTCTCTCTCTCTCTCTCATGTTAGAGCATTCCTAGCAGCCTCACCATATTTCACTCATCAAAAATAGCCAAAACCCACAAAACCGGTTTTGGCGAGCTATTTTTTTAAAACACTCTTAACAGCCTCATCATTTTAATTTTAAAAAAAAAAAAAACAACAAAGATAGAAGTAATATTTTATCATTTGTATGGAAAAACGAAAAAAAAAAAAAAAATTATTTTATTGTTTGTGTTGGAAGAAAGAGAAACCTTATTTTATTATTTGTGTGGGCCCAAGGGTAAGAAGATTTAACTTTGGTGAGTCTTTCTTCATTCTGTTGAGGCTGCTAAAACTCATTTTAACATTTTTTAAGTCTTTTGGCTCACCAAAATAACTTTTTGGTTATTTTGGTGAGGCTGCTAGGAATGCTCTTAGAGCATTCCTACTTCCTATCAGCCTCACCAAATTTTACTTTCCAAAATAACCGGGACTCACAAAAATTTATTATAGGGAGTCACAAACGAAAAAGAAAAAGAGAAAGAAACATTATTTTATTGTTTGTGTGTGATCATAATAAAGGATGGTAGAGAAACCTTTATTTTATTATTTGTGTGGGCTTACAAAAAAGAGAGAGTAAAATTTTAGCTCCGGTGAGGGTACAGTATTCACCAAACTTCAGTATTGTACACTCATCAAATCCAAATTTTTATTTTGTTGAGTTTCGGTGAGGCTGTTAAAGAGTTTTTAGTATTCACCAAAATAATATTTTGGTTATTTTGGTGAGGTTGCGAGGAATGCTTTTAGAGTGTTAGATATGTGTGGCTTGTTATGATTCTCAAAAACATCTCGTGAAGAGAGAGATTCAACGTGCCCTTGGTATCTTGGTAAGGGGGAGGTTTGTGACTTTGATATCGTGGCAAGGGAATTTTACAAAGAGAGGCCCTAAATCATTAGTATATAATTAGGTTTTTCTTTAGGGAAATGCTATTGAGACCGCGTTAGGCCGAGACCTCGTGCCCGAGCACGGGATCACACGAGATTTCAGGTGGGGCCCACCATGTGAAGATGGGCTCCACCTGAAATCTTGTGTGATCCCGTGCTTGGGCGCGAGGTCTTATTAAGGTGTACTAGCCCTACTCTCAAGCCAAAAACTAAATCCTTCAAAACCGAGGGCAAGTGTTGGTTTTGGGGTGAAAGCAAGCAAGGACATGTAGGGAATCCTGAGAGTAGGTTGCACGGTTTTTTTTTTTGGGTTATAAAATCTTGAACGCTCCTAATGAGACTGGATAGTTTTGATTAGGTCAAGACCGTTCGTATTTTTTGGTGAAAGTTTTTTCATCTTCATGATTTAGGTTAAATAACCTGAATCATGTTATTTTAACTAAACCCACTTAGAATAACATGATTTAGGTTATTTTACATTATTTTAACTAAATCCACTTTGATTAACATGATTTAAGTTAATTTATGTTATTTTAACTTAATCAATTAATTTGTATGTTTCACCTATAATAACATAACCATAATGTGATTCATGTTATTTTAACTGTTTTAGTTAAACTAAAATAACATGAATTAGGTTTCACGGGATCGATAAGTGGTCAGTGAGTTTAAACTAGACGCCTCCATCAATAAGAACAGTCGATTAGGGCCGAGACCATATTGCCTCGGAAACTTTATCCTAAAATCTTCGGATCCACACTGTAAGAGGGTGGTTGCAAAAGAAGGCTTCAGTTTTAACTTTTTGTAATTCTACGTATATGGTCCTTGAATATTCAGCTTTTTTTTGGGCCCTAGATGTTTTTTACACGTCAACAAAGGTTGAGAAGGTTCATTCTACAAAAAGAAAATTATTCTATTTTTCATTGTCTATCTTTTTGTCCCTTCCATTTTCTTCTCCTGTCTATTCTTCATTACTTCCGCATCAAACATTTGTTTTTTAGTCATTGTTATTCCATTACGCCTTTCTCACCCATTCCAAAATTTATGGAGTAGGTCATGGTTGGAGCCACTGGACAATGAAGTTGATGGAGTGTGCGTTCAATTTCTATGCTAGAATTGGATTTTGCTCGGTCAATTGCAAATCTTTCAAAGACGCAATTGGGGTATACAAATGTCAAACAATCTTTGACTTTACTTTTTGAGCCATTAAAATGATAAAACATCTTCAAGTGTTTGGCCCATCTTACGTTTATTGAAAAATTTGGAATAAATAAGATTGGGGTTAGTACTCCTCGAATTGAATTTCATTCGCAAAATAAGACTTTCTAACATCATTTTATTTAATGATATTTGTTTTCAAATAGTAGGCCTACTTTATAGAGATTCAGATTCTCTAAAAATGGAGATAAAACAAATAGTCAAAGTTATTATTTACCAATACGCTAAAATGTGGCTACATAGAAATCGATTGTTATTTTACAGCCTACTTCATTATTGGCAAAAATAGCAATCGACAGTCTAAAAATAGCGATCGGTTATTGAAAATTAGCAATTCATAAAATATGTTCTCTTATCTCGAATATGGATAAATAGTGATTGGTCGCTTAGTATTGGCCGTTGATCGCTATTTTGCAATTACTAGATATTGGTAAAAATTATGACCAATTGGTTAAATTATGTGATTGATCATTGAAAGTTAGCAATTGGTCCAGAAAATAGTTCTCATACCAATACGGATAAATAACGATCAATTGCTTAATAATGATGCTCGATTGTATAATATAATCAATTGTCAATATTAAACAATCATTTGCTATTTATCCGCATTCAATAAGAAAATATGTTTTTATTTTAGATCTCTCATTTTTAGTGACTGATAGTTAATTTTCAGCTGCTGATCACTATTTTACTAGAAATCAAGTAGATACATAATACAAATCAACCAATAAATTTAATTAAACGATTGCTATATATCAACACTCGATAAGAGAACTTATTTTCTGAAATTTTCTGCAATCGATTGCTATTTATTATTATTAATGATCACGTAGTGATCGATCATTATTTTTAGTGATAAATAGACTTTCTAAAAATCCCTAATGTTTTGGTGACATGTAAAGAGACTTAGAATTTCTTTTTTTAAAAAGTAAAACAGAATATTTAAGTGCTATCTACTTCTTGGTGTCATAGGTTAGAGCAATTTACCTTTAAAAAAACATTTGTCTTTCCGTGTGTATTCTAATTTTTTTGGTAGAAAATCTCCGAACAAGGATCCACTGTAAGAGGGTTCTTGCAAAAGATCCTAAACCTTAACCCTAATTTACTTTCCGGTGCAACATAAAATAAAAATTAAACTTAAGGAGGGGAGCATGAATCTTAGGAGGTCAATGTTGACATATAATAGCATGAATAGTTTTTTAGGATTAGGAATGATAGAAAAGAGATTCTATTGAATAGATTTGGATGATTATAATGACTCCTTATTAAGGATTATATAGAGATGAGTCTCAAGATAGAAGCAGTATCACATCATAATCAAATCTAAACTTAATCAAATCTAAGATTTGATACTAATCTATTTCAATTTCAAATCTACCTAGATATGAGATGAGATACAGTGTATCTCATCTCATTTTATTATACTACTCTGTATTCTCTAAACCTATCTCTAATACCCTCCCGCAATTGCATGGTCCTTTGAAAAATGGTTTTGCAATTGTTACAAATAAAAAAATTAGTCCGAGATCATTGAGATTTGTTGAAAATTCGTTGAAAAATCCAATTGTACATATTGGTGGTAACTGTCAGTCTATGAAATCCATCATTGTCGCATCCCACTCATCTTAGGGTCTATTGAAGCCGGTGGTTCACTAAGCAAACTGTCATGATCGCTCTCAATAGCACATAAAGAAAAGCCGGCCAATTGTTTGGAGGAAAAAAAATGAACTCGAAGGTATTAATGATGGAGAGATTTCAACTAGAATTGGTGATGACTACAACTTTAGGGGAAAAAAAATGAGGTGTTGACCGGACAGGCGGCACTGTCACCCGCTGGAAAAACAAGATTAAAGGAAATAAAAATTCAAAATAAGGTCCGATCGACCCACTCTTATACTATGATAGAAAATAGATTCTATTGAATAAATTTGGATGATTACAATGACTCCTCCTAAAGGATTATATAGAGATTACATGAGCCTCCAGATAGAAGCAGTATCACATCATAATCAAATCTAATCTTAATCAAACCTAATTCTAATCAAATTTAAGATTTTATACTAATTTATTTCAAATTGAAATCTACCTACACCACTCTGTATTCTCTAAACCTGTCTCTAAGAAGGAATAGGATTAGTGTTTCAATTTTAAGGTTTTAATTGTAGCTCCAACCTAATTCGCTCTTTATACTACACATAACAATTAATGCCCCAGTGATTTATGGTCTCATCCTTAAGTTTCTAGAAAATATTGACACACCTAAAAAATATGTTAGGATTAGGGTTGAAGGCCTTTTGTAGCATTCTTTTTGCAACTACCCTCTTGTAATGAATCTTTGTTCGAAATTTTACCCCTCAATCCAAGGTCAATTTGACTTGAATGTTGATTATATCCCCTAACTGAAAACCCATTCAAAAACTTTTATTATTTTCCACGGAGCTCACTCTTCGAAGAGGTCATTGAGAGCTCGCTCTTTCAAGTAAGGATGCTCAGTCACACCTCTATAATACAACAAGGCTGCAGCTCGCTGACATATCCTCAGTCATACAGTAACTTGTGATAGCTAACTATAATTGGGGATGGGACTTGGTTTTGCTCTAGCAAGACCAAAACCGTCTTGCTCTCGGTGGGCTTTCAACATGTGGCGATAAAGGGTCGAAGATATCAAAGGAAGAGATGTCAAAAAACAAGGGAGAAAATGAAATGACTTCGCCCTGTTTTTATCGCCACTCGGATGTTGTACATAGGCAAGAGGGTTTTGGTCTTGCCAGAGCAAGACCAAATCCGATCCCCAATAATTGACATTTATTGGCACATCCTTCGTAATCAAATAAACATGCTGCTCACTACCATATCACATATTACATATCATCCCTACTAAAGGAAGGTTGTATTAGGAAGTAAGAAATTTTAGTAATGTAATAGTTTGCACCTTAAGTTTATTATAAAATTGAGTTTAAATATGTATTAGAGCTCCCAAAACATACCTTGTTTAAGGAATTTTCAATAAATATTTATAATTACCAATGTTTTGGTAGCTCTGAAAATCCAAAGCTCCAGTTCATATTTAAACTTCATAAAATAAGTATTGTGCTGGTTGTACTCTCTCTTTGCGCATTTGCTCCAATAAGAGAAGAAGAATTTTTTCTTCCATTTTGAGAGCGAATGCACAAGGGGAGAGTACAGCTAGCACTCCACTAAAAGCTCATCTCTTCACAAATCACACCCTCTATGGGCAGGGGCGGAGCCACATGGGGTCAGGGGAGCTAAATCCCCCTCCTAAAATTTAGAAAAAAAAATTTATATTACAATTAGCAGCTACATCAGGGAGAAAGGCAGAGCTGGGGACAGGTTTCTAGTCCCTCTAAACTTCAGAGAAAAAAAATATATTCGTTACAAATGGACACCAACAGATGCGAGATGGACAATGAACTTGGCCCTCCAAAAAACAAAATTGGTAGCCGCCTCTCAAGAAATCCTAGCTTCGCCCGTCTATCTATCGGCTAATTATCTTCCATCCTCTCTGATTTTTGGAAGATTAAATCGCAGGAAAACAAGGAAAAAATGGGACAATTGTACAAACTAAAATATACGGTTCCTCCTGTTTATAAGTATATAAGACAGAAGCAAACACTATCGTGATGTGTTTTTTGAACTTTTGGGGTGTCTCT
The DNA here is from genome assembly GCA_015143295.1 of Tetracentron sinense. Classification (NCBI taxonomy): domain Eukaryota; kingdom Viridiplantae; phylum Streptophyta; class Magnoliopsida; order Trochodendrales; family Trochodendraceae; genus Tetracentron; species Tetracentron sinense. The sequence goes on along the minus strand of CM026559.1, from coordinate 22,305,862 downwards.
TTCTGAGATTCATTTCAAATCTGGTCTTTTCTTGTCGCTACCTCGCATGGATGATGTCCGTCTTATACCTTTCGGCGCTTATTCGAAACCCCTCCCCACCATTTCCTCTTATTTCCTCTTATTTTGTTTGACCATTTTTTGACTCTTATTAGTTTACTATTTTTTATCTCTATCTATTCCTTTTTTTTCTTTTTTAGGTCTGAGACACAGGGTCAGGCCACAACCCCGGTTAGCATGTTAGTATCTGTTCCAAGTTAAAGGCGGGTGGAGAGTGCGACCCACTCTCACCCTCTCGGGAATGGAACCCCGAACCTCCTTCTTAAGGACAGGATACACCTACCTCTGGGGTATTCCCAGGGTGTATCTCTATCTACTCCTAACTGAAAGGAAAATAGTCACCTCCTCGGGCCGAGGAGGTGACTAACCGTCTCATCTCATAGTTTTGGGGCCACATGTCCCCTTTTTATTTCCATTAACTATGGTTAAGATTCAATCACCCTTAAGGTTCATACATCTACCCTTGGTTTTTAGAAAAAATATTTTTTAAAAATTTAACCACAGGAGGTTGTTAATTTTTTAACCATAGTTCAAAGGGTTTGTGAGAGTGAAGGAGGAATATCCCCTCCTCGGCACGAGGAGGTGACTATTGCCCGTACTAAAATAGACAGAAAATACCATCTATAATAAAAATTGATATTCCTCCAAAAGGCAAAAAGGAGAAAGGGACCGCATCAGCTTGCAAGCTGACTGCGCGGTCTCATTGATCCAAACTCTTTTTTTCTATACCCACTAATTGTGTTCACCCTTAGGTTCATCCATCTATTCTTATCTATTCCTAGTTTTAAGAAATAAAATTAAATAAAATATTAATAATAATTTAATTAAGTTTAACCATGATTAAAAAAGAGTTGACAGACATGAGGACACCGCGGTCAGTTAGGAAAGGGATTTTGTGGTCCCCTTTTAAGGACTCGGAAAGGTAAGGAACAAGCTGATTGCACAATCTCATTGGTTCACACTCTCCTTTTTAACACACTAGTTATGGTTAAGATTCACTCACCCTTACCCTATGTTTGGTTGTTGAGAAAATAAGTGAAAACATGGAAAAGAAAAGAAAATTGGACAAAACACAACTAAAAATTGTATTAGAAATCCAAAATTTTCTTTTCTTTTTCATGTTTTCACATATTCTCTCAACAACCAAACATAGCATTAGGGTTCATCCATGAACCTTATTTTTTCAATAAAATAGAAGATAATATTAATTATAATTCAATTAAGCTTAACCATGATTAAAAATAGGTTAAAAGGGATATAGGGACACTGTGGTCAGCTGGGAAGGGAAACTTGCGGTCCCCTTCTCAGGGCTTGGCCGAAAATGTTAGGGGTATTTCCCTTGGACTCTGTTTGCTTGGGAGGAACAATTGCGGAAAACAAAAAAATTCTTGAAAATATTTTTCTTTATTTTATGGAGAAAATTTTCCCCTCATAACATATGATGGTATTGGAGAAAATTTTGCAATAAAAAATTCATTTTTCAGCACGCCAAACAAAACATGTAATATTTTCTCCAAAAATAATTCCATGCACTTATTTTTCCTCCAAACAAACTCAACCTTAAGTGCTATGACAAACCTAATCGCTAAAGCAAGCGACAGGTGGGTTCATTTGAAGGCTGAAGCCCGCTAGTTTGCATCAAGCTAAAAGGCAAACGGGTGATGAGTGTTTTGCTTTATTTGGATGCAAAAGTATCGGGTTAAAGTAACCCACATTAGGCTTAGATGTGAATGTGAATATGAATGTGAATGTGAATGTGGCTTAAACAATTCAGGCAATTACGTCTATCATTAAACTTACAGATAAATTAATCGCACGGTTGATATCTTTTGATCTCTTGTTCAGCCTAGGGGATCTTAAGTGGGACCCACTGAATGTGTGTTCGGATCAGTGCATGTGTTCCACGTGTGTTGTCATGTGACCTCTAGGCAGGGATTGCAAGACCATGGTGAGCAGACCCGACCCGCTGATATACGGGTTTTAAAATTAAGACCTAGTTAGGAACCCAGCAACCCCAACAATCTAGCTAGACAAACTTGTTGAAATATGTAAAAGATTTTGCTTCTGAGACCGTCTAGGGCCGAGACCAGGACAGAGATAGGATTAAAAGATTTTTCGAATCCTGAGTTGTTTTTTTAACACCTTTGAATCCCGGGATTAAAAGGTTTTTTTGAATCCTGAGTTGTTTTATTAACACCTTTGAATCGCATGCTGACTGTGATCTTGGGATGGTCTCGGCCCTACACAGTCTCAGAAGTAAAATTCATATATAAATTAGTTATATTTATGCTATAAAAATCTTTTTACTTAAAATTTGTTTGACAACATATATTGCATGACCGACGGGGTTGACGGGTCGGGTCAGAAATTCTTATCCATACTCTAGATTACCCTATTTTCAATACATCCTACCCAACCACCAGAATCAGAAAAAAATTTAGATTATACAAGTTGGTACTAAATTTACTCTAAAGAACAAGCTCCTCCCACATGCCATATCCTGCAAAGGCTACGTTTTAAATGCCATTATAAACCATTAGTCAAATGTAAGACTGTAAAAGATCCCTCTTTTCTCTTTTGTTTCTTTTATAACTTTGTGGGGACCTCCTTTGTTTGAGCCTAGTCTCTATCCATGTTTCCCTTTTGTTTGCGAAATGTCGGCCACACCACCTGTCCCCCACTCTATATATATTATTTCTTCCTCCTTTTTTTATTTCTTTTTGATATGTTGCTTTGACTGTGAGATTCAAATATCACTATTTAGCTGTTTCTTAATTATAGAGGAATTAGGGTTTGCCTTCTAGGAAGTGAACAAGATATCGTAAATCAAGGACATAGATGGGTATCTTTTAAGACTATCTTTAATTCTTTGTTTTCTTATGCTTGTTTTGATAATAATATAAGATATAATCATATGTTTATGAGGTCACACGTGCTCGACTGGCTGGGTGTTCGGCGGAGCGTGCGGTCGGCCAAGTCGCCGTGATCTCTGACTGCAGGTATTCTTAGGCTGGAAGGGATATGGAAGTGTGTCTTATTGGATGAAGAAATTAAAAGAAGATGTGTGTATGTGGATCACGTGCAAAAGGGTATCAAGAACAGTTGTTCCTGGGTCCGGTGAGGGAGACTTCTGAGGTTCAGTCAAATGGATATATGGAGACAATAATCTAACATAATGCATTCATATAAGGACATAATGATAATAGACAAATGCTTTTAAGATCTAACATAACATTGGGTCGTGTTGCTTTGTCAAGCACAGCTTTAAGTAAGGACAATCCATCAATGTGTCTTCAATCTGCTCTATCTATTTCATTTCCTCATGTGTGGGGGGGGGTTGTTCAGGTTCTATTCCCATGAGTGATAGTGTGGCGTTTAATAGGCCCTCATCATGTTTAGCTCGCTTTTAAGTTGGGCAGCATGACTCTCTAACCTACTAACAACTGCAGTGCCCTAACCGTATTCGACTGAAAAATAAAAAGGCTTCTGTATTTATTTCCTTTGGGTGGGTAAGGGGCAAACATAAGTCCAACCCTAAGAGTATGAATTGTTTTTCCATGGCCCAACCCAACTTTACTTTGATAGGCTCAATTGGGTTGGGCCAGGTTGGTTCAGGTTCAACTTGTTTAGTTTTATATCAAAAAGGAACATTATCTCTCTCTCTCTCAACCAAATCAATAAATAATAATTAGCAAAATTATTTTTTTTGGGGTAAGCAGAAGAAATGAAATTAAAGACCACAAAGATAGATGGAGGTTGAAGCAAGACAATAATTTAATACAAAGTTAAAACAATCGGGCAATTCGTCTTTTTGATAGTTTTTCTGAAAAATATCATGTAATATGTGTATAGATGGTTGAGCAAGACTTGAGCGAACCCCTCATCAGGTCGTCTTAAGATTTTTAATCCCAAGTGAAACCCAAAATTTGAAAAGTTCAGCCCAAGCATGCCCATTGGTTGGGTTGGGCCAAGCCTACTCAACTTGCACCACGACGTATTGGCACCTAGTTATTTAAACCCAAACCCTCCACCTGTTTGGTTGGAACATTCTCTGAGTCAAATGTCTAACTTGGGACACTTAGTTTGGATTGCTGGACGTGGCCAAGGGCAGAGCCACATGGTTAATTGGGGTGTAGCCTGGGAGAGGGGCGGAGCCGGGGAACGGGCGACTCTGACCCCCCTAAACTTCCAAGCTTTGGCCCATGAACTTAGCCTAAAAAATAAAGTCGGGGGCTACGCCCCAAACCCCCATTGTTAGCTTCCCTAGAAGAGAATCCTGGCTCTGCCCTAGATGTAGCATAACCCATGTAACTGTTTACGATTTTCTTTCAACTATTTGCAAAGTCAAAATCTAAACCTTTCAAAATCTATAAAAGTCTCGAATGTAAGCTCAAAGTAGGTCTATATACTTTTAAAAGGAATATAAGATTGAAAATAGTATATTAAAATTAATAATTACTAAATATAAAAAAAAAAAAAAAATTGTAAGAAAAATGAAGGTATTGGAGCAGAAGTAAGAAAAATAATAATATCCATGCGCACATGAAAAAACACATGTTGCCGATTCAACAACTTTCCATAAAGTCGGATCTTTTGACTTATGTGTAGGAAACAGCATAAAATAATAGAGATTAACTATCAACAGGAGCTCGGTTAGACAGCCAACCGGAGCAACCCAAATTTTTGTCTTGGGAAGTGGTAATTTTGTAATTATACACACAAAAGAAGGGTAGTTTTTAACAGAACAATATTTCCATAAATTCCCCTTCTTAAGGCAAAATTTGAGTTGCTCCGGTTAACTATTCAATCGGAGCTCCTGTTGATAGTTATTCTCAAAATAATATAATCTAAATTAAAAAATTTATTTGACATGCTTGCATGTATTTGGAGATCCTCCTTTGAGAGTCTTCAACTCTCTCCTCTTCTAAGTTGATTGGGAGTTTTTCTTTCTCTTACGCTTTTGTCAAGGATTGAGAGTTGGGGCCTCATCCTATTTACAGAATCCCGGAGGACCCATCAAGGATTCTAGGTCCGTACAATCAAGGATGCTTATGCCATCAAAATAATGAAATGTTAGTGCATGTCTAGGGTACACTGAGTCTAATGTAGCTTAATGATCACGATCTCATGATTGAACTCTTACGGGCATGCTTCGCTCAAAATAGATCCGGGATTTTGACAAATCAAACCCGTGATCATTGTGTGATTTCAAAATCTACGTAAAGAGAATTTATAATTGCTTGGTGCTGTTTAAAAGAATATATATTTATATATTATTTTCTTTAATTTTGTTATATATATATATATATATATATATATATATATATATATATGTCATAATTTGACATAACTGGCCAACCCAGCTAACTCGAGGGCTCAACTGATTTGGACCGCCCTACCCCTTGACTGGTTACTAGTGTATGTCTCATTTTCTGGTTTTCAAAACATTTATTGTCACTAATATTTATGAGATCTGATCACAAGCAATTGCAATTGATCTCAGGAGAGTTCAATCGCATATGTGTTGCTTGACTATTGGTAGAAATTTTTTCAATTTTTATTTTTCTGCATTTTTTTCTTCTTCTCCAATAGTCAAGAGCCACATGTGCGGTTGAACTCTTGAGTTCAATCACAATTGGTTGTGATATCACAATGTTTATAAGTGCACGTGTATAGAGACCCAAAACTTATTTTCCTTGAAACTTGTGCACATTAAATGAAATCTAGAGTATCGTGTTCAAAACATTACACTTGATATCAAATTGTGTTTAAGTCTGTTTGTTTAATGTTAAATGATGATTAACCATGTCTAAACAGGTCTATGTAACGTTATTTAAAGTTTAACTATGGTTAAAAGTGTTACAAGATCAATGGTTAAGGTTTAAAGCAAAGAAAATAGCCAAAACAGATAAAAACATAGCACACCGGTCAACCGCACCCAAGATTGGTCGACCAACGCAACTCAAAAATTTGTATGGGGATTTTTGGCTGAGAACAACACAAGGACCGGTCGACCGCTCTCATGTGGATTTGGCTAGAAATCCCTAATTGAGTTAAGATTTCGAAATTGGAAGGTTTGTAAGGGACTCTAGGGCCCATATAAGGACCTTAACTTGTGAGTTTTAGGTTTTAAAATCATTCTAAGACTTTTGGAAATCCCAGAGAGAGTTCAACCTAGGTTTTCAAAGAAGGTTTTGCAAGAAGGAGAATGAGAAGCTTAGAAATCACTCTAAGGTCATTCTAAAGCGAAAGATAGTAGGGAAACAATCATGGAAGGTACCATGTACTGTACTTTTAATGATGTTATGTTATGAATAAGATTTGGATATGTTTGCATGGATTCTCATGTTTTGTCTAAGAGAATGGTATGATCTTGTATGATGAAAATGGATGAGATCTAGGATTTGTTATTGATATTGGAAGAATATGATGATATGTTGGTGTTTTATGATTTTCAATTAATACTAATTTGGTGAATTATTATATGATGATCGAAGGAGGATTTTAGAATGATAATTATTGGAGTGTTATACTAGGAAATTGATAGTCATGTTTATATGTTCTAAAATACGATAAACCATGAGATTGATAAGTATTATGATATGATGATTATATGCTAAATTATGATTATATGCGAAATTATGATTAACTATGCATTATGATGGTGGAATTTCAAAAGGTAAATATTTAGAGGATGATATCAAAGCCTTGAAATTGTAATCTTTAGTTATATGGGTGACTTTGGTGGAATTCAATGTATTGATATCGGAATCTAAGGGATAACCCTAATGAAACTTGATTATGACACTCAAGCACATTGTTCACGGCATGGTAAGTTGTTAAGGACACAAGTCTCACATGATCATGCATGGAAATGAAAACTAACTTAACACTTGTAAGGATCTTGAAATCTGGTACGGACCTTATTGCCTGCAAATTGGCATGAACCTTGGTATGGAAATCTGGTATGAAATCTAAATTGACATGGATCTTGAACCCTGGTATGGACATGATAACTAACTATGACTTTTCATGCATATGCACATGTCTCTTAAGTCTTGCATGGAATGATGGTATGGACATTGCTCTTATGTTTCCGCATTCTGATTATGTAAAGTATGGATATGTATGAAACTGCAAGATATGTTATATTGTTATTTATACTTTACATACATTGAGCTTCATTTGTTCAGCTGTACCTTTATGTCAGTAGTTTTAGGAGGGTTCGATATATGTGCTCTACGACCTTGGATTGAAGAGGAGTACGAAGAGGAACAGGAGGGTGATTATGTCAAAGAGGAGATAAATCCAGATTATTATTCTAATTATCAATCTTTAGATAATTTTTTTTTTCAGTTGAAAGGAATGTAATAAGAAAATTAAAGATATTGCTTAGGTTTAAATCTTGTATACAAGATCACAATGGATGATCAGATTATTATGTTTAGATTGATTATTATATCATCAGCTTTTGATGATTATTCTTATTTTATGGATTATGTTAATGAAAAAATTTTCAATTGTACAATTAGTATGCCTTCATTGCATGGTTATAGATATGGAACGCAGTCTTATGGGTCCAAAGTCCTATTTGACTGAGATGGAATTTTGGAGCACGATAATGTGAAAAGCCCACATGTTGTGACTCAAGATAACCCCTCGGAGTTAGGGATACTTTGACTCTTGATGTGCTATATCCGATACCAAACCATCCTGTATAAATATCCAAGGCATAACATAGCAGAAACATGAAATAGTGCAGAAGCGTAAACTTAAAATTTTCTTTTATACATATGACTGTATTCTAAGTTTGTACAATACATAAACCAAAACAAGAATGGACATGTCCATTCATCAAAATACAAATATAATCTCTCTCTCATACACTCTTAATAATATTCAGGATAAGGCCACTTGTCAAGGTTCCTATCCTCTACTGGTTTAGCCTATGTCGGCTCTTCCTCACCATAGTCCTCCTCAACCCACGGACTGGGATGGCAAATATCGAACTGACCTGTTGACATAAAATGTACAACTGAGCATGAAATACTCAGCGAGTACAAACTACCAACTAACAATGCTATAAAAAAATAATATCACATGCAAGTACTTAAAGGAATACCATTCATAAAATTCTAGCTTAAAACCCATCATAGAAAACCTTTCGTCAAATCTTATCTTTCGTGGAAAACAAAAACACCTTGTGTATGCCTTATGAGTTCTTATTAGTTCTTATGAGCTTATGAGTTCTTGTGAGTTCCTTGTAAGCTTATAAGTTTTTATGAGTTCCTTGTGAGCTTATGAGCCTTGTGAGCCTTATGATCCTTAAAGACTTATGCAAGATCTTAGATATGATTCATGGAGCTTGTGAGCACTTATGAGCCTTGTAACCGATCTTAGACTTATGCATTTCTTATGAATTCTTAGAAGTCTTGCGAGACTTGTGATCCTTAGAGTTTATGCAAGATCTTGGACATGATCCTTGTGAGCATAAAGTAACCAATCTTAGAATTACCAGCCCAAAGTTTGGCCTTGTCAATGTTTATGAACATCTCCTTCTTTTAAGCACCCAATTTTTACACTCCCTTAATCATGGTTAAACACTTTAACCATGGTTAGTCACAAACACTGGCCCTAGGTAAACCCTAGTAAAACCTCTAGTAAACTCTAGTCAAACCCTAGTTAACCCCTAGTCTAACCCTAAGGCCCAAGAACCCCCAAAAACCTAGGCTAGAACCCTCTATGGGCCCAAGCATAGGCCCACAGACCCTCAAGACCCGTTGGAGTGGGGTCTACACCAAGAATTTTGAAAATTTTTAGAATGGCGGTAATGTTAAAATTTTTAGAATGGCGATAATAACATTACCGCCATTCCCATTAATAGAAATTTCTACAGTGTGTGTAGGCCAATAGGGACAAGGTGTGGCTTGTTTTAGCAAAAATCTGAGAATTACGGCAGAAACTCTACCGCCATTGTTGGTTTTCTGGTTTAGTGCGCAGCTGGCACCCCCTAGCCTCTTCAGCTCCGCCTCCCCAGTGTCCAGGACCATTCTCTTAATCTCCAGAATGCCCCAAGTCCCCTCAATCCTATAAGACCCCCCTCCTCCAAGCTTAGAAGCCACTCGAAAACCTCCAATATCAAAACTTATGTAGGATTTCAGCCAACTTAAACCCAAACCCCTCAGACTCTTGTCTTCCATCCTGATGTTATCTCAAACCTTCTAAGAGCTAGCCAAGCCATTCCCAGGCTCTGCCACTGTGCACCAACTCACCACCGTGCACCACCCCTAGCCGTGGAGTTTTGCAGCAGAGGGTAGAACCTCCCTCACCCTTCTTTACTTCTGTAAAAACCGGGTAATGCCCCAAGCCCTACTCCAGGGGTCCTCTCTTTCCTATTTTCTTTATCCCTTACTATTTTACAACCAAGGATAGGGGCCCCTTGCCTTCCTTATAGGCAAGAAGGAACCCCTTGAAGTTTTGAATACGGGTACATGACCCCTGCGTGCATGGAACTCCCCTGAAGTTTCCGGGGGACCCTTAGTCCATGAGGGATCCCCTGGAATGGCCCTAGTGCACCCTCAGGAGGACAAATCATTTTTTGAAAACTACCAAGAATTGCGGTAATCTCAGTACCGCCATTCCTAGAGTTTCTGTTTACGGTACCATTACACCCATTTGGGTGGGGCCCTGGTCCATTCCAGGGCCATGGTTGGGTCCCCCTAACCTTCTTCTTTTCACCCGGGTCCTTCCAGGGTCATTCACCCTTGCCTAACCATGGTTAAATGCCTCAAACCAGAGATTATCCATAATGGCAGTAGACTATCTACCACCATTATTTGATTCCATTTACAGTGACTTCAGGCCCACCTTGGGCCCACCAAAGGCTTAGGATGTTCATGAGACTTTCCTCTATCAACTCCATGGGTCCATGACCCCAGGAGTGTCACCCTTGACCTTCCTCAAGCCTGCAAACCAGTTCCAGAACTGTTTGATAATGACAGTAATTCATTTACCGTCATTATTGATTTTCTGTAATCTTGAGCCTTGCACAGGGCCCAGACCAGGTAGGAGGCCATTCTACGTACTACCATGCTATCTGGGCCCACCCTAACTTGTCTAGACCTTTTAATCAGGATTAACCTAACCCCGGTTAACTTTTAACCATGGTTAAGCACCCCTTAACTCTTGAAAAAATCTAAAAATTTCAAAAACCCTCAAAATTTACATAAGTGTCCAAAATGTTTCTGCTTTGGCCTCTTTACCATGGTTAGCAGCCCTAACCATGGTTGACTTCCCATTTAACTCCGGTTAGCAACCCTAACCTCGGTTAAACACTTTTTTGGCCTACCGGGCTTAATCTCTTAGCCAATTGGGCTCAATCTTGGCCTACGGGGCCCAACCTTGTTACCTTCAAATGTGATTAGTAATCCTAACCATGGTTAGTTTGACTCTTAACCTTGGTTCGCTACCCTAAACTTGGTTAAACCTAACCTTGGCCAACCGGGCCTAAATCTTAAGTCTACTAAACTTATCCATTGGCCTATCGGACCTAATTTTAGTCTACCGGACTAATCCTTAGTCTACCGTACTAACCCTTGGCCTTCTGGGCCTAAACCTTGCACTTGACCAACCCGGTCAACCAAACCCTAGCCTCCAGGCTAGACCCTTAGCCACTCCGGTGCACACACACACACCCCTTAGCCTTGGCACGGGGGGCCCATGTATCAAAACTACGATCGGTCTGATCTCACCCTTGTGAGTACGTAGGCAACCCAATCCGGATTCGACCCTAGTTAGCTTTCTCTTTCTTGAGTTAGTATTACTCTAAACACTTAGGCATTTGAACAATAACTTGATTTTAAATTGGCTTAAACCTAAAAAGTAGGGAACCATTGTAAAATAGAAGTCCTAGGGTGCCTAACACCTTCCCCGGATTTAACTGAACCTCTTACCTAGATCTCTCCTACAGACTAAGACCTTATCCATAACCCGGGGACTTATCCATTCTGAATGAATAGGTGGCAACTCTAAATCACAATTAGTGAGGTGAAATCCTGTGCTCACACTTCTTATGAATTTTCCTTTGAAAAACATTTCTTATGATTCTTGAAATACCATGCTTATGAGAAAACCTCGATCAGGTAAAACATAGAGTGTGTGGAGTGCTTATGAGCATCATAATATACATGGAAAGCTTTAAACATCCACTATATGTTCATACAAGACATATTAACATCATAGTATACTTAGAAAATTCCTAAAACAGAGAACACCTTCATTCATGGCATTACATTGCAATAATCTTGGCCTTTAAGCCTAATTCATCTACATCATACTTAGAATCATAGTTTGTTGAAGGAAATCACAATCATATACAAGCATAATATATATTTATCCTTTTATTGAAAAACCTAATCTTAAAACCCTTATTTTCAACATTGAATCATAATAAAGTCATCTAGTAGAGTGTATTTGCAAATCCAACTTGTAGACACCCTGTGTTTGCCCGAACTATTCATGTTCTTATACTTCTCTTACTTTTTCTTCTCCAAGGCAAGGCAGACTCTACAAGATCACTTTAAACCTCGTTCACCCATTTACAAGCATCCCACCACCTAAAGATCACTCAGACCTTAAATCCAATGTAGGGGTATTTTAGTCATTTAATCATCCAAAAGCGAGACCGGACCCGAGGTAATAATTCTGAATTTTTATAAACCCTATGGGTTCCATTTTGTCCCTTAAAATCGATTTTTGAATGGCCTAGAGACCAAATCTTCCATTGCAATGGCAGTTTCATAAATATTTAAATCTGAAATGGTTGTAATTATAATACAGTCATTCCATTTTGGCCTAAAATTTTAATGGCTGTAATTAAATTACAGCCATTTCAAATATTGCCTATTTCTGAATTGGAGGTAAAGTTATTACCGCCAATTCAATTTTTGCCTAGATTCTTAATGGCAATACTTTACCGACATTCTTGACAAAGATTTTTTTTTTTTCAGAGACGGTTAGCACCTTTACACGTTAGAGTGGTGAAATTATCTAAATGTCCCTAATTGGCGGTAATAACTTTACCGTCATTTCAAGAATAAACATATTTTAAAAGATCCCCACTTACATTACCACCATTTATTGGATATTTTCATAATTCAGTTACAAGGTCATGTGCTAGACTCCCTATAGTATTTGGGCACCATATTTGGGATTCAGTCCTAAATGGCAGTAAAAACATCACCGACATTATGAAATTGGCCTATTCTTGAAATAGAGGTAAAGTTATTACCTCTATTTTGATAATTCTGTAATTCCAGCACACACTCTTCTAGAGTATTTTTGTGCTTTGGACAAATTATGCCATTGACAACTTGGAAAATTCCTAAATTATGATCCCCTTTTCATTACCAAAATGTCATTAAATGACTAAAATACCCCTAAGCATGTTTAGTCCCATATTGGAATTGAGAGAGTTTTTTCTCTCAACCTCTCTTTTACAAATACCCCAGCCCTCTACCAATTTGAAACCAACTCTCAACTAGCCAAACCTCTCTCCAAAAAGACTAAGGAAGCCATGCAACTTATAAGGCATCCCAAGTCTTAGAAACTTTTCATTTCTCTCCTTTTCCCAAAGTTCTAAATTTCCCTAAGTTCCTAGAAAACTAGAGAAGCCTTGGAGAAGAAAATCCTTGGAGAAGATAAAATTTTGAAGAAGAAGAAGAGATTGAAGGTGTCCTAGGAGAAAAAGCTTGAAGAAAGAAAAACAAGGGGGTCTCCAACCCACATAGGTAGGCCAAACTTTTTCATCTTTTACATTTGTGCTAATTCTCTTCTTAATCCTCTATTTTTGTTTTCTTTCAATAATGTGAGCCTTTAGATAGATTTTGAGACCTATCCCTTTTTTTTCAGGTAGTTTGGACTCTCCTATGATGCGTTTCGTTGATTAGGGGGTTTCAAATGGAAGGAAGAGGGGTAGGAACCTATAGGCATTTTTTTAGAACTCATTCTAGTTTTTTTTCTTTAAATTAATAAAATATGAGCCAAATTGTTGAAAAACTCCCCTTTCTTTGCTCTAAAACTCACTAAGGACCCCCTATGACGCGCTTTGCCAAATTGGGGCTCTGATATCAAGATATAGAGATGCTTCTTAGTTTTAGAACCCTTTTTTTGAATCTCGTAGTTTCCAAATATTTGAGTTTTGGTATATGTTTCCTCTTCCTAAAGTCACTAAAGATCCCCTACGATGTGTGACTTTTTGTGAAAGATAGGAGAATGATGATATTTCCTTTATATTTAGATACATAGGAGTTTTTTTTTTCCATCATTTTTCATGCATGATATTGATGTCTAATCTCTCTAGATTAGAGTTGTTATAATGCTTATTTTGTTATGACATAGTTACTCCTTTCAAAATTTCATCATCTGCATGCATTATAACGATTTTTAATCTCCCTAGATTAGAGTAGTTATAATGCTCATTTTTTTAGTCACTCTTTTCCAAATTTCACCATTTTGCATACATTATATCGATGTCTAATCTTCCTAGCTTAGAGTCGTTATAATGCTCATTTTGTTAGGACATAGTCACTTTTTTGCAAATTTCATCATTTTTTCATGCATTATATCGATGTCTAATCTCCCTAGATTAGAGTCGTTATAATACTCATTTTGTTAGCACGTAGTCACTCTCTTCAAAATTCCATCATTTACATGCATTTTATTGATGTCTAACCTCTCTAGATTAGAGTCATTATAATGCTCTTTTTTTTTTAGAACATACCCACTATTTTAAAAAAATTTCATCATGCATTATAGCAATGTCTAATATTCCTAGATTAGACTTGTTATCATGCTCTTTTTTAGTCACTCCTTTCAAAATTCCATCATTTGCATGCATTATGAGATGTCTAATCTCCCTAGATTAGAGTCGTGATAATGCTCATTCTTTTTAGACTTGAGTTTCCCCGTCTCTTTTTTTAAAATTTCAAATCTAGAGTATTTTTGTACAAGTCAAACTAGAGTCTTATTAGCTATTTTTTTCAAGCCAATCTATTAAATAAACTTTTAGGGAATTTTGAAAGCATAGGTTACTGTCTTTATATGGGTGATCCGGGTGCCTAACACCTTCCCCAAATCACGATAGAACCTCACTTCCTAGAATCTCACCATGGTTTTGCATTGCCCATATTTTTCAAACAAAATGAATTCCGGTGACCAATCACACCACAACTCAATGATTGGTGGCGACTTGGTATTCACCATATTAGTATGCTTTACACGTATTAATACGGAGAATACCCGGACTAGTTCTTTTTTTTTTAAAATCATTTTAAAAGAAATGGTCGCTATATCACACAACTCAAAATCATCCATCTAATCCTCTTTTCAATCTTTGTATCATAACTAAGTTAGATAGCAGTAGTACTTACAAATCCTACTCAAAATCATCTATTTAATCTTTTTTCCAATCTTTGTATCATAACAAAGTTAGGTAGTAGAATGTTCTTACCTTTAAGATTGAAGGAAAAGCTTGAGAAAGCTTGAGAAGATGAGATCCAAGCTTGAAGAAAGGTTGTGGAAGCAAGAATAGGCTCCCCCTTGATCACCTAAGATCCCTGGTCAAAACCCTAGCCTTCCCTTTTCTTCTTCTTTAAATTCTCCTCTTAGAATTCTCATAGGTTACCTTGAGGGTTTATGAAACCCTAACCCATGAATTTGTGGATTTATAGGCAAAGGGGTGGTCAAAAGACCATCCTACCCTTAATAAAATGGTTCAACATACCACACTGGATAAAAGTTCAGGTGCCCGGTTGACCGGCTAGGAGGGGCGACCGAGCTACCTTGGGAAAAACCTTACTATTAGCCCATTTTGGCCAAAAACCATGACGCGCTTTGCGACCAGCCTTGAGGGACAATCAACCGGCCTTGCACAACCAACTCACTGTTATCCCATTTTGGGATTTTTCTGCTATTTGACAACCATCTCTTTGTACCAAAGACCTAACCAGGAGAACATGGTATGCAAGCTCAACAAGTCGATATATGGTTTGAAACAAGCTTCTAGAAACTGGAACCAAAGATTTGATCTTTCAATCAAAGAATTTGGATTCCAAAAGAATTTAGAAGAATTGTGTATATACAAGGACAGTGGGAGAGTGGTAGTATACCTAATTCTTTATCTAGATGACATCCTACTCATTGGGAATGATGTAGAGATGTTGTCATCAGTCAAGATTTGGCTTTTTCGGTATTTCTCAATGAAAGACTTGGGAGAGGCATCCTATATTCTCAGAATAAAGATTCTGAGAGATAGAAAATGCTGAATGTTGGGATTGAACCAAACTTCCTACATTGACAAGATATTATCTAGGTACAGTATGAGTGATTGTAAGACAACCCTCATTCCTTTTAGACATGGTGTCACTTTGTCCAAAAAGATGGCTCCTACATCAATTGTGCCCTTATGCTTTAGTAGTTGGGAGCCTCATGTATGTCATGCTTTATAGTAGATCGGATATCTGTCATGCAGTGGGAGTTGTTAGTCGGTTCCAAAGCAATCCAAGTATCAGATCATTGGGCTGCTATGAAGCACATCACGAAGTACCTGAAAAGGACTAGGAATTATGTGCTTACTTTTCACTTAGAGGAAATATCTTCTCATTAATGAGATTATTGAAAGATAAGGCAAGATATTGTTGTTACAAAGATCAGGTCTCAACTTAATGTTGTTGACCCGATGACTAAAGCTTTATCAGATAAAGTATTTGTAACACACTTAGATAGTATTAGATTGAAATCTATGACACTGTGACTTTTAGGGCAAGTGGGAGATTGTTAGACATGATGCCCAGAAAAGCCATTTAGATTGTAAGATTCTTATTAATTAGATTAATAGAGACATCTTCTTTATCTATTTTAGTATTTATTATGGGTAATTAACCATGATCATGAGATGATCTACACGGTATGAGATATCGATAAAGGTCCATAGGATATATTGTAGGAAAGCTATGTGATGAGACTATCACAGGTAGATATAGCTTTCCAGTTCCTTATACCTTATACAGTCACAAGTATGGGTGAAGCTAGGCACTTCACTTATATGGCTGCCACTATGCTAAGATGTTCTCAATAGTTGAGATGTAGTTTTATCTCAAACTATTGTAGTGGAGACTACACATCAGTATATGGATGCTTAAATGTACACTGACTGATTCCATGCAATGAGAGACCTCTTGCATAAACATACTATCAGATACTTGGTCTCTCATTCACATTGAACAGTTTCAATGATCCTTAGATCTGATGAGTTCATTTATAACTGAGCAGTAATCTGACTGTTTTGATTCCACCAAAGTACTCTCTACCTTAGGGAATACAATATTGTGATAGTTAGATAGTCAGAAAGCTGTTCGAGTCATGATGAATTTCAAACAAGAAATCCATACTCATTAAATTGAGAGATTATCCAAGTTCCGGGTAAGACAGTCGGTTAAGCTTAAATCCTGCGCAGGTAATTTTAAAACAAATTAGTTTGAAATATATTTTTATTAAAATATATTATACTTATAAAAAGATTTTCTCAAAATGTTTAATATGAGAAAATGTTTCTCATAGCTTAATCAGAAGTCTTGGAAACCCAGATGATGTGCAATGGGTTATGAGTTAGATAGTATAAATTATCTCGAAGACCCATTAGGGATAATGTAATTGGAAGGATCAATTGAATTAAAAAGTTCATATGGCGGGATCCTTAATGGTTAATGTTCTTACATTGGGATTCAATTGCAACATGGATATCTCACGTCACTTGTGTAAAGTCCATATTTTTGTATTGGCATATTCCGGTGTCAAAACAAGTGAGTCTAGGCGTCTAGGAGTGGTTTTTGTGTCATTGTCGTCAAGCATCCACGATAAGTGAAGTTAAAGCGCGTTGAAGAATCGCTTGATCCACTCGGATGATCATTTCCTTCATAGGATGGTAAGTGACCTAGATACCATGTGACCATAGGTGGGATTTGACCTAGAACGATCATAACATGATACCTTAGGTGGTAAAAGTGTCCTATTCTAATCATACGGACTCTAGGTGATGAGATAAGTAGTGCAAAAAAAGTTAACAATGCTGAAATTTTTTCAAAAAACCAAGATTGGTTGTTTTGCACATATCTCCCAAACCGTAGCTTATATTTTACTGTATAATATGTCAAATCGACCATGTTGAAAATAGCTACAACTTTCATGAAGGGACCAAGATCTGAAAACAATTTTTTAAACCCTAGGTGATGAGATAAATAGTGCAAAACTTGTTTTAAAATCTGAAATTTTTTCAAAAACCTAATGTTGCTTGTTTTGGGCATATCTCACAAACCGTAGCTCATATTTTGCTCTATAATATGTCAAATCGACCATGTCAAAAAGAGCTACAACTTTTATGAAGAAAATGAGAGCTGAAAACGATGTTTTAAAATCATTTTTAGCCACAGGGTCGACCCTAGGCGTTTTGGGTCGACCCTGAATAGGCAAAATAATGTATGGGGTTTTTTAACAGAATGTTGATTTTCTTAGGGTTGACCCAAAGGGACCTTTTGGTTGACCGAAGGTGTATTTTTGGTTGACCGAATGTGACCCATGGGTCGACCCTGATATGTGGGTTTTGCTAATGTGAATCATTTACTTCCTTCTTTGGTTTTTAACTATTTTAGCAACTTCTAAGCATGGTTTTCACTTCCCTATTTATATAGAACCCTTCCACTTCGTCGAGCACAACTTAGGGAGTGTGTGGAGAGGATTTTTAAGTGTCTCTAGAGGTTATTAAACCCATGGAATATATTTTTCTCCTCCTCTTTTGTTAGTGTATAAAACCCAGAGTTTGCAAGCCCAAAGTTCCAATTTAGCTTGTTTGGACTTGTCCTTTGAAGGAGTCCATCTAGGTATTTTATATAAAACCATCAACCCATTCTGGATAGAATACCTTGGCCAGAGTATCCCGGAGCCTTTGCGAAGGAGATCGATCCGAGAAGGATCGTGGTAGAGTGATTTGGTCGGTGGATTTCGAAGCCGTCAATGACGGAGATCGATTGGAAGATCGTGGACTGTTTTTGAGACACAAAGAGAAGTACAAGCGGCTACAGTTAATCACGGGACTTGAGAATACGTGATGACTTTTCGAGGCGTAGAGGACTAAGAACTGAAGGATCATGGTGTCGAGTCCGAATGAGTCAAGTTCGAGTCTTGTAAGTTCTTGTTTACTTTGTCTTAGTGGATTCTCATGGCTAGACTAGGTCCCGTGGTTTTTCCTAGAAGGGTTTCCACGTAAAAATCCTTGTGTTGTGGTTTGCGTGTTTCTCTATATTTTCTCACTTGATTATCATCTTCTCTTGAGTTAAATAACTTAATTTAAAATCATTCAAAAGGGTAGACAGACTATTAGGGAAACCTAACCAACCCCTTGACTTTGTGAGATTCTCAACTCAAACCATAGATTTGGGATTCACCGAATTTATTATTTCAATTGGTATCAGAGCGGGTTCACTAACTTTTTAGTGTGATCTTGTCTCATTCTTTTCGGTGAATATGAATCTCCAAAGAGATGAAGGATCCATCTCTTGTCCCCCATTATTTGATGAGAATAATTATGCTTATTGGAAAGCTCGAATGAGAGCGTTTCTAAAATCACTAGATGAGAGAGTATGGTTCTCCATTGAACAAGGTCGGACTCATCCAACAAAGACCATAAATGATCAGACCATTTCTAAACCGTCTTCTGAATGGACCAATGTAGAGCTTGAGAGTTGTAGATGGAACAGTAAGGGTCTAAATGCAATCTTCGCTGCTGTCACATTCGAAGAATTTCGACGTATTTCTACATGTGAAACTTCGAAGGAGGCATGAGACATTCTTCAAATCACCCATGAAGGGACTACAACTGTCAAGATCTCCAAACTTTGACCTCTAAGTTTGAAAAGTTGATGATGGATAATAATGAAACTTTTGATAGTTTTTATGCCAATCTGAGTGACATTGTCAATTCTAGCTTCAATCTAGGGGAAAGAATTCCGGAGTCCAAAATTGTTAGGAAAATTTTGAGATCTCTACCTGAGAGATTTCGATCTAAGGTTACCGCCATCGAGGAGAGCAAAAATGTTGATGCTCTCAAACTTGAAGAGTTGGTTGGTTCTCTCCAAACCTATGAGTTAAATCTGAACCCATCTAAGAAACCAAAATCCATTGCCTTGAAGTCCGTCAAGGAATCCATAGATGGTTCAGATAGTGACTCTAAGGAGGAAGAAGAAGAGTTGGCTTTATTTGCAAAGAAATTTAGAAAATTTTTGAAACTTAATAAGAGATTTAATCCGAAAGGACAAAAATCTCATAAAAAGCCCAGGTCCAAGCACTTTGAAAACAAGAAACATTTTAAAAGTGTGGACAGGAAATCCCAAGGTGTTCAATGCTATGAATGCCAAGGCTATGGCCATATTGCCACTGAATGCTCCAATAAGAAAAGATTTAAGGGCAAGGCAAGGGATGACAGTGAATCTGAATCAAAGGAATCAGATAGTTCTTCTTGTGAGGAGACTAGGGGTTATGTGGTCTTCACTGCATCCTTATCTGGGATTGAGAAATCTTCTTCAAATGCTGTGAGTAACCAACAACCTAGTGATGGCGAGGAGGATGATGAGAGTCAGAAGATTCTGAGGGAGAGCTTGAGGCAGCCTATGAGGAACTATTTCAGGAATGCCTAAAGCTGAAAAAGGTTCAGTTTTTCATGTCCAAAAAGATCAAATCTATTGAAATGGAAAAAGATGCCTTAGACCAAGTGGCTTCAGGGTTGAGAGATCTTGTGTCACAGCTTGAGGAAGAGAAGACTTCCCTCCTTTCCAAGACTCAGCTACTTGAATCTGATTTACATGTTTGTCTTGATGAAAAGACAAGTCTTGAAATCAAGTTGACTGATCTTGAACAAAATCAGAGGTGTGGAGATGAGAAGGGAACTCCAGCCAGCTCGAACACTGAGCCTGGTGCTAAAAGGCGCCCTCCTGCTAAAGAGAAAGACCCTTCAACTTAGAAATTCATTCTTACATGTCATAAATGTGGAGTAATGGGTCATATTAAGCCTCGATGTCCTAAACTTCGAAGAATGCCCAATCATGATTTTGAGAACCACAACAACTTTAATGGGAATCTTCAAAGGAGAGTTGAGGTCCTAGTGGAGAAGTCTAGGAGTTTGTGTGAAGATGTAATGAAGATGGCTCACAACTCTAGATAGTGGCATAGTCATGACACTCCTCATGCTAGATATAGAGGAGGTAACAGGGAGAACCATAATGTCCGCCATAATTCTAGGACTCAATCCTGGGAAAGGAGGAACAAGAGGAAGAGTCAAAGGTCGTACCTATCTCAACTAAAACGGTTAGAGACCAAAGGGTCAATCAAACTTCTAAAACCGTTTGGGTGAGAAAGGAAGACTTGAAGGGCTTCACTTAGCCCGTGCTTGTCATAACTTAGGGTGTGCTGTTTATGATATATCTTATCCTAGTTCTATGCTATATGTGTATACTAGTAGTTTTTCTTTTTACTAGTATTTATTTGCTTTGGTATGTTTTTCTATTTTCTTTATTTTGAAAAATCCAGAAACATTGAAAAACCATAAAATCCAAAAAGATTTTTTTTTTCATGTTGCCCCTGTTTGACTTGCATGATCTGCATTCCTTGTGTAATCTTTATTTCTATACATGTCCAGGGTTGAACATGAGTTTGTTACTGATTGAGGATATATCACCTGCATAGTCTCTTGGTTAGGCTGAAAATTAGACCGGTTTTATCTTGAATAGTTAGAGACTTATTCATGTGTATGCTTCACAAATTTCAAATGCACTCTGACTGATTTTATTTAGAGGTCTATTTTCCAATCTATGGGTGTATGACTTATCCCAATAGTGTGACCTTGGATGACCAATCTAGAATGACCATTTTGTTAGTCATCCCCATTTTGTGTATCCTCCATGAGCTAAAATTGTTGCAATGAAAAGAATTACCTACTGGGATAGTGTGAAAGTCACTATTAGATGCAAACAGTATGAAATGGCTACCTAGGCGGATAGTAGGTATCTATCTGGGTCACTAGAGTGAAAGCTCCTGCTGCTAATAGCCAGGACTACCTACCTAGATAGTGTGAAAGCCATCATTGCATGAAAAGATATGATCAGATAAAAATCATCAAAAGAAATCTTACAAACTGGAGGTATTTGACCAAAAATAAAAGAAAAATATTGAGTCAAATAAAATGGATAAAGGAGAACTAAAATGTAAAAAATCATCATATCTGGATCTAACTAGGTTTGACTTCTAAGATGTATGTCTTCGGGAGTCCGCTTAGTGGTTAATGTCATACCCTTGGAAAGGGAAAGAAACCTTGATCTAGTATCTTGTCAGACCACCACTACACACAATGCTTCACTTTTGAACTGTTCACTAAATGTGTCTTAGTGAATTAGCTATGCTTTAGCATTACATGAGATTTAGTTAGATGGGTATCCTCAGTCAGACTAACTAATCATGTTTTTCATTGGATTTGTAATTTTAATTTACTACTACTTGAAATACTTTTGATGCATGTTTGTGTGGCACATGATATTTTTTGTAATATTTTTTGTGTGTGTTTCTTTCTTTTGGCATAGGTCTAGCATAGGTGCCATATTTTTGGTGGAATCCTTGATCTTAGGGGGAGAAGATCAGGGTGAGTTGTTGAGAGGGAGTTCTGTGCTTGAGTTGTTGAGGGGGAGTTTGTGCGTTATATTTCTATCTCGTTCCACGGTTTTTAGTCCCTCATTGTCTGTTTTGATTGGTTGTACTGTGATTGCCTTGATATTCCACTTTTGTTAAATTGGTATATTTTTTGGAATATTGGCTTCCTGCCTTCCTTTGGCAATTGTGCCAAAAAGGGGGAGAATGTTAGGGTAGCATTTCCCTAGTTCAATACATTTCTTGCCTCACTTGTGATTACTTATTTTCATATTCCACACATGCTTCACTTGGTATTTTGTTTTTGAGCATGTGCAGGTGCAAGGTTGCAGCAGACTGATTTTCGTGGCAAGAGCTTAAGAGTCTTAAATTAAGATGATTTGTCGACTGATGTCATGTAAGAGTGTTGGAGTCATGTAATGTCCTAATTCACTGTTTTAATGTGTTTGGGTGACTTTGTGTTAAGTCATGTACTTCAGTTTGGTTTTGCTACGGAATTGCCAATGAGAGAGATTGTAAAGTCCATGTTTTTGTATTGGCATATTCCGGTGTCAAAAAAAGTGAGTCTAGGTGTCTAGGAGTGGTTCTTGTGTCATTGTCGTCAAGCATCCACGACAAGTGAAGTTGAAGCGCGTTGAAGAATCGCTTGATCCACTCGGATGATCATTTCCTTCATAGGATGGTAAGTGACCTAGAAACCATGTGACCATAGGTAGGATTTAACCTAGCATGATCCTAACATGATGCCTTAGGTGGTAAAAGTGTCCTAGTCTAATCATACGGACTCTAGGTGATGAGATAAGTAGTGCAAAACAAGTTAACAATGCTGAGATTTTTTCAAAAAACCAAGGTTGCTTGTTTTGCACATATCTCACAAACCGTAGCTTATATTTTACTCTATAATATGTCAAATCGACCGTGTCAAAAATAGCTACATGAACAAAGGGACCATGATCTGAAAACGAAGTTTTAAAACCTAGGTGATGAGATAAACAGTGCAAAACTTGTTTTAAAATCTGAAATTGTTTCAAAAAACTAAGGTTGCTTGTTTTGGCCATATCTCACAAACCCTAGCTTATATTTTGCTCTATAATATATCAAATCGACCACGTTGAAAAGAGATACAACTTTTGTGAAGAGACTGAGAGCTGAAAATGATGTTTTAAAATCATTTTTAGCCTCAGGGTCGACCCTGGGCGTTTTGGGTCGACCCTGAATAGGCAAATAAATGTATGGGGTTTTTTAACAGAATGTTGATTTTCTTAGGGTCGACCCAAAGGGACCTTTTGGTCGACCGAAGGTGTATTTTTGGTTGACCGAATGCGACCCATGGGTCGACCCTGATATGTGGGTTTTGCTAATGCAAATCCTTTCTTCCTTCTTTGGTTTTTAACTATTTTAGCAACTTCTAAGGATGGTTTTCACTTCCCTATTTATATAGAACCCTTCCACTTCGTCGAGCACAACTTAGGGAGTGCGTGGAGAGGATTTTTAAGTGTCTCCAGAGGTTATTAAACCCATGGAATATATTTTTCTCCTCCCCTTTTGTTAGTGTATAAAACCTAGAGTTTGCAAGCCCAAAGTTCCAATTTAGCTTGTTTGGACTTGTCCTTTGAAGGAGTCCATCTAGGTATTGATTTATATAAAACCATCAACCCGTTCTGGATAGAACACCTTGGTCAGAGTATCCCGGAGCCTTTGCGAAGGAAATCGATCCGAGAAGGATCGTGGTAGAGTGATTTGGTCGGTGGATTCCGAAGTCGTCATTGACGGAGATCGATTGGAAGATCGTGGACTGTTTTTGAGACACAAAGAGAAGTAAAAGTGGCTGCAGTTGATTACAGGATTTGAGAGTACGTGATGACTTTTTGAGGCGTGCATGACTAAGAACTGAAGGATCGTGGTGTCGAGTCCGAAGGAGTCAAGTTCGAGTCTTGTAAGTTCTTGTTTACTTTGTCTTAGTGGATTCTCATGGCTGGACTAGGTTCCGTGGTTTTTCCCGGAAGGGTTTTCACGTAAAAATCCTTGTGTTGTGGTTTGCGTGTTTCTTTATATTTCTGCACTTGATTATCATCTTCCCTTGAGTTAAATAACTTAATTTAAAATCATTCAAAAGGGTAGACAAACAATTAAGGAAACCTAACCAACCCCTTGACTTTGTGAGATTCTCAACTCAAACCATAGATTTGGGATTCACCGAATTTATTATTTCAACTTGCAATTCCAATGTCATTCCTATTTAGGGTCAATGGGATAACATTGGGTAAACCAGGGTTAGAATGTCCCAGAGCAATCTGTGGAGATGCTCATATAAGAAATACAAGCTCAATAATAGATTAAATGTTAATCTATAAATTAAATGATTAAATGTTAATCATTAATAAAATGGATTAAAAGTTGATCTATGGTTTAAATTAATTGTTCATTTAAATTAAAGGATAATATTTATAA
The DNA here is from genome assembly GCA_015143295.1 of Tetracentron sinense. Classification (NCBI taxonomy): domain Eukaryota; kingdom Viridiplantae; phylum Streptophyta; class Magnoliopsida; order Trochodendrales; family Trochodendraceae; genus Tetracentron; species Tetracentron sinense. Next base: position 22,281,610 of record CM026559.1, on the reverse strand, counting down.
TTATTTAATTAACATTAAATAAGGGGAAATGGGTTTGACCCATATCCATTAAACCCATAAAATATGGAGCTTATTAGTGGGCTCAAGCCTATGGATTAAAACCCTAGGGTGGGGCACCCACTTAATTGGTGTTTCTTAATTGGATTAGGATAATGTTAGTTGAATAATTATTGTTTATTAACTCCTTAAATTATGGGATTAGATTCCAATCTTGGTAAACAAGAAACAAAGAGAAAAACATGGAGTTTTATTAAAACTTGGAGACCGAACCTCTAGGGCTCACGTCCCCCATTAGCTCATGCTCATCCCATTGTGGGGTTTCCTAATTGGATTTTCATTCCTAATTGTTAGGAGTTTGTTAGGTTGTTGGGATTCCTAAAATCTAGGAATTAGTTACACCCCCCCTTTAATTATGGAATCCTTTTAGGAAAAGGAATCTCAAATTAAAAGGTTTGTAACAACTAATTAATTATGAATTAATTGGAATTCAATTATTTAGTAACTATCTAAAAAGGGATGTTTCCTAATTTGTGTAGGATTAGAATAAGATTCTAATCTCTATAAAATCCCCAACCGTAGGAGAAATAATTAATCATTAATTTTTTTCTCCCCTCTTCAAAAACCATGAGCCTCTACAAGGGAGGTCTCTCTCCCTCCAATTTCATGAGCCCTCCCCTTTGGTGTTTTCAAGTTTTGAAGCTAGGGTTTTGAACCCTTAGTGTTTGAGTGATAGAAAGTCTACACCAACATCTCTTCTTCTCTTCTTTATTTCTTCAAGACCAAGAAAAGATTCAAAGGCTTCGTGGGGATAGTGAAGAACAAAGATCGAGCTTCAAGTATTTCAACGAGAAATCTCTAGAAAGAGTTCTGACGGTTCGAGTTGGTTTTTGCTTCACCGGTGAACATCATTCACCAAAGTAATTATCTAAACATATAGATAGAATTATTTGTATTCTATGGTGTAAAGATCCTCGGGATCCAGTATTCCGCATAAATTTTTTATCTGGATTCCCTTCAATACTCCCCATAGAAGGTATCAAGGAATTCTCCCCAAGACCATGACTCTCCTGCCCTGACAATGTCTCTCTGCCTCAGTGCAGCTCTCCACCAATGATTGGTTTCACCTTCCATCATGAAGGTAGCCCAGTCTACTCTCTACTCATTTGTGCAGCAAAGAGCATGGAAGATCTTCTCAAGTTGCATAATTCATGCCTCTACAACCATGGGGTCTGAAGTCCCATAGAAGGTAGGAAAATGGAGCCTTCAGAATGCCTCGAGTCCTGAGTATGATGTGTAGGAGGTGGATGCACCAGCGCAGTAGCAGCAGTAGGCTGTCTGGCTGCTAGCATGGTTATGGTCTCGACCATAGTATTTAGCAGCTGAGATATGTCAGGCTATTCATCACCCGGTGGAGGGTCTCCTCCATTACCGTTACTCCTAGTCTGGTAACCGCGACCCCGATCATCACGTCTCATGATAAATCCTGAGAACAGTAGCAAAACATGAGTCTGACTTGGAAACCAAACTTTACCGAACATAATAATACATTGAGCATAAAACGTTTATAAGACATAAAGCATAAATCACTGCATACCACTCATAACATAATAACATACTTAAGGTTAGCTTGCTAAGACACAAGATTGGTTTAGTTTTACCCGGTTATGGACTAAGACTAAATAATCAGTCTATACTTAGAATGCGACTCATTCCTCATCCTAATGTCTTTTTTTCATCTAGGTATCGGATTCTAAGTGACCCTAGAGAACCTAATGTTGATACCAACTCTGGTATTAGACTTATCATTTAGAATTCACCTGAGTTCTAAGTTCAACTCAGAGAACATTTTAACTTAGGGACTTAATGCCTTGGCTCTGATATGATACCTACTTTGGTATCATACATAAAGTTATAATTCATCTCAGTTCTAATTTCAATCCAGAGAACCACAATAACCTAACCCTAGTGAACCTAATGCCTTAGCTTTGATACCACCTCTGTCGAGACCCAAAATACCCCTAGGAGTTAGGGATACTTTTACTCGTGATGTGCTATAGCCGATACTAAACCATCCTGTATAAATATTCAAGGCATAACATAGCGGAAACATGAAATAGTACGGAAGCATAAACTTAAAATTTTCTTTTATACATATGACTATATTTCAAGTTTGTACAATACATAAACCAAAACAAGAGTAGACATGTCCATTCATCAAAATACAAATGTAATCTCTCTCTCACACACTCTCAATAATAACCAGTATAAGGCCACCTGTCAAGGTTCCTATCCTCTACTGGATGAGTCTTTGTCGGTTCCTCCTCTTCGTAGTCCTCCTCGACCCACAGACTGGGATGAAAATTGTCGAACTGACCTGCCGAAATAAAATGTATGGTTGAGCATGGAATACTCAGGGAGCACAAACTATCAACTAACAATGCTATAAAACAATAATATCGCATGCAAGTACTTAAAGGAATACCATTCAAAAAATTTATGCTTAAAACCTATCATGGAAAACCTTTCGTCAAATCTTATCTTTCGTGGAAAACAAAAACACCTTGTGTATGCCTTATGAGTTCTTGTGAGTTCCTTGTGAGCTTATGATCCTTGTCAGCCTTATGATTCTTGGAGACTTATATAGGATCTTAGCCATGATCCATGGATCTTGTGAGCAATTATGAGCCTTGTAACCGATCTTAGACTTACGCATTTCTTATGAATTCTTAGAAGCCTTGCGAGACTTATGATCCTTGGAGTTTATACAAGATCTCGGACATGATCCTTGTGAGCACGAGGTAACCGATCTTAGAAATATCAACCCAAAGTTTGGCATTGTCAATGCTTATGAACTTATGCTTCTGCTTATGAATTTTCCTTATAAAAAACCTTCTTATGATTCTTGAAATATCATGCTTATCAGAAAACCTCGGTCATGTAAAACATAGAGTGCGTGGAGTGCTTGTGAGCATCATAATATACATGAAAAATTCCTAAAACAGAGAACACCTTCATTCATGGCATTGCATTGCAATAATCTTGGCCTTTTGAGCCTAATTCATCTACATCATACTTAGTATCATAGTTTGTTGGAGGAAATCACAATCATATACAAGCGTAACACATATTTATCCTTTTATTGAAAAACCCAATCTTAAAACCCTTATTTACAATATTGAATCATAATAAAGTCATCTAGTAGAGTGTATTTGCAAATCCAACTCAAAATCATCCATTTAATCCTCTTTTCAATCTTTGTATCATAACTAAGTTAGATAGTAGTAGTACTTACAAATCCTACTCAAAATCATCTATTTAATCCTTTTTCCAATCTTTGTATCATAACAAAGTTAGGTAGTAGAATGTTCTTACGTTGAGGATTTAAGGAAAAGCTTGAGAAGATGAGATCCAAGCTTGAAGAAGGGTTGTGGAATCAAGAATAGGCTCCCCTTTGATCACCCAAGATCGCTTGGTCAAAACCCTTAGCCTTCCCTTTTCTTCTTTTCTAAATTCTTCTCTTAGAACTCTCTTAGGTCGTCTTGAGGGTTTATGAAACCCTAACTCACAAATTTGTGGATTTATAGGCAAAAGGGTGGTCAAAAGACCATCCTACTCTTATTGAAATGGTTCAACAGACCAAACTGGACAAAAGTTCGGGTGCCCGGTCGACTGGCTAAGAGGGGCGGTCGACCGACCTTGGGGAAAAACCTTATTGTTAGCCTATTGTGGCCAAAAACCATACAGTCGGTAGACCGGCCTTGAGGGGTGGTCGACTGGCCCCACACAACCAACTCACTATTATCCCATTTTAGGATTTTTTGTGATAGTCGGTCGACCGGCCTTTGCAGAACTTGGCCATTTCTCTTTTTTTTTCCCCCCTTTTTCACACTTACAGTGATTTCACTCTTCCTTTAACTTACTAAGAGTGCTTCCACTCTTTTTCTTTGGCTTAACACCCATATACGTATATATATTTTTGGTTCCAACTCCTTTTATTCATAATTCACATCATAACACATAGAAGACCCTTTTTGACAAAAAATCACTATTCACAAACACTATTCACCAACTAGGTGATTGGGTTTCTTGGCTCTACACCACAAGTGTGAACCCACCGTTTATCCCGGCTTCAAATACCAGATTTCTAAATTAGGGGTGGTTAAGGAACTTGGGTGCTCGTGAATAGCTCAAGCTCAGCTCGATAAAAGCTCGAGTTTGTTTGTTTATTTTATTTAACAAGTCAAGCTTGAACACATTTTGAAGCTCGTTTATTTAATGAGTCGATCTTGACCACACCCCTACTTGGCTTGATAAAAGCTCGTTAAGGGTGAAAGAGCTATGGGGTCATGTGTGTTCCCATTCACCAAAGGGGAGTTTAGTCCTATGTTGGTAAAAGAACAACGGCCTAGAGAAAGTTGGCCTATAAAATAGTAATGAGAGAGAGAGAATGAGTTACAAAAGTTACCAATTGCAAGCCAATCCAATAGAGGTTGGCTTTGCTCTGAAGCTTGAGTTGACGAGCCGAGCTTGAGCTTAGCCTAAGTGAATTATAATATTTTTTTATATACTCGAGCTGAGTTGAGCTTAATTTTATGATACATTTTACGAGCCGAACTTTAACACAGGCTAAGGAGTCGGAGTCAAGTTTGAGCCGAACTTGAACAACTGTTGAGTGCAATAAGTCGAGCCTAAACACTGTACTACTCGGCTCGGCTCAGCTTGATAACACCCCTACTTCTAACCAGTAACCAATGAACAAATACTAACACTGTTAGCCAGCGTTGTGGCCTAAGAAAACCCTTAAGTGTACCTAAACCCGATCTACGAGCTAATGAACCCTAACCCATATCAAATTGGGCTGGGTTGGATTCGATTCCTCTACTGCCTAGCAAAAGGGCAATCTAAACTGTTTACGTCGGGTAACATTTCCAGTGCTTTCCGAAATAGAATTTGATCTGGAGTCTTGGGCTTTGACTGGGTAATCTACTAAGATGTTGCCATTTTAAAAATGTGATATTATTTTAATATTCAAAAATAATTTTCAGTTAAATACTTTCTTTAAATTTTGAAAAGTTGAGGGGCGCTTTTGAAATTTTTGAATGTTCTATGAGTTTTGCATAAAACATTTTGAAAAATCAAATCGAATGGCACGAAATGGAGAATGGGTGTATCCAAGCCGAGATGGCTCCTCGACTTGGTTTTATCCAGCCAAAAATGTCACTTTGAAATATCAAAATTCGGTGAATCCCAAATCTATGTTTGAGTTAATAATCTACAAGTTCGAGGTGTTGGTTAGGTTTCCCTAATAGTCTGTCTACCCTTTTTGATGTTTTTAAATTAAGTTATTTAACTCAAGGGAAGATGATAATCAAGTGCGGAATAAGGAAAACCAAGCAAACCACAACACAAGGATTTTTACGTGGAAACCCTTCCGGGAAAAACCACGGGACCTAGTCCAGCCATGAGAATCCACTAAGACAAAGTAAACAAGAACTTACAAGACTCGAACTTGACTCCTTCGGACTCGACACCTCGATCCTTCAGTTCATAGTCCTCCACGCATCGAAAATTCACCACGTACTCTCAAGTCCCGTGATCAACCGCAGCAGCTCGTACTTCTCTTTGTGTCTTGAAAACAGTCCACGATCTTCCGATCGATCTCTGTCAATGACGGCTTCGGAATCCACCGACCAAATCAATAAACCACGATCCTTCTCGAATTGATCTCCTTTGCAAAGGCTCCGGAACACTCTAGCCAAGGTGTTCTATCCAGAATGGGTTGATGGTTTGATATAAATCAATACCTAGATGGACTCCTTCAAAGGACAAATCCAAACAAGCGAAATTGTAGCTTTAGGCTTGCAAACTCTAGGTTGAAGGAAGCTAACCAAGGGAAGGAGAACAATAATATTCCAGAGCTTTTATGAACTCTAGAAGGAGTTAAAAACCCTCTCTATACTCTCCCAAAGTTGTCTCACACGAACTAGAAAGGTTCACCATAAATAGGGAACTCAAAAACCAAGTATGGAAGTTGCCAAAAGTGAAAAATAGCAAGAAAAATGAAAATAGGAAAAAATCTCATATTAGGGTCGACCCATGGGGCACATTTGGTCGACCGGATGGTGCCTTTCAGTCGACTGGATGGTCCTCAGGGTTGACCCTCACAAAACCTACTCTCTGCCCAATTTTGTCATACAAAATTTTCTATACCCAGGGTCGACCCTGAGGCCAACCTGAATTTCAAACTTCATTTTTGGGTCTTATACCCTTCATAAAAGTTGTAGCTCTTTTTGATGCGGTCATTTTGACATATTATAGAGCAAAATCCAAGCTACGGTTTGTGAGATACACCCAAAACATGTAACCTTGGTTTTTTGAAAAATTTCAGATTTTAAAACAAGTTTTGCACTGTTTATCTCATCACCTAGGGTCCGTAAGATAATTCTAAGTCAAATCCCACCTATGGTAGTATGGTATCTAGGTCACTTACCATCCTATGAAAGAAATGATCACCCGAGTGGATCAACCGATCTTCTTTGGGCTTCATCTTCGCTTTGGCATGGATGCTTGAAGATCATGACACAAGATACACACCTAGACACCTAGACTCACTTGTTTTGACACCGGAATATGCCAACACAAAAAACATGAACTTTACAATCTCCCCCTTTGGCAATTCCATGGCAAAACCAAACTTAAGTACATGACTTGACACAAACTCACCCAAACTCATCAAAATGGTGAATTAGGACATTACATGACTCCAACACTCTTATATGACACCAATTGACAAATCATCTTAAATAGATACACTGAAGCTCTTGTCAAGGAAATTATTTCTGCTGCAACCTTGCACCTGCACATGCTCATAAACAAAACACCCAGTGAAGCATGTGTGGAATATGAAAATAAGTAACCACAGGTGAAGCAAAGAATGTACTGAACTTGGGAAATGAAACCCAACATTCTCCCCCTTTTTGGCACAATTGCCAAAGGAAGGCAGGAAGCCAATATTCCAAAAAAATACCAATTAAAAAAAAGAGAAATATCAAGGCAACCACAGTACAACCAATCAAATGCAGATAATGAGGGGACTAAAAAGCGGGGAACAAGATAGAAATATAAAACACAAACTCCCCCTCAACTACTCAAGCACAAACTCCCTCTCAACAACTCACCCTAATCTTCTCTCCCTCAGATCAAGGATACCACCAAAAAAACAGGGCACTTATGCTAGAAAGGCTCATGCCAAAGAAAGAAACACACACAAAAAATATTACAAAAAAATATCATGTGCCACACAAACATGCATCAAAAGCATTCCAAGCAGTAGTAATTTACAATTACAAATCCAATGAAGAACATGGTTAGTTAGTCCGACTGAGGATACACATCTAACTAAATCTCACAGAATGCTAAATCATAGCCAATTCACTTAGACACATTTAGTGAACAGTTCAAAAGTGAAGCATTGTGTGTAGTGGTGGTCGGACTAGATACTAGATCAAGGTTTCTTTTCCTTTCCAAGGATATGACATTAACCATTAAGGGGACTCCCGAAGACATACATCTTAGAAGTCAAACCTAGTTAGATCTAGATATGATGATTTTTTATATTTTAGTGCTCCTTTATCCATTTTATTTGACTCAATATTTTTCTTTTTATTTTTGGTCAAATACCTCCAGTTTGTAAGATTTCTTTTGATGATCTTTATCTGATCATATCTTTTCATGCAATGATGGCTTTCACACTATCCGGGTAGGTAGTCATAACTATTAGCAGCAGGGGCTTTCACTTTAGTGACCCAGATAGATACCTACTGTCCGCCTAGGTAGCCATTTCATACTGTTTGCATCCAATAGTGACTTTCACACTATCCCAGTAGGTAGCCCTTTTCATTGTAACAATTTTAGCTCATGGAAGATACACAAAATGGGGATGACTAACAAATATGGTCATTCTAGATTAGTCATCCAAGGTCACACTATTGGGATAAGCCATACACCTACAGATTGGAAAATAGACCTCTCAATAGAATCAGTCAGAGTACATGTGAAATTTATGAAGTATACACACATGAATAAGTCTCTAACTGTTCAAGATAAAATCGGTCTAATTTTCAGCCTAACCAAGAGACTATAAAGGTGATATATCCTCAATCAGTAACAAACTCATGTTCAACCCTGGACAAGTATAGAAATAAAAATCACACAAGGAATGCAGATCATGCAAGTCAAGAAAGGGCAACATGAAAAAAATCTTTTTGGATTTTATGGTTTTTCAATGTTTTTGGATTTTTTGAAAGAAAGAAAACAGAAAAACATACCAAAGCAAATAAACACAAAAAAAAAACTAGTATACACAATTAGCATAGCACTAGGACAAGATAGAACGCTAACAGCACACCCTAGGCTATGACAGGCATGGGCTAAGTGAAGCCCTTCAGGTCTTCCTTTCTCATCCAAACAGTTTTAGCAGTTTGATTGACCCTTTGGTCTCTAACCGTTTCAGTTGAGTTAGGTATGACCTTTTGCCTCTTCCTCCTATTCCTCCTTTTCTATGATTGAGTCCTAGAATTATGGCTGGCATTATGGTTCTCCCTGTTACCTCCTCTATATCTAACATGAGGAGTGTCATGACCATGCCACTGTCTAGAGTTATGAACCATTTTCATCACATCTTTACACAAACTCCTAGACTTCTCCACTAGGACCTCAACTCTCCTTTGAAGATTCACATTAAAATTGTTGTGGTTCTCAAAACCATGATTGGGCATTCTTCGAAGTTTAGGACATCGAGGCTTTATATGACCCTTCACCCCACATTTATGATATGTAGGAATGAATTTCTGAATAAAATGGTCTTTCTCTTTAGTAGGAGAGCGCCTTTTAGCACTAGGCTCAGTGTTCGAGGTGGATGGAGTTCCCTTCTCATCTCCACACCTCTGATTTTGCTCAAGATCAGCCAACTTGATTTCAAGACTTGTCTTTTCATCTAGACAAACATGCAAATCAAATTCAAGAAGCTGAGTCTTTGCAAGGAGGGAAGCCTTCTCATCCTCAAGCTGTGACACAAGAGCTCTCAACCCCGAAGCCACTTGGTCTAAAGTACCTTTTTCCATTTCAATAGATTTGATCTTTTTGGACATGGAAAACTGAACCTTTTTTAGCTTTAGGCATTCCTGAAATAGTTTATCATAGACTGCCTCAAGCTCTCCCTCCGAATCTGAGTCATTCTGACTGTCTTCATCCTCCTCACCATCACTACATTGTTGGTTACTCACAGCATTTGAAGAAGATTTCTCAATCCCAGATAAGGATGCAGTGAAGGCCACATAACCCCTAGTCTCCTCACAAGAAGAACTGTCTGATTCCTCAGATCCAGATTCACTGTCATCCTTTGCCTTGCCTTTAAATCTTTTCTTATTAGAGCACTCAGTGGCAAGATAGTCGTAGCCTTGGCATTCATAGCATTGAACACCTTGGGATTTCTTATCCACACTTTTAAAATGTTTCTTGTTTTCAAAGTGCTTGGACTTGGGCTTTTCAAAAGATTTTTATCCTTTCGGATTAAATCTCTTATTAAGTTTTAAAAATTTTTTGAATTTCTTTGCAAACAAAGCCAACTCTTCTTCTTCATCCTTAGAGTCTCTATCTGAGCCATCTATGGATTCCTTGATAGACTTCAAGGCAATGGATTTTGGTTTCTTAGATGGGTTCAGATGTAACTCATAAGTTTGGAGAGAACCAACCAACTCTTCAAGTTTGAGAGCATCAACATTTTTACTCTCTTCGATGGCGGTAACCTTCGTTCGAAATCTCTCAGCTAGAGATCTCAAAAATTTTCTCACAATTTTGGACTCATGAATTCTTTCCCCTAGATTGAAACTTGAATTGACAATGTCACTCAGATTAGCATAAAAACTGTCAAAGGTTTTATTATCATCCATCATCAATTTTTCAAACTTAGAGGTAAGCATTTGAAGTTTGGAGATCTTGACAATTGTAGTCCCTTCATGGGTAATTTGAAGAATGTCCCATGCCTCCTTCGAAGTGTCACATTTAGAAATACGTCGAAATTCTTCGAGTGTGACAGCGGTGAAGATTGCATTTAGACCCTTGCTATTCCATCTACAACTCTCAAGTTCCCCATTGGTCCATTCAGAGGAAGGTTTAGGGATGGTCTGGTCATCTATGGTCTTTGTTGGATGGGTCCAACCTTGTTCAATGTAGAACCATACTCTCTCATCTAATGATTTCAGAAACGCTCTCATTCGAGCTTTCCAATAGACATAATTATTCCCATCAAATAATAGGGGACAAGAGATATATCCTCCCTCTCTTTGGAGATTCATATTCACCGAAAAAAGAATGAAATCACACTAATAAATTAGTGAACCTGCTCTGATACCAATTGAAAAATCAAAATTTGGTGAATCCCAAATCTATGTTTGAGTTGAGAATCTACAAGTTCGAGGGGTTGGTTAGGTTTCCCTAATAGTCTGTCTACCCTTTTTGATGTTTTTAAATTAAATTATTTAACTCAAGGGAAGAGTTATTGCATAGATCAATTGTTGTATTTTGTTCATAAATAAACTCCTTTTATAGCTCAAAGAAAATAATAGTCGGTGAAATATTAAATACGAAAAAGTCATTGAAAACCTAACCGTTATAGCACTTTTTGTTTCCCGCATGATTTCGTCAATGAGATTGGGGAGACAATCTCAATTCGTTGATGAGATTGAGACAGATTTTTGAAACAGTGGCTCTACGGCCAGTTTCATCGCCGAAATCACAGATGCCCTGTAATTTCATCAATTAGATTACTCTGTTTTCTCTGTAATCTCATCTTATTTCTCTAAAAGATTGGGACATTTTCCAAGGTCACTTAGCTTGTCTTTAACATGATTTTCATCATTCTTATAATGTCCTAGGGCCTTAGTATAAATATGATTTATTTGGCTTAGGCTCCTAAGGTCAACCTAAGTACTTGAGCATTCAACTTTCTATGCATTGAGGACTTCTTACATAAGTCCTAGACTCTCTCAAAAACAAATAATAAGACTCTAAAGGATTCTTGAGAGTTGGTCTTCAACTTGATCTTGGATCTTTAAATTTTTCTTTGACTTCATGATCTTCCAGGAGTTCTTCCTTTTGGAATTTCTATTTTAGCTTGAAGTGAGTCTTGAGCTTCTTGATCATGAATTTACTTTTTGAGCATTGACTTGGATTTGGTTGATGGAATGTTTTTTGTTAATTCATTTTGAGTACTTGAGATCATTTCCATTCTTTATGACTTGAATGATGTGCTAATGCTCTTTTTCACTAAATTTTACACAAACTTAATAGAGTCATTAGTACCACAATGGGCATTCCATTATTGTGTTATCATCAAAATTATTATGGGTACCCAAGGTTGTAATCTTGAGGCTAACAAAACTCAAATCAATGGGAGCATCTAGTGAGCACGGATTTTGTTACCCACTCAGAAGTATGTTTTTGGGAGATTAAGAGTCGCCACGTATTAATTATAAGGGATAAGTCCCGGATATGGATAAAGTCTTATGGTCTACATGAGAATCTAGGTAAGAGGTTTGATTAAGTCCCAGAGAAGGTGTTAGGTACCTTGGTACCCTCATTCTACAATGGTTACCTACTCTCTAGGTATAAGCCAAATTAATGTCAAAGTTTTATTTAAATGCCTAAGTTTTTATAGTATACTAATCTAAGATATGAGAAATTCTAACTAGGATTGAACCCGGGTTGGGTTGCCTACGTACTCACATGGGATGAGATCAAACCGAGTATAGTTTTGGCACATAAGCCCGTGCCAAGGCTAGGGGAGCGTGTGTGTGTATGCACCGGGATGGCTAAGGCTTAGTCTAGGGAATAAGGTTTGATTGACCAAGGAGGTTAAGGGTTTGGGCCCAGAGGCCAAGGTTAAGCTCGAAAGCTAAGGTTTATCCTGGTAGGCTAAGGGACTAGTCCGGTAGACTAAGGTTAGGCCCGGTAGGCCAAGGTTAAGCCCAGTAGGCTAGGGTTTAGTCCGGTAGACTAAGGTTGGGCCCAGTAGGCCAAGGTTTAGCCCGGTAGGCTAGAGTTTAGTCTAGTAGACTAAGGTTGGGTCCAGTAGACTAAGGTTTAGCTCGGTAGGCTAATTTTTAGGCCCAGAGGCCTAAGGTCGCATTTAACCATAGGTTAAGTCGATTAACCGCTGTTAAGGGAAGAGCTAATCACGGTTAGGCTGTTAACCATGGTTGAAGAGTCAAGGTTATATGTTTTTGGTCTTTATACATTTTTCAGATTTGTATGGATTTTTCTATATTTTTTTAAAGTTAAATGGGTTTAACCATGGTTAAAATTTAATCGGGGTTAAGTTTAACCCCAATTAAGGGTCTGGTCTAGTCAGTGGTGGGCCCAGAGAGTGCAGCATGGCATAGACTGGCCTCCTACTGGTCTAGGCCTTGAAAGGCCACTGTTATGTGAGGATAATGAGATTGGCAGTAGAATAATTATGGTTAATCCTATTTCTTCAAGAAATGGAATTGGCGGTAAAATAACTACCGCCACTATCAATGTTTTTCAGAACAGTGGCTTTGCAGCCATGATGAAGGTTGGGGATGATGCTCAAAGGATCCTGGACCCATGAGGGTGTTCAGGGGACTTGTCATAAGTCTTGGGCCTAGCCTGGATTGGGCCCACAGTGGCCTTCCACAATGATAAAAAGAAAACCCAGAATATCAGTAATCTATTTATTGATATTCTGGACAGTTTTTAAATTAGTTCATTTTAACCATGGTTAAACTGGTCTGGTGGGCATGGAAGGACCAGGGAAGATGAGGGGAGGTCTCAAGGACCTAAACCAGGCCCTGAACTGGACCAGTGACCCATTATACGAGGCCTAGAGCCACTAAAAAGGGAAAGCCCAGAAATTGCGGTACTGTGTTTACCGTCATTTCTGAATTTTTCCAAAAATTGAATATTCCCCCATGGCACTGCACTACGAAGCTCCCAAGGGATCCCTCATGGGCTGAGGTTCTCCCAGAAGCTGAGGGGTGGGTCTGAGTGTGGTGAGGCCACGGGGCCGAAGCTTTCACCCTTTGAGTGGTCCCCATGCCTAAGAGGAAGCCGATGGGAACCCCTGCTCTTGGGGTTTTGCAACAAAAAATTCAAAACAAGTCCCCTGGAGTAGGACCAGGGGCTCATAGGGCTTTACAGAAAACAAGAAGAAGGAGAAGGGTAGGGGAGGACCCTACCTTGTTGGTTCATACCGGAGAGTGGCAGTGGCACCTACGGTCGTGGTTGAGGGGGTCTTCGACTGATGCTTAGGGTCTAGCCTAATCTGAAAATGGGTAAAGGAGAGTGAGGGTTGTGGAGGATTCGGCAGGGTTTCTCCAAGCTCTTCCCAAGATTTGCTGGTAGCAAGAATGATGGAGGTGGGTTGGATTTATAGGGGGTGGTCCAGAGACACTCATGGCATTAAGACAAGGGTAGGCGAGGTCACAGGAGGGGTATGGAGACGACCAGGTGCGTGCTGAGCACTAGGGAAAGCAGGTGAACTCTAATTTTATGCAAACTAGGAATTGCAGTAATTCTAGTACTGCTATTTCCCTACAGGAGCAAACAAATAATGGCGGTAGAATAATTACCTTCATTCTTGAGTTTTTCCAGAAATGGGTCTGGCCCAGCTTAAATGCTCACGCATGTGGTACCTTTTTTACTAGAATTGGAATCTACTGACATTCCTAGGATTTTTGAATTTTAGGGCCTGTGCCTCCTCCTAAGGCTTGGCTAGGGTTCGTGGGCTCTGTGTGGGTCCAGGGGTTATTTTTCTACGAGTTTAGGCCCTAAGGGCCTTGGGTAGGTGTTGCATGGGCTTAAGGCCCATGCCGTAGGTTTGTATGGACTAAGGCTAGGCTAGGGCTAGCTAGGGTTGACCTATGGCTTTGGTTGGACCTAGGGTTCAACTAGGGTTTGACTGGGTTTAACCCAGGGTTAACCATGGCTAAAGAGCTTAACTATGGTTAGGAAGGGGTGTAAAAATTGGGTGCTTATAGCTGCCCCTCTTTTTTGGAGAATGCCAAGTTAGAAATTGAACGAAAAAGATTGAAATCATCCTATTTTTACACCAGGATTGGATTTAGGGGAATGTCGAACGATGTGCCTACATGTTGTATAAATGTGGGTACAATCGATGTTGAGTCTGCTAGGGAGTTTAGAACTCATACTGGGGAATGAAGAGTGGTCAGAGTCACTCATACTAGAAATCAATGGATGTAAAGGGATGGCATGACCCGGAGGCATTTAGCCAAGAAAGGGGAAAAATGGGCATCGTCCCGAGGCACCAACCAAATCGATTGTTGTGGCATCTCTCGGAGGTGCTAGCCAGATCGATTTAAAGACACACAGAGTGTCAAGAACACACAGGGTGTCAAGGGACACAGAGGATTTCGAGGACACATAGGGGTGTCAAAAAAGGGGACATGTAGGAGGTATCGCTGTATATCGGGTTTATCAAGAGATACACAAGATGTCGAGGAGACACAGGGGTGTCAAAAAGGGGGACATGCAGGAGGTATCGCGGTATGACAGGTTTGTCAAGAGATACACAGGATATCGAGGACACACGTGGGTGTCGAAAAGGGGGACATGGAGGAGGTGTCGCGGTATGATGGGTTTGTCAAAGGACACACAGGATGATGAGGACACACAGGGGTGTCAAAAAAGGGACATGTGGGAAGTATCACGGTATAATGGGTTTATCGAGGGATACACAGAATGTTGAAGACACATGGGGTGTCAAAAAGGGAGACATACAGGAGGTATCACGGTATGACGGGTTTGTCAAGGGATACACAAGATGTCGAGGACACACATGGGTGTCAAAAAGGGGGACATGGAGGAAGTGTCGCGGTATGACGAGTTTGTCAAGGGACACACAGGATGTCGAGGACACACGGGGGTGTCAAAAAAGGGACATGCGGGAGGTATCGCAGTATGATGGGTTTGTCAAGGGATACACAGAATGTCGAGGACACATGGGGGTGTCAAAAAGGGAAACATGCAGGAGCTGTCGTGGTATGATGGGTTTGTCAAGGGACACACAGGATGTCGTGGACACACAGGGGTGTTGAAAAAGGGACATACGGGAGGTATCGCGGTATGATGGGTTTGTCAAAGGATACATAGGATGTCGAGGACACACGGGAGTGTCAAAAAGGGGGATATGCATGAGGTGTCATGGTATGACGGGTTTGTTAAGAGATACACAGGATATCGAGGACATACGGGAGTGTCAAAAAGAGGGACATACAGGAGGTATCGCGGTATTGTGAGTACCTGAATTTTACCCTCCCTTCCCGATCAGGATAAATCCCAATAAGGAATATTGATAAATTGTAATTGAGTTGTGAGTCGCCACCTATCTAATTCTGAGGGAAATAGGTCCCTGAATTTGTTGGATAAGGCATGGTCTAGAAATCAGAGGTCAGGGTAAGGGATTCAGTTGAGTTAGGGGAAGGTGTTAGGCACCCCTAAACCCCCATCCGGAGATGGTTACCTACTCCCTAATTTGAATCAAATAAAGGAAACCATAAGAAGCTTGCAATTTTATCTATATGCTGAGCAATGTAATATTGAATGAAATATATGAATTGAGATGGATAGAGTAGAAACGGAATAGGGATTCTATCCTAGGGAGAGCTGAACCCGATCAGGGTTGCCTACGTATCCACAGTTAGTGGAATCAAGCCACACGTAGTTCCGGAGTGAAGTTGATGGTTTGATTTGATTGGACTGGATTGTGGATGATTGAAAAGTTTGTTGCTCCTAATTGAGGAGCGAGGTGGCCTTTTAAGCTCGTGCTGAGGAGCGATTGGCTTGATTGATTTTAGGGTTCAGCTGGGGTTTAATCAAAGCTTAACTAAGGTTTTAACCAAGGTTTAACTAAGGTTTTAATTAGAGTTAATTGGGGCTTAATCAGGTTTAGCTAGGGCTTAAGCTAGGGTTTTAACTATAATTAACTCGGTTTAATCAGAGTTTAACTAAGATTAACTGGGGTTTAACTAGAATTAACTAGGGCTTAATCGGGGTTTAGCTATGGTTAAGCTATAATTAACTGGGTCTAATTTAGGATTAACTAGGGTTAAGCTAGTTCTGGACGGGGATTTGGACAGGGATTCGACTAGGCGGGCTAGTTTTGAACCGGGATTTGGGCAGAGGTTCGACTAGGCAGGGCTAGTTTTGAACCGGGATTTGGGCAGAGGTTCGACTAGGCGGAGCTAGTTTTGAACCGGGATTTTGGCAGAGGTTCGACTAGGCAAGGCTAGTTTTGGACTGGGATTTGGGCAGAGGTTCGACAGGGTAAGCCGGGTTTAAATAAAACCGGGCAGGGGTTCGACTAGGCGGGGCTAGTGTTGAACCGGGATTTGGGCAGAGGTTCGACTAAGCGGGGCTTTTAGCAGTCTAAAAGTAAAATTTAAAGACAAAACATAATTTTAAGCAATTAATAATAAAGCTCAAAAAAATTGAAAGCGAGATTAGGGATAGAGGGATTACCTTCCCGAAAGTACGGTGAACTTTCGGACAAAGAGGGGATGCTCCAAAAGAAAAGAAAAAGAACTTAAAACTTTGAACACCCGGGAAACGATTTTCCAAGGGTTTTTCTAAATCATAGGACTTTAAAAAACCAAGGAAAGGGTGAGTGAATTGGTGAGATTTTGAGGAAAGGGGTTGGGCTTTTATAGGGGATGAAAAAGGAGAAAAAAACCAAAATTTTCGATGTGGGACTATCTTTTTTTTGAAAAAATCTCGCTTTGGTCGTTTTTGTGAAAAACGACCAAAGCAAAAGGTCGGCAATGACGGAAAGTAGGTCGGTTTGCGGGGGGAAAAGACCAAAATAACCGGATATTAATTTGGTCGTTTATGACATAAACGACAAACCGAAAAAAACCAAAAAAATTTGGTCGTTTTTGCCAAAAACGACCAGCCAAAACCTGCCTAAAAAAGGCTGGTCGTTTTTGGTATAAACGACCAAAATAAAGCTTTTAAAAAGTGATTTTGAGCTATATTATGCATTTGAAGCCTGATTTGAGCCCGGAAACAGCCGAAATTTAACTGATAAATCCAAGAAAAATATTTTAGATAAAAAGTGAGTTTTGAAGTATTTTCCAGGGGTATTTTTGTCATTTTGCACCTTAGGGGCATTTTGGTCATTTTCCCATTTTAAAATCCGATTCAATCCCAAAAATTGCCAAAATTCATCAAAAATTTGTAAAATCATTTTGAACCCAATGACAATTTTTTTAGCATTTTTTCAAGGGTATTTTGGTAATTTTTCACCCTAGGGGTACTTTGGTCATTTTTGAAAATCAAAACACCTGGAAAGAGGTTTTTGAAAGAGGGTTTTTGGGAAGATTTGGAGGTGTTAACGGTGTTAAAAGGGTGCAAAATTGGGGTGCTTACAGTTGCCCCTCTTTGTCGGAGGGTGTGGGCATGTGAACGACAAAGACTATAAGGCCGCAATTTTGCGTGCATGTGAACAAAACTTGTTAATTTTGAAGACAAAAGAGTCAAAAAAAGAAAAAGCTATATTATGCTTAGACTGCTTGCCACAAATAGGATCCTAGTGGATGGGGTTGATAGGAGAACCTGTTTAGTTACTAGAGATAGAGAGGAGAAATGGATGGTTTAAACTTTGGTGAAGTAACATCCGAAATGAGGGAAAAATGGTGGGTGATAAGCTTAGCGATGTCAGCCAGATTGACATGTGCTTTTAGCCTCTTCACAGGAGGAATTGATTTCGAAATGTGCTTTTAGCCTCTTCGCAGGAGGGATCGATTTTGAAAATGTGCTTTTAGCCTCTTCACAGGAGGGATCGCTTTTGAAATGTGCTTTTAGCCTCTTCACAGGAGGGATCGATTTTGAAATGTGCTTTTAGCCTCTTCACAGGAGGGATCGCTTTTCAAAATGTGCTTTTAGCCTCTTCACAGGAGGGATCGATTTTGAAATGTGCTTTTAGCCTCTTCACAGGAGGGATCGATTTTGAAGTGTTGCTTTTAGCCTCTTCACAGGAGGGATCGCTTTTGAAATGTGCTTTTAGCCTCTTCACAGGAGGGATCGCTTTTGAAAATGTGCTTTTAGCCTCTTCACAGGAGGGATCGATTTTGAAATGTGCTTTTAGCCTCTTCACAGGAGGGATCGATTTTGAAGTGTTGCTTTTAGCCTCTTCACAGGAGGGATCGCTTTTGAAGTGTGCTTTTAGCCTCTTCACAGGAGGGATCGATTTTGAAATGTGCTTTTAGCCTCTTCACAGGAGGGATCGATTTTGAAATGTGCTTTTAGCCTCTTCACAGGAGGGATTGCTTTTGAAAATGTTGGCAGAGGCTTGAAATTTGAAAGTTTTGAGGTTGAAATTGAGTTGAACACCGAAGGTGCGAAACTGAGGATGATCTCGTGCTTGCTCGGGCTGCTGCTTCGAAGAGGCTGAATCAGACTTCGTTGATGCTTTGAGCGATTGTCAAGACAAGGTCGATCTAACCAAATCATGGGATAAAAAGTTTTGTTTTGTTTTGTTTTTTTTTTTTTTTTTTTTTTTGTTAATTAAACCCTTACTCTTGAAGAAGTAACATATAATGACAAGAGGTCCTGACCTACTTAGAAACATCGCTCAAGGTAGTGAAAACTAGTTTTGACTTCCCCATCATATGCTGAATCGTTGCTTGCTTTATCAAGTGCTTTGGAACGTGGTAGTGACAAATTTTCTGAACCCAAAGATGGATTACTGGGACTGGTAATATTCATACCCTTCTGGAACTTGAGGTGACGTCTTCTGCCGAACATTCTGCTCAAACTCATCTCAACTTTTCCCTTTTTTACCCTTGGAATGACCAAGTCTAGGGGTCGCATACTTTTTGCGCATGAGGCCATTTCTGGTTTTCACTCATGCCTGCGAAGTTGGTAGCAATTGTTTCCCTTTTTTGCCCCTAATAACGATATTAGGTCTGGGGTCGCATAATTTTTGCGCACCAATGCCATTTCTGGTTTTCATTGGGCCTACGATTTTGAAATGGAACATCTCCTCCCATCATTGCCTTGTAGGTACTTGTATCTTGCTCGAGCACACATTTATCTGATTGTCTGTACTCTTAATCTTTAGGGGATCTAAGAGGACTTGAGGTAGGACGAAACGTAGGCCTGGGGACCGAAATTTTTAGGGCACCCTTTTCTCATTTTTCCCTTGAGCGCCTCTTTTTGCCAACCTTTGCCTTTTTGGCTTTTTTATTTTTATTTTTTATTTTTTTTATGAAGGCTATTTTTTGCTCAACTGAGTGATTATTTTTGACCGCGCCTATTTCTCAGGCTGCCTACGTACCCTTTGCAGGATCAGGTCATGACGTAGTTCAGTTACGGGGGGTGCCCCGGTATGAAAGTGTGATGAAAGAAAGGATTGTAAGGCTGAAAGGGTTAACTAGCGAATTTCATTGATAAAATTTTAAAAAGGTTACAAAAGACAGAGGTGAAAGATGTGCCAACATGGCCTCCTATCATTTCCCCAATTGATTAAGAGTACAGACAACTTCTAAGCAAGCTTTCAAGCATAGTACTTTTTGACCCGGTCCATGTTGACTGGCTCTGGGAGATCTTCGCCGTCCATATGTCCCAAATGAAGGGCACCGCCAGAAAACTTTTTACGAACAATGTATGGACCTTCGTAAGTGGGGCAAAACTTCCCTCTCGGATCTGGACGCTTGGGTAGCATTTTTCGGAGCACCAGGTCTCCTACTTCAAAGTCTCGAGGCCGGACTTTCTTGTTAAATGCTCGCGCCATACGCCTCTGATAGGCTTGCGAATGACTGATGGCCTTGAGTCGTTTTTCCTCAATCAGATTAAGTTGCTCGTATCGGGCCTGGATCCATTCTGCCTCTTCTAACTCTGCTTCTACCAAGATTCTTAGGGAAGGAATTTCTACCTCAATTGGTAACACCGCTTCCATCCCATAAGCTAATGAGAATGGTGTTGCCCCAGTCGAGGTACGGATGGAAGTTCTATAGGCCATGAGTGCATAAGGAAGCGTCTCATGCCATGCAGAATATTTGGTTATCATCTTTTCAACTATTCTCTTCATGTTTTTGTTGGCCGCTTCGACCGCACCATTCATTTGTGGCCTGTACGGAGTAGAGTTATGATGCTGGATCTTGAACTTCTCACACAACTCTGTCATCTCTTTATTGCGAAAATTGAGAGCATTATCAGTGACAATCTCATACGGAACACCGTATCTACAAATGATGTCTCTCTTCAAGAACTTTTGAACTGCTACAGCTGTGACATTGGCATAGGAAGCAGCTTCGACCCATTTAGTGAAGTAATCGATGGCTACTAGAATAAACCGATGACCATTGGATGCTTTAGGTGTGATGGGGCCGATGACGTCTATGCCCCAGACCGAGAATGGCCATGGTGCAGTGAGATTATGTAATTCAACAGGTGGTGCATTAATGCGGTTGGCATAGATCTGACATTGGTAGCATCTCTGTACGTGCTTGCAGCAATCTGATTCCATAGTCGTCCAATAGTAACCCAGTCTCAGAATTTTCTTGGACAACATCAACCCATTCATGTGTGGCCCACAGACTCCCCCATGAACTTCTTCCACGACTTTAGCGGCTTCTGATGCATCTAAACACCGTAACCATACCAGGTTCGGTGATCTTTTGTACAAAACCCCTGCAGAGAGGACAAACTGAATGGCTAACCGCCTGAGCGCTCTCCTGTCAGTCTTGGTAGCTTCTAAAGGGAAGGTTCCTTCGGTTAAATACTGCTTGATCTCGGTGTACCAAGGCTTCTCATCTGATTGTTCTTCTATCTCGAGACAATAAGCTGGCCTGTCTTGCTGTAAGATCTCGATTGGTCTTACATCAATACCTCCTGGAATTTGAATCATTGAGGCTAGCGTGGCTAGTGCATCTGCAAATCGATTATGGGACCTTGGTCTGTGACAGAAAGTGATTCTCTTGAACCTTGTGATTAACACCTTCAGACATGCCAAATAGGGAATCAGCCTGGCCTCTTTAATAGCCCAAGATTCGTTTGCATGACAAACTACTAACGATGAATCACCATACACATCTATTTCTTCTACGCCCATGTCAAAAGCCTCTCTCAAACCAGCTATACAAGCTTCGTATTCCGCAGCATTGTTTGAGCATGCAAATTTTAGCTTAACTGCTATTGGAAAGTGAGCCCCGGATGGCGAAATCAATACTGCTCCTGCTCCTCTACCTTGACTGTTTGCTGCTCCGTCGAAATATAACTCCCAGTCGAATGGCTCTAGCTCTTCTCCTTCTGTGAAGAGAACGGCCTCGTCCGGAAATTGATCATGCACCGAGACATAGTCATATGGTGAATTATAGGCCAGGTGATCGGCAATCGCTTGTCCTTTGATTGACTTCTGAGTCATATAAGTGATATCAAATTCCGAGAGCATCATCAACCAACGGGCTATTCTCCCTATGGTTGCTGGCTTTTCCAAGAGATATTTCAAGGGATCCATCCGGGAGATCAGAATTACAGGGTATGCCAAAAGGTAATGCCTGAGACGCTGAGAAGCCCAAACTAAAGCCAAGCAAGTTTTCTCCAATAGACTGTATCTTTCTTCGTATTCCAGAAGTCGTTTACTAATGTAGTAAATAGCTTGCTCTTTTCTACCAGAATCATCGTGCTGAGCCAAAACACACCCCATGGAGGTATGTTGTACTGAAATATACAATAGCAGTGGTCGGCCGAGTGTCGGGGGAACCAGTACTGGTGGTGTAAGAAGGTACTTCTTGATTTTGTCAAAAGCCTGTTGACATTCTTCTGACCAGACAGTGGGTTCATTTTTCCTGAGAAGTTTAAAAATGGGTTCGCAGATCGGAGTGAGTTGCGCTATAAATCTGCTAATATATTGAATTCTGCCAAGAAAGCCTCGAATTTCCTTCTCAGTTCGTGGTGCAGGCATGTCAATAATAGCTTTCGCCTTTGAAGGGTCAATTTCAATGCCTCTTCTGCTTACAATAAATCCCAGGAGCTTTCCCGAAGTGGTGCCAAAGACACACTTGGCGGGGTTTAATTTTAACCCAAAATTCCTGAGTCTATTACAGAATTTTCTTAGGTTAGCTGGATGATCTTCAGCCTTCGGGGATTTGACAATCATGTCATCCACGTATATTTCTGCCTCCTTGTGAATCATGTCATGAAACAATGCAGTCATAGCTCTCTGATAGGTTGCCCCGGCATTTTTGAGCCCAAATGGCATAACTCGATAGCAGAAAGTACCCCAGGGAGTGATGAATGCAGTTTTGTTCATATCCTCTTCAGCCATCTTAATCTGGTTATATCCTGAGAATCCATCCATGAAGGAAAGCGTCTCATGGCCTGCTGTATTATCGACCAGTACATCAATGTGTGGAAGGGGAAAATTATCTTTAGGACTGGCTTTGTTCAAATTTCTATAATCAACACACATCCTGACCTTTCCGTCCTTCTTTGGTACTGGTACGATGTTGGCAAGCCAATCAGTGTATGATGCTACTATCAAGAACCCTGCGTTGATTTGTTTTTCGACTTCTTCCTTAACCTTCTGTGACCATTCCGGCCTCATTCTTCGAAGCTTCTGACGAATCGGTTTCATATCTGGATGCAAAGGGAGCCTGTGAACTACTAGATTTGCATCGAGTCCGGGCATATCTCCATAAGACCAAGCAAACACATCTTGGTACTCAAGAAGAAATTCAATCATAATGGTCCTCTGCTCAAGACTCAGCGAAGTGCCGATTTTTACATACTTAGGGTCGTCATCAGATCCAAGATTTATAGTCTCAGAATCCTCAACACTAGGTTCTATTTCCCTCTCGCTTCGCTCTAAAAGGTCAAGGATCTCTTTGGGAGGTTCATCTTCCTGCTCTTCATCAGATTCTACTTCCAAGAGTTCAAGCTCGATTGATGGATTAGTTGTGGTTTGAGCGTTTCCCTGTTCGAACCAATGATTTTAATTTAGTATTTGTTCGAAGTTTTTAGGCACACTCAATGAAATGAGAAAGAAAATTTTGGGAGGCTTCTGATCAATAGTGCTTGTGGGGAGTCTTAGATCATACCATCATAAGCCAAGCAAAAGAAATATTGAGAGATTTTTTCTTGGGAAAAGTATCACTTATATGTATATATTCAAAAGGACTTTACAAGACTTGATTGAAAGTAATTTTTACAGACTCTTCAGCCACTGTGGCTGACAAAAAAAGTTTGGTTTGACAAGGCCTCAACCGACCTTCTTGACAATCACTGCTCTTCCTTTGGCCGCCTCCAGAGTGATGGGTTCGGTCCACCACGATCTTGGGGATGAAAGACTTATTGTCTCCTCTTTGTCTTCGGAGATAGTGAACACTTTGGCTTCGGCATACTCGAACAGAGCTTCCTCTTGGTCTTCTCCTATCTCTGGGGTTGCTTCCTCTATTTCCAAATCTTCAAATAGGCGCTCTATTCCCATTAGCTCCTCATCCTGGATGCTCCTAGAACTCTCATTTAACACACGAAAGGTTGGGTTCGAAGGTTCCATGGTTTTGGGCATGGGTGAGATTATGAGTTCTGGTATCGGGTCGGGTATGGGATTGCTAACTTGGGAAGTGGTAAGATGGTGCAGGTATTTTCGGATTTCTGCCCCCCCTCTCTTTGGTGTGAGCTGCTCCATATAATCCTTCAATGTCGGCTTGTAGCCTATCCCAAACCGCGGGGTGTAACGAGACGGAGTGATGATCTTCCTTATACCTTGAAGCCGGACTCCCAGACCCTGACCGGGTCGATATCCCATTCTTGCCATCATCTTGTACTTGGGAGGGATCTGTCTAGCATTCTTTTCTCTTACTTCAATCTGTGTAATACAACTTACTTCCTCAAACTGCTGAGTTATAAACACTGGCCTTAGCCTTTCTTCTTGAACTTCCAGGATGGAGTAAAACAAACTTTCTGAGGGGATGACGATCAGCTGATCCCCTTGGATAAACTTTATTCTCTGATGTAGAGTGGATGGTACTGCCTTAGCCATATGGATCCATGGTCTTCCGAGGAGTAAAGTGAAGGATGCCGGGACATCCACTACCTGGAAATCAATGAGAAAATCTACCGGGCCGATAGTAACATTCAAATTGATGTCACCGAGGTTCTGCCGTGTCGAATTATCAAATGCCCGAATCGTCATAGGCCTTTTACTTACATGACTCAAATCCATACCAATGCTCCGCAACGTGTTCAAAGTACAAACATTCAATCCTGAGCCATTGTCAATCAAGACTGAAGAAAGATGCTTCCCTCTGCAAACCACTGCAATATATAGTGCCCTGGTATGAGATGTGTCCTCCTCAGGAATTTCTCCCTCAGTAAATGATATGACTTTTGGTTCTAGCACTTGCCCTACTAGTTGTCCCAACTTTTCTGGAGTGATATCCGGAGTGACGTGGGCATTGTTGAAAACTTTGATCAATTGTTTCCGATGGTGATCAGAAGTTAATAACAACCCCATTATAGAGATTTGAGCTGGGATTTTACTGAGCTGTTGAGCAACATGATATTCTTCGGCCTTCTGAATGGCTTTTAACAAGGCTTCTGAATCCTCTCTCTCTTTCTCCAAGTCGATAACCTTTTCCTTCCCTTTGCTCCCTTCTGGCATATTTACAGAAGGATTTGGTGGATACAATCTACCAGACCTGGTGAGGCTTGCAATGTCAACGCTCCCCGGCTCAGTTGGGTAGGAAGTGGATGGGTAGATATATGGTACTTGATCTAGGTTATAGACCGGTGGGGGGATGAAAGGGATAATTAAGGGACTAGCTGATGGGGTCGACTGGGCCAGTGGCCAATTGGTCGGGCATGGTATCAGGTAAGTGACTTCTTCTTGGATTGGAAGATCAGAAGGGATTTGAATTGGAGATTCTGTGATAGGTGAGGTAAAAGGGTTAATCATACCTACACAGGGTTCTGCTTCCTCTAAGAAATTAACTTGCTGATTGTGAGGTGGTAGAGGAGCTTGAATAATGCTTGTGTTTCCTGGGGATAACTCGATCTTTTTCTGGTCGAGGAGATCTTGAATTGCATGCTTCAAAGTAAAGCATCTATCAGTAAGGTGTCCGGGACCTTGATGGAAAGCGCAATGCTGGTCCATACGAAAGGTGGCTCCTGGATTAGAAGGTACTAGCATTGGAGGTCTGGGTGAAAGTACTCCCTTTTGTATAAGGAATGGTAACAGCTGGCTGAGAGGATAAGGTAGAGGGGTGAAAGTTCTGGGCGGTGTTCGCACTTGCTGAGGTGCAAGAGTGCGAGATTGGTTATTAGGTCGAGCCGGGGCTACTGGCGGTGGTTGCGTTGCATTTATGGGCAACTGTACTGGCATTGCCGGTGCTACTGGTACTGCTGGTGTTACCATTTGTACCTCTCCTTCTTTCTTCTTCTGATCTTTTCTGAAAATATTCCGGTTACTGGTGCTTGGTTGCTGTGTGACCGACTGACTGAAATTGGTAGTAATGGTGCCATTTCGAATAGCAGTCTCAATTCTAACTCCACTCTTGGCAATACTAGAAAAGTCCGTAGCTGGTAGAGCTATCATGAGAGTTGAATAAGGTGGCCTGAGTGTTGCCAAGAACGTAGCTATGAGTTCTTCATCTGGCAGAGATATCTTCATCCTGGATGCCATCTCTCTCCACCTGGCTGCATATTCCATAAATGGCTCATCACTCTTCTGAGTCATTTGTTCTAAATCTCCCTTCTGAGGTAGCAACTCCATGTTAAATGAAAACTGCTTGAGGAATGCGCTGATTAGATCCTTCCAAGTTTTGAATTGCCCCATATCAAGGGAAGTGAACCATACAAGGGCTGCCCCCTTCAGACTCTTTTGAAAGCACCGAATTAACAAAGGGCCACTGTCCCCATGTTCCAACATGTCTGTATAGTAAAGCCGGAGGTGGGTATGAGGGCATCCCTTTCCGTCATATTTCTCAAAATCGGGCATCTTAAAATTTTTGGGGACTACAACCTTAGAATAGAAATCCAAGTCCGCAAACTCTTTACCCGGAGTATCTTGTACTGCCTTCAATTTTTTGATTTCTTCTCGCATTTCTTGAAACTGATCTTTGAAAAGAGAAGAGGGCTCCGATGTATTAGGAACCTGGGGTCCCATAGAGTATGTGGGTTGATTTATCTCTCCCTCACCTTGGTCACGTTGATCAACATCCAAGTCTAGGTTAGGGTTGACAGAGGATTCTGGTTGAACTTTGAGGTGAATCTTGTTTGGTTGGTTTGGTAGAGGAGGAGATGGATTAGATTGGTTTGGCGGAACAGATGAGCTGGGCTGGTCAGTTGCTCGTGTAGCATTGAGAGTTCTAAGAGCTTCCAAGATATCATGTATCGAGCCTTTGATTTCCATAATGTCCTGGGTGTTGCGGGTTGTTTCCTCTTCTAGATCCTGAGGGTCTAGGAATTCGCCTTGATTCATCTCGACTTCTGATGAACTTCCTGGGGTAGCAGCTTGTGCAAGAGCTTCTCGTGCGAGAGCTGCGGTTACAGATCGAGTCATATGTTGACGCATGATAGATACGACAAATGACTGATAATGAAGACGCATTATGAGAGACAAGAAGAGTTTTTATTCATACAGTAGTTTATATACAAGATGTAACTGCACTTTATCAAAAAGTGTCTTACATACTCAAAAAAGAACTAGTTTATGTACATAACAAAAGTGCTTTTAAAACATATGCGAGTGCATGATCATTCCTAAGCAGGTCCTTCAAAGAGGAATGTCAAACTCCAGTGGTAGGGGCTCGCCCTCGAGCTGCATGATTTGCTGATTCAGGGCCTCGATGTGAACCTCCAGCATATCAATCGTCTCTGCTGCATTCTGAGTTCCCTGAACATACTGGCGTATCTTGGTACTGAGCTCATCGCTGGCTATGTCTAGCTGCTCTTGTGCAAATTGGAGACGAGTCTTGAGACCTTTCTTGCTCCTGGCTTGGTGCTTGACTACCTTTTGTAGGGAAGCTGCAAAATGCTCAGCCTGAATTTTCTCTTGCATCAAACGGCCTACCTCCTGTCGGACTTTGTGCACATACTTCTTCACCTTCCGCTCTTTTGCTGCCAGTCGGGCTTTCGCTACTGCGATCTCCTTCTCCTCGGCTTTGATACTCATGCGGGCATGTAGAAATGTGTCCACCCAAGGTCGAGTGGTTGCTGCAATTGGTATGGTGCCATGCCTCGGGGGTCTTGCTGGTGTTGGTAACTCAACGGGTATCGGCATGCTGCTTGCCTGGTCTTCCAACATCAACCACTGATCATAGCCATCCACCGTCTGAGGAGTCATACAGTATTCAAGATTTTCATCCTCCCGCCAGCGGGAGAGCCTCCAGCTTGATGCAAATTCCCGCCTCATACGCTCTGAGGTGCCCTTGAAGTCGATGAAGTCTTCGTGCATGGGTTCCCAGGTAGGGATGAACTGGGCATACCCCAACTGTCGGAGAACGCGGAGAGGTGCATAAGGTGTTGATCCTGAAAGCCCGGCTAGAATGATACAAGTACGTCGAACTGTGCTAAGGCGCGGCTGAATCTGTCTAGGCATCCAGATGGGCCGCCATATGATGTCATCTTCTTTCAAAGTTTGGAGGTGAGCAAGGTAAAGTTCTGCATCTGTAGAAGCCGGCTTATGACGTTGTACCAAGAATTGTAGAACCACGCTGTTGAACTGGATTGGCCTTGTTGGGGGTGATGCAATACTCGGGATGTGCTCAACTAACCAGATGTGTAGAAGAGCGATACAACTGTTGAAGGCCCCCTTCTGATGACTGGAACAGAACGAAATGTCTCGAAGAAGCTCGGCCAGTAACATTGGGACAAGGGTAGCTCTTTCCTGGACTTGCCTGATGACGTTGCATAGTACGGCCTCTATATGTTTTGGCCCTTTGGGGAATAGGACTTGACCCACTACCGCCAAAGTAAATGCATTTAATTTACCCGCATTAACTTTGGGGGCGGTGTAATCCCAGTCCCGGTCATACAAGGAAAATAGGTAGGTCAAAGGGCATTTACTATATGACTCCTCTGCCCCTCTGAGCACTTGGTCTTCTCTTACCTCGAGGAACCTGGCCAGCGTCCGCTTATAATTCCCCTGGTGTTGTGGAAACACAATATCTTCTCCTAAGTTAAGACCCGAAATGTGACTGATCTCTTCTAAGGTTGGACACAACTCCTGTTTACCGAAATGGAAGGTCATCGTCCTTTCATCCCAACAATGGATGGCAGCTTGAAGAAGGCGCCAGTCTGGATTTATTCTGCTTAGCTCTAGAGTGTACCCCAGATGGTATTCCTGTTGCCAAACCATTCTTTGCTCCGATGTGAGGGTGGAGATGACCGATAATACTGAAGATTCACATCCTGGGCGTTCCCGTAGATTGACAAGGTTATGAGAACGTAAAGGACCTGCCATCTACATGATGCGGACAAAATTTAGACATATCTAACCTAAGATGAATGTATATATATATGTATATAAAAACATGGAAAACATTCAAAAAGGAAGGGATTCACAATAAGAATCAAGCAGGGCTCATACAAGCTCCAAATTGGTTTAGGTATAGGGACACGAGTGTCCCTACATCTAACAAATGATGTAGGAGCGGCCTAAACTAGTAGCAAAATAGGGATAAGGTTGTCCCTTCTGACGGGTAACTACTAGTTTATGCCCACACAGAACCTATGGTCTACATGCTTATGCTGGTGTATGCAGAGTTTTGACTATAAGGTTGAGGAGCACTTGACCGTATATGCGACTCCCCGGTATAGAACATACCTGAAAAGGGACGATTGGTGCAAGCGGGAAAGACCAGTTGCGTTAACCGGAGATAACCATCTCTCGGTCTACAACCAATACTTTCCACAGATCTTTGGGCTCCAGCATCGGGGATAACCATCCCTCGATTGTAAGCTTACCGGATCCAGCTAGGTAGGTGAAGGGTTTTTATTCTAATATGCAATGAATATGAATGTATCAATCAAAATCAAGCAATTAATAAAAATGGAACCCTAGGCATGTTGCTAAGTTTTGCAAACAAATGTCCGAGGTTTTAATTAAAATGAATGAAATAACATATTGATGAAATTGAAAGATTTTGTTGTGGTTTCTGGTATTTGATTCAGACTTAGATTTTGGCTTGAATACTGGTCTGCGAAACCAGAGTCCCCAGCAGAGTCGCCAGCTGTGAGTACCTGAATTTTACCCTCCCTTCCCGATCAGGATAAATCCCAATAAGGAATAGTGATAAATTGTAATTGAGTTGTGAGTCGCCACCTATCTAATTCTGAGGGAAATAGGTCCCTGAATTTGTTGGATAAGGCATGGTCTAGAAATCAGAGGTCAGGGTAAGGGATTCAGTTGAGTTAGGGGAAGGTGTTAGGCACCCCTAAACCCCCATCCGGAGATGGTTACCTACTCCCTAATTTGAATCAAATAAAGGAAACCATAAGAAGCTTGCAATTTTATCTATATGCTGAGCAATGTAATATTGAATGAAATATATGAATTGAGATGGATAGAGTAGAAACGGAATAGGGATTCTATCCTAGGGAGAGCTGAACCCGATCAGGGTTGCCTACGTATCCACAGTTAGTGGAATCAAGCCACACGTAGTTCCGGAGTGAAGTTGATGGTTTGATTTGATTGGACTGGATTGTGGATGATTGAAAAGTTTGTTGCTCCTAATTGAGGAGCGAGGTGGCCTTTTAAGCTCGTGCTGAGGAGCGATTGGCTTGATTGATTTTAGGGTTCAGCTGGGGTTTAATCAAAGCTTAACTAAGGTTTTAACCAAAGTTTAACTAAGGTTTTAATTAGAGTTAACTGGGGCTTAATCAGGTTTAGCTAGGGCTTAAGCTAGGGTTTTAACTATAATTAACTCGGTTTAATCAAAGTTTAACTAAGATTAACTGGGGTTTAACTAGAATTAACTAGGGCTTAATCGGGGTTTAGCTATGGTTAAGCTATAATTAACTGGGTCTAATTTAGGATTAACTAGGGTTAAGCTAGTTCTGGACGGGGATTTGGACAGGGATTCGACTAGGCGGGCTAGTTTTGAACCGGGATTTGGGCAGAGGTTCGACTAGGCGGGGCTAGTTTTGAACCGGGATTTGGGCAGAGGTTCGACTAGGCGGAGCTAGTTTTGAACCGGGATTTGGGCAGAGGTTCGACTAGGCAAGGCTAGTTTTGGACTGGGATTTGGGCAGAGGTTCGACAGGGTAAGCCGGGTTTAAATAAAACCGGGCAGGGGTTCGACTAGGCGGGGCTAGTGTTGAACCGGGATTTGGGCAGAGGTTCGACTAAGCGGGGCTTTTAGCAGTCTAAAAGTAAAATTTAAAGACAAAACATAATTTAAGCAATTAATAATAAAGCTCAAAAAAATTGAAAGCGAGATTAGGGATAGAGGGATTACCTTCCCGAAAGTACGGTGAACTTTCGGACAAAGAGGGGATGCTCCAAAAGAAAAGAAAAAGAACTTAAAACTTTGAACACCCGGGAAACGATTTTCCAAGGGTTTTTCTAAATCATAGGACTTTAAAAAACCAAGGAAAGGGTGAGTGAATTGGTGAGATTTTGAGGAAAGGGGTTGGGCTTTTATAGGGGATGAAAAAGGAGAAAAAAACCAAAATTTTCGATGTGGGACTATCTTTTTTTGAAAAAATCTCGCTTTGGTCGTTTTTGTGAAAAACGACCAAAGCAAAAGGTCGGCAATGACGGAAAGTAGGTCGGTTTGCGGGGGGAAAAGACCAAAATAACCGGATATTAATTTGGTCGTTTATGACATAAACGACAAACCGAAAAAAACCAAAAAAATTTGGTCGTTTTTGCCAAAAACGACCAGCCAAAACCTGCCTAAAAAAGGCTGGTCGTTTTTGGTATAAACGACCAAAATAAAGCTTTTAAAAAGTGATTTTGAGCTATATTATGCATTTGAAGCCTGATTTGAGCCCGGAAACAGCCGAAATTTAACTGATAAATCCAAGAAAAATATTTTAGATAAAAAGTGAGTTTTGAAGTATTTTCCAGGGGTATTTTTGTCATTTTGCACCTTAGGGGCATTTTGGTCATTTTCCCATTTTAAAATCCGATTCAATCCCAAAAATTGCCAAAATTCATCAAAAATTTGTAAAATCATTTTGAACCCAATGACAATTTTTTTAGCATTTTTTCAAGGGTATTTTGGTAATTTTTCACCCTAGGGGTACTTTGGTCATTTTTGAAAATCAAAACACCTGGAAAGAGGTTTTTGAAAGAGGGTTTTTGGGAAGATTTGGAGGTGTTAACGGTGTTAAAAGGGTGCAAAATTGGGGTGCTTACAGGTATGACGGGTTTGTTAAGGGATACACAAGGGTGTCGAAAAGGATATTTATGGCATGTCTCGGAAGCACTAGCGAGATCGATAATTGAATTTGAGATGGCATTGATCACTTTGTGTGATGCTAGGAGGTTTGGTCATGTTGAGTGTGACATTATGCCTGGATGCAAAATGATGTTATACAGGGGGTGAAGGCAAAGATGCCTTCCCATGACTCTCTCGACTGCAACTGGCAGGGACGCATGGCGTAGCCTCCTTCTGGTTGTCTTATCAAGGCTGCTGAGTGCAGGTTGGTACAATCGGATCTTAGTACCAGACTTTGCTTTGAAACCTTTTTTTAGAAAAAGTGTTGTGGACTTTTGAATTTTTTGAACTTCAATAGAATAATGTTTAGCTACCTTTCAGATTTGCCAAAATTGCCTTCGCTAGGGCTTAATGGGGATTTGTGGATTGTGTTTTACTCTCAGAGAGTAGAGTATGACTAATAGAGGATTTGCTTTCACTGGGGAAGCTGTTGGGGGTAGATGAGCTTGTCATGCCACTGTTGAACCTTGAGGACTGTTACTGGGAGTCTGCTGAAGTGTAGAGAGCAATTAGAGACTTCTACTGGGGATCCACTGGGGATTTTTATATTAATTGTCCTCTGGGGATTTGTTCCTGGAGGAATCTCTGCTAGGGATAATTGGTGGTCCGATGAGACTGATTGCTACCAGATTTTGTTACCAAACTACTTTTCAGCTTTTCTCTCTTTTTTACCCTTGGAACGACCAAGTCATGGGATTCGCATAACATTTGTGCAATGAGGCCGTTGCCGGTTTTTCTCGTGCCTGCGAGTTGATCCATTTTTGTCCCTTTTTTACCCCTAGTCGCAAGACTAAGTTTGGGGGTTTTCTGTGTAATGAGGTTGTTGCCAGTTCTCACTCATACCCGCGATTTGTTGGGGAACTAGATCTTCTCCCTTCATTGCCCTGGATGACACTATGTTGGAGACTACATTCTGCTGAGGATGTAGATATGATATTGCTCTTGCACTCATAGTTTCTAGGGGATCTAGGAGGACTTAGAGTGGGATGAAATATAGGCTAGGGGGGCGAAGTTTGTGACACCCTGAGATTGCTTTTATTGCAGTTGACTTGCACTCTCTTAGATTTTTCTTTTTTTGGGGTTCCACTGGGGAATTATCCTCTTTGACAGAAGCTGGTCTTGGGGATTTTTTTCCATTTGAGGCGGACTCATTTGGGGATTTTTTCTACGAGAGATTGACTCTGTTGGGGAAATTTTCGGGAGAGGTTGTCTCCGTAATATTGATTCGGCTGAGGAGAGAGTCCGGAGAGATTGCCTCTTTGGGGATTCTCTAACTTTAAGAATGTTTCGACTTCTATTTTGGGTTTTTCTTTGATGAAAATTTTATACATTTAAAGTTGGATCCGTTGGGGAGATTGGGAGAGTTTGACTTCGCTTGGGGAAATGGGGAAAGTTCGACTTTGCAGGGGAAACTCCGGAGAGGTCTTAACCCCTTTGGTGACCACACCTGAGTGTTAAGTTGCCTATGCCCTTCAAAGGATCAAGTCATGACGTAGTTCAGGCAAATGTCACGGATGGCAAGGGAGGGTGTCCCTGATGAAAGGTTTTGTGAAAGAAAGGTTATCAGGATCAAAGGGCTAACTACCGGATTTCATTGATTTGAAAATAGTTTACATTGTGCGGATAAGGAGGGTGCCAAAGATGACCTCCTGTCCTTTCCCATAGAATCTAGGAGTGCAAAGCGCCTATCAGATCTAGACCCTAAGCGTAATATCGTTTGACTTTATCCATGTGAATGAGCTCTGGGAAGTCTTCGTCATCCATACGTCTGAGTCAAGGGCGCCACCGGAGAACTTTTCTCGGATGATGTATGGGCCTTCGTAATTGAGTGTGAACTTGCCCCTCTGGTCAAGGTGGTTTGGCAAGATTTTTCAGAGAATAAGGTCACCGCCTTCAATACTTCGGGGCTTGACTTTCTTGTTGAATGCCCTAACCATGCTCCTCTGGTAGGCCTGAGAGTGGTTGATGACTTTCAGTTGCCTTTCTTCTATCAAATTTAAATGCTCATACCGGGACTGTACTCATTCTGCTTCTGAGATTTCTGCTTCCCTTAATACTCAGAGTGATGAAATTTCTACTTCGACGGGGAGGACTGCTTCTATACCATAAGCTAGAGAGATTGGTGTTGCCCCAGTTGAGGTTCGGATGGATGTTCTGTAGGCCATGAGTACGTATGGGAGTATCTCATGCCAGGCAGAGTAACTGGTTGCCATCTTTTCTATGATTTTCTTCATATTTTTGTTAGCGCCTTTAACTGCACCATTAGTCTGTGGCCTGTATGGCATGGAATTTTGATGTTGTATCTTAAATTTTGGGTAAAGATCTATCGTTTCCCTGTTGCAGAAATTGAGAGCAATGTCTGTTACAATCTTGTACGAGACATCATATCGAGAGATGATATCCTTTTTTCAAAAATACTGAACCACAGAGGTAGTGACATTGGTATAAGAGGCTACCTTGGCCCATTTGGTGAAGTAATCGATTGCTACTAGGATGAATCGATGTTCATTTGAAGCTTTCGATGCCATGGGTCCGATGATGTCGATGCCACAAGTTGAGAATTGCCATGGAGCAGTGAGATTGTGTAGCCTGGTCGACATTGCATTGATCTTGTCGCATAGATTTAGCATTGGTAGCATTTCTGTACATGCCGGCAATAGTCAGATTCCATTGTAGACCAGTTGTAGCCCAATCGAAGTATCTTCTTAGACAGCATTAGCCCATTCATGTGTGGGCCACAAGCTCCTCCGTGAACTTCTTCGACTACCTGTGCAACTTCATGATTATCGAGACATCTGAGCCAGATCATGTTCAGTGATCTCTTATACAAAATTCATCCTGAGATGATAAACTAAATAGCCAATCTTCTGATTGCCCGATGGTCTGTTTTGGTGGCATCGAGAGGGAAGGTTCTATCCTCGAGGTATTGCTTGATGTCTGCATACCAAGGCTTGTTGTCTATACCTCTTCTATCTTAATGTAGTAGGCAGGTTGATACTGTTGCTGAATCTTGATTAGCCAGAGTATGATGCCCTTGGGGATCTAAACTATTGAGGTAAGGGTTGCTAGTGCATCAGCAAATCAGTTATGGATCCTGGACCTGTGACTGAAGGTGATTCTTCGGAACTGAGTGATTAGCACATTGAGGTAGGCTAGGTATGGGATTAGCCTAGCCTCTCGGATGGCCCAAGATTCATTTGCCTGGTAGATTACTAAAGATGAGTCACCGTAAACGTTTACCTCCTCGAGTCATGTACGTGATTTCAAATTCAGATAAAATCATAAGTCATCAGGTTGTCCTCCGGGTAATGGCTAGATTTTCCAGTAGGTATTTGAGTGGATCCATCCGAGAGATCATAATTACCGGATAGGAAAACAGATAGTCCCGTAGACGCTGAGTAGCCCAGACTATATCAGACAAGTCTTTTCAAGTGGACTGTATTTCTCTTCATATTCTAATAGGAGTTTACTGATGTAATAGATGACTTGCTCTGTTCTACCTATCTCGTCATGTTGTGCTAGGACGCACCCTATGGAGGTCTTTTGTACTGAGATATAAAATAGTAGTGGTCATCCCGGTGTAGGAGGCACAAGCAATGGAGGGTAGAGAAGATACCGCTTTATCTTGTCAAGAGCTTCCTAGCACTCGTCCGTCCAGACTGTAAGTACATTCTTCCTGAGAAGCTTGAAGATTGGCTCGTATATAGGAGTGAGCTGAGAGATGAATCAGCTGATGTACTGAATTCTGTCCAGGAATCCACGGAATTTCTTTTCAGTCTGGGGAGTTGGTATTTTGTTGATAGCCTTAGCTTTAGTTTGATTAATCTCAATACCTCTTTTACTGACTATAAAGCCAAGGATTTTCCCTGATGAGGCTCCAAAGACATATTTGGACGGGTTCAGTCTTAGGCTGAACTCTCTGAGTCTGTCATATAGCTTTTTCAGGTCTTCAGGGTGTTGCCTGGCGATGGGTGATTTGACGATCATGTCATCCATATACACTTCAATTGTCTTGTAGATCATGTCATTGAATAGGGCTGTCATGGCCCTCTAGTAAGTTGCCCCTATATTCTTGAGTCCGAAAGGCATCACTTTGTAGTAGAATGTACCCCAAGGTGTGATAAAGGATGTTTTCTCCAAGTCTTCTTCTGTCACTCTGATCTTGTTGTATCCGGAGAAACCGTCTGTGAATGAGAGTGTCTCATGCCCTGTTGTATTGTTGACCAAGATGTCGATGTGCGGGAGAGGGAAGTTCTCTTTTGGGCTGGCCTTATTCAGATTCCTATAGTCAATACACATTCGGACATTGCCGTCCTTCTTGGGTAATGGCACAATGTTGGCTAACCATTCAGGATAGGTTGTTACTGTCAGGAAGTCTGCTTTGATCTGCTTCTCTACTTCTTTAACCTTCTGTGATCATTTGAGCCTCATCCATCTTAGTTTCTGCTAAATTGGTCTCATCTTAGGATTCAGAGGCAGTTTGTCTACCACTAATGTTGGGTCTAGGCCAGGCATGTCTACATATGACAAGGCGAAGACGTCATTGTAGCTTTTTAGGAAGCTGGTCATGTCTGTTCTCTACTACGGGCTCATAATTGTACCGATCTTGACGAACTAAGGGTTATCGGTGTCCTCGATGTTAGACTGTAATATCCCTTCACTGCACTATAGGAGATCCAGGATCTCTTAAGGAGGTTCTTCTTCATGCTCTTCGTCATACTTAACTTCCAAAAGTTCAATGAGGGTTTTTGGGGTAGCCCTATCGTAGGTGATTTTCTGGTAAATCATTTAGCTTAGCTTAGCTTTTTATTATTTTTGGTGGCTTCAGGACATTAGGCCTTCCAGGGGAAGGGTCCATGTAATTTCGTCATCAACCAATTTTGAAATGTTAATGCAAAATATGATTTTAAGTCAAAATATCATATTTTTCATTGATAAAATAGGTGATTGTTGTAAAGTCTATGTTTTGTATTGGCATATTCCGGTGTCAAAACAAGTGAGTCTAGGTCTCTAGGAGTGGTTCTTGTGTCATTGTCGTCAACCATCCATGACAAGTGAAGTTGAAGCGCGTTGAAGAATCGCTTGATCCACTCGGATGATCATTTCCTTCATAGGATGGTAAGTGACCTAGATACCATGTGACCATAGGTGGGATTTGACCTAGAAGGATCCTAACATGATGCCTTAGGTAGTAAAAGTGTCCTAGTCTAATCATACGGACTCCTGATGATGAGATAAGTAGTGCAAAAGAAGTTAACAATGCTGAAATTTTTTCGTTGCTTGTTTTGCACATATCTCCCAAACCGTAGCTTATATTGTACTCTATAATATGTAAAATCGACCATGTCAAAAATAGTTATTACTTTCATGAAGGGACCGAGATCTGAAAACGAATTTTTAAATCCAAGGTGATGAGATAAACAGTGCAAAACTTGTTTTAAAATCTGAAATTTTTTCAAAAAACCAAGGTTGCTTGTTTTGGGCATATCTCACAAACCATAGCTCAGATTTTGTTCTATAATATTTCAAATCGACCGCGTTAAAAGGAGCTACAACTTTTGTGAATAGACCAAGAGCTGAAAATGATGTTTTAAAATCATTATTAGCCTCAGGGTCGACCCTGGGCGTTTTGGGTCGACCCTGAATAGCCAAAAATTAATATGGGGATTTTGGACAGAATGTAGGTTTTGTTAGGGTCGACCCAAAAAGTTCCTCCAGCGGTTATAAAACTATGGAAATTAGTGCTCTCCTCCCCTTTTTGTTAATGCTTTTAACCTAGAGTTTGCAAGCCCAAAGTTCCACTTTTACTTGTTTGGACTTGTGCATTGAAGGAGTCCATCTAGGTGATGATTCTTATCAAACAATCAACCCGTTCTGGATAGAGCACCTTGGCCGGAGTATTCTAGAGCCTTTTCGAATGAGATCAATCCGAGAAGGATTGAGGTAGAGTGATTTGGTCGGTGGATTCCGAAGCCGTCATTGATGGAGATCGATTGGAAGATCGTGGACTATTTTCGACACACAAAGAGAAGTACAAGCAGTTGCGGTTGATCATGGGACTTGAGAGTACGTGATGACTTTTCGAGGCGTGGAGGACTAAAAACTGAAGGATCGTGGTGTTGAGTCCGAAGGAGTCAAGTTCGAGTCCTGTAAGTTCTTGTTTACTTTGTCTTAGTGGATTCTCATGGCTGGACTAGGTCCCATAGTTTTTACCAGAAGGGTTTCCACGTAAAAATCCTTGTGTTGTGTTTGCTTGGTTTTCCTTATTCCGCACTTGATTATCATTTTCCCTTGAGTTAAATAACTTAATTTAAAAACATCAAAAAAGGTAGACAGACTATTAGGAAAACCTAACAAACCCCTCGACTTTGTGAGTTCTCAACTCAAACATAGATTTGGGATTCACTAAATTTGATTTTTCAATTAGTATCAGAGCGGGTTCACTAACATTTTAGTGTGATCTTGTCTCATATTTTTTGGTGAATATGAATCTCCAAAGAGAGGGAGGATCCATCTCTTGTCCCCCATTATTTGATGGGAATAATTATGCCTATTGGAAAGCTCGAATGAGAGCGTTTCTAAAATCATTAGATGAGAGAGTATGGTTCTCCATTGAACAAGGTTGGACCCATCCAACAAAGACCATCAATGACCAGACCATCCCTAAACCTTCTTCTGAATGGACCAATGAGGAACTTGAAAGTTGTAGATGGAACAGTAAGGGTCTAAATGCAATCTTCGCTGCTATCACACTCGAAGAATGTCGACGTATTTCTACATATGACACTTCGAAGGAGGCATGGGACATTCTTCAAATCAACCATAAAGGGACTACAACTGTCAAGATCTCCAAACTTCAATTACTGACCTCTAAGTTTGAAAAGTTGATGATGGATGATAATGAAACTTTTGATAGTTTTTATGCCAATCTGAGTGACATTGTCAATTCTAGTTTCAATCTAGGGGAAAGAATTCCAGAGTCCAAAATTGTGAGAAAAATTTTGAGATCTCTACCTGAGAGATTTCGATCGAAGGTTACCACCATCAAGGAGAGCAAAAATGTTGATGCTCTCAAACTTGAAGAGTTGCTTGGTTCTCTCCAAACCTATAAGTTAAATCTGAATTCATCTAAGAAACCAAAATCCATTGCCTTGAAGTCCGTCAAGGAATCCATAGATGGTTTAGATAGTGACTCTATGGATGAAGAAGAAGAGTTGGCTTTGTTTGCTAAGAAATTCAAAAAAAAATTTGAAACTAAATAAGAGATTTAATTCGAAGGGCAAAAATCTTTTGAAAAGCCCAAGTCCAAGCACTTTGAAAACAAGAAACATTTTAAAAGTATGGACAAGAAATCCCAAGGTGTTCAATGCTATGAAAGCTAAGGCTACGACCATATTGCCGCTGAATGCTCCAATAAGAAAAGATTTAAGGGCAAGGCAAGGGATAACAGTGAATCTGAATCTAAGGAATCAGATAGCTCTTCTTGTGAGGAGACTAGGGGTTATGTGGCCTTCACTACATCCTTATCTGGGATTGAGGAATCTTCTTCAAATGCTGTAACTAACCAACACTGTAGGGATGGTGAGGAGGATGATGTGAGTCAGAATGACTCAGATTCTAAGGGAGACCTTGAGGCAGCCTATGATGAACTATTTCAGAAATGCCTAAAGCTGAAAAAGGTTCAGTTTTTCATGTCCAAAAAGATCAAATCTATTAAAATGGAGAAAGATGACTTAGATAAAGTGGCTTTGGGGTTGAGAGCTCTTGTGTCACAACTTGAGGAAGCGAAGGCTTCCCTCCTGGCCAAGACTCAGCTTCTTGAATCTGAATTACATGTCTGTCTTGATGAAAAGACAAATCTTGGAATCAAGTTGGTTGATCTTGAGCAAAATCAGA
Source organism: Tetracentron sinense (assembly GCA_015143295.1). NCBI lineage: Eukaryota > Viridiplantae > Streptophyta > Magnoliopsida > Trochodendrales > Trochodendraceae > Tetracentron > Tetracentron sinense. The sequence goes on along the minus strand of CM026559.1, from coordinate 22,242,230 downwards.
GGTGTGGAGATGAGAAGGAAACTCCATCCACCTCAAACACTGAGCCTGGTGCTAAAAGGCACCCTCCTGCTAAAGGGGAAGACTCTTCTACTCAGAAATACTTTCCTACATGTCAAAAATGTGGAGTGAAGGGTCATATTAAGCCTCGATATCCTAAACTTTGAAGAATGCCCAATCATGATTTTGAGAACCATAACAACTTTAATGGAAATCTTCAAAGGAGAGTTGAGGTCTTAGTGGAGAAGTCTAGGAGTTTGTGCGAAGATGTGATGAAGATGGCTCACAACTCTAGACAGTGGCATGGTCATGAAACTCCTCATGTTAGATATAGAGGAGGTAACAGGGACAACCATAATGCCCGCCATAATTCTAGGACTTAATCGTGGAAAATGAGGAACAGGAGGAAGAGGCAAAAGATCATACCTATCTCAACTGAAACGGTTAGAGACCAAAGGGTCAATTAAACTTCTAAAACCGTTTGGGTGAGAAAGGAAGACCTGAAGGGCTTCACTTAGCCCGTGTCTGTCATAGCCTAGGGTGTGCTGTTAGTGTCTTATCGTGTCCTAGTGCTATGCTATTTGTGTGTACTAATAGTCTTTCTTTTTACTAGTGTTTATTTGCTTTGGTATGTTTTTCTGTTTCTTCATTTTAAAAAATCCAAAAACATTGAAAAACCATAAAATCCAAAAAGATTTTTTTTATGTTGCCCTTGCTTGACTTGCATGATCTGCATTCCTTGTGTGATCTTTATTTCCATACTTGTCCAGGGTTGAACATTAGTTTGTTGCTGATTGAGGATATACCACGTTCATAGTCTCTTGGTTAGGCTGAAAACTAGACCGATTTTATCTTGAACAGTTAGAGACTTATTCATGTGTGTATGCTTTACAAATTTCACATGTACTCAGACTGATTATATTGAGAAGTCTATTTTCCAATCTGTAGGTATATGACTTATCCCTTAAGTGTGACCTTGGATGACCAATCTAGAATGACCATATTTGTTAGTCATCCCCATTTAGTGTATCTTCCATGAGCTTAATTTGTTGCAATGAAAAGGGCTACCTACTTGGATAGTGTGAAAGTCACTATTAGATGTAAACAGTATGAAATGGCTACCTAGGTAGACAGTAGGTATCTATCTAGGTCACTAGAGTGAAAGCCCCTGCTGCTAATAGCCAGGACTACCTACCTAGATAGTGTGAAAGCCATCATTGCATGAAAAGATATGATCAGATAAAGATCATCGAAAAAAATCTTACAAATTTTGGAGGTATTTGACCAAAAATAAAAGAAAACTAATGAATCAAATAAAATGGATACAGGAGCACTAAAATGAAAAAAAAATCAGCATATCTGGATCTAACTAGGTTTGACTTCTAAGATTTGTGTCTTCAGGAATCCCCTTAGTGGTTAACCCTTGAAAATGGAAAGAAACCTTGATCTAGTATCTTGTCAGACCACCACCACACATAATGCTTCACTTTTGAACTGTTCACTAAATGTGTCTAAGTGAATTGGCTATGCTTTAGCATTCCATGAGATTTAGTTAGATGGGTATCCTCAGTAGGACTAACTAATCATGTTCATCATTGAATTTTTAATTTTAAATTACTACTGCTTGGAATGGTTTTGATGCACGTTTGTGTGGCACATGATATTTTTTGTAATATTTTTTTGTGTGTGTTTCTTTCTTTTGGCATGGGCCTTTCTATCATAGGTGCCATATTTTTGGTGGTACCCTTGATCTTAGGGGGAGAAGATTAGGATGAGTTGTTGAGGGGGAGTTCTGTGCTTGAGTTGTTGAGGGAGTTTGTGCTTTATATTTCTATCTCGTTCCCCGGTTTTTAGTCCCTCATTGTCTGTTTTGATTGGTTGTACTGTGGTTGCCTTGATATTTCACTTTTGTTAAATTGGTATATTTTTTTTTGAATATTGGCTTCCTGCCTTCCTTTGGCAATTGTGCCAAGAAATGAGAGAATGTTAGGGTAGTATTTTTCTCGTTCAGTACATTCCTTGCTTCACCTGTGATTACTTATTTTCATATTCCACACGTGCTTCACTGGGTATTTTGTTTTTCAGCATGCCCAGGTGCAAGGTTGCAGCAAACTGATTTTTCTTGCCAAGAGCTTAAGTGTCTTAAATTAAGATGATTTGTCGATTGATGTCATGTAAGAGTGTTGGAGTCATGTAATGTCCTAATTCACTGTTTTGATGTGTTTGGGTAAGTTTGTGTCAAGTCATGTACTTCAGTTTGGTTTTGCCACGGAATTGCCAAAAGGGGAGATTGTAAAGTCTATGTTTTTGTATTGACATATTCTGGTGTCAAAACAAGTGAGTCTAGGTGTCTAGGAGTGGTTCTTGTATCATTGTCGTCAAGCATCCATGACAAGTGAAGTTGAAGCGCGTTGAATAATCGCTTGATCCACTCAGATGATCATTTCCTTCATAGGATGGTAAGTGACCTAGATACCATGTGACCATCGGTGAGATTTGACCTAAAATGATCCTAACATGATGCCTTAGGTGGTAAAAGAGTCCTAGTCTAATCATACGGACTCTAGGTGATGAGATAAGTAGAGCAAAACAAGTTAACAATGCTGAAATTTTTTCAAAAAACCAAGGTTGCTTGTTTTGCACATATCTCCCAAACCGTAGCTTATATTTTACTCTATAATATGTCAGATCGACCGTGTCAAAAATAGATACAACTTTTATGAAGGAACTGAGATCTGAAAACGAATTTTTAAATCCTAGGTGATGAGATAAACAGTGCAAAACTTGTTTTAAAATCTGAAATTTTTTCAAAAAACCAAGGTTGGTTGTTTTGAGAATATCTCACAAACCATAGCTCAAATTTTGCTCTATAATATGTCAAATCGACCATGTTGAAAAGAGCTACAACTTTGTGAAGAGACTAAGAGCTGAAAATAATGTTTTAAAATCTTTTTCAGCCTCAGGGTCGACCCTGGGCGTTTTGGGTCGACCCTGAATAGCCAAAAATTAGTATGGGGATTTTGGACAGAATGTAGGTTTTGTTAGGATCGACCCAAAGGGTCCTTTTGGTCGACCGAATTTCACCCATGGGTCGACCCTGATATAGGGGTTTTGCTAAAACGATTCTTTGGTTTCCTTCTTTGGTTTTTAACTATTATAGCAACTTCTAAGCATGGTTTTCACTTCTCTATTTATATAGAACCCTTCCACTTTATGGAGTACAACTGAGGGAGTGTGTGGAGAGGGATTTTAAGTTCCTCCAGAGGTTATAAAACCTATGGAAATTGGTACTCTCCTCCCCTTTTTGTTAATGCTTTTAACCTAGAGTTTGCAAGCCCAAAGTTCCACTTTTGCTTTTTTGAACTTATGCATTAAAGGAGTCCTTCAGGTGATGATTCTTATCAAACCATCAACCCATTCTGGATAGAACACCTTGGCCGAAGTATTCCGGAGCCTTTCCGAAGGAGATCGATCCAAGAAGGATTGTGGTAGACTGATTTGGTCGGTGGATTCCGAAGTCGTCATTGATGGAGATCGATTGGAAGATCGTGGACTATTTTCGAGACACAAAGAGAAGTACAAGCGGCTGCGGTCGATCATGGGACTTGAGAGTACGTGATGAATTTTCAAGGCATAGAGGACTAAGAAATGAAGAATCGTGGTGTCGAGTCTGAAGGAGTCAAGTTCAAGTCTTGTAAGTTCTTGTTTACTTTGTCTTAGTGGATTCTCATGGCTGGACTAGGTCCCGTGGTTTTTCCCAGAAGGGTTTCCACGTAAAAATCCTTGTGTTGTGGTTTGCTTGGTTTTCCTTATTCCGCACTTGATTATCATCTTCCCTTGAGTTAAATAACTTAATTTAAAAACATCAAAAACGGTAGACAGACTATTAGGGAAACCTAACAAATCCCTCGACTTTGTGAGTTCTCAACTCAAACATAGATTTGGGATTCACTGAATTTGATTTTTCAATTGTTGTCTACAAAAACTAGATTTTAAAAAAAGAGGTCTATAGTGGCCGACTTTGGATTTTTCAAGCGAGAGCTTAGAGAAATAGAAGAAAGAGAAGAGTGGTGCTTGGTCACTATCTGATTGGACCAACCTGTCCTGCAACTTGCTTGCCTCGACCCTGGATGGCTTTGATGGTGAGAGCATCGGTCCCCAAACGGATTAGTGGTCAGCAACTAGATGACGCTTTGGCGCTGTAGGAGAGGTTACAGACCTGCTCTCCCACAGGATCTTCTGCTTCTGTGGCGTCTTCGACAGTCAGCTCGTCGAACATCTATGCTATGATGATTACTTCTGGATCTGGAATCCCTGAAGACTTGGCAATAGGTTGGGAGTTTGAGATAGTGGCAACTAGTGCCAGAGGGGTGTCAAGGTAGGCTTTGAATGTTCCAACTGGGAAGGTTACTGAGATGTGGGGTCGGGGGTTCTGGTTTCGCCAACTAGCTACTCTTCTTTGTTAGCTTAGAGAGATAGTCCTCGAACTTCGGCTTGGAACCCAATCTAAATGGTGGTGTGTAGCAGGGAGGCACATATCTCTTCTTCATCCCTTAGGTTTGAGAGCCCAGACCTATCCCTAGTTTATAGTTCATCCTGGCCATCATCTTGACAAATGGTGATACTCCCTGTTTAATCTGCTTTTCTATCTGGGCAACAGAACTGACCTGCTCGAACTAGTATGTCATGTAGGAAGTGCCTTGCCCTAGCTCCTAGATGTCCCCGAAGGAACTTGCCAACTCCTCTGAAGGGATCACGACCATGTGGTCATCCTTAATAAACTTGATGCACTGATGGAGAGAGGAGGGAATGGCTCCGGCCGAGTGGATGCACAGTCTCCCAATGAGCAAGGTGAATGAGGCTAGCACATTCATAACTTGGAAGTTTACTATAAACTGAGCCGGTCTGACCCCAATGATCAGGTCAATGTTACCTAGATTCTGTCTGGTTGAGTTATCAAATGCCCTGATGATCATGGGCCTCTTCTTCACCTGACTGAGATTCAGACCCAGGCTTTGCAGTATGGCTAGCGTGTAGACGTTTAAGTCGGAGTCGTTGTCAACTAGTACTACGGATAAAGTTTTGTCCATGCACTGTACTACAATGTAGAGAGCCTGGGTGTGATCTTTGTCATCGTCTGTTATTTCTTCTTCTGTAAAGGACATGATTCTTGATTCTAGTACTTGCCCCACCATGTGCCCTAGTCTCTCGGGCGTAATACTTGGTGTTATATGGGCGTTGTTAAATACTCGGAGTAGCTACTTCCGGTGATACTCGAAAGTCAAGAGGAAACCCATAATGGAGATCTGGGCTGGAGTTTTACTCAACTGCTGTGTGATGTTGAATTTTACCGGCTCAGCCATCGGTGGTTGGTATACCCCGCCAGATCGGGTGAGGTTGGCTATGCTTTCACTTTCAAGGATGAGAGAGTGAGGAGCGGGTACACGGTCGTGATTAAAAAGCGAAGATGGGATATAAAGGATTTTGATAGGACCGGTAGAGGTGGAGGCTTGAGTTGGTGTTGTGGGCCAATTGGCTGGGCAAGGGATAATATAGACAATTTTCTCTTCTTCTGGTTTAAGAGCAGGGATCTATACTGGTGTTTGAATGGTCTGGATGTTTGACTATGGGAGAGGGATGACAATTGGTGACTGGTAGGCTGGTCGGATTATGCCATCATTCACTGCCAATATGCTGGGTCTTGGCTGCCCTGCCCCAGGCTCTTCCCACTCAATAAAGTTGACTTGTCTGTTATGTGGGGGCAGTGGTGTTTGGTTGATACTGGTGTTCCGTGGGGCCAGTTCAACCTTTCCCACATCCAAGAGATCTTGGATGGCATGCTTAAGGCTTATGTAAATGTTAGTAGCATGGCCTGGGCCTTGATAAAAGGTGCAGTGATGATTGACTCTGTAATTCTTGTTTTGTTTGTTAGGTGGTAAGAGGGGAGTAGGGCCTCTTAGAGTAAGAAGACTATTCTTGGTAAGGAAGTCCAACAGTTGACTGATGGTATAATGAAGAGGGGTGAAGTTTTAAGGGGATTGTTTTGTTGATGGATCTACCCCTGATTTTGTTGGGCAGACCGGGAGCTTCTGGGTGCTGGTTGTTGTGGCTGAGTGGCCGGAGCCTGCAATCTGATTGGTTTGGTCTCTGGGACCACTGTTTCTACTGACTGGAGTTGTTGTTCTAGGGGTAGCAAGCCCTAGGCTGGATTGGATAGCACCACTCTTGATGGCGGTCTCAATGCGGGCACCTGTCTTGATGATAGTGTCAAAGTCTACCACTAGTAAAGTTACCATCAGGGTAGAGTAGGGCTGTTTCAGGGTGCCCATGAACATGTTTGTCAGTTCTTCCTTAGGGATTAAAGTCAGAATTTTTGTTACCATTTCCTTCCAGTGGGTAGTATACTCAGGAAAGACTCATTGTTATGCTGGCTCATCTATGCTAACTGGCTTCTCTGAGGTTGGAGATCTTGATTGAAAGAGTACTGCTCAATAAAGATATCTATAGCGTCTTACCAAGTCTTGATCCGATGCTTGTCTAACTCCATCCACTATCTGAGGGCTACTCCCTTCAGACTCTTCTGAAAGTATTGGATGAGAAGAGGTTGATTTTTATTGTGCTGGAGCATGTCGCCTGGATATAATTGCAGATGTTGCTTAGGGCAGTTTGTGCCATCATATTTGTCAAAGTCAAGCACTTTGAAACATGGAGGAACAACATCTCTAGATGAGAAAGTCAGATCTTCTAGAGATAGACTAGAGCTGGTAGATGCCCTTTTCATACGTCTCATTTCCTCTTTCATTTGCTTAATCTCTTCATGTTGGTCCCTGAGGGACAGTATAGGGTCTAAGGAAGATGGCCTGTTCTGGTTGACATGAAAGGCCTTGGGCAGCTCTGCCCCATCAAATTTTTAATAGTCTACTCCACCTCCGCCTGGTGCGGGACCTGGGTTAAGAATGACAATTGGAATAGGCTGCAGTTCTAGGTGTGGCTGTTCAGAGGATTCTTTGGTCGGTTTCGGGTGGAAGGGTCATCTGATCGGGCCTTATTTAGAATCTTCAGAAGTTCCAAAACACTATAAAGCTTGGTTTGCTTGCCTGCAATGTCTCGATCGTGAGACTGCAGGATTTCATTTGTTCTCTGATGCTGATCTGAGGGTTCTGCCATTGATTTTGTCTGGCTTTCAAGTAAAACGGTGTTAGGTGCTTCTTCTGTGATTGGTACTTCAGTCAAGACTGCGTCTAAGGCTGCTGCTTTTACGAGAATTACCATCATAGAATGAGTCATGGGTCGACTCATGCAACTGAAAAGAATACAACGACTAAACATGAATGTGCATGATTTGTAGGAAAGAAGATGCTGGAAAAGATTTTTCATTGATGCATGCTTAGTGAGTATAGGACTGTGCGACTCAAAAAAAGAAAAAGACTCAATCCTAGGCAGGTCCGTCAGGGATGACGAAATGAAATGGCCAGGGCACACCGTTAAGGTCCATGATTTATTGTTGGAGAAATGTGATTTCAACCTCCATGTTGTCAATTATCTCAATAACATTGAACATTCGAGATCCTAAATGTCGAATCATGGCGGTCATCTCAACCTTTGCACTGTCTAGTTGGTCTTGGTAGAAATGCAGTTGAGCCCTGATGACGGCTATTTCTCTGGTGTCACCTCTGTGTCTCTTCTAGAGAGATTGGACTATCTGCTTGAGATGCTCGACCTGTCCCTACATTGCTTGAAGTTTGCAGTCCCTCTCTGCTTCCTGCTGCCTAAATTCTTGTTGAACTTTCCGTAGCCTTATCTCCTTCTCCTGGAACTATAATTGTTTCTCCAAGAACAAGTCTCTCTAGGGAACCACCATTTCAGCTATGGGAATGGTTCCTTTTGATGGAGCTAAAACTGGTGTGGGCAGTTCTCTTGGTGTGGGCATACTTGATGGAATGTCAAGGTCTTCCACCCAAAGGAGGTATGCTGAATCAATAGGTAGTCCTGCTGTGACCACAAAGTCTGGTCATTGTTCTCTTCTGGAGCTTCGCCAATCTGCCTAGAAGTAGCAAGTGAGGCATTCAGAATGCACAATAAAGTCAACACAATCATTTCCCAGCTTATCTATTACCGGGATACGCTGAGGGAGTCCAAACTGGCGAAAGACTCAAAGTGATACATATGTTGTCGAGCCAGTTAGACCAGCGAGGATCATGCATCGTCGTCCAGTTATGGTAACACGAGGTAGCTTTTTCAGGATTAGGCAGGCTTGATATGCAAAAAACCTTAAGGGGTCTGTCTTGTCTATTATCTTGTATTGTGGTACTATGGCTTTACCTTCCATAGTTAAGCCTAGAATGCGTTGAATTTCTTCCAATGTTTGACACAGTTCATTTTTACCAAAATGGAACACCATGCATGATGAGTTCCAACACTGGATGACAGCATTTATGAGGCACCAATCTGGTTTAACCATGGATAGGTCTAAGATGGACTCCATTTTGTAGTACTAAGCCCAAGTGAAACGTTGACTAGGAGTAAAGGCTTCAATTTTTTTCTGGAGGTTATCATCACATGCTGCTTGAGATGCCAAATGCACAGGCCGTGATGGTTGACCAATTGACTTAACAATTCTTGAAGGTCCTACCATCTACCTGGACAAAGACAGACTCTGTATGAGTGTACTGTGTATACTGATGCAAATGCAAAGAATTTAATGATGATGATTGTATTTTTTTTATTTTTGATTAGGTGTGACAGGGCACATGTGATCCGATAGGGCAATCGGACAGAGGTCCGGTATACTTTATCCGTGTTGTTGGGACCTGGGGACCTATCAGGTCAAGGCTAGGGATAGGTCTTTGTGAAGACCTGTCTGCCTGGGATTTGAACCTCACACGCGATGTTGAGACATAAGGTCAGATGTGTTTTATTACAAGCACAAGTATGACTCATTACATGCCCCTGGGTGGGTGCTTACCTGGGTAACAGTGCCCTGATAGTCAATCATGATTGGGGACAGGTATAGGGTGTAAACAGATTATGGTTTAGAGTATCTTTTCGAGTGGGCTGATTATAGACTATACCTTAACTTATTCTATATACTGAATGTTTGGCTAATGCAGATGTTCCTAAAAGGATCAAGGTCACTTAACACCGTATATGCGACTCCCTGGTATAGAACATACCTGAAAATGGACGATTGGTGTAAGCGGGAGCATTCAGAATCCTTCTTTGAGGATAATCATCCAACATGTGTAATTCTGCAGACCTCCAAGACTTTTAAGCTAATAAAACTGAGGATAATCATCCAACAGTCGTAAGCGTATTAAGCCTGTCTACTGAGTTTTCATGGGTCATTACACTACTATGATATGTATGACATGCACAGTACAAAATACACCCAAAGAGATAAAAGAATTAGTATTAAGCTAAATACTTAGGCATTCGAATAATTTTAAGGTTTATTTGGCTTAAACCTAGGTTCCGGGTTAATCCTTAAAAAAAACCCCAGCAGGGTTGACAGAACGGTGAGTACAGATTTGTTATCCACTCACAAGTATGTTTTTGGAAAATTAAAGGTCGCCACTTATTAATTTTGAGGGATAAGTCCCATATATGAATAAGGTCTTATGGTCTACATAAGAATCTAGGTAAGAGGTTCGATTAAGTTCCAAAGAAGGTGTTAGGCACCCTGGAGACTCCCATTCTACAATGGTTACCTACTCCCTACATATAAACCAAATTAATGTCAAAGTTTATTCAAATGCCTAAGTTTTTAGAGTATACAAATCCAAGAAATGAGAAATTCTAAGGCTAGGTGAGTGTGTGTGTGTGCACCAGTGTGGCTAAGGCTTAGTCCGTGAACTAAGGTTTGATTGACCGGGAGGTCAAGTGCAAGGTCTAGAGGGTTTGGGCCCGGAGGCCAAGGTTAAGCCCAAAGGCTAAGGTTTAGCCCGGTAGGCTAAGGGACTAGTCCGGTAGATTAAGGTTGGGCCCGGTAGGCCAATGTTTAGCCCCGTAGGCTAGGGTTTAGTGTGATAGACTAAAGTTGGGCCCTGTAGGCCAAGGTTTAGCTCAGTAGGCTAGGATTTAGTCCAGTAGACTAAGGTTGGGTCTGGTAGACTAAAGTTTAGCCTGGTAGGCTAGGGTATAGGTCCAAAGGCCTAAGGTCGCATTTAACCATGGGTTAAGTTGGTTAACCGTGGTTAAGGAAAGAGCTAATCATGGTTAGGCTGCTAACCATGGTTAAAGAGCCAAGGTTATATGTTTTTGATCTTTATGCCTTTTTCAAATTTTTAGAGATTTTTCCAAAGTCAAATGAGATTAACCATGGTTAAAAGTTAATCAGGGTTAAGTTTAACCCCAACTAAGGATCTGATCCAGTTAAGAGTGGGCCTAGAGAGTGCAGCAGGGCCTAAAATGGCCTCCTACTAGTCTGGGCCTTGCAAGGCCACTGTTGTGTAAAAACAATGAAATTAGCGGTAGGATAGTTACCGCCAATCTCATTTCTTCACGAAATGGAATTGGCGGTAGAATAACTACCGTCAGTTTCACTATTTTCCAAAACAGTAACTTTACAGCCATGGTGAAGGTTGGGGATGATGCCCAAAGGATCCTAAACCCATGAGAGTGTTCAAGGGACTTGTCATAAGTCCTGGGCTTGGTCTGGCCCTAGGTTTAGCCTGGATTAGGCCCATAGTGGCATTCCACAGTGATAAACAGAAAACTCAGAATGTCGATAATCTGTTTACCAACGTTCTAGACAGTTTTCAAGTTAGTTCATTTTAATCACGGTTAAGCTGGTCTGGTGAGCCTGGAAGAATCAGGGAGGATGAGCGGAGTCTCAAGGACCTAAACCAGACCCTGAACTGGACCAGGGACCCATTATGTAAGGCCTAGAGCCACTTAAAAGAGAAAGTCCTGAAATGGCGATACTGTGTTTACCATCGTTTCTAGATTTTTTCAGAAATTGAATCTTTCCTCATGACATTGTACTGTCATGCTTCCAAGGGATCCCTCATAGGCTGAAGGTCTCCCAGAAGCTTAGAGGAGGGTCTGAGTGTGGTGAGGCCACAGGGCCGGAGCTTTCACCCTTTGAGAGGTCCTCATCCCTAAGAGAAAGGCAAGGGGAACCCCTGCTCTTGGGGTTTTGCAACAACCAAATCAAAAGAAGTCCCCTGGAGTACGACCAGGGGCTCACAGGGCTTTACAAAAGTAAAAACAAGAAGAAGGAGAAGGGTAGAGGAGGACCCTACCCTGCTGGTTCATCTTAGAGAGTGGCGGTGGCACCTACAAGGGTGGTTGAGGGGGTCTTCAACTGATGCTTAGGGTCTAGCCTAATCCAAAAATGAGCAAAGGAGAGTGAGGGTTGTGGAGGATTTGGCAGGGTTTCTCCAAGCTCTTACCGGGATTTTTCGGTGGTGAGAACGGTGGAGGTGTGTTGGATTTATAGGGGAGGTCCAGGGACACTCATGGCATTAGAACAAGGGTAGGCGAGGTTGCAGGAGGGGTATGGAGATGACCAGGTGTGTGCCTGAGCACTGGGGACAGCGGGTGAACTCTGATTTTACGCAAACTAGAAATGACGGTAATTTCAGTACCGTTAGTAGATGAACTACCGACATTCCTAGGATTTTTAAATTTTAGGGCTTGGGCCCCCTCCTAAGGCTTGGCTAGGTTTTGTGGGCCCAAGGGTTGTTTATCAACGCGTTTAGGCCCTAGGAGCCTTGGGTAGGTGTTGCATGAGCCTTGGGCCCATGCCCTAGGTTTTATGGACTAGGGCTAGGTTAGGGCTAGCTAGAATTGACCTATGGTTTAGGTAGGACATAGGGTTGGACCTAGGGTTCAACTAGGGTTTGATTGGGTTTAATCCGGAGCTAACCATGTCTAAAGAGCTTAACTATGGTTAGGGAGGGGTGTAAAAATTTGGTGCTTACACATCCCATTGCCTAATTTGAACTACTACAACACACACCGTGTAGGTAAGCTTTAGGTTTGGCTGTGTGCGCACGTTTAGGGTGCATGTGTGTGTCTTACATGATAAGTTTTCTACCAAAATAAATAGTAAAAAGCCTAGAAGCAACTCTGAATTTGTGTGACAAAAATGTACAATACATGTAAAAGTATATTAAATATCAGGCATAGGATGCTTGTGCAGGATGTCAAATTTTAGATATAACAACAACCCTCCTTAAGACAGGCCCTTTTGGAGTGGTTGCTTGGACTTATCGTTATGGCACCTTAGAGGCTACCTTAGGTTTGGTTGTGTGTGCATTTAGGTTTTATATGTGTGTTACCAAGGGGCGTGGGGGGCATGCCCCCCTCCCAAATTTTTTGAAATGCTCTTATTAGGTAGTGTTAAAATTTAAAAAATATATAAAAAATACTTATATTTATATGCAGTGGCCCCCAACTGCAAATGTACTCGTTTTGAATTGGGAAAGAGACTATGTTGGCTACTGTATGTGTAACGACCCCAAAATCTCATCTAGGCTAAAATGGAACATTAGGCTTGTAACACTGCTTATCCTGAATTAACCTGTAAGCATGCAAGACAATACTAAAATTGAACCTAAAAATTTCTTCACAATATAAGTAAAACAAATATCTTCTATAACAAGTCTATCTAATAGCTGAGTCTGTATTAACCGAATCATTTCTCATGATTCCAAAATCATCAAGTCAACCTATATGTCGCCAAAAGATAACCCTGTATCAAACTAAGTATCTATTACAATTCTTAAACCAAAAGAGAGTCTAGAAACCTAGTGGTATAGGAAGTAGTCGAGATCCCGTGTTCTCTCCTTGGGAAAGTCACCCTCTTCCTCCACCCACGGCTCCTCTGTGGTCTCGGAACCTAAACCTACCAACATAAAAACAAAGCGGCTGAGCATAAGCGGCTCAATGAATATGAATTTCTAACTAGTAATATCAAAACATCAACATAGCATATTCATCATGGATACACAATCATCAGTATGAGCAAGTTCATAATAGCATTTCATAACATTAATCATATGAGCAGGTTCATCATAGTATTTATGTAATAACAATATACATAAGTCAGAGTGTGGAAACAATATAATTATTTCATAATTCTTCTTTACTTATCTTATTGTGTTCTTTTCTTTTCTTATCGTACCTTGCTTTCTTTTCTTTCATGGGTCATCATTCTTCTTCCATTTTCATATGAACATCATTGCATGCATAGTTACTAGTATTAACTTCAAATAATTTCTCACTATATAGGTGAAAGAGATTACTATACTATACATCCCGAGTACCATCTCATAGCACTTTACTCCGATGCTCTCGGAATTACTTATGATTTATTTTGCTTTCGTATGCATAACTCATAATTTTAGACAGGTGGTACTCGGGCAAGGAAACTCAATATACGATTTCACATACACTTTGCTTATTTCCATTATTCGTATTCATGCTCTTATCATGCTTATGCAACTATCATAATGGTGAGTTAAAGGTGGCATATTTGTCAATTAAATAACACTTTAAATTTTCAACCTTGGTACCTTCAGTGATCCATCATGCGTCTCATTACATCATGATAGAAGACTAAGGCTCACAAGATTTAAATCCAAAGATTTATTCACCCGGCAATACATCACTACATGTAATTCCAACAATATTCATAATTCGTAATGAGCGACAAACCCTCAGTTAAATAATACATAAGATTATCAATCAAATACCCTGGTTATCCATCATAGCGTTGTACACCACCATGATAAAAGAACTAGGCCCACAAGATCGTAATTTAAGACTTATTTACCCGCCGATCAATCACTACTTACAATATCAATCTCATACAGCAATAGTCATGGCATTACATTTCTACAATTTCATAAGTTGGATATACATATTCATGGTATTTCAATATCAAAAGGCATACCATCACCAATATTTAACATACATTATTTTTTCATGCAAAAACATAGAAGATAGTAGCCCTAAATAATCTTTTGCCCACAAAACCCATCCTTGAACATCAAACACACACACCATTCCATCCAAACTCCATCAAACATCTCATCCTCCTCATTCAACCATACAAACCACAAATCATTCACTTCCTCCATATTGAACCACCTAACATTCATCATATGGCGTTATCATCATCATCATATTAAAACTTAATTAGAAGGAACATTTCTACTATAAATCATATTCAGTTTTATACTAACATAGAATCTTAGCTCAAAACTTTAATAGGATCAATGGTTCATGGTATTGATAGTGAGGAAGTCATATTTACCTTCTTAGAAATTTTTAATTCAACCCCAAAAGCATGAGACTCCTCCTTAGAGCAATCTTCAAGTTTAATCAACCTTCTCTAAGTTAAACACTTATTCTCCAAGACCAATCTTCCTTGAAACCCTAGTTTTCTCCTCATTTTCCTTCAAAACTAGGTTTTGGTTCTTGAGAAACCCTAAACCCCCAAATCCTAGGTTTATTTATAGGGTTGGGGTCTTAAAACCCCGAAATATCTCAAAAAATCGTATTTTAAAAGTTTCTACGTGCAATCTCGAATGAGACTTGATCTCACTTGAGTGAACTGTTCTGGGGAAATCTCGCTCAAGCGGACTTGAAGCTCGCTCGAGTGGGCTACAGCTAGCTCTAGCAGGCTATAGTTGGCTCTAGCTAACTTTTTGTTGTTTTCTTATTTTCGCATTTTTCACTTTTTTTTTCGATTAAACTATTTTAAACACTCCAAAAACATATATTAACATCAAAACACATCATGCAACATTTAATTGGTATATTTCCCCTTAATAATTACGATAATAGCATAAATATAAATTTGGGTCTCTACAATATGTGTTTAACTGTTACCCAAAAAAAAAAGAGGAATGCTAGCACTCCTCCAAAAATGTGGACAATTGGTTGGTAGAGGGTGAGAGTAAGGTTAGTATTCCTCCCAAAAAAAGAGGGGAAAGAGACAAAACTGTAGTGTGACAAGTGACAACCCAAAAAAACCAATTCTATAACTCGTTTAGAACACATGGAATTGAACCAAAAAAAAAAACTCATGGAATCACAACCAATTGCAATTGATTGAATACAGGGAGAGTTCAATCGCCACCAAAAGTCAACACGTGTCCCTGTTAACCCCTATTAACTATAGTTAAGATTCATTAACCATTAGAGTTCAACAATATAACCTTGATTTTTAGAAAAAAAAATATAAACCCTAAGGGTTAATTTCTTTTAACTAGAGTTTTAAGTTATTTTTTTCAAAAAACCAAGTTTATATTGTCGAACCCTAAGGGTTAATGAATCTTAACCAAAATTAAATATGGGTTAATAGAACACATGTTGACTTGTGGGTGCGATTGAACTCACCCTAAATTCAATCACAATGATTTGATCCCGTTTGGAAAGGGAAAAGAGGTTAAAGTACCGTGAAACCTAGTTAAAACCTTAGAAAAGAAACTTAAAACCATGGAATTCTATTGTGGGTATTAAAACCAAAATCAATGGCTCTTATGTTTTTTTTTTTTTTTTGTATATTAGACCTTTATTAGAATGCAACATTAACAAATTTAAAAAATGCTGGCTCAACTCCCCGTGTTACATGATAATTAAAAAAAAATAGTGATAACAAAATGTTATACTGCATAATCTTATTTACTGGACCCCACTTAGAGTTGGAATTCCTTAAATTAAAATATAATTTTCTCTAGGAAAACAATGCATATCTTCCACCAAATGGGACACATAAGTATCATAAGACTTATCAACAAAATTCATATCATAATCAGTCTCTCAAGAAGTGCTAATTTAGGAATCTATCATTCATGTTGTATAAAAGGAGTAACTTTTTTTTTTTTTTTTAAAGGAAAAGAGAGAGAGAGAACAGAGAACAGCTGAAGATCTGAAGCTCTGAAGACAAAAGATCTTCGTAAATCTTTGAAGTCTGAATGAAGTTTTTCATAGTCATGAAGCCCAACGACTCTAGTCTTCAAGCCCAATTTGAGAATACACTGTTTCAGCCCATAAATCCAAGATCTGAAAATAAAACAATCAGTGGCTTTGTCTCTTTTTGCATATATAGAGATTAAATCTCAAATATTTGTACCCCACACACAAAAAACGAAAATTAAATTTGATTGATAATTCGTTATAATTTTCTTGTCTCAGATTTTTAAGCTTGAAATTTATGTCAAATTTTTCGGGACTCTGGATGGGACTTTCTTTGCCTTTTCTTTAACATATAAAGATTCAAAGTCAAGTTTATGGCTCTAAAGAAGAACAGCTACAACATGTCTAGCCTTAAGCCAATGGTTAGCTTCTAGCTAGGGCTGGGTCAAGGAAAGGGCCTAGGTCTTACCGGGCTCGGCCCTCATTCAATAGGGTGAGGTCCTAGCTCTCAAAGAACTGACTAAGCCCAAGCCCTACCCTCAAGGGCCAGAGCTGAAAAAACAAAAACAAAATTATCACATTTTAGCAATTTTTTTCTCAATTGATTGTTAACCTAACATACAGCTCTCCTCCTTTATTCAGGCTTGAGACGACAATGCAACTTAAAGAGCAACACGAGGATTAGACTGTTAGTATTTGTACATCTCACCAAAAAAAAAATGTTACCATTAAATTATTTTTTACCAAAAATAAATTGTTTGTATTAGTACCATTATATTTATATCAAAAAAAAAAAGCATTACAACTTACAAGTAGTAACATTAAAATATTATGAAAATAGACTGTAGATTTTCTTTTTAAAGAAAAATGTTTCTAGTGATTCAAAAGATTCTAGAAAAATACTACAGTACAATTTTAGTATATGTTACATATACACATAGTAAAGCTTAGCCTCTTAAATTTATACACTATAGATGTATATTATATATGGTATAGCATATACAATAGAGGACCGGACTGGCCGGGTTGGGTCTTACAAAGCCCAACCCTCAAGTAAGAGGGTCATTCATAATTAAGCTTGACTCGGCCCTAGGGCCTTATTATGGAAAACAAAGCCCTCAATTTTGCAGGATTTGAAGGGTCGGATCGGGCTAGGCCCCCCTCATCAAAGGGCCGGATTGATAGCCCTACTTCTAGTAACGTTGTATCTAGTTTTGACACCCTAAACATGGGTTGTACGAGAGCCAAAGCAAGACAATAGCCACTAGTGCGCTCTCACAAACCCAACCCATAGCGCTCTTGCCAAAGCGATTCCTGGTTTCTAGTTCATTTTTATCTGGACTCCCAATCATCACTTTATCCTGACTAAAGGAAATACATGAATCCGTCATCTCAAGAATCAAACTCCAAGTATGCAGGCCTTACATCTGAATCTATTCATAGAACCTCATGTTCTTCATGAGGCTCATGACATCTCAATTGAAGTGAAAATCGCGATCCTCGGCCATCGAATGGCTCACTAATGCCATCAACAAGCAAATGATCATGTTCATGAATAAGTTCGAGAATGCTGGAAAATCTAGCCAGGATAGGAACATCCACTACGGTTCACGCTACAATCAACTCACAATGTTCCAAAACTTTGTCTACAGCCCGAAACCAACCCAAAATATGTAAGTCTCTTTTAACGGATCCATACCCAAATACCAACTCAAGGACTTTATCTTAGGTGCTATTCGAGACAAGTATGAGGACCGCTCGTAGTCCTCTCTTATATGTTTCAAATTTTACACGAAGAGGGTCGACCTTGTGGATATGCCTGCATATTATTAGGTATCAAAATCCCAAAAATTCAATAAAAAAACTATTCAAAAGCAACATGGGACATGCAACAATGTCGATATTGTCGGAATATCTTGGCCAACCAGTTTGTTCACTCTCTCAAAGGCAATGTGTGTGACTGATAAACCGACCTTGAGCACTCCATAGGAAATTAGGATCAAATGGAATGAGAGTCCTAGAAACTGATTTATTGAGGAATCTTGGATAATTTACAATGATCCCCCATAAGGGTTTATTTAGATATTACATTATCCCAAGATTGAAACAATATCAAATCTAATCATAATCAAATTAAACTAATCCAGCCTAATCTATTCAAGATACCTATCTAAGGTTGTGATAGAGATACCCTGGGAATGATACAGAGTATCTCTTCATTTATTATAATAGATACTAATTCCCTAATACTAATCCGTGAGAGATCTTTTAGGAGTGGGAGACGTGTGGGGTCCACCCACTAACCCCACGTCTCACACTTAAAGAGTTTGAAATTTTTTAAACTTTTGTGGGTTGATTATTTTTAAACTCCTAATATTGTGGGTTGATTTTTCTTTTGGGTTTTTTCTTTTATCAAAAGAGGGGGAAAACCACAAGGGGAGGCTCTTGTTCTCTTTTTGTTGGAAGAGAAAGAAGAGGAGGAAAGATATAGAGAAGAAGGGATTTTAGGTGTATTTGTGGGACTAGTACCAAGAGGTAAGTGGTCTTCAAAATATCCTTGTACTTCTTTCTAATTTCTTGATAGTGGAAATTTTGTCATTTATTTGGCCGTGGAGGTTTTCCCTAAATTGGGGTTTTACCACGTTAAAAAAAAAATTCTACGTCCCTAATCTATCATTTTAATTATTTCTGCGGTTTATTTTTAATCTCTGCATAAACTGTTTATTTTTGGGGATTGGTTCGTTACCTGAAATAAATTCCAGAATTGATTTGTTGATGGTACGGATCAAGTTTTTGGTATCAGAGCACGGTTTTTTTTTAACAGTGCATGCAGGGCCATCGTTCACAGAACGTTGATTTGGTATAATTGAATTCAAAAATCCATAGTCTTAGAGGAAAATCAAAAATGTCTGATCAAGGAGACGAAAATGCTTTCTCTCAACGGGTATCAAATATGGAAAAAATGATGCAGAATATGATGATTATAATAAAAGAAGTGGCCTCGGGCAAGAGGTCTGAAGAAACTAGTACCCCACCAATAGTAGAAGAGTCTAATGTAGATTCACATAGAGAACAAATGTTGATTGAACCATTTAGGATTTATGTTCGCATTGAGATTCCTCTGTATTGCGGTGAATTAGACCCGGAAAAATTGGATGGGTGGTTAAAACAATTAGAGATTTTAGTACCAAGTGATATACCGAAGTGCAGAAATTACTTTTGCAAGACTGAGGCTTGGTGGACATGCACTTGCATGGTGGGAAGCTTACACTGCAAGATTGGAATCAGACTATCAACCTGTAATTCAGATTTGGGCACAGTTTACTGCATCACTACGAAGTCAATTTTATCCGATTGGCTATCAGGATGAGTTGAAGGGGCAGTGGCAATTCTTGCGTCAAAAACAAGGACAAAATGTTCAGGATTATACCACCGAGTTCAAGAGACATGCAATTTTACTTCGGGTGAATTTACGGGATATGTCTACTCTGGCCAAATACAAAGGCAGGTTACACTACCATTTGCGGAGTGAGTTAGCTCTCTTTGATGTTAAGAATATTGATGATGCCTGTGTTAAAACTATGCACTTAGAGAAGTGTGACAGAAAACCTATAAATCGTGATCAAAGCTCACGAAAAAAGAGTGAAAAATTCGAAGAAAAATGGAAGAAGTTTGATAAGAAAGCAAATTCGACATTTCGCAAAAATGAGAAAACTTGTGGACATTGTAAGAAAAGTGGACACACTCAAGAAAAATGTTTGATTTTGCATCCTAAAATGAAGCCGAAAAATTGGAAGGGAAAGAATGTGGTAACCGTGTGTCATGATTTCCATGATGAGATAGTTGAATGTTCTAATGAACCGAATGAGAAGTTAGCATGCATGGTCCATAAGGGAGGCGATCAAGAAAATATTCTTTCAGATGAGGGTCCAAGCTAGAGGCAAATTGTTACAGTTAAAGATGTTCCTGAAAATATCAAAGAAGAATTATTTTGGGTTTACATTCAGATTCACATGTCCATGGTAGTGGCTTTATATGATTCTAGATCTCAAAGAAATCTTATTTCTGAGAAGCTAGTGAAGCAACTCGGGTTAAAGTCAAAGTCACATCCTCAACCGTATCCTCTTAGGTGGTTGAACAAGAATGCTAAATTACATTTGTATGCACAATGTACTTTCAGGTTTGCCATTAATGAAAAATTTAAGGATGAGGTTACTTGTGATATTGTGTCATTGGATATTTGTCAGGTTTTGGAAGTCCTTATTTGTGGGACAGGGATGCTACTTTCCATAGGAGGGAAAATATTTGAGACTAGTTAAAGATGATGTAGGTTATCGTATTTGTCCGGCTAAGGATCAAAAAAAGCTCTCGTTGGTGACTGCACAACAAGCCAAGCATATGGTAAATGCAAGCAAGCGTTTTATTCTTCTCATTGTTAGGGAAGTTTGTATGGGATCATAAGCGATTGAAGATGGAGTCAATTCCAGTGATTGTACATCTAGTTAGAAATAAAAGTTGAAGCAACTGCTATCAAATTTCTCAGATGTGGTAGTAGAACCTAAGGGATTACCTCTAAAGAGAGAGGTACAACATGAGATAGCTTTGTTATCTGATGTCCCAATTCCAAATATTGGCTTGTATCGTCAGTCAGTGTTTGAATCTGATGAGGTAAAACAGCAGGTTGAAGGTTTGTTAGATCAAGGACTGATACACCTGAGTACCTCACCAGCCGGTTCTCCTATTGTGTTAGTGCCAAAGAAAGATGGCACTTGACGGATGTGTATCGACTATCATGCATTAAAAAAAATCACAATAAAAAATAGGTACCCACTTCCACGCATTGATGATTTGCTTGATCAATTGAAACATGCTACTTATTTTAGTAAGTTAGATTTAAAATCTGATTATTATCAAGTCCGGATGAGAGATGAAGATGTCTGAAAAACTGCTTTCAAGACAAAACATGGGTTATATGAGTAGTAGGTGATGCCTTTTGACCTTACTAACGCACCTGCTACTTTTATGCGCTTAATGAATGATGTTTTGCAGCATATTTTGAATTAATTTGTGTTAGTTTTCCTTAATGATATTCTAGTTTACAGTAAAACATGGAGGAGAGCATATTGGACACTTGAAGACTGTGTTTGAAATTTTGCAAGATGTTTAATTGAAGTTGAATGCAAAGAAATGTGAGTTTGGGAAAGTATCTCTTATTTATTTGGGACATGTCATCGGCGGTGGAACTATTCAGATTGATCCAGCTAAGGCAAAGGCAATAACAGACTGGCAGAAACCTCATACAGTGACTAAATTACGCAGTTTTATTGGTGTGACACAGTATCTCAGAAAATTCATCAAATGCTACTCTCATATAGCTGCACCATTGTTGAAACAGTTACAAAAGGATAAGGGTATCACATGGGGCGTATTAGAAGAGAAGACATTCCAATTGTTGAAAGAGAAGATCAGTAGTGCACCTGTTCTTGCAATGCCAGACATGAGAATGTCGTTTGAGATAGAGATTGATGCATCTGGCCATGCTATGGGAGCAGTATTACTGCAGGGAGGTAAGCCTGTTTGTTATCATTCAAAACTATTTTTCAGTCCAGTTTTGAACTATCCCACCTATGATAAAGAATTATATGCTTTAGTACTTGCTATTAAGAAATGGAAATATTATCTTTTAGGCAAAGAAACAGTTGTGCATACAGATCATGAGCCATTGAAGTACTTGCAAACTCAATCCAAGTTACAACAGACACGTCATTTCAAGTGGATGGGTTTTCTACAACAATATAATCTTCTAATTAATTACAAGAAAGGGAAGGCCAACCAACTAGCTAATATGTTATCTAGACCTCATTTGAAAGTAGGTGCAGTGGTTATGAGTTTGGAGTCATTTGGACCTGAGGTTTACAGTAGTAGATATATTGAAGATAATGATTTCAAGCATACATACCAGTGGTTAAAAGAAGATTGTGATATTGTTGATGGGTACCACTTGGAAGATGATCTGCTTTACAAAGATGGGAAGTTGTGTGTTCCCAAGGATAGTCGTTTAAAGTATATTCGCGAAGCTCATACATCTTTACTTGCGGGACATTTTGTTGTGCTTAAGATGGTGACAAATTTGCAAAGGTATATTCATTGTCCAAATATGCAGACTGATGTAAATCGTTTTATATGAGGGCGTGTTGTGTGCAATATTAGTAAGCCAAACAATCGAAAGCTTGGGTTATATACTCCACTTCCTATTCCTAATCGTCCATGGGAGAGCATCTCTATGAATTTTCTTGGGGGTATACCACCTACTAAAAAAGGTAACGATTATGTTTTCGTTGTAGTTGATAGATTTAGCAAGATGACAATTATGATTCCTTGCAAGAAAAGTATAGACGCTATTGGAGCAGCGCACTTGTTCTTTTTGTATGTCTTTGTGCACTTTGGGTTGCCTAAAAATATCATTAGTGATCGTGATACAAGATTCTTGAGTAGATTTTGGAAGGCATTATGGGGTATGTTAGACAAAGAGATCTACAGCATTTCATCCACAGACAAACGGGCAAACAGAAGTTGTTAACCAAACTATTATTCATGTGTTGAGAGGATTTACTCATCAGAGGTCAAAGAGTTGGGATGAGAATTTGCCATATGTGCAGTATTGCCACAATCGAGCTATTCATTCATCTATCCAATTATCACCTTTTGAGGTGTGTTATGGTTTTCTTCCGCAATCACCATTTGATAGTCTCTTTATGGGAAAAGAGGTAAAGATGGGGGTAAGCAATGAAGCTGATAATGCTTTGAAGTTTGTACAAAGAATCCAGCTCATTCACCAAAAAATTGAAGACCAGTTAAAACAAGTACAAAAGCGCTATAAGGAGCGTCATGATAAGCATCGTGTTGAGCACCAATTTTAGGTTGGAGATATGGTATGGTTATACTTGGGAAATGACAGATTGAAAGGGGCATACAAGAAATTGAAACCTATTCGGTATGGTCTGTTTAAAATTATTCATCAATATGGCGAAAATGCTTTCAAGCTTGATTTACCAAGGTACATGCAAATGTATTCTGTGGTGAATGTTGAAAATTTAAGGCTATTTGAGCCATATCTCTTGGATGAAAGAGATGATACCACTATCTTACCAACGGTGCATGATTTGGTGCCTAGCGAGCAAGCTACTACCGACCTTGTACTTGATAGGAAGACAAGGATGACCAGAAATAGGGAGCACCAATTTTTATGGATTTGTCCTAAAGGTCAATTCGTAAATCGAGCAAAGTGGTTCTCCATAGAGCAAGTCAAAGAGAAGTTTCCTCAATTAATTGATGCAGTTTTTGAGGGACCAAAAGTCTCCTTGGCGGGGAGGCCTGATCTATGAGAGATCTTTTAGGAGTGGGAGAAGTGTGGGGTCCACCCACTAACCCCACGTCTCACACTTAAAGAGTTTGAAAATTTTTAAACTCCTAATTTTGTGGGTTGATTATTTTTAAACTCCCAATATTGTGGGTTGATTTTTCTTTTGGGTTTTTCCTTTTATCAAAAGAGGGAGAAAACCAAAAGGGGAGGCTCTTGTTCTCTTTTTGCTGGGAGAGAAAGAAGAGGAGGAAAGATATAGAGAAGAATGGATTTTAGGTGTATTTGTGGGACTAGTACCAAGAGGTAAGTGGTCTTCAAAATATCCTTGTACTTCTTTCTAATTTCTCGATAGTGGAAATTTTGTCATTTATTTGGCCGTGGAGGTTTTCCCTAAATTGGGGCTTTACCACGTTAAAAAAAAAATCTTGCGTCCCTGATCTATCATTTTAATTATTTATGTGGTTTATTTTTAATCTCTGCATAAACTGTTTATTTTTGGGGATTGGTTCCGTACCCGAAATAAATTCCAGAATTGATTTGTTGACGGTATGGATCAAATACTCTCTCAAACACATTGGAATCAAGATCTTCATAGGCTTGTTGCAAGTCTCTCGCAATTGTCAACCCTTGATCTTCCTTAACTTTTGTGATTTGTTGATGAATAGCTAGAATATTCAACTGTGCTTGGTGGTCATATATCGTCAGTGTATGAAGTCCAACTCTATCTCATTCTACTCATTTTTATGAGTCTGCTGGAGCTGGTAGCCCACTAGATCCAGTTGTCATGATTTTTCCCCAAAACTCGTGAAGTATGTATGATCCGCTGATTTGAAAAGAAAAAAAAAACTCTCATTGGAAAGATCTTCAAAACATGAAAAGGAGAGGATATCATAAGACTTGAGTGTGAGAACTGCGGGTTGTACAGGTGTGGGGGAAAAACATTGAGTGCAAATGAGTCACCTAATGATTGATGGCTCTGATATCATGTGAAGAAACTGATTTATTGAGAAATATTAGATGATTTATAATGATCCCATAAGGGTTTAATATATATTACATCATCTCAAGATAGAAACACTATCAAATCTAATCATATCCAAATCAAACTAATTCACACTTATCTATTCAAGATATCTATCTAAGATTGTGGTAGAGATACACCGGGAATGATATAGTGTATCTCTTCACTTTAGGATAACCATCCATGTCTCCATCTATGTGACCGATTCATCAACCCAGAAATTAGAATGTCGAAAGCTATCGAATGGTTCAAGGGACGACATGTAGAGCCTCTCAAATTCAATAGGAGGGGCTCCTAGTGCCAGTTATCCTACCCACACTTTATGAAAGGTCGAACTGCTATTTTAGTGAAACGGTTCAAGCAAAAATTTTGGAAGTCACCATGGGAATTGCCTTTTGAAGAGATTCGGAGTGGGGATCTTAACTGACTAGCCTATGATCTCAACCTAAATGCTCGATGTTATTGAGTTACTTTCTATAGATAAGAAAATGACAAACATATTCTTTGGACAGAATGAGACCCGCAAGAGGGCATGGTTGCATGTTACGTAAACTTGGTGGTGGTCAATGATTATATTTTCCTTAGATTAGAGCATTCTGTTTTTTAAGAATTTGGATGGTGGGTTTGGGAACCTTGGACTATTGTATTTCATAACTTTTGGCATTTTCATCCCTTTGTTTATGAATTAAACCATCATGGTTGTATTTATTTGTTGTTCTTTTTCAATAGATCAAAAACATATGTAGTTTTTAGAGTATGAGTATTCAATAGTAAGTTATATTTGATTTTTTTTTTTCATCATAATTAATACCCACCTTTTCTTTTCAAAGTTCCGCCTAAAAATTTTCCATGTCAAAAGAACATCGAATTTTCGAGTTCTAGATTTTTTAGCCAAACTAAAGTTTCACCCAACAATATTCCATGTCAAAAGAACAACGAATTTCAGAGTTCTAGATTTTTAGCCAAAAAGTTCGCATAGAAAGAACAATGAACTTAAGAGGTCCGGAATATTCAAAGTTAGACTTTCATTGTTCCACATTAATGTTCCAAACTATTGAAATTTCCACCGAAAGAACGGAGCCTAAAGGGTTTTTATTCAAATTTTGCAAAGATTTTGTACTGAAATTTTGCCTAAACATTTTGGCCAAAACACAAATTCTTAGAAAAAAATATTTATAAGTTTGTTGCGGAGCTTGGGCTATAACTGGTCTAAATACTAATTCTTAGAAAAAAAATTCATCCCCTTAGGAGACTGGTCACTCTGCGACTATCTAAAGCCAATATATCCATTTTGAAAGCTTTGAGGGACAAAAAAGAGTCCAATTTTACCAGAAAAAATATTTTTGGTAAGAGTAAGATAAAATGGTTCTCTAGAATTAGTCAAAGGGTTTCTCAGTAAAATTTCATTTTTTTGGGTATTTTGATCATTTTGGCAAAAGGTATAGTGGGCCGCCCAATTTTTTTGTCATATATATAGTGGGCCTCCCAATGGAGTCCTTCGCCACATGTCCCTATTGACATCCCTTAACTATGGTTAAAATTCACCCACTCTTAGGGTTCACCTACTTATCCTTGGTTTTTAGAAAAAAATATTGAAAATTTTTAACCTTAAGAGAAAATTTGATTTTTTTTTAAAAAAAAGGCGAGGATAGGTGGGTGAATCTTAACCACAATTAAGGGTTTCAATAGGGACATTTGGCAACCTCAAGGGCATGACTGGGAAAAAAATTCTCAAAAAATAAATTATGCTGCTTGACACGGAGATTTGAGGATTTAGTTTAGCTAATTACCCAAAAAAATTTCAGCTCCATACCCTCAAATCCATTAGTTTTTTTATATATGTATTTCGGCCCCCCCAATGAAAAATTCCTGAGTCCACCACTACCTACTTGTTACTTTTGGTTAGATCTGTTGGGATTTAAACTATGCGTTTAATCCCTAAAGCCTTTGGATCTTGAAAACTATGAATCACGGAAATCACACAACAAATAAAAACAGGTTGCAGAGAATAAAATAGAGACAAAACACAGAGATATACGAGGTTTAGCAACGTACCTATGTCCTCGAGAGCCATACCATTTCACTATCTTAAAGATACAGAGTACATAGAGTTTTTCACTCAGAATGACAGCCACTTCTCACAAACACACCAAAAAAATACATACACTGTTATATTTTTAGGGTTAAAAGTGTAAGGCCGAAAATACTCATACAGAAACGCTAGCTAAATATCGTTTTCGTCGCAATCTGAGCCTATAGGCCCAGATTGCAAACGCACTTTCTGTGTCGCAGGGGGGCTCCGCCCCTTGCCACTCCCCAGGCAATCTGCTGAAGGTTGTCTACATTCCCAATAGGATCACCATGCTTTGAAAGCTTGACTCACAATATAGCTAATTGCCTAATTATAGCTTATGATGTGGTTGCTGGCTTTGTCATCCATGCAAAGAATCTGATCACTACACTCACCCATGCCACAACTAAAGAGTGTATGTTTTATGAGAATTAACTATGAACAGAGAGCTTCGTTGAACAGTCAACAGGAGCAACCCAAATTTTGCATAAGGGATATTTATGGAAAAAATACTCTTCTTTGTATTTATAATTACCAAACTACCACTTCCATGGAAAAATACTCTTCTTTGTCTTCATAATTACTAAACTACCACTTCCCAAGGCAAAATTTGGATTGCTCCAGTTGACTGTTCAACCGGGGCAATCTCAAGTCTTATATGCTATTTTTGAGGTCTTTCCATCTCCATTGCCAGTTGTCGGTTCAACCCTCCTTCTACTACCTTTTGTTGTTAATGGTGGATCAGAATTCTAAAGTGTTGCTTATCATTATCTATACATTCACATTCACATGGTACTTCGAGTTAGGCTGGGCTGTTAGGCTGGGCTGAATTCAGGATGAGCCAATATCAGCCCAACCCAAAGTAACCAGGCTCATCCTACCAAATTTTGGGGCCGAACAATGGGGTTCGGGCTAGCCTGGCCCAATTACAACCTCTAAATTCAATAGGCAGGCCGAGGTATTTTCTGGATCCTCTTTGTTGGGGGCACCTATATCATCTGTGATATTTTGTGCATCCTATCAAAGGAGGATACGCACGACTTTTGAAGATTTCTTTTCTCCCATAAGCTCTACAACTGTATGGAAGGGCTCTGTAGCAGTCATGAAACTGTTGAATGCAAAAAAAACAAGTGGGATACGGAAGAGCTCGACACACATTATCAAGAAATATAGGAATAGAGGATCCCTTATATAACCTAAGTCCATATTCAGAACTGAATAGGATACCGGGGAGAGATTCATCAAAAAATGAAAATAACTAGAGCTCCGGTTAAAGAGTCAACCGAACAACCCAAAATTTGCCTTAGTAATGGGTATTTATGAAAAAAAATGTTCTATTAAAAAATACTCTTCTTTTGTGTTCATAATTATCAAACTATCACTTTTCAAGACAAAATTTGGGTTGCTCCAATTCTCAACTGTTCATAGTTAATCTCAAAAAATTAGGATCGGTATGTTCTCCATTACTTTCATCACCAAGTTCCATTCAATTCGGTTAACAAAAAAAATTCCATTCAATTGGGTTATATGTTTTCTTCATATGCAGCTTTAATTACATTAAAATTTTCTCTGAGTCGTCGTGCTTCTTACGGCTCATCTGCTAGACTTGGCCTTAATATGGACGTACCATTTCACGGATATTTTGTTGATGATTTTTGTATCAGCGCCCGCTGTACTTGCTCGGCAGCCCAAGGTGTCACATCAGTGGGCGTTTCGCTGTGTCTGACTTCAGACAATTTTTCTTGTAGGAAAATAATCACCTCCTCCGTCGGTGACACGAGGAGGGGAGTCTCGGCTCTCATTTTCTTGTCATGTGTAAGGTGTGATCCCCTTCTAACTCAATTTAACTGTGGTTAAGATTCATCCACCTTTATGTTTCACCCATATATCCTTAGTTTTTAGAAACATAAAATAAAAAAATATTAACTAAAAAGTTTGAAAAAAAAAAAACTAACCTGAAGTAATGGGAGTTGAAAGATCGGCTATGTGAGAGCGAGAAGGAATAGCCGACGAGGGGACTATTGTTTGGGGCTTCGGATTATCATATCAGTAATGATGTGTGATATATTCTATCTCAAATTCGTTGATGATTTTTACCATGTGGAAGAATGATGCAAAGCTGTTGTAATCGATTATGAGTGGACTCCTACATGTTTTTTTTTTTTTGGTAGGCGTTAATCATTTATCTATGGTTGGGGGCTTAGAACTCATTGTGGGAGCTCAATGGCCACACCAAAACTCGAACTCCAATCACACCTCCCCAAAGGGAGATACACAATACTTTTGGTGTTTAGTGCCTCTATGTCTTGCCATTATTTGAATCACCATGCATTGAAAGCTTAAGTCACAATATAGCTAATTTCCCATATAGCTTATGATCATGTGGTTGTTGGCTTTGTCATGCTGTTGCCCGGTTGTGTCTGCAAAAACATGGGGCCCATCTCTATCTTTGATGTTGTGGGGCCTACCCTGTTGAATGTGTGCTCATGTTTTTGCAAACACAACTGGGCAACAGCGCTATAGCTAGCTCTGTTGCCCATCCGAACTCCTTTGTCATCCATCCGGTCACTCCGCTCGCCCATGCCTCAACTAAAGATGGGATCTTTTATATGCGTTGTTGCCCATCGGAACTCCTTTGTCATCCATCTGGTCACTTATGGAATAAATAAGACGGACTGAGCCCAAATTAACTTCAGCGCAGCGCAGCCCAGCCCATTGTACACCCCTAAATTGGGCCACCAAGCAACATCTCACAAAGGGCACTGTTGTTGATTCTTAATTCAGAAAAATGATGAGATTCAGCAGCAACATATGCTGACATGGCACCTCAGGATTGGGCCACCAAGAAACACCACTTCAGCAGCAATGCTCGCTAATGTGGTGGCTTGGGATTGGGCCACCGAGCAACACCATGAAAGTGGGCGGGCGCTTTTGCTTTTGCTGATTCTTATTCAGTAAAAAGGTATCGCCAACTGCTTTTCCAGGTCTCCCCAATACCACACCACCTATACTTAGCATATATTTATTTTGGTGACTTTACTTGCATTTCATGTTAATGACAGCGTGAAGCATAAGAGAGAGAGTTTTTAGAGAGAGAAATAGAGGAGGAAAGTTTGAAAGTCTCTCTACAACTGCCATGTGTCCACCAACAATCTATGAAGTCACCACGTGTCCACCCACCTGCTTGGGTTTTATAGTAAATGATAATGTCAGCTTAAAGCATAACCTACGGCTTTGCAAATGAATTACCTATATAATCAAGGGTTGTTTACGCAAATCCCATGACCATTTAATTCGGTAGGTCGTGAAATACAATAAAGTTTATGAAGAGTAGACTTTTCTCTTTGGAATACAGCTCCACCTTCCTCAAAGTTAGGTAGCTTGAAGTTAATCTGAAGTTGGACCCACCTCCCAAGCCTTGTTTCCTAATGGCTCGTCCAATCCTTGTATGTCTCGAACTTCAACCACCAAAATGCTAATAAAGAACTGATGATCCCTGGATTTTGACCTTACCAGTTACCATCATAATATAATCTTCATACTTAATACTATTGGTCAGGTTTTGACCTAGCTAGCTTCTTCACCAACCCCTCATATATGTGATACCTTTCTTCACCAACCCTTATCATATATGTGATACCTTTCTTCACCAACCCTTATCATATACGTGATACCTTTGGGAGTGTCATCTCTTATTCTTCATATTACGGTTGGTAAGTCACCGGTATTCCGATACAATTTACAAATGACTTGAAATTCTCTACGGTTATAACCGGACTCCTTGGAGGTTGTCACGTGTCCTTTTTGACACCTCTTAAGATTCACCCACCCTTAGGATTCACCCACCTATCTTTGGTTTTTGAAAATATATATTTAAAAATTTTAACCCTACGAGTTAGTGAATTTTAACCAAGGTTGAAAAAGAATTTAATATTTTTTTTCTAAAAACCAAGGATATGTGGGTGAACCAATGTTGTTAGAACCGGACCGGACCGGCCGGTCGAACCGGTGGAACCGGGAACCGGCCCTCTCGCCGGTTTCCAAAACCCTCAAAACCAGGATAATTTAAGAACCAGCCAGAACCGGTGGGAACTGGTCAAAACCAATAGAACTGGTGGTAGAACCGGTTGGGAACCGATCAGAACCGGAAAATTTTAGGGAAAAAATGAAAAAAAAATTTGTTTTTTTGGTAAAAAGTATACGGTCAAACTGGACCGATTGAACCAGGAACCGGCCACTCTCCTGGTTCGTTGCTCGGTCCAGTTCTGACAACACTGGGGTGAATCCTAGGGGTTGATGAATCTTAACCACATTAAGAGTTGTCAAAAGGGATACGTGGCGACCTCAAGAGCGTAACTCGGCTCTAGGGAGTCCCGTTAATCGTAGAAAATTTCAAGTCTTTTATAAATTGATACACAGACTGTTTCGTTTACCTAAAAAATATGGAAAACATACAAAAGAAAACAAAAGAAAAAGAAAGTGATTTTCACACTATTGCTTGCTATCTCAAAGAGCTCAAAGAAAATAAAAAGGTGGAAGAAATGGAGACAGTGGTTGGGAAAGAGGGCATGAAATTGGAGATATGTTTTTTTACGCATCACAAAAAATCACTTTGGTTATTGGAAATAAAATTTTAAGTTATAATGATATAGCAGTTTCTAATTTCATAGAAAATTCAACGTAAATAGACAAAATATATATCCACTACTTATAATATAAAGAAATGAGACTTTCTCTCTTTGCTCTCCAAACCCCAATCTCTCAAAATCTAGAAATTTTATTTTAGAGATAACATGTGGCTTCTCTCTTTAACCCCCCACCATTCAGGTTTGGAACCCACTATCTCATCCTAGAACCCTCTCTATCTCCACTATTGTAGAGTCCTCTCATATCTTTAAATCTTCCAGGTTTGGGGCCCACTATCTCATCCTAGAACCCTCTCTATCTCCATTATTGTAGAGTCCTCTCTCATCTCTAACTCTTGGGTGTATTAATTTAAGTTTAATACTAAGAAACTCATTAATACTTAGAAACTCATGATTTTTCATTAAATGTTATTAAAATAATAATATCATTAGTTAATTAATACAAATAATAATGTCTATCAAATAAAAAAAACTTATATTATTAACAATAAAATTTATTAAATATTTTTTCCTATTTTATTTAATATTTAAATAAATAAATAATATTATTTAATTTTAGATATTCTTAAATTATTAACCGTGCATTGCACGGGGTCTCTACTAGTATTTATATACTAGTGGCGGCACGTGCAATGCATGTGATAAAGAGGGGAAGGAGAGAGGGTGTGCCTCTTTGCTGAGAGTAGGGATGGCAATATGACCCGCCCCCGTAGGGGCCCCGCCCCGCACCTATAGGGGCAGTTTTTTTTCAAATAAATCGGGGGCGGGGTGGGGCGGGGCGGGGGAGGTTTTAGTATACCTCGCTCCGGTGCCCCGCCCCGCCCCAGAACCACTTTAATAAAATTTTAAAAAAAAAATTTTAATAAATATATATATATATAAAGGCAGTAGGGGCGGGGCGGGGCAGGGCGGGCCCGGGGTGGGGATTTTATAAGCTGGGGGGCTGGTTTCACCATATATAAGCCCCGGGCAGGGGCGGGGCGGCTTTATAATCAGGTCAGGGCCGGGGAGGTAGAAAACCGCCTCGCCCTGCCCCACCCCACCCCACCCCATTGCAATTCCTAATTGAGAGAGACCAATGAGGGAGCATGAGAGAAGATAAGGATAAAGTTTTGAGAGAGAATCGTGGAGATATATATGGATTATTGTTAGTTGTAATTGATATTACTTCGATACCCCTACTAACTTTTCTCATTTAAAATAAGATAACATAATATTTTAATTTTTTTTATATGGAGTATGGATAAAATAGAAAAAATATTTAAAAAATTCACCTTACTAACTACTTTCATAGTAAGATACCATAAAATTAAGACTCATTAGGAATATTGAAAAAAAATCAACCAATTTTTTTAACCCCGCTTCTTCTCTCGTTATAATACTAGAGAATATATATATATATATATATATATATATATAATCTAAGGCTCGGATTGGGTTAGGGCCTTAACGCAAGCCAAACCCTAACAAAAGTCATGAGGAAAATTTTCAATATAAACACAACCTAAAATCTGATATACTTAGCTTAAGCCCGCCCATTGATCAGGTTAGGTTACAGTTAGGTTGGGCCAACCTAATCCAAGTCCCACCCCTAATCGAAGTGCATGATTTGCCGTTGAGTGGCAGTAGCATTTCTTAAATATAAAATCTCTAATAATTTAAAGCATATCCAAATGCATGGCTTTTGCTAGGGACGGTTACCAAATGCAATTCATGTCCTTGAAGAATCTTGTAGCCGAAAGGCCGAGGCACTTTATACTAATCGTCATGAAGTGACATACTAACTAAAGAACGTTGTGACTCCCGTGGTGGGACCTAACTGCATGTAATACCAACACCGACGATGTGATTGGTGACATGAAAGTCAATAGTTGCATCCTTTTTATTTTTATTATTATTTTTTTAGAGAAATGTTATCATGTAATTAACAGACTGTGCTGTGTGTGTGAGTTTGCATGTTGGGTGTGTGTGGGTTTGCATGGGTGGTGTGAGTATTTCCTTGTATTTGCCTTCAGTCATTGCCTTGTGGTATGATTGAGTTTACCAAAAAAAGCAGAAAGCCTTAGGGTGAGTGTTTAGTCCCACATCGGGTAGTTACCCGAGCATGTTGTCACTTATAAGTTCTTTGGCGCCTTAAACAGTTGATACCCATTTTGAGGAGCTCTAGGGTGAAGCTTACAAAGGCTGCATGTACGTGTGTGTTGCGTGTGTACGTTTGCATGTTGGGTGTGTGTGGGTTTGCATGGGTGATGTGAGTATTTCCTTGTATTTGCCTTTAGTCATTGCCTTGTGGTATGATATAGTTTACCAAAAAAAAGTAACACACTAAACTCACACACAGTCAGACCTAAGGTAGCTGCTAATATGTCATAAGGGAAGTCCAAGCAATCACTCCAAAAAGGCTTGTCTTAAGGAGGGTTGATGGCCCCTTATACACCCCGCGAAGTCCACTTCTCACTTGATGTGGGACTAAAAGCCGGGATACACCTAATGCACATGGTAACATAGAATCAAATTATTATTTTTTTTTTATGAAAATGTTATCATGTAACTAACACACACTAAACTCACACACACAGTCAGACCTAAGGTAGCTGCTAAGGTGCCATAAAGGTAAGTCCAAATAACCACTCTAAAAGGGCATGTCTTAAGGAGGCTTGATGGCCCTTTATACACCCTGCGAAGTCCACTTCCCACCCGATGTGGAACTAAATATTTTCTCTTCATTCACTCACACCTTAGAGTAATTAAAAAGAATTTTAAAAAAAATAGATGTTAGCCCACTCTTTGGCATTATTTACTCAATTAAAAAATCAACATGTGTTAAATCAATAACATGTGTTAATTTTTGGCTTAAACCAAGAACATGAGGTGTTGGTTTTTGGTTGAGACTTGAAATTAAAGAATGCCTAAGATTAGGGCTAACATGGCTCTAAAGATAATATGAGTCACTTCTAAGCCCATCTATTTTTTATCTTATACCCTAAAAAAGGCGAATGCGTGCATTTGGGAGAGAGTGAGAATGGCAAAATCCGTTTATGAATAGAGGATGGCCTAACAATGAAAGTATGTAGCATTAAGCCTTCAAGAGGCCTGCAACAGGGAGACCCACTGTCGTCGTATTTATTCCTTCTATGTGCAGAGGCTCTCTCTTGCATGATTCATCAAGCAGTTCAGGATCAGCGGCTTAGTGGCATCAAGCTCGCAAGGAGGGCTCCAATCGTATCTCACCTCTTTTTTGCGGATGACAGTCTAATTTTGTTGAAATCGGACCTTGAAGAACCAGCTTATTTAGTTCAAATTCTTAACACTTTTGACAAAGCTTCGGGGCAAACGGTAAATCCTAATAAATCTAGCTTATCCTTCAGCTCAAATACCCTTCCTAGATTTCGCCGTATGATCGGCAAGATTCTTCACATTCGGAAGCTCACCCCTCCGGAGAAATATTTAGGGTTTCCCTCGATTTTTGGAAGTTCTAAGATGCAGCTTTTTGATATACTCAAGCAACGAATCCTCTCCCGTATTCAAGGTTGGAAAGGAGCTTTTCTCTCGCAAGCTGGAATGGGTATCCTGATCGGAGCGGTAGCTCAGGCTATTCCGTCTTATGCCATGAGCTTCCTTTTACCGAAAACTTGGATCAGAGAAGTTAGCTCGACCTTAGCAAATTTCTGGTGGAATCATGTTCAGGGAAGGAAAATTCACTAGATTCGATGAGATCAATTGTGCATGCCAAAAGCAAAAGGGGGATTAAGTTTTCGGGACATTCAAGCTTTTAATCTCAGTCTTCTCGCTAAGCAGGGATGGAGATTAATTCAAGACCCATCTTCTTTATAGGGAAAGCTGATGAAAGCCATTTACTTCCAAAATTCTTATTTTCTAAGTGTTAGAGTGGGTAACTGCCCATCTTGGGCGTGGAGAAGTATACTAGCAGGCCGACCAATTATTGAGGCCAGAATGAGATGGCAGATTGGTTCAGGTGAGTCAGTAGACACTTGAAAAGACCCGTGGGTGCCTACCCTCCCTCAATTCCTCCCAACTCCCTTCCTGGGTGTTCAAAGGAATAACTTGCCTGTGTCACATTTGATTGACCCTATTCACAAAGTATGGGATGTATCGTACCTGCAGCTTTTGTTTCCTTCTCACACGGTGAATGAGATCCTCAAAATTCCAATAAGCAACTTTGGGAGACAGGACAGGCTGATATGGCATTATGCAAAGAATGGGTCGTTCAAAGTCAATTCAGGATCACAACTAGCACATCAATTGGTAGACATGGCCAGACCTTCGGTGAGCTCTTCTCATACCCATCAAATTTCATGGAAATCAGTTTGGCAGGTCTCTATACCCCCGAAAATTTATCTCTTCTTGTAGAAGTTGTTGCACAATGCTTTACCGATCGCTTTGAACCTCATAAGACGTAATCTGATAGTGGATGAGAATTGTCCCCTCTGCCATGATGCCTCAGAATCAATTACTCATTTATTCTTGACCTACCCGAAGTATATGGTTTGGTTGTCAATTAGCTATGAGGATTCCAGACCCTATCTCATCCTTTAATTCTTGGTGGCAACGATGGTCCTCGCATTAGAGTTTTAACTCCGGAAACAGGGAATTGGCTGTTCAGATGTGCACGGTGTTATGAAGCATATGGCTTAGTAGAAATGATGCGGTCTTCAATGGTCGTCCCCCCTAGCCCTGCCCATACAATTCTAAAAGCTGATAGACTTGCTCAAGAGCTATTGTCAGCTAACCCCAGGTCTCTCACTCATCAGCAATCAGTGAATCGGGAGAAGATTTAGTTTCCAATCAGTATGCAAAAAGATCACCCACCTGATAGACGAAATATTCGCATCCAAGTGGATGGAGCTGCACTCCCTTCCGATGAGGCAACGGGAGTGGGTGTGGCTATGTGGAAGACCAACGGTGTTCTGTTTTGTGGAATGACAAAACCTTTATTTGGGGGATCATCCAGGATTGTCGAAGCGGAAGCCATCCGTTTTGGGATGATGATGGTAGCAAAATACGATTGGCATGATGTGGACATCGAATCGAAGGCTAAAGAGATCATTAACTACCTTATATGTGTTACCGATTCTATTCATTGGGAAGTTCAAACAATCATGGCAGATATCATCAAGCTTAGAGCGAGTTGTAGAATTTCGGGCTTCTCATTTATTAGTAGAGCAGTGAATTTGGTAGCACACAAAAACGCCCACAAAGCGTTGGTTAGTAGTATCGCTAGAGATATGCATGTATCTATTCTCGAGTATTCTTCTGAGTAGCATTTGGATATTCTTATAAACCCAAACAATGTTCCAGTTGTACTTTCTCCTTCGTCTTAATGCATATAGTCTTTAACCAAAACAAAAAACTTGACCGTACAAAGGGGAAAAATAAAAAAAAGGAGTGGCGCAATATGTTATCCGAGATGGTCGTGAAAAGGCTCTGGGTGGCTTTGCGAGACCATTAGACCGAAATGGGCCATCAGGTTTTGATGGTGCAGTCAGATTTTCGATGGAGATAAATCATGCCTTTCTACTGTACTCTTTATGTGAATGGATAAAGGAGTAACCACCACCCTTCTCTCTTTTGATTGCAATTTCTGCCCCAACCCACCTTTTGGTTATAGGGTACATTTTCGAGTATATGTCTCGAACATGCACCCCATGCTCCCCAACCGCTAGTATTATGTTTTTCTTTTATAATTATATATAACTATATAATCTAGCTTGTTTGGTAGCAAATATAAATTTATATATTTGGCAACGATATACTGGATGCACACAATGTTATAGTGAGGGGCTTTATGAAAAAAGGGCATGTGATAAATGTTTTTTAATCTGACCATTGAATGTCAAGGTACGAAAGTTTTTCTCTTTTATAGAGTTGACTAAGAGTAGTGCTAGCATTCCTCGTTGATAAGTGAGGCCGAAAAACAAAATAGAAAAAGAAAAACACTAATACTAGTCAACAAACATAAATAACTCACGCCTTAAACCAAAAACAAAATCTAAAAAGTTTAATGGTTATTATAATATACGATATAATTATTTTATTAATTATTACTTATTTAATCGCCTTTTTTTTTGGAAAATGCACAACTTACCAGCGGTTTCTATTATGTAATGAAATGGCCCGGCCTCATTAGTCTACCCCGACTTTTTAACACTCACCAACTTGATTAAGTTTCGGTCACCCGTCCAACCTTGGTTTTTAGAAAGAAAAAACACAAAACAAAAATCCTTGTTTTTTTAAAATCAATAAAAGCAACTGGAGTGGAGGGTTTGGTGGACCCCTATCTGGTTATTAATATCTTAATTTAAATCTAATTAAGCTTAATTGGGATTAAAGGGGTGTTAAAAGGGGTACGAGCCTACGAGGAGACGACCGTAAGTTACGCGGACCTAGGGTCCGCTACTCACTACTCTTTTTCTTTTCGTTTTGTAAGGGTTTTGGTGTTGAGGGATATTATTGGGTTGGATTGCGGGTTATATCTCAACCCATTTGTATGTAAGTGAGTAGATGACCCAGACCCGACAACTTGGCCCTTCTTTCTCTCTCTACACTCCATCTCATGCATTCCTCCCTTATTTTGCTGACCAGAAAGAGAAAAACGGTGCTTGTATAATTATTGAAAAAACAAAAGTAGTGCTAGTCGTACATATGAAATCAATTTTCAAACTTAAGGCACCATCTCATTGGTGGATAGTTCCTCTTAAATATTTATCAACTGTGGTAAATATTTAAGAGGGGGGTATCCACCAATGAGATGATGCCTTAGGTTTAGAAATGGATTTTATGGGTATGTTAACTATTTCCCAAATGAGTCTAATCCTCTACGGTGATAATGGTAAATCTGATTATCACCCCTAGAGGTCACCACGTGTCTCCTTTGACACCCCTTAACTGAGGGTAAGGCTCACCCACCTATTTTTGGTTTTTTTCTTAATATTAATTCTTTTTTTAAAATTAAAAAACTGTTTTTAGAGTTTTTTAAATATTAAAAACAGTTTTTTAATTTTAAAAAATGAATTAATATTTTTTTTAAAAAATCAAAAATAGGTGGATGAACCCTAGGGGTGGATAAACGTTACCCACGGTTAAGGGTGTCAAAGGAGACATGTGACCTCTAGGGGTGATAACCGGATTTTCCAAATTCGGTTTTCACCTAGATGATTTAGCTCCTTTCCCAAAAAAAAAAAAAAAATTACATGTTCCATGTCACTCACGATGGCTTTTTGACAAAGAGCAGTAGTCACCTCCTGGCTCTCACAAACCCTTTGAGCTATGGTTAAAAAATTAACCACCTCTGCGGTTAATTTTTTTTTTTTGAATTCGTTTTACTAAAAATCAAGGATAAATGTGGGAATCATAAGGGTGACCGATTCTTAACCACAATGAACACGTGGCCCCAAAAAGATAAGACGAGACGGTAACTCCCCTCCTCGGCCCGAGGAGGTGACTATTTTCCTTTGACAAATTATCTATCATGTGGACACCAATAAGAACCGCTTATCCTTAGCTATTATCGGCTTGTTAGGCATTTGTCACTTTCTTTCATTTTTATATTAATTTTTATTTCCTGCACAATGATACGCATCTTTGCACGACGTGGACGTGAGGGCTTTTTAGTCATTTTTTATGCTCACGTTTTTAACTGAGATACTTTTATGAACCTTGTGGGTTGTAGGGAATGAGTCATGTTTTTGATATAAAAAATGGGAAATAGAAAATGGACCCTCCATTCAAACACTCGTTAATTGTGGTTAAAATTCATTCACCTAGGGTTCATCTATCCAACCTTATTGAAAATTAATAAAATATAATTATAATAACAATTTAGTTAAACTTAACTATGGTTTAAAAGGGGTTAAAAGGGACATGCGACATTGCGGTCAGCTAGAAAGGAGACCTTGCTTTCCTAGGATTCCAAAAAAAAAAATATATTACTTACTAGAAAGGAGACCTAGCTGTCCTAGGATTCAAAAAAAAAAAAAATGCTTACATTATACATATTGAGATTCTTTTATAACACTTATTGGTTGTGGGGACGGAGAGGGGGTTAAATATTCCTTTTCTCTCTCTCTACCCTACAATTCCTCCACAACTTCCCATCTTTATAAATTCCTTATCAATTCTTCCCATCAACTCGGCATCCATCCCAATTTCAACAAAAAAATCATGAAAAAAAAACGCAAACTTCCAAACTCCTATTGTGATAGCGACATGCATGTGTTTCTATTTTTCTTTGTTACCTTTAGAACAAGTTGAAACAAAAACTTTAACTTTCTCTTAAAAATTGTTTTCTTAAACTGTTGAATGGTAATAATGATATGTGTCTCACCCATAGTGAGTTTGAAGAAAATTTGAAATGTACGTCATGGGCTAGCACTTTTTAACAATCATATAAATGAACTTAATGCAATTTTCAAATTCAGGAACTCTCAATAATTAGTTATGTTTCTATCACATGATGCTCCAACTCCTTCACAAGTCCCCATATTCTTCTTCGAGTCCTTACTAATATTCTTCTTCTCTCTATATAATGTGAAAGTATTAACCCTGAAAACACCTAGCTTCCTTTTCTTCTTTTCATGTCGGTCTCTCTTTCAAGTAAAACAAAATCTATCATTCGTTCTATAAATCTTTTCCTCAAAACACTGAAATGAAACTCAAGCTAGAAATAGGGGAATGATAAAAAAATAACAAAATTTTAATGGCAAAACTGTCCAAAAAAATTGACATAAAATGTCTACCCCCTTTAGTAAAATAAGTCATGTTTCAAAAAGTAAACTTTATTCATTTTTTTGAAATAGAGGCAAAATGTCTAATGTCAAAAAAATAAAGCTTCCAAATAAACATTTACCAAACGATCTTATTTCGATTTTAGCTCTTATTTACTAGAATAAGTCAAACAAACTAGACTTGCCAAATGATACCTAACTTTTGGAGTGCATGATGCATAGAAAACTAAATGCTCTCAAAAATCGTACATAAATATGTCTGACAAGTGGTCATTGTCCCTATTCTCTCTATATATGATGGGGGATTCTTTGACATAGGATAATTGACTACACCTCTTCGATGTAGCATGCCTCACTACTCATCTCTTCTCTTAATTTAGCGAATAACTTAGCTTTAAGCATTTTGAGCACAAACATCATCCAAACTTTGGGTTTTGACCAAACTTAATTACAGTATTGTCACTATTACGATTTAACTCTTCTACTATATGTAAATGATGAAAATTAAGTCAATGATGTTAAAGTGTAGCAAGATGGTAACAAATGATGGGATAAATAATAAAAGAACAATAAAAGATCCCTAAAGGAATTAACATTAAAATATTAGCATATGCAAGGTCTAGTTCTCTCTTTCATTTTTCTTTGTATTATTTTTAAAAAAATATTTTTATTTCCTTTGTTTGGCTCCCGGGGTGGTGTTTTCACTTAATTGTCTCCCCTAAATAAATTGTCAATCTTGTATGAAGAGATCTAGAGAGAGATGTAATGAATGCAATGTTTTTTTTTTGGCCCCACAAGGGCCTTAGAAAGGTGAGAGTATGGTATACCCAAACCGCATTTACCATGAGCTGGTGCTGAATTTCTACACCCACAGGCACCTCTTAGAGATTTTTTTTCCCAAAAAATTTCTTATTTTTACCCAAAAATTCGTATTCAAGACATCTTTTTTGAAATTCTTTCTCCTTGTCTAGCAAACATACAAGACAAGGAGAATGACATGTTGAGCATCCAAATTATTATTAAAATTTATAAATATTTTAAAATTCCAAGATTAAGTGTTAAACATTTACATCAGGAGCAATCTAATTTATGTCACAACTTCAAATCTAATATAAAATTCAAGATTAAAAAAAAAAATTTCCATCATAGCCACTTCAATGACAAAACATTACTATCAAAATTACAATAACACTAGACTATCATTCCTAACTAAATAAGAGGGAGATCACCCTTGTTTAAAATATTTATTAAAGATAATATACTCGTGATATTCTTTTCTAATCTTAATTTGTTGGTCATTTCAATTACAAACTGTTAATGAAGAGCCACAAAAAAAAATCAATATTGTCCTAATCATCTTAAAGAAAAATTGGAAGATAAACATTAATCCAAATCCAAATCTCGCAATCATCTATGTAAAGTTCCTATATATATTTATGTACAATCAAATTTATTAGTAGTGTATTTAAAAGATTAGGGGAAAGAATAAAATTTTTAGTTAGATAGCAAAATAAATTATCTAACCCCAATGCCTCATATGGAGAGAAAAAAAATAACTACAACCATATAAGGCATTGGGATCAATTCACTAACAGTTTTCATTCAAGCTCTAATAGAAGCACCTAGTAAAGTTGAATGAAAAACTATGCATAAAAATGAGTTTATATGTAAATTAATTGTTTAGAACAACCTATTTGGAAGATAGATTAAATCTAACAATTGTCATAATAAAGTCCCAATAAAAGAATCTTCAGAAGACCCTCCTCCTTATGACATTATTTTTGTTAGGAAATCCTCTATGCTGAACCTAATAAATATTGATTAAACCATGCGGTTGAATTAGAATTTTCTTAAAGTTTGCACATAATCCATACTCTACACATCCTTTAAATAGTTGAGACTTCATGATAGGATCTAGTACTTAAATACATATGATGCCTCAAGGGAGAATCCAAATATTGCTAGTGGTGCAATTATCTCTCAAAATAGCATGGGGTGAGGTTATATGGTTTGATCTCTAATGTACTTGTTGAAATTTGA
This sequence comes from Tetracentron sinense, assembly GCA_015143295.1. Classification (NCBI taxonomy): domain Eukaryota; kingdom Viridiplantae; phylum Streptophyta; class Magnoliopsida; order Trochodendrales; family Trochodendraceae; genus Tetracentron; species Tetracentron sinense. The sequence goes on along the minus strand of CM026559.1, from coordinate 22,200,478 downwards.
GCAATTGCTAATGACTTACCCTTCTATATTGTGCTGAATTTCTTAAAGTGATTATCATATGTTGTTTTAAAGCTTTGATTAACAAGATCTAGTGTAGTGCCCCGGAACTTTTCATACCTAATGAACAGTATTCTCCTAGTCATTGGTCTTTCACATAGTCTAATAAATAAATAAATAAATAAGAATTTGAAAATTCTAAAATGCCGGAAATGTTCCCCCTAGAATAACGAATCCAACGCAAGTTGAATCGTCAAAATCCGACGAATGAGTCAAAAGTTAGGCTGAAACAGTAAAATGGACTCGGTGTCAAAATTTGCAGAACATCGATTGCTCGGTCCAAATTAGCGATTGATTGGTCCACAACCAATCGATCGGTACCTATCGCCTGGTCCAAAAATTTGTATGAGAAATTTTTCCAGAGATGGTGTTTTCAACCAATCGTTCGGTCAAAAACACCGATCACTCGGTAGGAGACCGATCACTCAGTAGGAGACCGATCGCTCGGTCATAAGCACCGATCGCTCGGTCCTTCGCGTTTTGCAGAAATTTCATTATGGGTTTTTTCATCTTTTGGGCATTCTACCATTGCCTATAAGGGCTTGCTCGAGCCATAAGGGTTCATAAACCCTAAGGCATCATATTTTGAGAGAGAGTGAGAGAGGAGAAATGGGTTTTTCTTCTAGGGTTTCAACTTGAGAGGATCAAGAGTTTGAAAACCCTAGATCATCACAATGCTTAGATTTCTTCAAGCCCAAGCCTAAAGCTCGTGTGGAGTTCTTTTCCAAGCTAGGGCAGCATCTTCCACAGTATTCTCAAGGGTTTTCTTCTTTTTGTTTTCAAGGTTAGTACACCCTACTAAATCTTAGTATTAACCTAGTTCTTGTGTATATGTGTATTGAATCTCCCCTATCTTTTCCTTTTTAGTTCAAATGCTTAACTTCCCTAAATTAAACAAGATAAATGATGAATGAAGATGTGTGAGATGTGAATGGGTTGAGGCGATTAGATGCCGTATGTTGTGATGTGTGGTGTGATGGAAAATGGTGGAAAGACATCCTACAAATAATGAACACACATTGATGTTTTGATGAAATGTATGTACAAAAAAAAAAAATGAAGTGACTATGAAATGTTGCATGTCATGTGTTTGATTAAATGCATAAATGAGAAGTTCACAAATCAATGAAAAATATGAAAGTATAAATATGTGTAGTTTCTTCCAAATTAGTAACCTTGATCAAATGCTATATATATGTGTGTTCTAAATTCCCACATGCTTATGTTAGAAATTGAAATGCTACATACCATCTCTTGAGTTATACAAGTCATCATGATTATTACAATGCTACACACACACGCATGCATGCATGGATCGGTTTTCTAAAAGTGTATGTATATGATAAACTCAACAAGAACAAGAATTGTGATTCACGATACGAATGATAAAGCCGGACATTGGGCCGATCAAGGGTATGACATATCTCTAGGATATGTCATACCTGACTCACAAGAAAAACAAGCAAGTTGATAAAGCCGGACATCGGGCCGGTCAAGGGTAGGGTATATCGCAAGATATGTCATACCTGACTCACAAGAAAACAAGACAAGGAGGTTGGTGTACCATTTTCTATATATATATTTCGTTGAAGGAAACTTACGTTCCCGGCTCACAAGTCGCTCAAGGGCACTAATATCTGGCTCACAAGTATACAAGCAAGTCAAGTCAAGAACATATCAAGAATATGACAAGAACAAGTAAGACAAGTGATTCCACACAAAACAAAACAAACATGTGTGATTCTCACAAATAAAACCAAGACAAGAACAAGTTTTCAAACAACGACAAGCCATTTTGAAAGAAACACGAAAGACTATTTTCAAGAATAAGACATGATTTTTAAGCACCAGTTTTATCGGAGTTTTTGCATTCATTCAAGCATGTCAGGATTATTATATTGTTTTACTTACAATGCTGTGAATGTCATATGTTGTTATTATTGTTTTAAATTGAAGTGATGAATTATCTCTCGTTGCTCTTGTGTAATTGTTATTGCTATGGTCAGATAGTAGCTTGTACTCGCTGAGTATTCCATGCTCAGCCGTACTTTTATGTTAATAGGTACCGAGGAAGCCCTCAAACCTGAGCCTTGGGTTGAGAAAGAGTATGTAGAGGAGAGAGAGCCTCCTATCCTGATAAAGTCGCAGGACGATAGAGACCGCGATGTCTGGCCGTACCTAGATTACTGTTGATAGGAGGGACAGTGAGACTTGGCTTATTTTATATTTTGATAGGTGGGCATGTCCACATTTACCTTGATATATTTTGTATATATTTTCACTTGGAATATAAACCACCTTATTAAGAAAAGAAAAAGTTGATTTACGCTTCCGCACTCATGTTAGTTTCCGCATTCTGATTATTGTTGTTATTATATCATGTTAGCCCTGTTCATTTCAGGATGGTTTGGCATGTACAAATAGTCACCTCTAAAGTATCCCTTAACTCCTAGGGGGTATTTTGGGGCGCGACATCTAGTTCCCTTACACGATCTCGTATTGGTGGATCATTGAATATAATATACAAATCTAATATTATGGTTTAATGCACACATCTTAAAAAATGTCATCATGTAGCCAATGCCCAGGTGAATAAGTCTTGCTATAAGGAGGAATATGGTATTTTTCAAAACCAGCTAAATTTACCTAGAAAGATTGAATCTTTTATTATTATTATTTTTTTTATAAAGCTCCATTGTATAACATGCTACTATAGTTTGTTTACACCTTTACTCTCATGATCGTATTGTCTAGATTTTGGGGGTAATTAAGGCATGATGGCCTCCTCAATTAAGTGTACTTGACTATCACTAAATAAATGGTCTGGAATCTACCTAACCCCATCACACTAGATTTTTTTAAACAAAATCCTAAAGGTTGTCCTAAAATTAAAGGTAACATCTAACAACAGTCGTCTTTAGATGTATGAAGGCCTCCACTCATCTCTATAACCTTATTCTAAAAATTAATGTGAAACTCTCTTGCCACCATAGCAAAGTAAACCTGAAGGAAAAAATATATAATGATATATTTAACACATTCAACATGACATGCAAAAACTACCATCTTTTGGGAGAGTAAACCCAAAGTTGTACATTATGGATCATCATTTAGGCTCCGTCCTTTTGGTGGAACTTTTAAAAGTCTGGAACATTAATATTTTGGAACAAGAGGCAAGAGTATGGGAAGAGATGAGAGAGGGTTTCTAACCCTTTTACTTAATGGTATATCAGATTTATCAAGTTCAATTTAGTTAGAAGTTCCACATATGTGGAACTTTAAAAAACATAAAAAAATTGGTGGTACTTGAAAGTTCCATATTTGTAGAACCTTTGCACTCTATGGAATAATATAGTTCTAGACATTAAGTAAAATTAGTCATGAAACAATGAAAGTTCTAGACATCAAAAATTCGACCAAAAGAATGGAGCTTTATGAACTTGTAAAAGGATTGGTCACAATCAAATGGTTGGACCGTTCAATGGAATTGGTCAACCTGTGACATCACAAATAAATTTATTATTAAATATATATAGATAAATATAGATACATATTAAATATTGACAGGAACTCTTCTGGATAGGAGACATCCAGAGCTCCCTGAAATAAGCCAAATAATAGGGGGTATTTTGAAACTTATAAATATAAAAGAAGGGCAGCTCTATCTTTTACTTTTGTGTAATTCCAAAGTACACTGTTATTAAGCATATTTTGAGACGCTTGAATACCCTTGGACCAGAGCTCTTATTCATTTTAAATATATATCTATATATATATATATATATAGAGAGAGAGAGAGAGAGAGAGAGAGAGAGAGAGAAGTGCGACTCAGTCCTAGAATTTCTAGGAGAAGCAAAAATTTTTGCTCATGCAAAAATTTTTGCTCATGAGATAGAGAGAAGAGAAAAGACTTTTTAATATTTTAAAATTATGCATCATTTACATAGAGTGAGAGAGATTTCAAATAATAAGAAACCTTCCATATATGTTGCTTCCAATTGACAAATTACCCCTCTTAGATGTAATTTTCCCTAAATAACAAAAATATTCATCTTACATGTGATTGTCCCAATTGACAAAAATACATAAACTGTATTTATATTTTTCTCAGATGACTAAAATATCTCATCCTATATCATGTACTAATCTTCCAAAATGATGATATACCCACCTCTTGCGTGTACTTTTTTAATTGACAAAAATACCCATTCTATATTGTATATTTTCTAAAATGGCAAAAATGCCCATTTTTCATGTGTGTTCCCTAAATGAATTTTTTTTCTCACACATGCTTTTCCAAAATTAAAAAATGACTTCATTTATATGCTATTGCCAAAATTATAAAACACCCAATATTTCATGTGTTTTTCTCAAATGACAAGAAATACCCCTTTTACATCATAAATAAACTGAAATAGAATTATATATATATATATGTGTGTGTGTGTGTGTGTGTTTGTGTGTGTATGTAAATATAAAAGACATACAAGTTAGAGAAAAAGAAAAACCTGAATCAGGGTGAGAGACTGAGAAAGTGATATCTTCTTCACCAAGAAGACGACTAATTTTCTCATCCTTGATCTCTTCTTTAGGTTCGAGACATCAGGCGCCATTGTCCTCTTCTGCAACGTGAGGGTTTGCGATCTTTCTACAAGCTACGAGAGGTAAAATAAAATTATTCTTGTAACCACAATGTTAAGCTATTTATTAGAGAAGCGATAGAGAGGGGGAGGAAATTTTAGATTTTTCTTAGTCCTTTCTCTGTTTTGAAATAATTTAATTTCTTAGATTGAAAAATCCTTAATCAGAGTAGTGAAAGATAGAATCAAACAAAGGTTTCTTTAATATCCATTAGAAGAGAATTAAATTCAATTTAATCAGTTGACTAGGCATAATATTTTCTTCATCTTCATCTTCATTTTCATATTATTCGCTATGTATATTTCATTTTTTTAGCACGGACCCAAATTGTTTGCTGACCTGGTGGACGAGTTGAATTGATAGAGTGGTTTGCAATCTTGTCTTGGTATAATGCAAACTGGAAATGTCTTGTTCAAGGTTATATTTAGTGTTTGAGTCCCTCGACGACATGTCAAGGGGCTATGTAGTTGTACTTTGCCTACTTGAGCAATTCTATGGAGATCACGCAGTGGAAAACAATCCTTATTTATCAATAACTGCTTTTGATGTCAAGCAACCCTACCAAAACCCTAACCCTATGTTTGGTTGTTGAGAAAATAGGTGAAAACATGGACAAGAAAAGAAAAGTTTGGATTTCTAATACATTTTTTAGTTATGTTTTGTCCAAATTTCTTTTTATTTCCTCTATTTTCACTTATTTTCTCGGCAATCAAACATAGGGTAAGTGACAACTATAGTTTCTCTAGGGTTTGTTAAGGTTGCCCTAACACTAAAAGTAACCATTGAATGAGCCAATCTAAAAGATGTGGACACTATCCCAGGTACTTCGTAGAATTACTCGGCCTCCTTAATTGAATTTATTGATGAATCTTACCTAATTTAAAAAAAAAAGATTTCCTACCTATAATTTCGCAACTTGTGCTCATGAGTTAAAGCTAGTCTAAAAATAGTATACCAAGGAATCACTGACGTGGATATACCGTGAAGCAAGGAATGCTAATTTGAGCATACTCTTACAATCTTTTTTTATAATAAAAAATGACTTTTTAAGGGACCAAAAGTGAGTTGATACAAAAACTTTTGTTTTATTATCAAAAGAGGGGAAAATATAGAATTTTTTTGAATTGTGAATGTATGCTTAGTGTTCCTCAATGCAAAGATATCAAATTACACTTTAACAAATAAATATCTCTTTAATCTTTATCCGAAAGGGAAAAATACGTCTTTAATGTGCCTAACTGGATATATATACAATTAAGTAAGTAACGTATATCACAACATCGATGGAATGCGATGCTCCAAGTGTCCATGCGCATGTCCGTCAGATATCCGTCCGATGATGTTTTTGAGGATAACTATAACATGTCCAATCAGGCGAAGACATTTTTATTAATTAAATTTTTTTATATAAATAATCACTAATAAATTTTCCAATGTTACAACACATTTTATTATGCATAGAAAAACATGATTTTATATTATTAACTTGTTTCTTGCTAGGGGTAGCTAGCAAACTACCAACTATATTGAAAAAGAGAGAGATTCGCATGAGAAGCATTATAATTGTAGGAATGATAAGTCATGCAAATCCACTCTCTCTCATAAATTCTAAATAAAGAGGAATGCTAGCCATAAATTATAAATAAAGAAGAATGCTAGCCTTACTCTCAGTCAACCCATACTCTCACCCTCACCAACCACTTGTCCATTTTTTTGGTGAGAGGTCGCTTTAATCATTGCATAGTGTATAGGTGATTGGTGAAGTGTGAGAGTATGGGTTGACTGAAAATAGGGCTAGCTCTTCTCCATAAATAATTATAAGTTTAAATACAAAGAGGAGTTCTGTTTCAGCGAGTTGAGGGGAGCTCCCCTTTTTACACTATCCAAGTGGTATTCTTGTAATTTTTTGTGTTGCAAAATTTCCCAGCAGAGCTAAATAATTACAAATGTGCCACGCCCATATTGTAAAAAAGGAGGTCCACTTGAACATTGTGAAGCAAGCTCCGGCTCAAAATTAAGGGAAATGGAAAACGGACCCTAAGGTCAGCTTAGAAGCTAACCCCAGTGACCTCATTGGTCCATCAACTGGGGTTAACTTCCTAAGGTTAAACAATCTAACCATAATTTTTAGAAAGAACAAAAACATAATTAAATAGCAGGAATTAAAAGGGACACGGGAACAGTACTGGACTCCCATATTAATCTCAATAAATATGAAGATAGATAACGACGTCGTGACGGAAAAAATAAATGACAAGCAGCTGCTTTTGCCCCTCTACTCTCAGCCTTATTTATTTGGTATACTCTCTCTCTTGACTCTTCTCTCTCCTCTCTCTCTCTCTAAAAGGGCCCGAATCTCCTTTCGCGACTCGGGTCCTGAAAAGCCCGCGAAGAGGACCCATTCAGTTCAATCATGGATTCCTTCGTTGTGGCAGAATTTCAAGCGTTTCTTCTTGGTACTTGTATTCCTCTCTCTCTCTCTATCATGCTTTTCTTGTTTTTTTGTTATTTTTTTCTCTTTTTGTTTCTTAAGTCGTGGTGTTTTTTCTGTTGCAGGTGGAGAAAAGTTGGGGTTTTGCTGGCTGGTAATGTGGTGAAAGAAGTTGTTCTACATTGATTTATGGATTCTTCTCTTGAGGGTATACCCTTTTTTTCTGTTTTGATTTTTCTGGGTTTTTCAAAAAAGTTTCTTAGCTGGATTGTTGAGATTGATGATAGCTTGGTCATTGAAGGTTTGGTTTGTTTTGCTTTGATTGGATAGCAATAGGTTGAGTCTTGATGTTGGGATTTGTATATGATGCGTTTCTGAAGGTTTAATTGATCCATATATCTATCAAATTGTGGGAATTCTGAGTTATTTGTGATTTATAAATTATGGGTGATTATTTATTTCTTTGGGTTTCTTTGAGATTTGCAAAAATTATGGTTAGCCTCTCTCTCTCTCTCTCTGTGTTTTCTTTTCTTGTGAGTTTTTGGATCTCTTTGCTTTGATAGCTGCTAGTTCTGAGGTTTCCCTTTGATGGGATTCAAGATTTTTTTTCTTCTAGTTAATCTCTTTCTAAATCTATTTTGTGGGCCATCCACATTTAAAAAAAATATTTTATCATAAAATGCTGAGTTGGTGAACTGCATTTAATCTGCATAAGTAGTTGAACACCTAAAGAAATGCTGGTGGTGTTCTTCTTTCATGATTAAAATAATATTTCCTTCTCTGTACTTAAGATGCATATTGGAATTTTGATTATGTAGGAGAGGTAAGCTTTTATAATATATGTAGTTGGGGTGGCTATATTAATGCAAGTCAACCATGTGTATAATTGTTTCAGTAAAGTTCTTATTATGATTTATTTGATCAATAAAGAGAATTTAAAGATAATTGAAAGATACATCAAGTTAATAAATAGCCTCCCAACTGGCTCTTAATTAGTACAATTACAGAAGGGTTGACTGCAATTTAGACATGATATGTGGTTTATTTAGTAAAAAAAAAATGATTTTTCTTTTTTTCTCTATTATCTATTTCTTTTATTAAAAAAAAATAAAAATAAAAAATTGACTTGTAGAAGTAGAACAGATTGAGTAATGGACTTTATCTTTAAAGGGAATGAGGTAGGGATCCTTCCTGCCTAACCCCTCATCACCACTGGATGGTTTCTTAAGAGAAAAAAAAATAGAAAATTGAAAATGTTGGGTTTAAGGGGATTTTATTTTCTTCAACATGCACAAACCTGTAACTTTGCATGCGTTTTCTCATCCCTCAATTATCCTTATTCTTTTTCAAAGGTTGGCAGATATCTGTTTAGCAAATATGTTTTCTTAATCCATTTGACTCTTTTACTAGAGCTGCTGTTTTATAACATGGAGTTTTCTCTGTGTCTCTAGGATTTGTTCTTGATCCATCAAAATGCAGTAAGTTGAGTATTGAGGAAAAGAGAGAACTTGTCTATGAAATATCAAAGCAGTCGCATGGTGCCCCTGAAATGCTACAATCATGGAGCCGACGGGATCTTATACAGATCTTATGTGCAGAGATGGGAAAAGAAAGGAAATGCACTGGCTTGACAAAGTACAAATTGATAGAGCATCTTCTCAGAATTGTATCTGAAAAAAAGTCCATGAAACACATGGCAGAATCAGACCCTGAACCACAACCTTCACCCGAAAACAGCCAAACCACTGCCAAGAGACAAAGGAAGACAAACCACCCTTCTAGACTACCCAATGCAGCGAACCATTTCTGCATCAGCAATGGCGATGGAGGTTTAGGTAATGGTATATACTGCCAAAACTCAGCTTGCAGAGCTATCGTACGCCAAGAGGATGCATTTTGCAAGAGATGCTCCTGCTGCATCTGTTGTCAATATGACGACAATAAGGATCCTAGCCTTTGGTTGGTTTGCAGCTCGGAGCCTCCCTATCAAGGCGATTCGTGTGGCATGTCATGCCATCTTGAATGTGCTCTTAAACATGTAAGAGCTGGCATTGCAAAGGATGGACACAATGCAGGACTGGATGGGTGTTTTTACTGTGTATCTTGCGGGAAAGTAAACGATCTGCTTGGGTAAATCCTCCTACATGCTTAATCCCTTTTTTCTTTTATTTTCATGAACAAAAATTATGTTTCCTTATGAAGATCTGCCTTATGAAGTTTGTCACATGCTAATGAATTCTTGTAGTCTTGCTAAGTTTTTTATTATAATGGTCATCATGCTATTTTTCTTGAGAAATTGTTCTTCCCAATTGATCCTTTCAAGAAAAATCCGGAAGTTAGTGTATCGGTAATTGGGTTTGGGTTTTTTCCCCTGCTATTGTGCTAGTATGGGTTTTTTTGCCAGCTATTGTGGTGGTATGGGGAATAAAATTCAGCTTCCATAATATAGCTTTTAGATATTATAATCTTTATTAAAAGGAGTTAACTTAAAGGGGTGAGACCATACAAGTACTCTTCTTTGGATGTGTTTGGAATGTGCTAGCCTTCTGAAGTGAACATGCTCTACCAATTGTTCGTTTCCTTTTGATTTATAATTTTGAAAATGTGCTTTAGTTACGCATATGGTGATTCTGTATATTGTGCTCTTGGACTTCTTGTTGCTCGTCAGTGATGTTCTTCTATACGTCTTTTATGTGATTGCTTAAAGTTTATCTTCTCGAATCTTAATGTTTCTTGTAGGATTGTTCAAGATCAAGCATGACTTGTTGGGAGGGTTCTAGAAATATTTATCAGGGTGCTCCCCTGGAGCATTTTCTTTTCTTTTTGCTCCTTTATAACCTTTTGGTTTGTTTTCACAATTCCCATGACCAATAAAAAAATGCTTAGAATTGCAGTTACTGACTCTTTGTGTGTTTGTGCAGATATATTTATATTTATCCTCATTATTGTAATTATTATACTATTAAATTTTTTTTAGAGAATGGTAGGTAAATTAAGATTTACATTTTTGTTTTGAGGGATTAGAAAATCAATTGCAGTGTTTTAGTGATCCCCGAGGTTTTTTTAGTCATCACACTACCTACATTTAAGATTTATAAGGTGCACTATTTTGGAGAGAACTAAATGGAGGACTTTAAGTGCTATGATCAACAATCCTACTCAAAAGAATCAAATCAAGTTGTCCCTGACTTTGTACATGGCTTGGTCAATGTTGAGACAAATCCAACTACATACTAACTTGACTAAATTCTATAGTCTTTATAAGGTTTCTTCTATGTAATAACTTGGTTGAGTCGCTTAAATATCAGTCTATACATAGCGAAACCGAAGCGGCTAGGCTGAATTAGTGCTGGCTGCTGACTTGGTTGGGCTATCAAACCATGGAATCACATAAAACTGGCAACTGGTAGGCTGGAAAATAGAAATCATTTTTTTTTATAACTTTTTATATACGTGGTTCCTGAAGCTTAACATTCTATGTTGCACGGATTCTTTAATATAGCGGGGAATGGACAGGGATTCAGACACAGACACAGCTCGGATAAGCATGCTGTGAACTCATTTCAACAAGAATTCATGCATTTAGATACAAATGGATATAGACACAGACACGCCTACGCCTGATACCCATGAACTTTTAGGGTTTATTATACTAAAAAAGGCATACAACTGTATATAATTAGTATACATTTTAGCAAATTCTTTCTAACTCATCATTAGAAAAGAGAAGTTGGTGGAGAAAGAGGGGGAGAACCATGGTCCATTTATTTTTAATTGAAAAGAAAAACAGAGAAAGAATAGGAGTTATTAGCGATCCTTTTAACAGAAAAGAAAGGGACATAGAGAGAGAGAGAGAGAGAGAGAGAGAGAGAGAGAGAGAGAGAGGAATTGGGGGTGTCATCGGGCCAAATTTGGGCCATTTATTTTTAACTGAAAAGAAAAACAGAGAAAGAATAGGAGTTATTAGCGATCCTTGTAACAGAAAAGAAAGGGACATAGAGAGAGAGAGAGAGAGAGAGGAATTGGGGGTGCCATCGGGCCAAATTCGGGCCACTAAAACCTATTGTAAATAGTTCAAGCTTCAACCGTGCCTGTTCAATATTTACAAAATTGCAAGACCAAGCCCAAGTCTGGCCCATTGAGACCCATATATTACTTCATTTGTTTCAATTTATGTCTTATTTATATTGCTAGATGAATTGTAGTTTGTATATATTACTTCATATTGTTTACATCGATTTTTCTTTCAAATTAATTTGTTTTATTTTTAATCTTATATTGTATTATCCATATAACTTGTAAAGTATAATAATTTTAAAAATTAAAATTAAAATATCTTCCCGTGTCCCTGAATCTTATTTTTTGGGATTCGCTGTGTCCGACACCTCATATCTGAGTCCGACACTGACATATGTGTTCGTGTCTATGCAACATAGTTGACAATCAACCTGGGGGGATAGTTATTACCAACAAGTGATCTTTTTTTTATCTAGTTTTGGGTGGCTTGGAACAACTGAATTGTAACAAATTTTTGTCCATCTATCTTGGGAGTTTTTTGCTTGAGATTTTCTTGTACATCAAACAGCTCCTAATTGAGTGGGTTTCAATCGTGAAAGAATTTGAAGACATAAGAAGGGAGGATTTCAAAAAGAAATGGAATTTTATCGTACTTGGATATGGCAATACTTTTTTTATTGTATTTTTCCCATACATGTGATTTGCATGAAATGCTTTCTTCCATGCTGCGCATTGTTATACATTAGTACAAGTATACTTATTACTAATAAAATAAAAGATTACTCTTAATAGCCTATTCAATTACCTACCTGCCATACTTGTTACTGATATAAAAAAAAAGGGTAGCTCTTAATAGCCCATTCAATTACCTTCCCTGTGATATCAAGAAATTTGAATATATTTTCTATTGTCATAAATATAAGAAAAACATGGTGTAGATATATTACGATGTTACTAGTTTGGTTTGTTTATTTTCTTTAGGATTGAGACTTGAGAAATAAGAGTTAGGTCATAGGGATTTAGGTTATTTTATGATTGTTTTTAGCTTGAATTTTGTTTTAGAAGTCCTTTTTTTTTTTATAAATATTCTTAACATACAAGTATTTTTATTTTTTACTTACAATAATTTTTATTTTTGGTTAGCTGCTATATTGCGCAGCCACAATTGTTGGTGTCAAACTCGAATATGAGGTGACAGACTCGGCGACCCCCAAAAAAGATCCAGGGACACGGGAGGATATTTTTAATTTATTATACTTAAATGTTATATGAATCATACTATAGAAGATTATAAATAAGATAAAATGAATATTAAAGCAAAATTATTGCAAACAACACTAAGTAATATATTAGAAATTACAGTTCATCAAACTATATAAATAAGACATGAATTAAAGCAAATTATTAATAGACTAATGAACATATATTAATTTTAAATGTTAACGCTAATCTCAAAGATGAGTAATTTAAAAGAGGTTTTGTGGCAAATTCAGCTCGTTGACACTCCTATTCCTCTCTTGCCCCCCTCTCTTTTCTATTACAGGGATAGGTAATTCTTCGTATTCTTTCTCTTTTTCTTTTTTCTATTAAAAACAAATGGATCATGGTTCTTCCTCTCTTTTTCTACCTGCTTCTCTTTTCTAATGATGAGAGTTAGAAAGAATTTACTGAAAGTTATGCTATTTATATACAATTATTTGCTTTTTTTTTGTATAATAAACACTAAAGTTTATGGGTATCAGGCATGTTTGCGTTCATTTTTGAGTCCAAATACATGGATTCTTGTTGGTAGGCGTGTCCGTGTCCAAATCGTGTTTACACATTTTGACATTGGACATGCTTATTGTTTTAAAGAATCCGTACAACATAACTTGGTTGTAACTTATTACAGTCATGTTAGATTTAGGAAAGCTTCTATTTCAAGTCGAAGATTAAGTTGGGATTATGGAATATAAATGTTTTAATTGGAAGTTTGAGTCCAAGTACATAACTTAGTTTTAACTTATTTCAGTCATGTTAGATTTCGGAAAGCTTCTAGTTCAAGTCAAAGATTAAGTTGGGATTATGGTATATAAATGTTTTAATATGTTATAGTAATTAGAAATTTGAGTCCAAGTAGTTGATAACATGGATGTTCTCCAGCACGTCTATTTAAAGCTGTGTAATTCTATCTTTAAATGGAATAATGAAGTTTGAAGCTTTCATGTGCTGCCCATTTTCTAGAGAAATGACATCTTTACTGTTTGGTGATACTCCAATAGTGATGGTAGATGGTGCTTCTCCTCTATATTGACTTCATAGAAGTCATTTGACTGTACTTCATGTTTTAGTCTTTCGGACAAGTTCTTAATCTTGGCTATTATTTACCTCTGTTCCCACAGCATGGAGGTACCAAACCTTAAGTTATGAAATCTGATTTTGTAAAAACCTAATCCTTTGAACTCCGAGTTCTTCCCTAGTATTCTTTATTGCTAGCCCATATTTGAGTAGTTGAGCCATTTTTTAACCCTATTTTCAAACCCTAATCTCTCTGTAAACTTACAACTTATCAACCTAGTTGAACCAGCCCTATAACCCTAACCCCAAGATATTAAAACCTAGTTTCTGAACTCTGCACTCTCTAGTTCTAAAAATTGGCACACTGACACCCCTAAGTGAAATAGAGTATTTGTATTCGATTATGATTAAAATATTCGAATCAGCTTATAAACAAATGCTACAATTTCTATTCGAATTCGCTATGTCGGATACCTATCAGATAAGTATTTGAATAAATGGATTTGAATAATATTTGTATCCGATGACAGCCCTAACTGCCCCCCTCAAACCTCTCCCATGCTCCAAACTAGGGGTGTCAACGTGCCAGCTTGGGTCCTACTATGCACAATTAATAACCGGGTCAAGTTTGGAGAACCCCGTTTATTAATCTGGAAGCCCAGTTAGAAGTATTCTATAATGGGCCTCGGACCTAAGACTCTAAGCCCACCCAACTTTAATTGGGCTGGGCCACGGACCATTGACACCCTACTCCCAACCAATGTCTATAGCATTGGGAGCCCTCGGCATGTTGATAATTTCCTGCAAAGAACAAAACAATATAACAAAAAAACGTTAGACCATAAGTTAATGTTGTATGAGCAATAAGTAGCAAAAAAGAATAAATGAGGAAAGACAATCTTTAAATTAGAAAAAAAATTGTGTTAGACAACTATAGTACTACCAAACTCTTTCTATACGTTAATAAATAATAATGTATATGAGGTTTAACATTTTTAATAGTAGTATAATATACCAAAAAAGGAAGGAAAAAAGAAAAAAAGTATAAAATAGTTTAAAAAATATATTTCCATGCAAAAATTTCCTTGTGACTACAATGAATCATTTTCTACACCTAAATATCATGTAATCATGGTTTAACAACTACAACTCATTATAAACAAAAAAAGAAAGAAATACTAAGAACAACATCTATAGGTGAGAGCATCCCCTTACAACTTCTAAGAATTAAAAAAAATGGAAAAAATGAAAATACAAAAAATAGTGCTTTTGGAAGGGAAATGAGAAAATAAATCCATGTATATTAGTATAGATCAGTGTTTTATAAAGCATGTGAGGCTTACACTTTGAGGCTCGCCTCGGGGTGAGGCTTAAGGAAAACGCCTTGAGGCTCAACCATGAGACTTAAACCCCATGAGGCTCACATGAGCCACACGCCTCATGCCTTGAAGCTCACTTTTATGGTATATGTCTCATACATCAATTAAAATTAGGTTTCTAGCCACAATTGAGACTTAAATGTCGTTTTTTTTATAAAAAAAATTTGTTATTTATTTCAATTAATTTATATTGTATTTCCTATGTATAAGTGTGCGCCCACACGAATACAGAATGTACACAAATACAAATATATATCTATATACATATATATTTATGTATGTATGTATGTATCTCTATCTTTCTATATGTATATATATATTATAATCTTTCATTAACTTTTTGAATCTTTCTGTAATTTTTCTTATATTTTATTTATTTGTTAAAATGAGAGAGCATGAAGTTTTCTTATGAGGCTTATGCTTCACGCATCTTGAGGTCCTCATGCCTTGCCGCACGCCTTTACATTTTAAAACTTTGGTATAGATCCATGGATTTCATTCCAAATCTATGAATTCCAAATCCATAGATGTACAATTATTACTACATATTCTAATAAATTTGACAAACTTACAGTAAAAAAGAAGGAAAACTTACCAAAAATGGAAGCCCCAAACATTTCAAGTTGAAACCTAGGGTTTAAAGGCTTGAATCTCCTGATTTAAGCTTGGTTTCTTGTTTTTGATTCATAAGAAATGAAAGAAGTGGTCAAAATCTAAGGTAGAATGAGAGAAGAGTGAAAAAAATGAGAGAATAGTGAAAATGAGTTTTTATATCCTTAGATGGTATCGGCCATTACGTAATGGTCAACTCAGCCATTATGTAACGATCGATTAAGCAATGCAAAAACCGTCTTTTCTTTTTATGTAATGAAAGAAGTGGTCGAAATCTAGGTAGAATGAGTGGAGTGAAAAAAAAAAGAGAATAGTGAAAATGAGTTTTTATATCCTTAGATGGCGTCGGCCGCTATGTAATGGTCGACTCAACCATGATGTAATGGTTGACTCAGCAATGCAAAAACCCTCTTTTTAAAAATGTAACATGTGTCGTAACATCACGCCGAACCCATGCGTAACAATTCGGTGTTTTTTTTTAAACCATGGTTTTTGTGGGGTACTGAAACCGACACGTTTCAGCTGAAAATTACCAAAACGTGTCATCATTTTAAACGTGGAGATATGCTTATGTGATATAAGCATTCCAATCAAACTAAAAGGAACATTTATTTGACATCAATAAATGAGTGGAAAGATAAGATTAAAGTAAGCGTATTTAGAAGAGATTGAGATTAGCTCCAATCATAGAGACAAAGTTGGGGTTCGGGAATAATTTGGCAAGGATCAAGTTCGGAAAAATTTGAAAAAATCCAAGAAAAATTAGGGAATAATTTGGGGAAAAAATAAATAATTATTAAAAGATATCCAATAATTTGATTAGATAATGAGCAATAGTTCGCTCCACTAGCAAGGAGCGAACTATTGCTCCTCGCTCTCACAAAGCCAACTCAACTGCATGAACTCTAGTTAATTTTTTTTAACTCGTGTGGTTAAACAAAATCTATTATATTTTTCTAAAAACCAAAGGTATATGGGTGAACCCTAGGGGTTAGTGAATCTTTACCACAATTAAATGGAGTCAAAAGAGGTCCACGTGGCACTAAAATGAGACCCGAGATGCACTTGCTCGCATCACCGACCGAGGAGGTGATTATTTTCCTTAGATAATATACAAAATAAGTAGTTTACTTTGTCAAACTAAACGAATAATTGTAAAATTTGCGAATACTTCGGATATAATTTGCGAAATTCACGAATAATTTGACAAACCTAAAATTCGTGAATAATCCGGAGAATAATTCGGCACACTTAAAAATTGCGATTAATTCGTGAATTTTTCAAAAATTCAAAGAATTTGTTACTATGGCTCCAATAGATGATTAAATAGGAGAGTTGACACATGGTTTGGATAGGTTCAATAGGGGTGTCACTGTGTCAATGGGGTTGGCCCGCCGCCTGTGGCCCGATCTAGCTCGATTACATAGTTGGATGAGCTTGGGCTTAGAGGCTTAGGTTAGGGGTCCATTAGACTAGGCTGTTAATTGGGTTTCACCTGCCTGGCCCGGCCCAATAAGGCCCGATTACTAAAACCCCCAAAAAATATCCTATAGTTCTCTTCTTTTCTTTAGACGGGATGGCCAACCCATCTCGTTGACACCCCTAGGTTCAATGATGACTAATGAAAACACCATTGAGAATGAGCAAGTTAGTGCAGGTTGAAGGGTTTAAAAAGCTAGAAGGCCAAAAATGAAAAATGCAAGAAGATTTGATAGCACACGATTTGACAGCACACGATATGACCTAAATCATGACTTTTAGAGGGGAATGGCGGAATAGGATTCATGTTGTTGACCCCAAATATTTAGGATAAGGCCTTATGATGTTGATACTAATGACTCAGTCTTCTGCAAGCTCCTTCAGAGAATTTTGAGACCATCCGTATGATTAGGGAGTTTAAATTAAGGTTTTTTTTTCCAATTTAGATTTTGCGAGCGCGATAAAATGATGGTTTTCTTAGCTTAATCATATGTTTCTCTTTGCCCCAAAAGAATGAAATGGTTTTTATTTCTAAATGTGATTTTTTTGCAATTTTTCATATCTTATTTTTCACCGAAAGCTTATGTTTACATTATAAAAATTTGGGCAATGCTACGTCCAATTTCCGGTTGTCTACTCTCCCATATTTTTATACAAGAAGACAAAATAGTATAACACTTTTTTGTGGGTCCCATCATTTTTATTTTGTCTTTTTGTTTAAAATTATGAAAGACAACCGGAAAGTGGACGTAGCATTGCTCTAAAAATATTTCTTATTCTCAAGTTTTATCTTTAAAAATGTCCCTTTTTATGCATTACATGTGTTGATAGCTCTTCAACTTCTTATTTTTAGTAAAATTTAATTAAGGTCATTTTGGTAATTTTTTCAATTGCTATATTATTACAAAAATTAAAACTAATTAAAAATAGCCCCTAATATTCCTTTTTTACACTGAATATCACATGTAATGTAAAGGGCTTTGTGAAAGTTGATTAAATCTCTAAAAGCACTTAGCTAGTCAAATCCTCTGCGACACTCGATTGACTCCATGACCAAGTCAGCCTCAATTACCTAGGACGCAAGAAGCAATGCTCACTTCAACACACAATAAGGGACAAATAACAAATTAATTGCTTAAAAGAAAAGGTTACAAGACATTAGACATGACAAGGACACACTCTAGGGGAGCAGGTGATCAAAGATGAGGAGCCAAGACAAACCCACTTAAGTGATCTACCAACTCCTTTATAAGGTAGATGCTAAGCGTTTTATAGAATACCAGAATGGAACATCACACCTGGTATAATCATACTGGCTTATTACAAAAATGCTACAGACACCTTGTGAACGGAATTGTTCTTGAACAAAAGAGAAAAAGACATGAACAGTGCCACGACTAAGGCCGTGCAAATAACGACGGATGAATAGTTTTAGGCTCATCCCATTGATTGCCATTTTTTTGACGATTTTGGGACAATCAAGTATTTCAATAAGCTTGATTTGTGGTTAGGCCACTTTCAAGTTCGCATTGTGGAGGGTGATGAGCCTAAAACGACTTACATCACGAGATACGAAACATATAAGTTTATGGTGATGCCTTTTGGCCTTACCAATGCACCAGCTACATTCTCAACACTGATGAATGAGATATTTCATAAATTCCTTGACAAGTTTGTGGTGGTCTATTTGGATGACATTGTTGTGTATAATTCGGCCTTCATCGAGCACGTCGAGCACTTGCGTAAGGTGTTGGATTTGTTGAGGAAGAACAACTTGTATGTCAAGAGGGAGAAGTGCTTGTTCGTGGGGTTCCTTGGCCATCTCTTGGGCGAGGGACAAATGAGGATGGACGAGAAAAAGATATCTGTCAATCACGGAGTTGAAGCCACCAACCACTACCACAAAGTTATGATTCTTTTGATGCCTTGTAAATTACTACTATAAGTTCATCAAGGGTTACTCAGTGACAATAACACTATTGACTGACCTATTGAAGGAACATTTATAGGTATGGTCGAGGGAGTGCCAGGAAGCCTTCGATGGATAAATCTTGTTGTCATCCAACATCCAGTTCTTGCACTACCAGACTTGACGAAGCCATTTGAAGTACAGACTAATGCGTCAAACTATGTTGTTGGTGGGGTGTGGGTGCAAAGACATCTGGTTGCCTTTGAGAGCTGAAAGTTGTTTGAAATAGTCAAATAGAGCGGTGCTACACAACTCAAGAGGAGCTCTTGTAGTTGTGCATTTCCTTTGGGTGTGGAGGCATTACTTGCTTGTGTCGGAATTTGTGGTGACAATGTGGCTGTGTCGCACTTCATGACGCATAAGAATCTAATGTCCAATCAAGAGTTGCTAGCGGAGTTCAACTTTGAGCTAGAATACAAGGCATGTCGATACAACAATGTCATTGATACCTTAAGCTATAAAATTGAACTTGCGGCCTATAGGGAGGTGGTGTGTAGTTGTTTGCAGTGAATACAATTTACCCTGCATGACAAGATCCGTGAGGGATGAAGATTGACCATCAAGCTAAGGTGATTTTCCATTAGTCAAGAGTGTAAGACTCATTCGCTTCTGGATCAAGGACTGGCTTCTCTACACCAAGGGAAGTCACGTGTTCATTCTACAGACATGAGACCAAAGGAAAGAATTGATGGAGTGTCACAACACTCTTTGGACAAACCATTAATGATGGTGTCATACCTTTGCTTGCTTGAACGGAGTTATTACTAACTGGGTATGCGAGACGATGTGGTAGAGTATGTGAAGACATGTCTCGTGTGCCAATAATATAAAGTGAAAAGAAATAGGCCTTTTAGGCTCTTGAAGCCATTACCTTTTCCTAGAAGATCATGAGAGAGTGTCTCTATATACTTCATCTCAATTTTGCCAAAAGTGAGAGTTTGGGTCATTCTTGGTGGTGATCGACAAATTTTTGAAGTATGCTACATTCATATCCACACCCCTGGATTGCTTAGTCGAGGAGGCGGCTTATTTGTTCATTAAGAATGTGGTGAAGTTTTAAGTGTGCCTTAGAGATTGTGAACGGCGGACACCCAAGATTCACAGGGAGGCATTGATCAGAATTGTTCAAGATTCTAGCAATCCTCAAACTGATGGCCAAACCTAGCGTTTTAATGCTCTACTTGAAGCATACCTTCAGCACTTTGTCAGTGCCAATCAGAAGAATTGGATGAACTTGCTTGATATCACTCAATTTTGCTTCAACTTACAATAAAGGTCTTCGTCAAACAAGAGCCCATTTGAGCTTTAACAAAGCAGCAACTACTAACGCCTTATACGGTAGTTGTCGATCATTAAGGAATTAGTTCAAGCATTTGCACGTTTGCCAAGGAGTGGAACAAGAATCCAAACATTGCCTGTGCATACCTTGAGAAAGCCGCTAAGGAAATGAAGAAATTTGTGGATCCAAAGCGAAGGCAATACCAGTTTAAGGTAAGGGACTTGGTGTTGATTAAGCTGCATCAAGAGAACCTGAAGTTCTTTTTTAAAGGCAACAAGTGCTTTGTTCACAAGTATGAATGACTATTTTCTATCACTCATGAGGTAAAAAAAGTATCCTATAGGGTGGAACTGCATCAGTCACTTAGCAGACTTCACCCGATCTTCCATGCCAGTGTTGACGTTATATCAAGAGGACAAGGAAGACCTCACTATCAATACTCAAAACTAGCCTGCAACTATTATAAAGACCGTATCACAAAGACATGTGATCATATTGTTGCTGATCATAATGTTCAAGGCTCATCGAGTAGGTTCATGCTTATGGAGTACTTAGTAGTTTGGAAAGGACTATTTGAGCTGGAGCCAGATGGGAGCTAGGCGTTATCCTTCTCCCATTTGCAGGCATGATTAAAGCCAATTTGGATTTTGGAAAGGACTACCTGGTGAACAAGTCAATGAGAGCGTCGACCTAACAAGTAGGGGGGAGTGTGTCATGACCATTTATCCAGTACTATTTTCATGGCCTTGGTTGTGGCATTGTTTGCGTCTTTTTCTCTTTTGTTTAATAGTAGCTTCGTTCACAAGTTGTTTGTGGCATTTTGATAAAATAGGGTGATCACTTGCTCCTATAGGGTGTGTCGTTGTGATGTCTAGTGTCTTGTAACCTTTCCTTTTATGCAATAACATTGATCTTTGTTCTCTTATTGTGTGTTATGGTGTGCATTACTTCTTGCTTTCTAGGTAATTGACCGGACGTGCTAACTTGGTATTAGATTCGATTAAGTGCCACCTGATATTTGACTGGCTAAGTGCTTTTCCCGTGATAACAGGCTAGGAGATGTGGAAAATGAATATGTCTAAATCCTTTCTTGATCTTCTCTATCCTCTCAAGCCAACCAAAATCAAGTGTCAAGATCATAGTTGCAGGGAAGCTATGTATAGGTTTGGTTGCTTGCTTCCCAGGAAGCTCGTTTATCAGAATCGTTTCCTAGGAAGCTCGCTTTCATCACGTCTCATTTAATGGTTTACAAAATTCTCATGTAAGATAAAATCTAAGGTATGGTTGCCCATAATTGTATAATGGGAATGAGTTGCCTTGTCTTCAGATACAATTGTCTAGAGCTCCCGAGGCAAATCTCCAGGAGAAAAAGTAATCGAAGAGTTCACACTACAAAGATTAGCCATCCAATCGGCTGCCCAATTAGTTTGACGCCACACATGGTAAAACGAGCATGATTCGAAGGTGCAAGACAATCTTATTGTTTAACTCAAATTGGTCCTCCACATCAAGGTGGCTCTAACATCCCATTCAAGCAATCAATCACCCATTTAGAATCAGCATAGACTATTAGTGGGTTTAGCCCATTGGCTAAATCCAATTGTAACCCACAAAGAATGACTTCAAGTTCCAAAGCATCAATGGTTGATGGACATCCAACCACAAAAACATTGCAAGGATCTCCGTCATGGTTTCTAATTAGACCCTCATACCCCGCATCGTTTCCACGCAAAGATCCGTTTATGTTCAAAGCCCAAGAACTGAGAGGAGGCTTCAACGAACAAGACCTTACTAGTTTCACAACAAACTTAGCTTCTAAACCCCATCTATCCATGAATTCCCTATACTATGGAGAATCTTCAACATTTAGAATAAGAAAAGAGAAGCAATTTCGAGTATCATTCTTTCCTCAGAAAGAATGAGTTTTATTCCGTTCCCTCCACGCGTGGTAGATGGTGGCATTGAACGCCACTTTTTTCACAAATTGGACATCATTCTTTCCTCAGAAAGTGGCTGAAACCCAAGCTACTTCACCCCTCCAGATGAGAATATCTCTCTGTCTATACCCACAAGTTTCCAGAATACGACTCCAAATATCCTTGGAGAAATGACAATTTAAGAACAGATGGGGGATGTTCTCATTGTCGTCCTGACAAAGAACACAATGAGATTTGGAAGAATAGCATGGCGAACCAACGTATCTTGCGTTTGGAGGGCTTAAGAAAGGGCAAGCCTGGATATCATGCTATGCTTGGGAATATTCAAGTTGAACCAAGGAATATCTGACCATGGGGTCCGGACCTTAACGGATCTTATTCCTTGCCAAGCAGATTTGAGATTGAACTTATCATTAGGACTTGGCTTCCAGATGATTTCGTCTTCAACCAAACCAGAGTAAGGCAGAAGAGGGGGGGTGCTCATTCTAGACTTCTGATAGAACCAAAGATCTAGTAGGAGGGGCCCAAGAATTATCAACTATCAGTGAAGACATGGTCTTTGAATGAAAGAGGCCAGTGTCATAGTGCATACTAGCACCAAAACAGTCTTGCAAAATTCCTCTTGGGTGCCATGGATCGTGACGAAGTGATGTATTTTGGCCGTTCCCTATTATGTGATGTGTGAACTATCATCGCTTTTGCATCATCTCTGCCATTAAGAATTTTACTCCAAGACCAAGAACATCTAAAGGTGAGCTCATCGTTTAGAAATTTTTACTCTTTATTAGGTTCTTGTAGATCCTATCCACCATTCAGCATTCCTCTTGGGAGGTTATTGTCCAAGTGTGTCTTAGAATAGCTATGGTATTCCATTCTGAAATTTTGTGAATGACTAGACCTCCTTCCTCTCTTGGATGACAGACTCGTTCCCAGCTAATTGGGACATTTTGTTTCCTTTCCGTCCCCCCCCTCCCAAAGAAACCGATAACAACATTACTCCAATGATTTAATTACTTTATTGGGAAGAAGAAAACAGCTAGACCAGAACACATGGGAGCTCATTAAGACTGACCTTATAGCTCTGCCCTACCCGCATATGAAAGCAACTTTCCTCTCTATGCCTGAATTTTCTTTCATAAGCGTTCCAAAAGGGATTGACAGTTCATTTCTGAGAGATTACGAGATGTAAGGCCCAAGGTGTTTCACCTGGGGGCTTCCTTGTTTGAGCTGAAGGAGAGTCCTAACTCCTAAAGCTGCATTTTGGTGTAGGTAGGAGTTCCGGGAAAAAATATCTGAGATTTTTCAGTATTTGCGTGACATCCAAACTGCATGGAGAAATGTTTAAAAACATTCAGAAGATTAATTGCTGACTTCACATCTGCTTTCATAAAAACAAACAAATCATCAGCAAAGCATAGGTGGGATACCAAAGGGGTTGAGCATTGGACATGGGGGAGAATTGAGCCATTAGATAAAGCTTCGCCTAGAGCATAAGAAAAGTCCATCATTGCTAGCACAAACAAGAAAGGAGATGGGGGATTTCGTCAATAGAAAATATGGCTTCCTTGATTTCTTCACGGTCCACTTCACGAATAAGACTTAATTGCTGCTACTCAAGTTTTCTATATATGATAAATCAACAGGAAAAGACCCAAATGGGGGAGCCAAGAGATCCTTGAAAACAAACACGGCCTCGGCTTTGATCTTCTCCTCTTTTGTGATAATAACATTGTTATGGTTAGAAATGGAACCAATAAGATTAAACACTCTTCTAGTTGCCAGATTTCGATGGAAGTAAGCATTATTGCTATGATCCAAACTTAGCCATTTAATACAAGCTTTCTAGCACGTTTCAGACTCTTCAAATTGCGCCAATTGCACATAATTAGCCAGTGACAATATCTCTGATTCTCCTAGAGAAGGATTAGATGGATTAGTATTGAGAGCAGTTTGCACTGTCTCTAGATTCTGTTTTGCTTCCACATTACGCTGATTTATATCTTTGAACTTGCAGGCACTCCAGTTTCTAAGACAACATTTTAAGTGTTTCAGCTTATGAGCGAGATAGACCATTGGATTTCTTCTAACCATGGTTCAAAATATCTGTATTAGGTGCTGTATCGGTAAGTCCAAAATAGGATATGTATTGGCGTATCGGATGGATACGACGGAAAAAATCAGGATACGCTAAGAAACGCTATAATATGTAAAGAAAAACTTGGATACCTTGCATAAAATTTCTTTTAGTGTAAATATAAGTTAAAAACAAAATAAATGAAGGTCTCTAACTATATTTATAACCATACATATGAGAGTTAAAAATTTTATAAGATAAAAAAGGCGTGAATGCTGATAAACATGTATGAAAATACAAACCATAGTCACTTAGTCAAGTATAAGAAATATAATCTAGATATTAAAACCTTATATGCAATGAGTTAAATAAGAATGTATTGAATTACAACCATATATTATAAGCTTTTCTTGATCGGTAAATCACATACACACACACACACACACACACATATATATATATATATGAGGAGGTGACTAGTCAGCTAGGCTGATTATACCTTATAATCAGCTCACATCCTCTATACCGTTAGATCTTAAACAATGGCTAGGATTAAATCACCATTTGTTGTTCTAATTGTTTAAATTTCAAAAATACCCTTTTAAGTCTAAACACCTTCCTTGGTTCTCTCTCTCCCCACGTTCTTGGTTCTCTCTCTCTTCCCACGTTCCTTGGTATATTGTGTTGAACATCTTTTTCCTCTCAAGTTTGGATCTTCTCTAGAAAATCTCATCTTTTCATTTAGAATTTTAAATTATATTGTGCTTTTGTTAATGATTTAGGGTTTTTTAAGTTTCCATAGGAACCCCTTTTTTCCATACGAACCCCATTTTTCCAATCTTTACATATCTTTTTCTCCTTTTAAGCATCGTACCCATACTTTTCATTTATGATGATCCTTAAATATCTGCTTCAAATCGAGTAATGTCAGCTATTTAGGGTTAAAATATATCATTTTTTCCTCAAAATTCAGATTTCCTGGCATATTGTGCTGAACATTAACAATCAAAATTTGATGTGTCTGGATCTGGATCTAGATTAAATTGACAATCCTGATCATGGATAACGCTAGGCAGGTTTCAACAATCCTAATCATTGGAAGAGATTCTGGGTTTTTCATTTGGGGTTTCATGGGGAAATTTTTTGAAATCTATGTTTACACCCGTCTGCCCCAAATCTTTTCAATAATTTAATCATTAGCCACATCATGTTGATCCCGAAACTGAATTAAAAGCTCCATTGCATCCTTTTAAGTGAATGGAGTGTTTGAGAGAGAGAGAGAGAGAGAGAGACGGAGGAGGGATAGAGAGAGTTGGGCAGGGAGAGAGAGAGAACCAGGAACGTGGGATGAGAGAGAACAAGGGAAGCTGCTTAGAGAGTTTAAGGGTATTTTTGAGAATTAAACAATTAAAACAATAAAGAGTGTTTTAATCCTAGCCATTATTTGAGATCTAACGGTATAAAGGAGGTGAGCTGATTATAAGGTATAATCAACCCGGTTGGCTAGTCACCTCTTCTATATATATATATAAACGGAGAATGGTACAACAGTTTACAGAGATGTAAACTAACAACTAACATGACATAATAGAAAAAAGATAGAAAAAAATGCATACAACCAGCCTCCTCAAAATAGTAACGAGGCCCTCACTTCATGACACAACTAAGTAGTGGAGCTCCAGTCCACAATAACTTGCCACATGTGGGTAAGTAGATGATGAGAGGGGGAGGGAGAGTTGTCGAAAACACGACTATTCCTCTCTTTCCAAACTAACCACGAAATAGCTCCGGGCAAAAAGGTCTAGATGATTTCCTTAGCACCCACAAAAGTCCTCAAGTGTCAATCCGTTGAGAAGTTCAGAATGGAGAAAGGGAAGACCCACTCCATACCGAGCCGAGACAAGAAAGAACCCAAAAGCCCAAAGACAACCACACAGTGTAAGAGCAAATGATTCACAGTCTCTTCGTTAAGGCACAAATAACAACGGTTTGCTATGCACCACCCTCTACTCTTTAAGTGATCAGTGGTATCTTGCTTATGTGGGTTAAAGCTTAGGTAGAGGTTCTGGATTTGTAGATTAGTTGGGGAGGACTTTACTTGGGTTTTCTCTGGGGTCTACAGACCTTCGGAAAGGGCAGATGATATGCAGTTGTGGGAGGAGTTGGATGATGTTAGTGTGCGATGGGGTGGCAGATGATATGTTAGTGCTCTTACGGTAAAAATGAAGAGGTTTGGGGAGTTCATCCGATGCCATGAACTTATAGATTATCTGTTGCAGGGGGCCTAGTTTATGTGGTCTCACTCAGCTTCAAGTGGGAGAGCTAGCCGGCTAGACAGATTCGTAGTAAACCCGGAGTGGGAGAGTCAGTTTTCGGATGTTACTCAATCATCTCTTCCCAGGCCAATCTCGGACCATTCGTCTATTGTGTTAGAACCCGAGTGTTTTATAAGAGGACCTTCACCGTTTTGCTTTGAAAATATGTAGCTCAAGGATGAGGTTTCAAGATGTAGTGGTTGAAGTGTGGAGAGGTGAAGGGGGATGGGGGTCAACTAGTATACGTTTTAGTTGGAAATTGAAAGCCTTGAAAACAAGACTAAAGGTGTGGAACAAAGAGGCCTTTGGTAATATTCAGGTAAGACTGGATGGGCTACTCAGGGAGATTGCAGAGTTGGAGGGTTTTGCTGAACGGCGAGAGCTATCGGCCATCGAATCCCAGAAGTATGAGGCAAAGAAGTTGGAGTATTTGGCGGTGTTCAATCTAGAGGAGATCAGTTGGAAACAGAAGGGTAGAACAAAGTTGGAGTATTTGGTATTTGGGGCTTTTTCCTGTCACACATGGGCATGGACTGGGTCTTCCACCCTTCCTTTTATAACTTCTTAGCTAGTTGGCCTAGGCAAGGTTCAAAATTTCGATATCGCATGTCATTTCGAGCGGTGGAAAAAAGATATATCGAGGAAATTTCGCAAGATATATCGATATCGCGGGAACAATATCACACGTGAAGGAAAAAATCGAAAAAAATAATGAAAAACATAGAATTTTTCAATGAAACTTCAGGAAATGTTAAAATAGATTTTAATACACATCTGAAAATAAAAAAATTTAAAAAAACAACAATGTATATAAGGGATGCAATGAGAAGGGAGCCAAAGAGATGCGCTGATGTGACGATAATGTATGATTCACTAATATTGATGTAATTACATAAAAAGTTGCATTCATTTCTTAATCAAGCATAACAATTAACTCAACTACAATCAAAATCAATACTAAGAATAGTTAAAATTAAAAAAACATTGTGTTAAGATTTTATTGAATTTTTTATTGTGTATAATAAAAATCAATACTCAGAATCGTTAAATAATATTTAATTCATAAAATATAATTAGGTTAATACTTTCAAAACCCTCCCTTAGATTTCATTCTTATCGATATTTCAAAACCCTCCCTTAGATTACACTAATACTCAGAATAGTCATTGTAATTAGTGTAATCTAAGGGAGGGTTTTGAAATATCGATAAGAATGAAATTAATTTATAAAGAGGCATTTAAAATTATTATTTTATTACATAAGTTTTATTTTGTAAATGACCATTACAACTTAAGTATAAACAAGTAAACAACAATTCTCAGTTGATGCATTCGACAAAGTTAAAAAACAGGGGAGAGACTCACGACTCAAAGAGACGAAGGCCTAGGCTGCTAGGCAAGGGTTCAGCGACGGTGACGGTATATTACCTTCTCTTTCCCTAGAATCCCTACTATTCCAATAGTCCTCTACTCCTTCTCACTTCTCAAATTTCTTTTTTTTTTCTTCCTTATTTAGTTCTGAGTTCTCAATCTTCAATGTTCGCATGAGTTATGCTTTCCTATGGATGCTTGGGGTTTAAATAACCAATTAGCCATGAAATGGCCGTATATCGCACGATCTTAAACGAGAAAATATAAAATAAAAAAAAACTGTAGAAAATATTTCGACCGAAATATACGAAATTTCGTCGAAATTTTGATTGAAATTTGCGAAATTTTGTAAAAACCAAAATTCTTGGTCTAAATGTTTCGGGAACCTCTAAAATCAATATATATCGTCGAAATATGCGAAATTTCGTTGAAATTTTGAATCTTGGGCCTAGGTTCAGTGAGGTTGGGGCTAGGGAGGCTCTTTGGTCGGTGCTGACTGGTGTCATATCATGGATGATATGGAAAAAGAGAAATCTTAAAGTTTTTGAAGATTCTTCGGTTTCTCAATCCTGTATCTGTGCTTGGATTCAGTTGGTTGCTTTGGAATGAGCGGGTCTAAATTCCGATGGGGAGGAGCTTCAGGCAGTATTGGGTTGATATTCAGTTTGGGAGGGGTTCCTAGGCTAGGAGTTAGGAATATGTTGATTTTCATGGTGTTTTGAGTTTATTTGCTTGTAAACTCTTGATTCCGCCTATGCTTTTATTCCTATATCCTTGTTCTCTTTATTAGTATATTTTTGGCTTGATTACCGATAAAAAAAGTAATAATTTTATTAAGTGCCGCAGACCAGAGGAAGAATAATACCTTGGAGGGAACATGGTTAGCCCACACAGCCTTATAAGGAAAAAAGTGCGAAGGTACAGGGACAAAGGATTGTAAAACTGATCTCATTGAAAATCGATCGTTGTTGTTTCTAGACCAAATTCTACCATCACTAAGTTGGGATTTGGGGGAAGAGGAACTCAGCTGAGCCAGAAGCCATTGAAAGTCCTCTATTTTTCAGTCATTTAACTCTCTCTCCGCAATCTAGGACACCAGATTATAGTACTACCCAGTCTCTCGACATACTCAACAATATATGTCTTTTTATGCTAAACTGTTACACTGTTAATTGACTTTTTGACATTGTAGATGAAAATATTTTTGCAGACTAACATATGAGACTTTTGGGTTTAGTAATATTTCGATATAGTAGAATTTATGAAATCTTGATGTTTGAGAAATACCTTACTACCCTAAAAAGCGCTAAAAAAAGATTTTGTTCTTCAATTGGAAAGTTAGACTTTTTATTCTTTAGGAATTTAGATACAAGATAATTTTTATTGAATTCAAATGGGAGTATAACTTTATTTACATATAAATATCTTAAGTTAATGAACAACTTACTTAAAGGATATTTTATGTAAATGTGTTGGGCGTATCGAATCTGTGATGTGGATTCTAGTGTAAATGGAATTAGAGAAAAAAATTTAACTGAGAAATCTCTCGTATCGGGCCCTTATCAGCCTGATATGGGGAATTTTTTTTTCCATCGTACCAGTGTACCGGGCAGCTCCAAACAGGATATGTATCGGCCGATACATACCAGAATTTTAAACCATGACTCTAACTGAATTCTTCCATTCTTTACAACTATCTCTGTAAAATCACTATATTCTGACCAGAAATTGAAAAACTTAAATGGTTTTCTGCCTGAAGGGATTGAATCAGAGATTGTAACAACAATGGGGGAGTGATCTGAAATCCCAGGCAGGGAAACTTCCACTTTAGAGAATTTGAAAGGCTCACACTAATCGCCATTAATGAGCACTCTATAAAGGTTCAATTGTATTTGAACAGATCCATGAGGTTTATTTGATCAAGAAAACTTCAGACCTTTACTTATCATATCAAAAAATGCTATACAGTTTATTCAATCGTTGAAATCCCTGCAATCTCGGCCCTAGACACTGTTGCCCATATTCTTTCACTTTGGAACCTGACTTCACTAAAATCGCTTAGGAGCATCCAAGCTACAGAGACGTGCCCACTGAGAAAGCCAAAAGGTGATTCCATACCAATTTCATTTCCCCCATAAAATTGGATGCATAAACAAAGGAAGCAATGAATGATACATGGAACCATGGCATATATGTTTGAAACAGATTCTATTTTGAGAGATTTGAAAACGCACTATCTCGTTGAAGGGTAATTTGGTGATTGTCTTGATCAGCTTGCTTGAGTGCTTAAACGTAAGCAGCATTGTCATCACTATTTTTGATTTGATCATGCATTACAGTAATAACTCAGTGCGCAGCAAGACCTCCCTCCTCAACCATCTGAGGGAATAAAAACAAAAGAAGGATCACAAAGGAAGGAGTCACTTTGGGCGTAGAGGTGAAAGGCGGGCCGGCCAGTAACCTAAACTCGTTCTTTCGCTTTCGGCAGTCGTAGACAAACTACTACCACCTTTATGGAAAAAACAAAAAGCAAGTTTCCCTCTTTTGCCTACTGAAATATCATTTACCTGGCAATGGAATATTTGATCATTCCGAGAAATGAGAGTGAGCTTAACCTTCGATGGGATCTCATAGGACCCAAATACGTCCGCGGGGTAGAAGAGCTATAATTGTTGAAATGATCCCAATCTCTGCATATAGCTTTCGTAATTCTCTCAGCATTAACTTTGTTTCAATAATTCACTTAATGGTCAGTCTCTTGATCTTGATTAATTTCTTCACTTCATCCTGCTTTAGTGAATCGTTCAACCTTAGTTAACCGAAACCTTCCAACTTGCTATTGCTCCCTCTATCATACCTCGCTCTCACCTCAGGAGCCCGGTTTCAACTTTTGTATAGCGCAATTTATGGTTTATAGAGAGCATGGTTCTGTAAAGTTTCATTTTTATCCCCATTTTTCATGTTAAGTGGGGTTTATTATATCATTTTCCTTTGTAGGATACAAGATTCTTGTAAGGTTTGTTAATTATTAGTGATCTTGTAATTGAATTTGGAATTATACATTTAATATAACAATAGTTATCATGTTTACTGTGACTACATATTTGAATGATGAAAGATTTTATCAATTCTTTCTTATACTTTAAAAAGTGAAAATAATATATTTGTATTTACAAGTAATTTTCAAGAACTATATATATATATATATATATATATATACCGGCGCTCTCGACCCAATCCTAAATTGAAATTTGACGCTCTCGCTCTCGCTCCCGATCTCGCTCTGCTCTGTGCTCTGGTTACTTAGGTTCAAACCACGAATGTTCCACACTGCTAGTCTGCTACCATCTCCATGTATAATGCAAAGTCCTAAAAATTTTCAAATGCAGAGAACCTCTCAAACAGAGTAGATATGCAGAAGAAGATAGGTTAAGAAGAAGAAACAGATCTGTGCTATGAAATTAGGGGAATATCAATTGTAGAAATTTTCTACAAACAAGACTGAAGCAAAAGAGGTCCTCTCACACCAGCTTGAGAAGGTTGATGAAGATCTCTAGCTCGGGAGCAGAGGGATGGCTCAACTTGAAAATGCCGACACTCGCTGAGAGATCTTCATTCACACCAGCCACCTAGGATGATGATCTTCACACGCAGCAATAACTTGTGGAAGTCACTATAAGCCCTAGCTCAGCGGCAGGGGAGGACGAAACCCTAGCTCAGCGGTAGGGGAGGAAAAAAATTCAAGCGCAGCGGGTTATCCGCTCTGTTGCTTACATAAAAGGTTGTAACCAGCATTATTAGAAACAAGGGAGGATTTAAGGAATAAGTAACCACCCCTAGGGTGGATGGTTAGGGGTGCCTAATCTCTTCCCCTCTTAGTCTCATCAATCAAACACTTGATACTTGTCTTTTTTCTTTCATTCCTTTTCTGGGGATCCTTTTATACCCTAAGGTTTTCTCATATATATATATATATATATATATACACACACATATATGTAAGTACTGTTAAGAACATTGAACTTTACATGAATCTTGGGCAACCACCTTTACGTTAACTCTTTAGTGCCCCGAGGATGATGCCTAGACTCTAGTAGGTGATTGTGTCTTAACATGCACTGCCTCAACCCAATGCTGGTGTTGGGGGTCCCAGCTAGATGAAGTGGTCACTTAGGCATTTCTGGTGACATTTTGACTTCATTGTTAAGAAATAATATATGCATAGAAGCCTAGCTGAGATCCAAGTAACAAAAAACGCTGTTTTTTTCAAAAATTCGCGTTTTATTCTTGGATTTTTGGGTTGCCAAAGTATTTGGTGTTTAAATTGTGTTTTAAAAAAAAAACGCCTTTTTACGAATTATTCATGTTTTTTATGAATTATTCCCGAATAATTCCTGAATTTCTTGAATTATTCCCGAATTATTCACAAAAATTACTTATAGTTATATTTCCTGAATCAAATTGTTTCGTATATTTTTATAATTATTAATTTACTTTTATTTTTTTCCCGAATTTTCCGAACTTGATCCCTGCCGAATTATTCCCGAACCCCGACTTTGTCACTATGGCTGAGATAAAGATGTTGAAATGGATGAGTGGCAAGATTAGGAAAGAGAAAAATCAGAGATTGAACCCCTCTGAGGGAACCTAGGACTAGCCTCAATATGTAACAAAATAAAAGATTGCCAACTGAAATCATTTGGTTATCTTCAATGAGAGAGAGAGAGAGAGAGATTTGATGCAAGTTAAAAGGCTCCTAAAAGATAGGGAAATGCCCAGAAGGACTTGGATTGAACTGGAGAGAAGAGTTAAAATGCTTGCTTTAACAAAGATTTGGTCCTAAATATAAGAAAATGGCAGCAAACCTACCCAAAGCATATAGATAATCCAAGGTTGTCAGACAGTAATCTCACTGCTTGTCGTTGCAAACTTTTCAGAAACTCAATAAATGATATTGAGATTGGATTACTCTTAATTTTTTTTACTTATGCCAGTTTAAACATTCATATATTTTTCAAACTGGTGGAGGTTTCAGCAAAATACTCATTAGGGTCCTATGAATTGTCACAATACTAAAATTCTAGTACATAATCATAAAAAAGACTTTTAATCTGACCATGCTCTGCAATCTTTTCATCCTTCAATATTTATCTTTATGGATCCCATAAGGAAGAAAAAATGATCTCTTACCAAGGACAATTTGTGACCAATTTCTTGAATGAAATATATGCAAGAAACACCAAACTCCGGTTACTAATCAAAATCTTATCTGCAGTTGCTGGAGAAAACAACTGATGATAGCAAAGGATACAAGACGAGTAGACATACTTTGTTATCGTGTTTTTCTGAGTCAAAAGCTTCTCAGTGGAACCGAGAAGTACCAAAAGCTGTTCGAGATAGTGGATACAGCGATTAAGAAGCTTGAAGCCGAAGTGGGGCCTGTAGCTGGTTTACCTGTAAAGATGGCACGGAGTATCGTCAACAGGCTTTCTTCTGGCCCAGAGGTTCAAAAACTGTGTGCTTTTGCAGTGGAGTCTCTAGAATCGATGCTTTCTTGTAGTATCTTGCATCCGCCTCCTAATCATAAGATCCAAGGTATTCTGTTACCTCGTTTCCTGTATTTTCTTCTTTGAATTTCTGATGTGTTTAAATTTTTGCAGAGTCCAGTTCAATATCTCCAAACCTTATCAGGTTTGAAGATGTCTGCCCGACATCTCTCACTGTGGTCTTGGGGTCCGAAGCTTCATCATCGGAAGAGCTTGTGGGGTACACCTTGTGGCATTGCAAGGCTGATGCTATGGACTATCCAGCAGAGCCTACCTGTATTTTGTTCGCACCAAATGCAAGGTTTTCAGTGTCAGATCTCACCCCAGGTATGGAGTATATGTTCAAGGTTGTTTCCTTCTGTGATAGGAGAGAGTTGGGGACGTGGGAAGTTAAGTTTACAATGAGCAGTGCTGGGACAAATGCCTCAAAGAGCTTGGTAATAGAAAGAAGTCAAAGCCCAGCTACCAACTGTAGCAGTCTTTCTAATCATTCTTTGGTGGGAGATGAATGTAATAACATT
Source organism: Tetracentron sinense (assembly GCA_015143295.1). NCBI lineage: Eukaryota > Viridiplantae > Streptophyta > Magnoliopsida > Trochodendrales > Trochodendraceae > Tetracentron > Tetracentron sinense. The sequence goes on along the minus strand of CM026559.1, from coordinate 22,166,574 downwards.
ACTCCTTATGTGGACCAGAATGATAATCCCTCAGGAAAACATTCCAACTCTCAGAACACAAACAGTGGCATAGATGAGGATGGATCACCAGGAGATTCAATGTCTGTGTTGGATGAAGAACATGTAATGGGGGAAGGGGGTGCCATTCTCAAATCAACAGTCCTAACAGAGTCTCAGAGAGACTCCACAAACTCCACCAGTGGCCATCAGGTGTCTGACATCCTGAAACCTGACAACAAGCACTCACCAGAGGGTCAATTGGTCGAGGAAATCAGCACCGAAAATCGGCCAAAAATCCTTGTCAGGAAGGACATGGAAATTGTTCCATTTGTGTGTACGTCAGATGCTGTCCTACCCATAACTTCCTGCAAGCTTGAGATTGAAAAGGAGGGGCCAGGATGGCGTAAGATATCAAAACACTGCGATGAGGAACTTTATAACGAAGCTGGGAAAGCAGAGGAACCCCAAGTTGGCAGTTCTTCAAAGAAGAGAAGTGGGTCAAGGTGGGATGAAGGGTGTGCAAGAGATGGGTCTTTGGAAAAGGAGTACGAATACTGTGTGAAGGTAATCCGAATGTTGGAGTGCAATGGACATATTGAGAAGAACTTCAGAGTAAAATTCCTGACTTGGTACAGCTTACATGCGACTCCGCAGGAGAGGAGGGTTGTCAAGGTGTTTGTTGATACTCTAATAGATGATCCAGCGTGTCTCGCTGGACAGCTGGTCGACACCTTCTTGGAAGGGATATCCAGCAAGAGACCTCCAGCCGTGCCAACCGGGTTCTGTATGAAGCTTTGGCATTGACTGGCATCTGGACATCCCGGTATTAAGTCAAATGATTTTTGTATACAAGCCCAATTGTGGTTGTGTATTGGTGATTCTTTGGACGCAAAAATTTAACCTTCTTCATTAGACAATCCCATTTTATATAGATCATCATTGCCATTTTATATAGATGTAAGAACAGCATAACTCATTTTCATTTGTAGAACATTTTCTGGTCTCATTTATAGAATTATTCCATCTGAATGTGTAATAGTTTTAAGCATATCAAACAATGTGAAACACTAACATTTGAGTCACGACGTGTGGGATTCATCATCTCTTTTTGTACAGATTACAGATATAGATATGTTCTGCATCCATTTATCCAGTCATCCGCAGCACGTCTCGTCTCAGTTACATCAGTAGGGGTAGGAGGAGGTTGTTCTGTGTTTTTTCATTACATAAAATCAGGCTTTGTTGCATCCATTTTCTTGATTGATGGGGTATACAGATTTTCCGCCATTCTTAGTATTCTGTTGTTAATCTGTCAGTAGTTTGTTCTTTTTTTCTTTCCAGTTGGGTAAATTTTCTTATTTTTTTTATTGATTAGACGATCCTAAGATGGGTGTGGGTATAGATAATCTCAACATACAAAGATGGAATTGAGCTAATCAAACACTTAACACTGATCATTTTTTGTTATTAATATTAGTGCCTTGTTTCTAGTGATTATAACTATAAACAAAAAAAAATCTGTGATTACATACCAAGAAGCCAAATTAAATCGTTTATGTTATCTACTTATTTTTGTAACTTCACTTACAGTTGGGGGATTATGAATTTCCCCCTGGTATCGTATAATCATCAAGGGGAATGATCTCTAGAAACCACTCAAAACAGGTAGTTTGGGAGTAGTTATTGGTCCAAGTTGACCACACTATAGACCTGACCCAATTAATATTGAGCGAGATCGAATCACAGCCAATCGTGATTGAACTTGGGGCGAGTTCAATCGCGCACACATGTCAATCCCCATTAATTGTGGTTAAGATCTACTAACCTTCCGGGTTAACATTTTTTTAAGTATTTTTTTTTTCTAATAACCAAGGTTAGATTATTGAACCCTAAGATACGTTCGTTTGGCGAGAAAGTGAGGGAAAGTAAAAGAAAAATGAGCTTTCGTGCACTTTTTTTGTGTTTGGTGTGTAAGAAACACACTTTCATTTTCTTGCACTTTCTCAATAGTGACAAACTTGCTTCTAAAAATTTTCTCCATCTTTTCAGGGATGTTTTGCAAGAAAATTTAAGTTTATTTGCTTTTCCTTTTTCTTTTCTTTCACCAACTTTCTCGCCAAATGAATACATCCTTAAATCTTAACCACAATTAATAAGGGTTAGCAGGGACATCGTGTTGATCTGTGAGTGCGATTGAACTCTCCCTGAGTTCAATCACGATTGGCTGTGATTCGATCTCATTTTGGGCAGTACCCACTAATTATTGTCATGCTTGCTTCTAACCAATGTCTCTACTACGAGAACCAAATAAAGAATCAAATTCCTACATTTTTGATATTTTTGATATGTGGTAAGGGATAATCTAAAAAATACACACACACATGATCAGACCAGATCTAGGATAAAGGTGCCATAAGAGTAAACCCATACACTCACTCTAAAAGGGCCTGACTTAGGAGGAGCTATAGACCATCAAATTCCTACTTTGTTCGTCAATAAATCAAATTACTAAATTTGTTCATTTTGGAATTTTTTGTCAAAATGAGTCGTTAGAGGGAACATGGGTAGGAATTTTTTTCTTTCTAGTAAGTGATAATCATTTAGCTACGAACTGGAACATTACATTAAACAGCAGGAGCAGACGAAGCTCGCCAGCATCCTCAATGCGAACCCGATATGCCCAATGAGCAGGTGTGTATGGGCTGAGAAATTCCAACTGCACTAACGCATCTGAGGCGAGGCGAGCGAGGATGATACCTGAGACATTGGTTAGAAGTTTATTATTATTGTTGTTGTCCTCTTTCTCATAGCGAAGAACAATGAAAACTCTCCTCTGTGGATCTAGACTTAAATGCTAAACCAGGTATCAGGTCTTCTTGTGATTTATTTTACTGTTTTGTTTTCTCTTATTTTCTTCTTGTTGGATCTTTAGATTCGGGTTGATTGGTTAGAGTCAACGAAGAATAACAATTGGTATTAGAGCGAAGTTTCATTCGGTGATGATGGAAGATGATCAAAACAGTTTGAAGGAGTTGTGACGTCGACTGTTCCTCTTTATCTACAGCTGAAGCAGAATGCTTCGCAGCAGTACAATGTGCCAAGGAGAGGCATTATGGATGATCGAGTTGGGGACATAATTAGGACTAAAGCAAGAAAGGATGGTGCTGCATTGTGATAGCCAAAGTGCTGGAGATGATTTGGAACAGTGGCCCTATTTTGTATCTAAAATCTTATATTTCTCATGAATGAAGAACAAGAAAATTCCTCCAAGTAAATCTTTCGACTTTAACAATGTGATTTATTTTACTGTTTTGTTTTCTCTAATTTTAGTGTTGTTGGATCGTTAGATTCAGATTGGCTAGAGTAAACGAAGTAACAACACATTCAATAGCTTTTACCTCCTTTGGATTTTTTTTTTCCAAAAATAAAGAACTCAAAGAAATTCCGAGTGCCAAAAAAAAAAAAAAACTCATCAGATCATCAGTATTATAACATACTAGTTGTTGATAAATACTCATCCAAAAAGAGAGATTTGCATTAGATCAATTCATCGGTTTACGCCTTAGTGTATGATCGTCTGCATGTCGACAGATTCACATTAGCTCTATACGGTGGTGTATGATCATTACGATGATCATATAATTTTCCCTTTGTATAATTTTGTCTGCCCATCCAAATGACAGATAATTTTTCTATGCACCACATTCTTCATGGGCTACAGACATGAAACCATTGAAGAACTGGTGCATTGTTTCTATAGATACGCAATAACTTCTCATTTAGCAGAAACTCGATAATGCAAATGGATTCCAAACTCCCAATATCTTCCATAAAAAAACGTACTCCTCACACGGAGCATAGGCAAAGAAATTATTTCAACTAAAATCTAAGATCTACCCAAAACATGTCTCTATAGAATTCCACCATCACCATATTTGTAAAATAAAATAATTCCTAGATTAACTATAGGGAAGAACTGAGAGAGACTAGAGGACTAGATGGTGGTGGTGTGTTTTTGAATGACAAAGGCCATACAATGGACATGGTGCTTGTTGTCGAAGGTCAATCACTGGTTGTAAGCATTTGGATATGTCTTCTTGCACTCGTGGATCTCGTTAAGGACTTGCAAGACATCATTGCATTCGAACATCTGCAGCTTCCACGACGTCCAGTACCTCCTGTCATAGTACCTGGAATACGGCTATTATTCATGTGCACATACCCTACATTCCACAAAGAATCCAAAATTAAGAAAGCTATAGGAAAAAGCAAATTAAAGCAAGACCAAAGGGTCTGGATGGAAGTTTCAGAGATCAATAGGGGAGGGGTAACAGTGAAAGTATTTCTTTGGCTTCAAAGGAAGCTTTAGAAGCTATGTATTTTGCTCTTTAGGAAGGCGTGGATATCTTTTTCATCATTCTTTTGCAGATCATTGACATTGTTAGATTCACTTAGAATGTAGTGGCAATGTGGCATTATTCTTGTGGACATTTATGTAGTTGTGCCACTAGTGATTTCAAATGATTTTGATTACTTGACAAAGAGTGTTGTAAATACACAAGATTTTTACTAAAAAATCTTCATTCTTTTACAAAAAAGAAATTAGATGTTCATTTGTCTTACCTCATTGAATTCCAGGCAAGGGATCCATCCCTTTGACAGCATATAATCAATCTCCTTTGCGATCGAGTCATCGGAGAGAGGCAAGACGTAAGAGAGCGTCTCAAATTTCTTGTTATTGATTGGATTCCACACCTGTTCAACTAATAAACACACAAAAGTAGTGAGCAGTGTACCTAATAGTGGGTGAGGGATATTCCAGTCGTTGCTTAGATCACATTACCTTCATGGAGTGAGTCCTGGAGCAGTTGGAGACGGTTTTTCAGCTCCAGACGATTGAATTCTTCGCCTAAAAAAATTTTGCCGGGCTGGTTTTTAGGCCGACGTAGCCTAATCCGGCCACCTGAGTTGAGAGGATTCCTGCAGACATTTTCTTGAGACAGAGGTAGAAGGAGAAATAGCAGTTTATTTGAAGGTGGTGGAAATGGTTGGAAAAAGGGACAAACGGAGATGGGAGATCATAAGGTGAAGTGGGTTTGGTAGGTGGTAAGGAGGTGCAGAGAAATGGTGGGTAGAAGGTGGTGGGAAGGTCTTGTTAGGGTTTCTGGCTTTGGTTTCATCACCATTTCTTGTTTTGTTCTTATACTAGATGCCATGAATATGGCACACAGACAGCATTAGGACCCGCAAAGCAATGGGTACTAGTTCCAGTAACAAGATCTGTTATCCATTTCAGTACATCAGTGTAACTGTCTGGAATGAATGTGAGAGATGATTCAGCTCTATCCCTGGTTGTGCCCAAATAGTGGTTACTTTATGATCCTGAACCTCCAATCTGTATACCTTCCCGAAGGCTGAACCATTTGCCATTTTATTCCAAAATGCAACACATCTTGCACCATGTCTCATGGGTGGGATGATCGATCACCAACGTGAGCTCAGGTGGGGCGACTCCTTTCAGATGACGAGTTGACTCGCTTGATATGTTGATGGCTTTCAAGGGAACAAGGAGTGCAGTTTCAATGAAATTCTCGCATCGACTAGAAAAGAAGTTGAAAATTCAAGCTAGCAACAAAGAGCACCATGAAATTTAGATATGTGCACCAAGACTGATAGATGATAGTACAGCTAAATGGGTCTTAAGGTGATTATAATGTTTTCATAACTGTTCCATAGCATGAAGTAGTCAACTCCGTAGACAATTGATTCAAAAGTTTGTAGATTTCTCTTAATTTGGGATGAAACTGGTCATCAACTAGAAACCAATGGACATCTCCCTTGATCTCAATGAAACACCAACCAAGAATTGTAGTCACTCCACTCTCCTTCATCATTCTCCTTAGTAGCATATATGTTCGCCAAAGAACGTACCTTCCACTATGCGGAGACTCTAATTTGATCAAAAGCTTCACCACTGTCTCCCCCAATTCAACACGGTCATGCATCAGACACCCATTCAGTAAAGTCCCCATATGCCCTCATTTGGATCCATTGGCATATTGTTGATCAATCGCTCTGCTTCCCTAATCCGTATGGCCCTGCCCAAGAGATTAACCATGCACCCATAGTGCTCAATCATTGGGAATATGCCGTAAACCATGCTTATATCTTCAAAAGATCGCTTCCCTTCATCCACCAAAATCCTGTTATTAAAGGCAGTGGGAATTCCAATAAATGTTACAGCGTTCTGTTTAGGGACCTCCCTGTTAGCCTAAAGGTTATAACCATAGGTACGCTTAATAATTTTGATGATAACACAATAATGAAATGACCATTGTGTTACTAATGTCTTTATTAAGTTCATGTGAAATTCAGATTACAAAGCATTAGCCAACCATCCAAGGCACAAAGCAAGAAATTGTCACAAAGTAAAAAAAAAAATCCACGATCAAGTCTTGAAGCAATCCATCCGAACAAGATGAAGATACTCATCCAAGGCCGATACTCATCCAAGGCTACAATTGCCCTATACTTTTCAATCATTTTATTTTGGCCTTGAACTCCTTGTCCACGGGGAAGCATTGCTTGCCCCATCGGTAGTATGTGCTAGTCACCACTCCATTGATTTGGGTTCCACTTCCGAGAAGGTGTGAGTGTTGTCATCTCCACTTGCCCATGACTTAGAACATATACTAACCTACTAACCGGGGTTGTGGCCTAACTGAGTATCTCGCCCAAAAAAATAAAAAAACCCTGCCCACGTCATTAAATGTTTATGTTACTTGAAAAATATCTGTTTTGCCTCTCAAACAACCAGTGCTTTTTTTTTTGAACCAAAACTCGCATCTTCCTCAATTGTTAACAATTGGAATTTTTCACTAATATTCTCATTCATCATTCCCATGCAAACTCACTCATTCATACTTCTTACTTTTTATGCGAGTTTAGCTTCTAGGGGTGGTTTTGAAATATGGGTTGAAAGTCGTTTGGTTGTGAAGGATTTTTATTTTAAACTTTTCATTTATAAAGTTAACTCCTTTAATGACTATTTAATTTTATTATTTTATACTAATACGATTATAAAGACACTCAAGAGTTTTGAATTTTCCTGTCATTAAGGCATTATTTATGCCTCTTACAGTAGAAATCGTTATTTACAGTAGCAATCAATTGCTAGCAGTCACTTGCTTTAAGAGATCACTAACCATTGACCACTAGCGATCACTTGATGAGTATCAGCAATTCATAATACAAATCCATGATATTTATCTGAATATATAGATTCAATAACTAGTTGCAATCTTAATCCTCTTATCTTAATCCTTTTTTTCTGTCTTCTATCTTTACACATTAAAACTGATGCATTTTTATACCAACCTTGCAAGCAATAACTCATATCCCAGTACTATGTTTGCTATGACGAAGAAGGGGTTCATATATAAGAGCTTATTTTACGAGAGGGGCACTTCTAAATGTATAATTGTGTCTCATGACATTACCTACTATCATCTATTATCTATAATACAGTGTTTGACAAATTCAAGATCAAAAGAGTACTATATTAGACTAAGGTGTTTGAGGGTATTCATGTTTTAATGATCTCATAAAAGCGAAGAGTGACTAACAATAATGTATTAGGAGTAAACACGTGGGTCATAATAGATAGACATATGATATTTCTAATGCTTAAGGGGATTGATGTTTTGGTTTAGGGTATATAATCTTACACATGTAAGTGTGATATTTTTATATTTTATCTTAAAATACTCTTAAGTTGATGGTTCATGTATCAAATAATTGGTGATCCCAAAATTAGTAGGATTATATTTCATTGATATCAACTATCGTTTTTCCTCTATTGACAATTCAAAAACCAATAAGGTCATATTTTTCTTGTTATTGAAGACCATTCTTCATTTATCGGCAATTTAAAAAAATAAAAAAGGTAATGCTAGCTCCTATTATCAGAGATCATTTGTTTTTACCAGTGATTCAAAAACTATGAAGGTCATATGATCACTTATATCAGCTATCTATTGCTTTATATTGGAGATCTGACAAATTTTTATGAGAAAATGTCCATCCTAATTCATTGATACCAATAAAGACTTGTACAAGATACCTATCATTTGAATTATAATACAACATCGCCTTCTAAACAATACACCATCAAAGTACTTCACAACATAGTATCCAATTACTTCACAACAAACCATTGAAGCACTTTAGACATCTCATACATATACACAATCTACTTACAATCCTTCTACACAGGAAAAAAAAAAGGTACCACAATCACGGTCTAGCTAGCATCAAAAATCATAATCTCGATGCAATCATCCTTCTGAATCTCGAGATGTCAACCTGAGAATTAAAAAGGCAATACAACAAATATGAATATAAATGATAAATGCATTGTTAGAAGACATAATAGTACTAAGTGTGTGAAGTAAATGTTAAGGTCAGAGCAAAAATAATCAACTTATTCAGAACAAAACTCTCAGTTGTACTTCTCATTAAGATTCTCTAAGCATGTCTCATATATTATGAATTTATGAGTAAAAAATTGTCTTAGCTAAATTGCAGAAATTATGCTTATTGGAGATTGATCTTATTGGCTATCGACCGTCACTTTTAGTCCCCAATTTTCCTTTTAATGATGATTGATCGCCACTTTAGATTAGTACCACGAGTCACTATAAGTAGCGACAGATTACCAATTTCAGGTTTGCACAAATATTGTCTTTGTGAGAGTGAAATCACCAATTTAAAGTTTTAAATATCTTTGATTTCATACACAATATACGTAAAATAATAAAAATGAAGAAAACATATAAGGAAAAAGCTTACCCTTGTGAAAGGAGATTTTTGAAATTGGAACCCTCTTTTAGAAGCTCATCAACTGCCACATAAAGAGCTCAAACAAGCTCTCAAAGTGAGAATAAGGTCAGAGAAGTGAAAATTAAAAAGAAAGAAAAGAAAAAGTCTAGATAATAATATATACGTGGGGGGGGGAGGAATTCATATGTTTGCCCTCTTGGAAGATAAGAAAGATCATAAAGTAAAAGAGTTTTCCATCTTCTGACTAATCTCCCCAAAAGTGGAGAAGAATACCCTACAAGATAGATACCTCTAAATCATACATCTCTAAAATCATAAGCCTAGTATCTAGGCCTCCCAACACTTGTTTGCCCTCTTGGAAGAAACTTCAAATTTTAACCACATGGTTAAGGTTCAAGTAATGGTAGTATCATCACAAATAACCTAGCCTGTTTATAGAATCTCAAAAGCAAATATACCTTAAGGTGGCAACTCACCTATGTATTCTCCGAACACTATTATTTGAAAAAAAATGATTATTTGACCATTAATTTCTACACAATCAATTTTACCAGAATTGATTTTTGGCCAAAAATATCCAATCCAAACGCCCCATAAATAACTAGGAATTCTCCAAATTATATCCCCAAAAATTAAAATTCTGAAAAATAAATATAACCTAACCCAAATTAGAATTCATGGCATTTGCCAACACTATTGAGTATACTTGTCTTTTCTTAATCATTGCACCATATGTAAAAATTTGCCTCTTCCTTTCTATGGGTATAGATCACTACCCCTCATTCTCCTCATGATTTACATGCAGCTTGTTATTGGGTCAACTCCACCACCACTTCTATTTTGCTCTCTTGTTTGCCCATTTGCACTCTCATCCCTTTGACCTCCTTCCCTTTCCCCTTCCTCTACAGGGCTCAACTCAAGATCACATCATTTTCAGAATAATGGCAGATTAGGCTTGCATACCTGAAGGCTGAAGGGGTCTTAATAGGCTCTCTAAAAGATAACCCAAGTGCAGATAGACTAGTAGACTCCCTCTCGACCAGCCGGACATACACAGCACATATGCAAAGGGCTAAGTACCACTTGAGAGATCTTCTCATTTCATACTTGAGTCTCCCTATTTGAGTGCCAAACATCCAATCCGCCCATCCGATTCCATTCTGAATGCAACATCCTCCCTGTGAAGAACACATATTTTATGATTTCAAAATGAAACTTCACAAGAGAGATCAAGAATTGAGACATGACACTTTATCTTTCATTCCACATGTTAATAACGGTATGTTACCTTCCCTTTCCCTAGAATCCTTACTATTTCAATATTCCTCTACTCCTTCTCAGTTCTCAAAATTCCTTTTTATTCTTCCTTCTTTAGTTCTTATCCCCAATGTTTGCATGAGTTATGCTTTCCCATGGATGCTTGGGGTTTAAATAACCAATTAAACATGAATAGCCTTATATCGCACGATCTCAAATGCTCAAAAAAAAAAAAAAACAGTAGAAAATATTTTAAACGAAATTTCGATCGAAATTTGCGAAATCTTTTAAAAACCAAAATTCTTGGTCTAAATGTTTCGGGACCCTCCAAAATCGATATATATCATCGAAATTTTGAACCTTGGACATATGGTGTTGTAGATGCACAGGATTCCACTGAGAAAGTCTTCATTCTCTTACAAAAAAGAAAATTAGATGTTCATTCCAGTGTTTTAAAACCCAAAAACTCGACTCGACTCGGAAACTTGCCGAGTAGAGTCAACTCAGAAACTCGGGCAAAACTCGTCCGAGTAAGGACACCTAAAACTCGAGCATATATAATATTTTTCTAATACTATATATATGGTATAAATTCAAAATTAATGATAAATCATGCTTAAAATGAGATATATAATTCAATATATACTAAACACACATCTTTTGTTTCGTATTTATACTTAAGAGTGGGTGGTGTGTGTTAAAAAAAAGAAAAACACATAATTTAGTCACTCGGGTAGGCCGGTTTACTTGATTTTTTGTTTTAACAAAAAAGAACAAAACTCGGGCGAGTTAGAGCGAGTCAGGACGAGTTACTCGATTTTCAATGTCAAAACATAGTTTTACCTCAAACTCTACTCAAAACCTGGCCGAGTCAAGTCGACTCGGCCAAGTTTCGAGTCGACTCGTCGAGTTTTAATACTATGGTTCATTCACCTAACCTCATTGAATTCAAGGCAAGGGATCCATCCGTTTAATAGCATGTAATCAATCTCTTTTGTGATTGAGTTGTCGAGGTAAGAGAGCATCTCGAATTTCTTGTTATTTATTGGAGTCCACGTTTGTCCAATTAATAAACACAAAAGTAGTGAGCAGTGCACCAATGAGTGAGTGAGGAATCTCCAAGTCGTTGCATAGAATATTACCTTTATGCAATAATAATGGAGCCGTTGGAGATAGTTTTTTGGCTCCACACCACGATCGAATCCTTCACTTGGAACAACTGTGCCGAGGTGGGTTTTAGCCCAACGTAGTTGGATCCAGCTACCTGAGTTGAAAGGATTTTTGTCGACATTTTCCCCTAAGTGGGTGTCAAAGTATAGAGAGAGAGTAGCAATCAATAGTTTATTTGAAAGTGGTAGAATTGGTTGGAGAAAAAGACAAAATGAGATGGGAGTGGGAGATTATAAGGTAAGGTGGGTTTGTTAGGTGTTGAGGAGATGCAGAGAAATGGCGGGTATGAGCCTACGAGGTGGTGGGTATTGTTAGGGTTTCTGGCTTTGGTTTCATCACCATTTCTAGTTCTTTATTGGACTCACAAAGCAATAGGTGCCAGTTCCAGTAACAAGATCTGTTACCCACTTGAATTACATAAATGTAACCTTCTAGAATGAATGTGAGAGATGATTCAGCTCTATCACTCTGGCTTTCCTGTGTGTTCGGAGAAGAAAACCTTTTAATATTTGCTGGATGTGGGCATGGGTGTCAAGTCTGGGATGATCTCTAGTTGTGCAAAATTAGTTGCTACGGTATGATCCTGACCCTCCAATCTGTATAGCTTCTCGAAGGCTGAACCATATGCCATACTCTTCCAAAATAATGCAACACATCTTGCACCAGGTCTCCTGGGTGGGATCACCTAGGTGAGCTCAGGTGGGGCGACTCCTGTCAGATGCCGAGTTGACTCGCTTGATGTGCTGCTGGCATTCAAGGGAACAAGGAGCACAGCTTCGATGAAATGCTTGAATATACTAGAAAGAACTTGAAAAATCAAGCTAGGGTGATCCATCAAAGCAAGCTTCTATTCAGAAGCCTAGAATTGGACCCCAGCTTTACGGTAACGACAGAGAGCATCGTGAAACTAACACATGTGCTCGAAGAATGATAGATGATACTACAGTTAAATGGGCCCAAAGGTGATTATAATGTTTCCAAAACTATTCCATAACATGAAGTAGTCAATTCCTTAGACAGTTGATTCAAAAGTTTGTAGATCTCTCTTGATTTGGGATGAGACAGGTCATCAACCACAAACCTATGGACATCTCCATTGATCTCAATGAAACTCCAACCAGGAATTCTAATCACTCCCCTATCCTTCATCATTCTCCTTAGCCTCACCACACTCTCCCAACTTCCCATGGTAGCATACATGTTTGCCAGAAGAACATACCTTCCACTATGTTGAGGCTCTAATTCAATCAAAAGCTTCCCCACTTTCTCCCCCAATTCAACATGGCCATGCATCAAACACCCATTAAGTAGAGACCCCCATATGCCCTCATCAGGCTCCATTGGCATATTGTTGATCAATTGCTCTGCCTCCTTAATCTGTCCGGCCCTAGACAAGAGATCAACCATGCACCCATAGTGCTCAATCATCGGAGATATACCATAACCCATGCTCATATTTTCAAAAAATCGTTTCCCTTCATCCACCAGATTTCTGTTATTACAGGCAGTGAGAATTCCAATAAGTGTAACAGCATTCGGTTTAGGTCCCCTTCCTTCCATCTCCGTGAAGAGCTCAAACACCATGTCATTGTTCCCATTAATAGCTAAGCCCACAATCATTGCAGTCCAAGTAGTTACATCTTTATGAGGCATTCTGCTAAATATTTTCTGAGCGGCTTCGATGCACCCAGATTTCGCATAAAAATCTATCAGTGCAGTGCCCAGATTGAGCCCATATTCAAACCCATTATTGTCTATATAAGAGTGCACCCACTTCCCCTCTTCAAAAGCACCAACCGCGGCGCAAGAATTAAGAATGCTTACCAAAAGAGACTGATTTGGCTTCACAGTGGAGCAATTCTTCAACTTGCGAAACAACTCAATTGCCTCATTGAAGAAATGGTTTTGTACATACCCAGATATCATGGCGCTCCACGAAACATCATTTCTGTCAGGCATCAGATCAAACAATTCCCGAGCTTCATCAACTAGTCCATGGCTACAGTATCCAGTAATAAGGCTGGTCCAACAGACAATATTTCTATATTGAGTTTCCTCAAAAACTTGACAAGCAAGCTCCATTACTCCACACTTCGAGTACATGTTTATAAGAGAAGTGATTGCATAAACATCAGAATCAAACCCAAACTTCATTGTTTGACAATGAACCTGAGCAAGCAAAGATAGACTACTGCCACAGGCCTTGATCAAGACTGGGAAAGTATGGAAATTGGGATCGACTCCTTCAGTTTGCATCCGGCCATAAATTGAAAGACCCTTTTCGGGTTCCGAGCTTTTCATGTAACCCTTTATCATGGAATTCCAATCAAAGATGGTGGGAAGCTTGATTTGGTCGAAAACAGTTTCTGCATACTCCAAATCTCCGTTTTCAGATAATGCACATAAAGCCAAGATCCTGCTTGTGACGTAGGAGAATCGAACCAAACCTAGTGTGATCATATGCGCATGAATCTCCTTCAGGTATTTCATGCTGGAACATCTCTCCAACATAAGAAGACATGGACGACTTAGCAGGGAATCAAAAGGGGAAATGGGGTTCTCTTTAAAACAAGGAAGTTGCAGAGATCCGTTGGAGAAAGGTCGTGTAGATTTAAAAAATCTTCTATACATAACAAGACGTATTTAAAACTGCTGAAGAGAGACGTTGTTTGGCATTCGTTACAGCTATGAACTATTCGAATTCCACTAGTTATTCGACGAATAATGAAATCTAATTTCCGTATTCGAAGAATTCCGATATAAACCGTCTGATTCTCAAAAAAAAATACAAAAAAATACAAAAAACAAAATCCATGAATGGAACAGAGTATCAGTATGGCTGTATATCATCTAATAAACAGAAGGGCTGTATATCATCTAATAAACAGAAGTGCTTATTTAAAAATTATGCTTAGTTGGACTAAGTTGAAAGTTAACTGTATAGATTAATTTTGAGCCAGAGCTGTGCATCACGGTGTTGATGCAGAGTTCCCTTTTTTACACTATAAATGTGGCATTTTTGTAATTATTGATAGAGGCGGGTGTAATTTTGCAACTCACCATAATTACACATTTGCCACTGAAAAGTGTAAAAAGAAGAGCTCTGCACAACGTGGTGATGCAGAGCTCCTCTTTATATTTAAACTGTTAATTGTATGTCTACATTTTAGAGATTTTAGGGGTAAAAATTTTATTTTAAAAAGTCCAACTAAAATAGTTGAACTACTTTTTAAAGAGTAGCTAAGTTATTTTTTAAAGTAGATATTTTTACCCCTAAAATCTCGAAAATGTAGACATGCAATTAACCTTCAACTTAACAATTTAAAGTCCAACTACTTTTTAAAGTAGAGGTTTTTATCCCTAAAATCTCTAAAATGTAGACATGCAATTAACCTTCAACTTAACAATCTAAAGTCCAATTAAGCATAATTTTCAAAGAAGCACTTCTTTTTATACTAGTGTTAACAAACGCAACGGTTTTGAAATCCCATCATTAATTTCACCCAACTACTAGGCTTTAGCTTTAGAAAAATTTCTCTGAGATATTATGATTGAGAGAGAGAGATGAATCACCATGTAGATACTTTAAATCGGTGATAAAAACATCCCGACAAAGCTATTCTCTCCGGCAACATCACCGACGGCAATCTTTTTAGAAAAAAGAGGAGAGAAAGAAGAAAAAGGAGCCATTACAGTGGGTTATGAAGAGGAAGAATAGATAAATTTAGGTTTTAAGAACTTTTAGAGACATTTTGGGTACAACAAAGAAGGAAAATAGTCACTTCCTCGGGCCAAGGAGGGGAGTTACCGTCTCGTCCCCTCTTTTTGGGGCCACATATCCCCTTTTTACTTCCATTAACTGTGGTTAAGATTCAGTCACCCCTAGGGTTCACACGTCTACCCTTAGTTTTTAGAAAAAATATTTTTTAAAAAATTTACCACAGTCGGTGGTTAATTTTTAACCATAGTTCAAAGGGTTTGTGAGAGCGAGGAGGAATAGTCCCCTCCTCGGCACAAGGAGGTGATTATTGCTCAACAAAGAAATGGGGTTGGCAGAGCCTTGGCCTGACGTTCTTCTTTGAAACATTTTTGCCAAGAGAATTTTGCCAAGAGAGAGAGGAGTCTGGCTACACCATTGGGTCGCCATGTGTCTCTTTTAACACTCTTTAACTGTGATTAAGATTCACCCACCCCTAGGGTTCACCTACTTATCCTTAGTTTTTAGAAAAAAGTATATAACCCAAGTTAGTGAATTTTAATCAGGATTTAAAAAAAAAATATTTTTTCCTAAAAGCCAAGAATAAGTGGGTGAATCTTAATCGCAATTGGAGTCTGGTTACGCCCTTGAGGTTGCCATGTGTCTCTTTTGACACCTCTTAATTGTGGTTAAGATTCATCCACCCCTAGAGTTCACCTACACATCCTTGGTTTTTAGATAAAAAAAAATTATTTTTTGTAAACCGAAGTTAAAATTCAGTAATTCCTAGGGTTAAATTTTTTTCATATATTTTTTTTCTAAAATCCAAGGATAAGTGGGTGAATCTTAACCACAGTTAAAGAGTGTTAAAAGGAACACAGGGTGACCCCAGTGGCATAACCGACTCCAAGGAGTCTGATTACAACCGTAGAGAATTCACACCCAATAGATAAATGAGTGGGGTAACATGAGAATTAAGCAAACATGCATTCAAGAGTGTGTCATTATATATAAGAAGATGAGATAAGAGCAAATGATAGTTTTGGAATTGCAAAAAGATTTAATCAACATTTCAGGAGCATCCTCTTTAGTCTTTACTAGTGGGCGGCACGTTGGGTGCACGTGAGAGAAAGAGGAAGGGGAGAGAGACTGGTAAAAGGGACCCGAGTGAAGACATTTTGAAAAAAAATTAAGGAATATTTTCGGTATAGAAAGTTGAGGGACATTTTGATTAAAAAAAATTGTGAGGGACATTGCTTATAGAAATATGATGTAGGGCACTTTAAGAATCAAAAAGCTTTAGAGACATTTTGGGTATAGCAAAAAAAAGGGGCATGCGGAGCCTTGGTGAGACACTCTTCTTTCGGATCATTTTGCCAAGAGAGCGAGCAGTCTGGTTAGGCCACTGAGGTCGTCATGTGTCCCTTTTAATACTCCTTAACTGTGATTAAGATTCACTCACTCCTAGAGTTCATCGGCTTATCCTTGGATCTTAGAAAAAAAAAAGAAAAAAAAAAAATTTAACCCTAGGAGTTAGTGAATTTTAACCAGGGTTTAAAAAAATAATATTTTTTTTTCTTCTAAAAATCAAGAATAAGTGGGTGAACCCTAAGGGTGAGTGAATCTTAACCACAGTTAAAGTCTGGTTATGCCCTTGAGGTTGCCATGTGTCTCTTTTAACACTCCTTAATTGTAGTTAAGATTCATTTTCCCATAGAGTTCACCAATCTATTCTTGGTTTTTAGAAAAAAAAATATTAATTTTTTTAAAACCCTAATTAAAATTCACTAATTCCTAAGGTTAATTTTTTTCTTTTCTTTTTTCCTAAAATCCAAAGATAAGCGGGTGAACCCTAAGGGTGAGTGAATATTAACCACAGTTAAAGAGTATTAAAAGGGACACATGGCAGCCTCAGTGGCGTAATCGACTCCAAGGAGTCCAGTTATAACCGTAGAGAATTTCAAGCCTAGTACATAGATGAGTCAAGGGTAGTATGAGAATTAAGCAAACATTCTCTTTATATATAAGAGGAAGATGAAATAAAAGCAAATGGAAGTTTTTTGGAATTAAAAAATCTTCAATTGTCGTTTTGAACAGGGGGAATCCTCTTTACATTTGTAAAGATATTAGAAAGAAGTAAGAAGATATGTGCAATTAAAATTTGGTCATCATATAACTCTAATCACATCTTAAAAATCACGAGACTAATTATTTATCTATAATCGGAACCATATGATAAAAATGACAGAAGTTGGTGTCAACCAATATTTTAAGATTCCAAAAATACCCTCCTTGAAATAGGCTTTTTACTTATTATAAACTCTTTTGCAGAACCACCGTCTTACCTCAAATTTTGGATCAAAATAAGCAAGTTTTTCACACGAAGATAATTTCATTGGTTCTCCTTCGATGACAACATCATTTTGTATAGGAAGCCACTAGGGAAAGAGAAGATGAAGTCCGAAAAAAATATCCTCACTTGCTTATGTAATCTTGTAATTTCAATGACAAAATTCTTATTTTTTTAAAAAAGAATTATTATAAGGAAATTTTTTTTAAAAAAAGAATTAATATTATTTTTTTAAAAAACCAAAGATGAGTGGGTGAATCTTAATTACAATTAAGGGGTGTCAAAAGGGACACGTGGTGATCTCCAGGGTGATAACTGGATTTGAGGATTTAGTCTCTTAAAAAAAAACAAAGAGGAAAGTTCGCCTTATTATCAGGCATTCCATATTCTAACCCAAAGAATACTATTAGTGGCATTGATATTTAGCTAAATTGCATTTATTCCAAATTTTACCATAGACGCAAGATGGCCTATAACACTTAAAAAATGTTTTATTATTTTAATGGTTTAAAAACTAAAAGTCAAAGACTGTTGGATATTTGTTTGACTCTAGTTCTGTCTTTGGAAGATTTGAGACTCGGGCTAGTAAAATCCTTAGCCTAGCTAAAAAGTGAAGATAAATGTGTAAAATAAAAGGTTTGACAATTACCTACTCGGACACGCTTTCACTGAGCCGTGTGGTCCCCGGACAAACCGAAGGCTTTGTGTGTCTGACACACGATTTGAATGGACGCAAAATCTTCTCCACTTGAAGCTGGCGAAGAGTCTGCCATCCTTCACTCCAAAGTGCCACGTACGAAGCCAATCAATGTTCGTTTGCGTGCATTATCCTACGTGGTACCTTTTGGAGTCATTGCCAGCACCGATGGGAGAAGATCTCAAGTCAATAAATTTCAAATTTTTTTTTCATAACGGTAAACACACGACATACATAATAGGCGAATGCACACACGAGATATGAGATTTGGGTCGAGCACATCTCTTGTAAATTGGGAGGAGCCTTATAAGCCACAAAGACTTCACTATGCATACGGGCATCAAAACAGCCTTTCTCGAAGGGTACCCGACCCAACCCAGCCCGCCCAAGCCCACCAAAGCCCTGCACTTCCTCGGCTTTTAGTCGGGTAGGGCCCAAAATCCCCACTCTTTCTCTATTGGCCGGACTAGGGTACCCTCCCTGCCCTATCTTAGTCCTATTTACATTGAAATTATAATATATAGTTTAGGATACATTTTATATATTATATATAAGATATTATTGAATATTACTAATGTAACCACATCAAAGGGTTTAATAGTTGGGTTATATTAATAATTTCGAACACCCATCTCTATGAAAATCAATCATAACACTAACCTTAATCTCAAAACCCTAACTCTCGATCTTAAGCTCAAGCTCTTGCTTGCATTTCATCTGAAAATTTGATTTGATATATTTAGGTTATACAACCAAATTATGTGGGAAATCGGAGTTTCAATTAGAAAGAAAGTTATATATTTCTTCTTAATTATCATTCCAATATTAATTAATTTGATATTTCCAATTATATTTTTTTAAATTTTTTAAATAAAGCCACTCAGAAGAAGAAGGAGAGGGGGGTTTGCCAAACCCCTACCGGTTTATTAATAATGAAAATTTAATTGGGGGGGACATAAAACCTTACCCCTACAAGAGATGAGAAAAAATAGGGGGGACATAAAACCCTTCCCTACAAATAAAGAGAAACTACAAGAAACTAGGGGCGGGGGCATAAAACCTTGCTTCTATACAACCAACCCCACAAGCTAAACCTTTGCTTTCTAAAATTCCTGATACCCCTTTTATCTAAAAGGATAAAAAATTTGATCATTTCAGGGATATTTCTATAAGAGAGCATGCAATTAGAAATTATCAGATCACAGCCAATATTAGCTAAACCATCAGCCACAGAATTTGCTTCTCGATAAACATGCTTAAAAGAGAAGCTATCACACAAGAGAATTTTTATCTTCTTGTCCTAATACCAATTCTTCTACAAGAAAGAAAATTTTCCGTTCCACCTTTCTACTAGAATTTTGGAAGCAATCCTATGTCAACATTGTAGATACCCAGGGTCTTGCACAAATTCAAACCATCCAGAAGAGCCCAGGCTTCCATGGTGTTATTGCTGTCAATACCATAAAAGGAATAAAAACAAGCAACAAAATCACCATTATGGTCTCTGTTAATCCCTCCTCCACTAGCAATTCCAGGATTCCTCCTAGAAGTACCATCAACATTTAATTTCATTCTACCCCTTGGAGGATTTATCCATTTGACAAAAAGAGATCGAGCAAGAGAGGGAATAGTCTGCCGAATACCACAAATAGAATACAAGTCCAAATTTTTTTGAGGGGCCGGAACAAGAAAGAGGAGATCATTACGTCTGTGAGTTGCCACGCGGTACCATCGAATAAGTCTACCTTTAATATTATCTTGAGCATGAAAAAGAATAAAGCAGCACGCCAAGAAAAACCTCCATAATGGAATCGCAATTTCACTACGAAGAAGCAGATGAGAGATATCTTCCATTATGGCATTCTTGCATCAACTTCACTTACTCACCATAGGGATACCCAATCTTTGCATTGCAAAATCAGTTGGAATAGCAATATGAAATATTTTCCAGCAGAAAATTTGAATTTTAGTAGGAATAATACGATTCCAAACTGTAGCACCCCGGACTTTTCCATACTTATTGAATAGCACTTTCGTAGCCAATTGGCCTTTCACAAAGTCTAATTAATAAATAAGGAAGAAATTAAAAATTCTGAAATGCAAGAAATGTTCCTTTTTGAAAGAAGAATCCAACGTAAGTTGAATCGTCAAAATCCGGCTAACGAGTCAAAAGATATGGCCAAAAGATCTAAGTGGAAAAAAATGAGGAAAATCAGTAAAATAGGCAAAACACAGACCCACCGGTCGATCGCTAGCCTACCGATCGACCGCTCCTCGAGCATTTTGCCTATTCAATCTGTTTTGGCCGAAATTTTAAGGGTAAGATGGTCATTTGACCACCCCACTTTCTATATAAACCCCAAATTCGTGGGTGAGGGTTTCATAAACCCTCAAGGCTTATATTGGGAGATTAGAGAAGGGAGAAAAAGGAAGAGCTAGGGTTTTGCTCAAACCCATCTCAAGTAAGGATTTTTCTACTCAAGGATCTAATCTCATCTTCCCTCAAGTTCTCCTCCAAGTTTAAAGGTTAGTACACCCTACTAACTCTCATTAGCAATAACCTAGGTTTTCCATTTTGTTGATGATTCTTGATTTCATGTTTTTCCTTCATTTTTAAATGTGCTATTTACATAAAATGTAACTAAGATAATAAGGAATGTTGTGATGAGTGGATGAGATGAGGTGATTGGATGCCGTATGGATGTGGTGTGATGTATGAAATGGAAAATGGTGGAAGGGCACTCTACAAATAAGAAACGTACCTTGATGATGTGATGAAAAATATGCACTAACAAGAATAAAGAGAAACGACTATGAAATGTGACATGCTATATGTTTGATTAAATGCCTAAATGAGAAATTATCCAATCAATGAAGAATAGGAAAACATGAATATGTGGAGTTTTCCTCCAACTCATGACCTTGATTAAATGCCATATAGATTGTCTAAATAAGCACATGTTTATACTATGGAATGAATTGCAATACACTACTCTTCATGTTATATTGTCATCATGATATTATAAGTGCTACACACACCCACGCATGCATGCATGAACCGGGTTTTTCAAGAGTATTTGTGCATGATAAATCATACGAGAAACAACCATATGTCAAGGAGGTTGGTAGCCCAAGTGAAGGGTGCTAGCCTCTGGCTCACAAGAAAATGAAAAGAATACATGTCAAGGAGGTTGGTAGCCCAAGGGAAGGATACGAGCCTCTGGCTCATAAGTGAAAGGAAACAAGTACATGACAAAGAGGTTGGTAGCCCAAGTGAAGGGTGCTAGCCTCTGGCTCATAAGAAAATGGAATGTCAAGGAGGTTGGTAGCCCAGGGATGTACGGGTGCTAGCCTCTGACTCACAAGTATACAAGGCAAGAACAAGTCCAGACATAAAATACAAGAAAAGACAGATACGCATGCATGATTTTCACAAGCAAGACCGAGACATAAAAAGAGGTTTTCCAACATGAGTTTTACTGAGGTTTTTGCATTCATGCACGCATGTCAAGACACTGATATTGCTTCATGTACCATACTATTTATCTTCTGCTGCTAGTATTGCTTTAATTGATATTTTGTATCATGTTCATTATTGTTATGCTTTCGTTATTGCTATGGTTAGCTAGTAGCTTATACTCGCTGAGTATTCCATGCTCAGCCGTACTTTTATGTTGGCAGGTTCTATAGATGTCCTTGACCCTGAGCATTGGGTCGAGGATGAGTATATAGAGAGAGGGAGCTGTCTATTCTGTTACAGTCGCAAGCGGATAGAGACCTCGACGTGTGGCCGTACCTCGACTACTGTTGAGGAGAGAGTACGAGAGGGTTCTTTTGTGTATTTTGATAGGTGGGCATGTCCACCTTTACCTTGTTATGTTTTGTATATATTCACTTGGGATATAGACCACCTTATATAGAAATGAAATTTTTGGTATATGCTTCCGCATTCATGATATAGCTTTCGCACTCTGATTCATGTTATGTTATGGTATGTGTATCTTGTTCATTACAGGATGGTTTGACAGGTACGAATAGTCACCTCTAAAGTATCCCTTAACTCATAGGGGGTATTTTGGGGCGCGACACAAACAACAGAAGCCCAAACCTGATTTTGATTTTCGTCCTTAAACAATTCCAAGCCGAATTAACAGAGAAAATCCCAGAAGTAGAAGTTTTCCATATAAACACATCTTTATCCTCCGAAATAGCATAACTACTATCTCTAATATTCTCAATAATGTTAGGAGATAGAAATTAACTCACCTAGGAAAAATCCCACTCACCATGTGAGTTTAGGATAGAGCTAATATTTGGGCTATTCGAAGGGGGAGCTACAGCCAAGGAAATAAGAACTTGTTCTCCATACCACCTATCAAACCAAAAATTGACCTTAGTACCACTTCCAATAAGGACAACAGAGTTATCAAGCATAAATTAGAGGACCCCACAAATAGCTGACCAGAGTTTTGAAGATCCCCTACTAGGAAGATCATTCCACACATGATCTACTCTATATTTAGCTTTGAAAAACCGAGACCATAGACTATCCGAGGAATAAATTTTCCAAGCCTGTTTAACTCTAAAAGCAGTATTAAAATCTGCCACTTTACGAATGCTTAAACCTCCCTCCAAACAGGGCCTAAAGCATTTCTTCCAACTCACCCAGTGGCGTCTTTTAGATATCTTAATTTGAGTAGTTCTTTATCTCTTGGTTAGACATTATTTGCACTGTGTTTAGAGAACTCCAGAATGTGAATATGTTTATACATTGATAGTAATAACTATAGTTTAACAATTTTGGAATAACATGACCAATCTATGAAATTTAAGATTGAAACTAATTTCATTTAACAGTCAGTCAAGAGTCTATGACAAAAAAATAAAATCCCGGTCCTTTTTCTGGCTCTTTGGCCTGGTCCTGACCCTTTATGGTAGGGCTAAGGCCCAATCAACCCCGACCCTTGAAGTGTTAGGGCCGGGCTAGGGCCCTACTCTTATAGGGAAGGGTAGGACTAGGACTGATCCTGACCCTGCCCCTACCCGCCCTTTGACAGCCCTAACTACGTGTTGAACAAAGTCGGTTTCGTGGGCCCATCCGTGAATTAAAACAAAATATTCAGCCCAAAAATCTTTGATTTCTTATGGGTCAGAGCATTCCTAGCAGCCTCACCAAAATAACTTTTTGGTTATTTTGGTGGGCCAAAAGGCTAAAAAGATGTTAAAATGAGTCCCAGCAGCCTCAACAGAATGAAGAAATCGATTTGGTGAGTCTACAGTACTCACCAAGTTTGGTGAGTACTATAGACTCACCAAAGTTAAATCTTCTCATCCTTGGGCCCACACAAATAATAAAATAAGGTTTCTCTCTCTCCCTTTCTTTTTTGTGGTCCCACACAAACAATAAAATAATATTTTTCTCTCTTCCTTTTTCGTTTTCCCACACAAATGATAAAATATTGCTTCTCTCTCCTCTTTTTTTTTGGTTAAAATGGTGAGGCTGTTGGGAGTGTTTTAAAAAAGTGGCTCACCAAAACCACTTTTTGTGGGTTTTGGCTATTTTGGTGAGTGAAATTTGGTGAGGCTGCTAGGAATGCTCTCATACACAGTGAAGGAGACGGAGGATTTTGAGGTGGGGAAGTGATTTAAAACTCTCGATAGTACCTACTACCGAGAGCTGTACCTTGGATTTTCATTCTAATGGGTTCTTAAGCATTAAGTGGGCCATCATTTAAACCATGTGAGGACAAATGGTCTCTTTTGACATCCCTTAATTGAAGTTAAGATTCACCACCCTTAGGTTTCATCCACCCATCCTTAGTTTTTTTTTTTAAATATTAATTATTTTTTTTAAATTTTAATATTAAAAAACATTAAAATTTTTTTAAAATTTTTTTTAAAAAAGAGTTAATATTAAAAAAAAAATACCAAAGATGAGTGGGTGAAGCCTTAGGAGTGAATGAACCTTAACCAAGATTAAAATGTGTCAAAAGAGATACGTGGCCACCTCAAGGGGTGATAACCGGATTTGCCAAATCCGCTTATCACCGTTGAGGATTTGACTCCATAAGAGAAACCCAGTTCCTTCCAATACCATGTCCTGTATCTGCTATTAGGCCTCTGTCTCGGACAAACATAAAATAGGGGACATGTGGCGATCAAAAGAAGAGAAGCCATTTCATTTTTCTCTCATGATTTTGACTTTCCCCACTGAGTATCTGTCTCCCTTATCTCACCACCTTATCACTCATTTTGACTTCTTCACAACTTGTCCCTATTCTATTATTGCGGGCCTTCGCCAGAGACAATCCGAGGCCTGCACTACTTTTCAGAAAGTACAAAAGAAGAAATATCGTCGAAATTGATTCTGAAACCTCTTAAACGCTTTCCGTGTTTTGAAAGGCTTTTGGAGTTGGGTGTTTTTCCTGGCAGTTTCTTCTCATACTTTACTGTATTTGAATGAGGTGAAGGTAAGTGTTGGTGTAGAATTAAGAACAAGTGATGGAAAACAATCTGAATCAGAACTTTGTTGGTGTCAAATCGAAGAACTCTTCGGAGGAGGCGCTTCAACGATGGAGGAAGCTTTGCGGTTTCGTCAAGAACCCCAAGCCGGGGTGCAGATTTACTGCCAACCTCTCCAAGCGTAACCAGGCCGAGCCTATTGGGCGTACCAATCAGGTCTTCCTTTTAGGCTTCCCCTTTTTCTCATATTAAAAAAAAATAATTTATTTTTCTGTTTCTTACCAGATCCGATTTAATCCATGTTCTGATTATTACATAAGGGTGGCGCTTGGATTGGATTTTATTAACCAAAAATCAATTTTGATAAATTTGATTTTGTAAAATTAAGTGTCAAATAATCACTTTTTCAAATAATAGTGTTAGGGAATACGAAGATGATAAACTCAACTTTGTAAACATTATTATTTGAAAAAATAATTATTTGACAATTTATTTGCAAAATCTATTTTATCAGAATTGATTTTTAGTTAATACAATCTTATCCAAACGCCCCTAATTTAGACTTCCCCGAGATTCAAGTGTTACTTATTATCAAATTTTGAAGGAATAAAAATGATGGTAGGGTTCTTGATTTTTTTTAATAAACATATATATCGAGAGATTTTGCTTTGCTTCTGTCTCTGTTTTCCAATTGGGTATGTGCTGGCACGAGGTTAGTTTGTTTAAATCTACAAAAAATCGAGAAGGATATAAATTTGGGAGTTGGTTGCAGCAGAAAACTGCACTGTTGAGAGTAGAATAGAATATGAATTGTGCTGTAAAGGAGGTTTCTATTAGTATATTATCATATTGCTCCAGCTTACATTCCAAAAAAAAAAATAATTTTATCATATTGCTGTGAACATTGTAGCAATGTTTTCAGAATCGGACCAGTCATCGAACCGGTTGAGTGACTGGTTCAACCGTGTCCTTTTTTATTATTATTATTTTAAAATTCATTTTTACCCATTTATGACTGGTTCTAACCACCGGTTCCTAGTTCAACTGGCCAGTACTTCCGGTTTTCACAAAAATGGTTGGTTTTAAAACGGTCCAGTTTTAAGGGGTTTGGGAACTGGTGAAGGGTCCGGTTCCCAATTTTTCCGGTTAGACCGGCCGGTCTGGTCCGGTTGCTGACAACAGTGCATTGTAGTGTATGCAAGGAAAAACCCAAAATTTTCCCCAAGCCATCTATTAACCGTAAAAACTAGATAGCATATAAAGCCATGTATTGGTGTACTATCTCTAAGTTTGTAGATGTGTTCCTGGGCAGCCTTACAGAGAAGAAAATGATTTCTCTTACACTGGTTGGAATATCTCCAATTTGATATCCTACTCTTGTAGGTGGCTGATTTTTCTGTCTTGAATATTGTAGGGGAATTTGAGAGTCGCAGTTTTGGTTTCAAAAGCTGCACTTAAGTTTATGGATGGTAAGGTTCTTTGGAATTCGGCCAAACTCAAATTGTGTTATATTAAGGTTTTTCGTGCTGACTACCCTCGAATGTGCGTAGGTGCTACACCTTCCGGTGAATATACTGCACCCGAGGAAGTCAAAGCTGCGGGTTTTCCTATATGTTCCGATGAGTTGGGGTCCATAGTGGAAGGCCACGATGCAAAGAAGCTGAAAGGTCATGGTGGTGCAAATAACCTTACAAAGAGCACCAAGCCCGAGAATTAGAATGATTTGTTTTAACGCAATGTTTGTTTGCATGGAAAATGAGGTGGAAAAGAAAACTTTTTTAGTAGAATTTTCAACTGTTTCGAGAGAAGGAAAAGAATCTGATATAAAATATTATATTTTGTATTTGAATGGTTAGAATTCCATCCAACCACTGTCTTCTTCTGGATCTCAAAAAATAAAATAAAATAGAGATATCTTTAATACTCCCACACTAACATACATGTCAATTAGTGCAGAGGTTCACCAAAATTTAAAAATTTAGTGCACACGACTTGAAAATATCTTCATGTATCCCCCATCTTCAAAACACAAGAATGCAAATTGTCTCCCAACAAAATTTACTTCAATACCTGCAAAAGCCCGATTGCCCAAATCATTTTGGCAGATGAACGTGATCCAACATAAGCAAAATCTCATCACACCAGTAAAAACAATTGGAATGCCTCTTTGTAATCTCCCGAATCAACGAGTCCCCCAATAAAAGTGATCCACGAAACCAGGTTTCATTCGGGCATTTCATCAAACAATTGGGGCGCATCAATGATCATCCCGCATTACATTTACATTAGCAATACTCTGTTCCCTAGTTCCACTTACGTTTCTAGGGAAAAAAATATTTTCTAAGATATCAAACACGTGAAAATATTCTTTTCCTTCATAAACAATTTCATCCATCAATTTTCCTTGCAAACAAACAAAGCCTTAGAACCAATTTGTAACTCGATTGATACTGATTTTCTTCCATTGTTGTTAGTATCATGGTAACAGAACTTTGGCAAACGTGAAACCACCCTGATACTGTGTTTAAAAAAATTCTTCCATTATTATCTTATAAGGTATTTTCTTTCCCTTTGACCCTGACTGAGCCACGGGATTAGGCCTTTATCAAAGTTTCACTTGTATTTTTGTTTCCTTTACGAAATGATCAAGTTTTCTATATACTACCAGTCAAATTCCAAACTGAAGCATTTTTTTTTTTTTTGATTGAAAAACTGAAGCATTGAAGGACCAACTAGGGATGGCAATATGACCGCCCCTAGGGGCCCCGACCCACCCCTATAGGGGCAGTTTTTTTTCAAATAATCGGGGGCGGAGAGGGTATAAAAAATAAAGATCTGACTCGGTTTCAGGGCGAGGGTGGTTTTAGTATACCCCGCTCTGGTGCCCCGCCCCGGAACCACTTTATTATATATATATATATATATAAAGGAAGTAGGAGTGGGGCCGGGGTTGGGATTTTATAAGCGGGGCGGAGCTAGTTTCACCATATATAAGCCTCGGTCGGGGGCGGCTTTATAATCGGGTCGGGGCCGGGGAGGTAAAAAACCGCCCTGCCCCGCCCCATTGCCATTCCTAGGACCCACTTCATGAAGGGCTGCTATTTGAGAACAAAATGTTATAATAGCATTTGACAAAATGAGAACTGTGCGATGTAAGTTTTAACCTTTGTCACAATGCCCAAGGTTGTATGAAGATTTTTCCTTTGAAAGAGTTTCTCACATGCTTTTTTTCAAAGCACAATAGGTAAATAGTGGTTTTCCTCCTTTCCTTGTGTGTATCTCCCAAAGAAGGGAAGACTCCATTGATCTCAATCAGATTCCAACAAGGAATTGTAATTGCTCCACTCTCCTTCACCAACTTTCATAGCCTCACCACTCTCCCAACTTCTCATAGTACCATACACGTTCGCCAAAAGAATGTACCTTTCACTATGTTGAGGCTCTAATTTGATCAAAGGATTCTCCCCCCACTTTCTTTCCCAAATTAATATGAATATGAATTAGACACCCATTAAGTAGAGACCCCATAATGCCCTCATCTGGATTCATTGGCATAATGTTAATCATTACTCTGGCTCCTTGATCTGTCTGGCCCTAGCCAAGAGATTATAGTTCTAATTATTCATAAAATAATTAATGAATATAGATATATCAGTAAAAGGAATAAGGAAATTGAAACAGTAAATAATGAACTCACTGTTCGGGTATAAGTTCAGGCTTGTCTAGATTAACTCATTTCACAAGATACCAGTTTGGGGTGTAGATGGTCCTTATAGTTCATTATGTGGATATGGTAGGTTCACATCCGAAATCTGATGATTACCAAGATGGTTCTATCCTTATAGGACAAATCTATTGTTATACTAGATTTGGTTTCCCAGATCGGACAATCGAACGGTCCACATGTGGACTGATCAATGGTGGACGGTTGAGAAGCCCGAAGGCATTCTGCAAACCATCAGGAGCTGGTTAGAAGTCCATTTCCTAGTATCCATGGATCTGGATCGATGAGGACATCCTGCTGAGTCTGGTTGCTGGGTTCTGAAATATGGGTCGTCATCTTCTTCATTGAGCTCCAAAGTCCACCATTAATGGAGATCTCCAATTTAGGGAAGTGCAAAGTGCGTCTCATAGCGTCCAAAACCCTATGCCCGCACCGCACCCACACACGAGCGCGAGCTCGTGCGCTCGCACTCACTGCGAGCACAGTTCGCGCACCCAAGTTATTGTCTAAAGGATTTGGTAGGTAATATTCTACACCACATGCTTGGTTGTTGACAACTAAGTAACTAAGGGGGTAATTAAACTCTTTAGATTTTCTCTTCTTTTCTGACGTGAGACTAAAGAAACAAGGGAAATGTATTAAAAGTGTGTTTTCTCTCTTCTAAGAGATCAAACACCTAATCTAAACAAAGATTAAATTAATGAGAGGTTTTAGTCCAAGCTTAAAATCAAAAACCCTGAATCCTAATGATCTGCTTTTTATTCATTTTAAAATCAAACTCAACGTGACGACCTAATTAGGAATCAAAGGGGTATTGGGGTTTGCTTTAGAAAAAGGAAGTTGCAGAGATCCTTTGGAGAAAGTTTGCGCATATTAAAAGTCTCAATACATAGAAAGGCATATTTGAAACAGCTAGAGAGAGACGCTGTTTGGCTAGAGAGAGATGCTCTTTGGCGCCAAATATAGTTCTCTTGAGTTGAACTTGAGACCAGGGGTGTCAATGGGTTGGGCTGGCCCCATTGCCTGCCCCCGAAAAAGCCCAATTTTGGCCCAGTGAGGAAGTCCATGGGGCTAGGTCCGAGCTCAAAAAATGAAGCCAATATTTATTTAGGCCGGCTAGGGCTTGGTTGTTTAAAGTCAAAGCCTAGCTTGAAGCTACTTATATATATATATATATATATGTATATTATAAAAGTAATATATATTATAAACCTAAATATATTGTTAATTCTAATTACCTAAGTGTCCATGGAAACTCTATAAATCAAACTAAAAAGTATTAATTGAAAGAAGAGATTAACTATCAATAGGAGCTTTAGTTGATTAGTCAAACTGAGCAACCTAACATTTTCCTTGGAAAGTGGTAGTTTGGTAATTATGAACATAAAAGGAGGTTTTTTTCCGGTAGATTTTTTTTCATAAATGCTCATTCACAAGGCAAATTTTATGTTCAACTGGAGCTCCTGTTGATAGTTATTCTCATGAAAGAAACCCAAACCCTTAAGCTCATAGCCACTTTTTTACTTTAGAGTTTAAACACCTACTTTAAAAAGATGTAGACATGCAATTAACCTTCAACTTAAAAATTTAAACTCTAAATAAGCATAATTTTCAAATAAGCTATACCTATTTAGATTAGTGTTACCAAATGCCACCTAAGTGTTTTGGTTCTAGTTTGAGGGCTTCATTGTTCTACCATTTGTGGGTAGGAAGAAGCAGGAGAAAGCTTCCAAGAATGCTGCAATTGTGGCAGGTGGAACTGTTTAGTTACAATTGCAGGGAATGTCTTGGTGGAACTTCAAACCACTACAAGATTCTCCTTTGTCATTGGAGTAGCAGAATTGTTTTTCCTTCATTATGTGCCCATTATTCATTTTGATTTCTCACAAGGTAACAATATGCCAATTCCAAGCTTTTGATTTGGGAGATTATTGAAATGGCAAAACACTTTCTGGCCTACTGATTCTGATTCTCTGTCCTTCTTGAACACACATTGTAGTTAATTCACTTTTATTTCTCCTTGAGTGTATTGTAAGTTATCTTAACCTGTTCAAACTTTGGAGGGAGAGAATTAAGTATGTCCATATCATGCTCTTGAGCTGGGCCGCATATCAGAAAATTTTAATATGTGCTCTCACGCATTGCCATAACAATCATATTTTAAATTGACGAGATTGGACAATAAAGTACTTCCTTTTAATTTGGTAGCAACAAAGAATTGCTCTTGTACTGCAGCCATGCAGTCTTTGGCATCAGCGATAGGACATCTGATTAGATTTAGATATGGATCATTTCATTATCATCAAACTAATTTTGCTTAATCTTACCCATTTTTCATATCTTGACATTTGTTCAGTTGTGCTCTCACTAGTGGGTTCAGTCGGCTCAACGTCTCGCATGGCCATATCAAGATCCATGCAACCTATGACCTTAGTAACCCAAACCGTCTACTTTCCTACCGGCTATCACTCTCAAACCTCCCTCTCACCATTTAAGAGTATATTCGCCTTGGGAGTGCGGTTTTTTATTCTATAGAGCGCTATTTAATTCCCATTATGTAATTCGTGTGAGGAAAAGGAAGCATGTGGTATTTCATTTTTTTTTTTGTGTAAAAAAATTATTTTTACAAATGAATGAAATGGTCGATCCTCATTGGTCTAAGCCACACTTTTAATACTCACCAATTGTAGTTAAGATTCATTGACACCTAGGGTTAAGCAATTCAACCTTGGTTTTTAAAAAACCATAAAACAAAAATATTAAATTTAATTTAGTTAAGCTTAACCAGGATGAAATGGGCTTCAAAGAGACATGAGGACACAACGGTAACTTAAGTAGAGGACCCACAGGTCCGCTAATCACTGCTCAATCCAAAAACCCGTAACCACGTACAAAACCCACACATAAAAATTCGTGTATAATTGCATACAAAATCATGGACAAAACCGCATTTAAGATCGTGCACAAAATGCTTACAAAACACAAAATACGAAAAAGAAAATCGAATTTGTTACAGTAGGAGGCAACCGTTGGGAAGAATTTAGCAACACTTTTCCAATCCAATCCATGTTACCACCGAAATGATCCAAATGGTGAGAATAGAGAACTGAATTTCATGATCTATGCCATGACAAGGGGCAATCTGGTAAGTCATTGATCCGACCATTACATTTCTTGGGCTTGGGCAATTTCCCTCTTGCGGTGACCTAAAACTCCTGACGAGCACGCTAGGGTTCTCCTTCATCTTGTATTTTTGGCAGAGAAAACCCGGACTTACCCTCCCATCTAAGTTGGAAGAAACATAAATGGTAAAAGAAAGAATAAGATTAAGCCCCACCAGAAGAGATTTTATTAGAATAAATTAAGGAATGAAAATAGGCAATTGAAGGTGGAACTTCATCTATCTCCATTTCATTTGGGAGATTTATACTTTAATTGGTAGAATAGTCAGCATTTATAAGAAAGCATTTGAGGGCAAAATCCTCCTGCCACCTAAATGGAAAGATAATTTCCTTTTAAAGAGGATTATTATTACTACTTTCCATTTAGAGAGAATACTTATTATTACTTTTTATTTATAGAAGATAATAATTTTAACTTTCCATTTATAGAAGATACTTATGAATTTCCTCCAAGTATTAATCAAAATGATTTTTTGAAACCAACAAAAAAGGTAGTTTCAGAATTGTGTAGCCATTGGTTCAAGTAGACCACACTGTAGACTTGATCCAATTAATATTGGGTAGTTACTGCAAATTAAGGGATGTTGACTAATACTAGGTCGATTAGGAGTGTTATTCTGTTGGAGTCAATATAGGATACAAATCTATATCGGAATGAATTTTCTAAGCTCCTCACTTGAAGGTAATATATCTTAAGTTATCTGTCACCAACTAAATTACTTAACGCCAGTGTCCCTCCTCCTAGGAGGGTGTTTGTGTGGGTTTCCCCTTATAACACCTTAACTGTTCCCTTAGGTATGACTGTGTGTTTAGGTGTTACTTTACCTCAACCCCCAAAAAAAAAAAAAAAGGCAAACAAAAAACATCTTCTTTATAGGGAGATCCTTAAAATTCCGTATAAAGGTGACATCCCAAACGAGATTGGAGATAAACCCATTAGTCTCTAACAAATTTCTTTATTCCTAGAACTAAAGAAATAATCAAATTACTAAATAAGTTCATTTTGTGTGTGCAACTCGGCACACAGATTTTGTGTGCCCCCACTAACAGACCGGGCATGTTTGTAAAAATACTAGTGAAGGGTAAATTCATTTAGAGTGTTTTTACCATTATACCCTTAATTTGGGTACATGTGCTCTAATCAACAAGGGCACACACAAAAGGGACTCCAAATTATTACATACATTGTTAGTAAATAAATCAAATTGCTAAATTTGTTCATTTTGGAAATTTTTGTCAAAATGACAGTCATTAAAGGGTAAGTGATATCATTTGGCTTTGAACTGACTGACTACATTAAGCAATATAGCAGGCAAATCTCTGATAGGAACACGAAAAATATCATTCTGAGCATCCTCAATGTGAACCCAATATGCCCAAGGAGCAAGTGTGTCTGGGCTGAGAAAATCCAACTGCAGTAACACATTGATGATTCGATACGCACCCGCTACTTTGAACCCACCGTTACAGTACTTGAACTCACCTCACTACTACTTCTGTAGCCTGAATATTGGTGGTGGAATATTTCAACAACAGCTTTTTGGGCAGGAAAGCCAAAGGTGGGTTAAACTACACAAATATGGTAAATCATTGATCCGACCATGGAAATTTCTCGAGCTTGTGCAATTTCTCTCTTGCGATGACCTAAACCCCATGACGAGCACACTAGGGTTCGCCTCCATCTTGTATTTTTGGCAGAAAAAAATCCAGACTTATCGTCCCATCTGTGTTGGAAGAAATACAAATGGTCGAAGAAAGAATAAGATTAAGCCCCACTAAAAGAGACTTATTAGAGTAATAAAGAAATGAAAATAGGCAAGAGAAGGTGGAACTTCATCTATCTCCATTTTGTTTTGGAGATTTATAGATTGGTAGAATAGTAAGCATTTATAAGAAAGCATTTAGGGGCAAAATCCTCCTGCCATACCTAATGGGAAAAATAATTTTCCAATTATAGAGGATAATTATTATTATTTTCTATTAAAAGAGAATACTTATCACTACTTTCTATTTATAGAAGATAATAATTTTAACTTTCCATTTATTGAATATACTTACAAATTTCCTTCAAGTAATGATCAATTTTTGCAAGGGGAATGATTTTTGGAAACCAATCAAAACAGGTAGTTTGAGAATCTTGTAGTTATTGGTTCAAGTAGACCACACTATAGATTTGACTCAATTAATATTGAGCAGTACCTACTTAACATGTTGACTTATACCAAGTCGATTAGGAGTGTTATTCCATTGGAATCAATATAGGTGACCAATCTATATTGGAAAGAATTTTCTAGGCTCCTCACTTGTAGGCCATATGTCTTAAGTTATCTGTCTCCAACAAAATTGCTTAAGGCCAGTGTCCCTCCTCCTAAGATTCTAGGAGGATTTGAACATCGTCTTCATTATATAGGGAGATCTTTGAAATTGCAAATAAAGGTGATATCCCAAGTAAGATTGGAGATAGTCTCATTAGTTTCTAACAAATGTCTTTATTCCCAAAACCAAAGAAAGAATCAAAATACTAAGTTCGTTTTGTGTGCGCAACTCGACACAGATCTTGTGTGCCCCCACTAATAGATTAGACATGTTTGTAAAAATACAAATAGTGAAGGGCAAATGCATCTCAAGTGTTTTTATTATTATGTCCTTAATTTGTATACACACACTCTAATCAACAGAGGTACACAAGATCTGTGTGCGGGAGTTGTACACACCAAATGGACTCCAAATTACTACATACATTGTTAGTCAATAAATCAAAATACTAAATTTGTTCATTTTGGCAATTTTTGTCAAAATGACGGTCATTAGAGGGTAAGTGATATCATTTGGCTATGAATTAAATTTTCTGTTGTTGTTAAGGAGGTAAAAGTAATACCTAAACACACAATCAGACCTAAGGTTACCGCTAAGGTGCCATAAGGGTAAACCCACTCAATCACTCTAAAAGGCCTGACTAATGGAGGATTGTTGGACCCTTATACACCCGTGTGAAGTAGCCAAACCGGCCACCTTATGTGCCAAAGTCTCCCTTTGAGTCAGAATAAATATGTTTTCGAACTTACCCAACCGATGTGGAACCAGAGGGGACAATAACGCCCAGTCGCTAAGCGGCTATGAAATAAATGATTACATTAAACATCAGCAGACAAATCTCCGATAGGAACATGAAACAAATCGTAAGCATCCTCAATGTGAACCCCATATGCCCAAATAGCAAGTGTGTCTGGGCTGAGAAAATCCAACAGCACTAACGCATCAGAGGTGAGGATGATAATGAGACCAGCCGAGTAGGGCCTCTACTTGACCTAATTCGGAGTTGAGAGCAATAGCCAAATGGGCAATGATCTTATTACATTAGCCAACAACTTGGATCCCAACTCCAACATCCTCACCCTATTAGGGAGGCGCACTATCGCAAGAGATTTTGCCATAGTGGGGGATGCCAACTATCTTTAGATCTAATTACATGGCCTATGAATCCAAAAATGGAGAAGAAATCTCCATAAAAATGGGGATGCCAACAATATTCGGATCCAGGACTATACCCTATTTAATTAACTTCGAGCACGTCGCAATAGTACGACTCGGGTGGTGATGTGCAGAGCCAGTGCTACTGTAAATTCATGGTTGCTATTGGGCCAAATGAGGAGCAAGCAACAAGATGTTTTAGCAGTGAAAATGTCCTGCTTTAGATAGTTGATCGTGGTAGTAAAACATTGGTTTTGGATTCTGAACTTTGTCTTACAATGGCCATATTTTGTATCTAAAGTCGTTTCTTTCTCATAGTGAAGAACAAGGAAACTTATCTGTGGGGGTCTTTGTGTGAATTATTTTATTGTTTCATTTTCTCTTAGGGTCCGTTCTTTTGTTGAGACTTATAAAGCTTGACACTTAATTTACATTTAGTCATAGTAGTTGGTAGGAAATTTGAGTCACTCTGTCGATATTTTTAACAAGATTAATTCCTACCATCATGAGATTTCAAGTCTTATCATTTTTTATGAGATTTGAATTCATTCAATTTTCCACATTTAAAGTCTTATGGAATTAATTGCAACTCAATAGATAAAAGCATCCATACATCTAGTTCTCAAAAGAAAATGCATATTGTCCATTAACAAAACTTGCAAAGTATCGAACATTATAAGTCTCTGAAAAGAATGGACCCTTATATTATTTTTGTTGTTGGATTGCTAGATTCAGGTTGGTTAGAGTAAACAAAGAACAACACAATCAATAGCTTCTACCTCCTTGGAAGAGAGAGATTGTTCTTATCTACGTCATTCAGGTTTGTTACAATAAATGAAGAACACAATCAACAGCTTCTACTTGGAAAAAAAAAATTAAAAATGTAAAATTCAGCAAGAAAATTTTGAGAAAAAAAACTCATCCGCAAATCAACAAATTCACATTAGATAGATTCATCTATGTACACCAGTGTATGATCATCCGCAAGTTGAAAAATTTGTTGGGGGCAGAAGTTAAACAAACTTTCTCACCTGTGGAGAAAATCCTTGGTGGAAGGGATCCATAGAACTGATCCAACAGAAAAGTAAGCAATCACACACACAAAGAGAAAACAAGAAAGAACACAAGATAAACGTGGTTCAGCAAATAACCTTGCCTACATCCACGGGGCCAAGATCCGATTACTTCTTCACTCGAGTAGCTTGAAAAACCAGTATAAGTACACTCTCTCCTCTCAATTTAATTCTCAACCCAAACCTAGAGACCCTTGTACATCCCTCTCAAGTCACCTTCAGAGAACTCGAAGAAGAAGCTCTATCTCATTTCCTCAAACCTTTCTTTAACATTTCTCCAAGACCTAGAGTGTTTATCACGTTCTATTACCTCCACACTGAACACCTAGACCTATAATCACACACACACACACACACATATGTTCTATCTATATATAAGTCTAAATTAGAGTCCTAGACAATTAGAAATATGCAACTTTCCAAATCCGGACTAAATGTGCTTGTTCCGCGGTAACCAATCGATCACCTTAGGTCCCGGTTGACCGTCTTGGCTATTGGCTACGGCCTGTAAATTTTGCTGAGCACAGTCGATTGATTTGCAACCCGGTTGACCGACTTCCCCCATTACAGTCCCCACCCCCCGCGGCGAAGTTCGAAGTTTGAGCCACAACTCAAAAAGATACACATTAGCTCAATATGGTGGCACGATGATCTATATTTTTCTCTTTGTCTAGTTTTATCTGCCAATCCAAGTGAGAATTTTTCTATGCACCACATTCTTCATGAGGTGCAGACATGAAACCATTGAATAATTGGTGCATTGTTAAGGTGACTAAGTAGATTTTTAGTTTGCATAGATACACAGTAACTTCTCATTTAGCATAAACTAGATAATCCAAATGGATTCCAACATCCAATATCTTCCATACAACATTGTGCTCTTCACATGGAGCATAGGCAAAGAAATTATTTCAACTAAAAGTGAAGTTCTATCAATAACAAGTCTCTCTATAAAATTGCGCCATCACCTTATTCATATATAGTTCCTGGATGAACTTGTAAACACCCCAATTTTGCACCCCTCTAGTCTTTTTGTATACTTTTAAAAATCCTTTCAAAAACCCTTTTTAATACCCTTTATTCCGGTGCTTTTGATTTTCAGAAACAGTCCTGAGGTAGGAAATGACCAAAATGCCCCTAGGGTGAAAAATGATCAAAATACCCTTGGAAAAGTGATAAGAAGTCGTCATTTTGTCCAAAATAATTTTACAATTTTTTGATCAATTTTTGAGATCAAATTGGACCAAAAATGGTAGAAAATGACCAAATTACCACTGGAGTGCAAAATGACCAAAATGCCCCTGAAAAGTACTAAAAAATTCATATTTTATCTAAAATATTATTGTAGATTTTATCAGTTCAATTTTGACTATTTTTGGGGTTAAAACGGGCTTAAATTACCAAAACAGCTTTTTGGCAAATCAGAGTGCGACACGTGGCAAAAATTGATTTTTTAAACCCCTAAATAGGGGCGCTACTTCAAGTAGCACCCTTGAAAAAATTCGGTGAATCCCAAATCTATGTTTGAATCAAGAATTCACAAATCCAGAAGGGGATGGTTCGGTTTCCCTAAAAGTCTATCTACCCTTAAGAGTTTAATGTTTAAGTTATTAAGTTAAGGGA
This sequence comes from Tetracentron sinense, assembly GCA_015143295.1. Lineage (NCBI taxonomy): Eukaryota > Viridiplantae > Streptophyta > Magnoliopsida > Trochodendrales > Trochodendraceae > Tetracentron > Tetracentron sinense. The sequence goes on along the minus strand of CM026559.1, from coordinate 22,129,027 downwards.
TGATGAATTTAAGTGCGGAAATAGGAAAAACAATCAAACAATAACACAAGAATTTTTACATGGAAACCCTTCCGGGAAAAAACCACGAGACCTAGTCCAGCCATGAGAATCCACTAAGACAAAGTAAACAAGAACTTACAAGACTCGAACTTGACTCCTTCGGACTCGACACTACGATCCTTTAGTTCTTAGTCCTCCATGCCTCGAAAATTCATCACGTACTTATAAGTCTCATGATTAACCGTAGCCACTTGTACTTCTCTTTGTGTCTTGAAAACAGTCCACGATCTTCTAATCGACCTCTGTAAATGACGGCTTCGGATTCCACCGACCAAATCACACATCCACGATCCTTGTTGGATCGATCTTCTTCGCAAAGGCTCCAGAACACTTTTGGCCAATTTGTTCTATCTAGAACGGGTTGATGGTTTGATGAAAATCAAATCCTAGATGGACTCCATCAATGGGAAAGTCCAAGCAAGCAAGAATGATGCATTGGCTTGCAAAATCTAGGAAGGAAGAGAGAATAATTAAGGAGAGGAGAGACAATGGAAATCAAAGTTTCTATGAACTCTAGGGATAGCTAAAAACCCTCTCAATCCTCTCCCAAGAGTGCTCTTCACGGACTATTGGTGTTGCATTAAATAGAAGAGCAACACCCACAACTTAGAAACCGCTAAAAATCAGTTTAGAAACTTTTCCCATATCAGGGTCGACCCTGGAAGTCATTTGGGTCGACCCTGAGGTTCTAAAAAGGGGTTTAATACAAAAATCCATATCAGGGTCGACCCAAGTGTCTTCTAGGGTCGACCCTAGGTTTTTGCACTCTCTGCCTCTTTTTCCCATACTAATTTTTTCATACTCAGGGTTGACCCTAAGTGGTCAGGATCGACCTTGAGGTGTAAATCCGATTTTAAAATTCATTTTTAGCTCTTGTACCCTTCATAAAAGTTGTAGCTCTTTTCGATGTGGTCGATTTCATATATTATGGAGCAAAATCCAACCTATGGTTTGAGAGATATGCTACCTACAAGAAACCTTGAATTTTTGAGAAATTTCAGAATTTTGAACTTGTTTTGGGCCACATATCTAATCACCTTGGGTCCATATGATTAGTCTAGGTCACTTACCACCTACAGTATCCTATTATGATTATTCTAAGTTAATTCCCACCTATGATAGCATGGTATCTAGGTCACTTACCATCCTATGATTGAAAAGAAGGAAATGATCAACCGAGTCTTCAACCGGTCTTCTTCGGTCTTCAACTTCACTGGTCATGGATGCTTGAAAGCAATGACACAAGACACACACCTAGACACCTAAACTTACTTGTTTTCACATCGGAATAAGCCAACATAGAAAACATGGACTTTACAATCTCCTTATTTGGAAATTCCGTGGCAAAACCAAACTGAAGTACATAACTTGACACAAACTCACCCAAACACATCAAAATGGTGAATTAGGACATTACATGACTTCAACACTATTACATGTAAATTAAGACACTTAAGCTCTTGTCAAGCAAAATCTGTCTGCTATAACCCTGCACTTGCATATGCTCATAAATAAAACACCCAGTGAAGCATGTGTGGAATATGAAAATAAGTAACCACAGGTAATGTAAGAAATGTACTGAACTTGGGAAATTGTACCCAATATTCTCCCCATTTTTGGCACAATTGCCAAAGGTAGTCATGAAACCAATATCACAGAGAATATACGAATTTAACACATGTGAAATATCAAGGCAATCACAGTACAACCAAGTAAATGTAGACAATGAGGGGACTAAAGAGCGGGGAATAAGATAGAAATATAAAGCACAAACTCCCCCTCAACAACTCAAGTACAAACTCCCCCTCAACAACTCAGCTTGATCTTCTCCCCCTAAGATCAAGGATACCACCAAAAATAGGGCACCTATGCTAGAAATGCCCATGCCAAACAAAAAGGAAACACAAAAAAATATCATGTGCCACACAAACATGCATCAAAAGCATTCCAAGCAGTAGTAATTTAAAATTACAAATTCAATGAAGAACATGATTAGTTAGTCCGACTGAGGATACACATCTAACTAAATCTCACGGAATGCTAAAGCATAGCCAATTTACTTAGTCACATTTAGTGAACAGTTCAAAAGTGAAGCATTTGTGTGTAGAGGTGGTCTGACTAGATACTAGATCAAGGTTTCTTTCAATTTCCAAGGACATGACATTAACCACTAAGAGGACTCCCGGAGATATACATCATAGAAGTCAAACCTAGTTAGATCCAGATATGCTGATTTTTTACATTTTAGTGCTCCTGTATCCATTTTATTTGACTAATTATTTTTCTTTTATTTTTGGTTAAATACCTTCAAACTTTGTAAGATTTATTTTGATTTTCTTTATTGGAGCATATCTTTTCATGCAATGATGGCTTTCACACTATCTAGGTAGGTAGTCCTGGCTATTAACAGCAGAGGCTTTCACTCTAGTGATCCAGATAGATACCTACTATCCACCTAGGTAGCCATTTCATACTGTATGCATCCAATAGTGACTTTCACACTATCCCAGTAGGTAGCCCTTTTCATTGTAATAATTTTAGCTCATGGAGGATACACAAAATGGGGATGACTAACAAAATAGTCATTCTAGATTGGTCATCCAAGGTCACACTATTGGGATAAGTCAAACACCTACAGATTGGAAAATAGACCTCTCAATAGAATCAGTCAGAGTGCATGTGAAATTTGTAAAACATACACATATGAATAAGTCTCTAACTGTGTCAGATAAAACCAGTCTAATTTTCAGCTTAACCAAGAGACTATGCAGGTGATATATCCTCAATCAGCAACAAACTCATATTTAACCTTGGACAAGTATAGAAATAGTGATCACACAAGGAATACAGATCATACAAGTCAAACAAGGGCAACATGACAAAAATATTTTTGGATTTTATAGTTTTTCAATGTTTTTAGATTTTTCAAAATAAAGAAAACAGAAAAACAAACCAAAGCAAATAATAGCTAGTAAAAGAAATACTAGTATACACAAATATTACAGCACTAGGACAAAATATAACAATAACAACACACCCTAAGCTATGATAGGCATGGGCTAAGTGAAGCCCTTCAGGTCTTCCTTTCTCATCCAAATAGTTTTAGCAGTTTGATTGACCCTTTGGTCTCTAACTGTTTCAGTTGAGGTAGGTATGATGTTTTGTCTCTTCCTCCTGATCCTCCTTTTCTATGACTGAGTCCTAAAATTATGGCGGACATTATGGTTCTCCCCGTTACCTCCTTTATATCTAGCATAAGGAGTGTCATGAGCATGCCACTATCTAGAGTTATAAGCAATTTTCATCACATCTTCACACAAACTCCTAGACTTCTCCACTAGGACCTCAACTCTCCTTTGAAGATTCCCATTAAAATTATGTTGGTTCCTTGAACCATGATTGGGCATTCTTCAAAGTTTAGGACATCGAGGCTTAATATGACCTTTCACTCCACATTTATGACATGTAGGAATGAATTTCTGAGTTGAAGGGTCCTTCCTATTTTCAGGAGGGTGCCTTTTAGCACCAGGTTCCATGTTCGAGGTGGATGGAATTCCCTTCTCAACTCCACACCTCTGATTTTGCCCAAGATCAGACAACTTGATTTCAAGACTTGTCTTTTTATCAAGACAAACATGCAAATCAGATTCAAGAAGCTGAGTCTTGGCAAAGAGGGAAGCCTTTTCTTCCTCAAGTTGTGATACAAGAGCTCTCAACCCTGAAGCCACTTGGTCTAAGACATCTTTTTCCATTTCAATAGATTTAATCTTTTTGGACATAGAAAACTAAACCTTTTTCAGCTTTAGGCATTCCTGAAATAACTCATCATAGGCTGCCTCGAGGTCTCCCTCAGAATCTGAGTTATTCTAACTCTAATCATCCTCACCATCATTATGGTGTTGGTCACTCACAATATTTGAAGAAGATTCTTCAATCCCAGATAGAGATGCAGTGAAGACCACATAACCCCTAGTCTCCTCAAAAGAAGAACTATCTGATTCCTCAGATTCAGATTCACTGTTATCTCCTACCTTGCCCTTAAATCTTTTCTTAGTAGAGCACTCAGCAGCAATATGGCCGTAGCCTTGGCATTCATAGCATTGAACACCTGGGATTTCTTGTCTACACTTTTAAGATGTTTTTTGTTTTCAAAGTGCTTGGACTTAGGCTTCTAAAAAGATTTTTGTTATTTCGGATTAAATCTCTTATTAAATTTCAAAAATTTTCTGAATTTCTTTGCAAATAAAGCCAAGTCTTCTTTATCATCCTTAGAGCCATAATATGAACCATCTATGGATTCTTTAATGGATTTCAAGGCAATAGATTTTGGTTTCTTAGATGGGTTCAGATTTAACTAAATAAGTTTGGAGAGAACCAACCAACTCTTCGATTTTGAGAGCATCAACATTTTTGCTCTCTTCGATGGCAGTAACCTTCAATCGAAATCTCTCAGGTAGAGATCGCAAAATTTTTCTAACAATTTTGGACTCAGAAATTCTTTCCCTTAAATTGAAGCTAGAATTGATAATGTCACTCAGATTAGCATAAAAACTATCAAAAGTTTCATCATCATTCATTATCAACTTTTCAAACTTAGAGGTAAGCAATTGAAGTTTGGAGATCTTGGCAGTTGTAGTCCCTTCCTGGGTAATTTAAAGAATGTCTCATGCCTCGTTCAAAGTGTCACATTTAGAAATACATCGAAATTCTTCGAGTGTGACAGTGGCGAAGATTGCATTTAGACCATTACTATTCCATCTACAACTTTCAAGCTCTACATTGGTCCATTCAGAGAAAGGTTTAGGGATGGTCTGATCATCTGTGGTCTTAGTTGGATGGGTCCAACCTTGTTCACTGGAGATCCATATTCTCTCATCTAATGATTTTAGAAACGCTCTCATTCGAGCTTTCCAATAGGCATAATTATTCCCATCAAATAATGGGGGACAAGAGATAGATCCTCCCTCTCTTTGGAGATTCATATTTCTCCGAATCTAGAATGAGATTGCACTAAAAAATTAGTGAACTTGCTCTGATACCAATAGAAAAAATTTGGTGAATCCCAAATCTATATTTGAGTCAAGAATTCACAAATCCAAGAGGGGATGGTTCGGTTTCCCTAAATTTCTATCTACCCTTAATAGTTTAATGTTTAATTTATTAAGTTAAGAGATGATAAATTTAAGTGCGGAAATAGGAAAAACAATCAAACCATAACACAAGGATTTTTACGTGGAAACCCTTCCGGGAAAAAACCACGGGACCTAGTCCAGCCATGAGAATCCATTAAGATAAAGTAAACAAGAACTTACAAGACTTTACCTTGACTCATTCGGACTCGACACTACGATCCTTTAGTTCTTAGTCCTCCACGCCTCAAAAAGTCATCACGTACTTACAAGTCCTGTGATCAAGCACAGCCACTCGTACTTCTCTTTGTGTCTCAAAAACAGTCCACGATCTTCCGATCGATCTCCGTTAATGACGGCTTCAGATTCCACCGACCAAATCACAAATCCACAATCCTTCTTGGATCGATCTCCTTTGCAAAGGCTCCGGAATACTTCGGCCAGTTTGATCTATCTAGAATAGGTTGATGGTTTGATGAAAATCAAATCCTAGATGGACTCCATCAATGAGAAAGTCCAAGCAAGCAAGAATGATGAATTGGCTTGTAAAATCTAGCATGAAAGAGAGAATAATTAAGGGGAGGAGAGACAATGGAAATCAGAGTTTTTATGAACTCTAGGGATAGCTAAAAACCCTCTCAATCTTCTCCCAAGAGTGCTCTTCACGGACTATAGGTGTTGCATTAAATAGAAGAGCAACCCCCACAACTTAGAAACCGCTAAAAATCAGTTTAGAAACTTTTCCCATATCAGGGTCGACCCTGGAAGTCATTTGGGTCGACCCTATGGTTCTAAAAATGGGTTTAATAAAAAATCCATATCAGGGTCGACCCAAGTGTTTTCCAGGGTCGACCTTGGGTTTTTACACTCTCTGCTTCTTTTTCCATACTAATTTTTTCATACTTAGGGTCGACTGTAAGTGGTCAAGGTCGACCTTGAGGTGCAAACCTGATTTTAAAACTTTGTTTTTAGCTCTTGCTCCCTTCATGAAAGTTGTAGCTCTTTCCGACCTAGTCGATTTTATATATTATGAAGCAAAATATGAGCTACGGTTAGGGAGATATGCTACCTACAAGAAACCTTGGTTTTTTGAGAAATTTCAGAATTTTAAACTTGTTTTGGGCTACATATCTAATCATCTCGGGTCCATATGATTAGTTTAGTTAACTTACCGCCTAAGGTATCCTATTATGATTGTTCTAAGTCAATTCCCACCTATGGTAGCATGGTATCTAGGTCACTTACCATCCTATGAGTGAAATGAAGAAAATGATCAACCGAGTCTTCAACCGGTCTTCTTCGGTCTTCAACTTCACATGTCGTGGATGCTTGAAGGCAATGACACAAGACACACACCTAGACACCTAGACTTACTTGTTTTGACACTGGAATAAGCCAATACAAAAAAATAGACTTTACAACCCCCATATTTACAAAATTACCTCTCTCCTCTTTTGACCGGTCAAAACCTTGTCAACAGGGTTTTCAAAAATATCCCAAATTGGGATGCTACTTCAAGTAGCGCCCACCCAGTTTGCACCCTTTTGCCGCCTTATTGTTCATCACCGCCTACTGTTTCGGATTTTATCTGCACCTGGGCGCTACTACAATTATTGCCCCCCTGTTTTTCATCCCTATAAATACCCCACCCCATTTCCTTCATTCTCACTCATTCCAAACCTTTTCTCTCTCTTTTCTTTAGAAAAGCCTCTTCTAGTGACTTGGCGATCCCAAGAAGTTGATTTCGAAGAATCATTCTCGGGAGCATTTATTTCGGAGACCCTCTTGGGGGTCCCGGAAGGTGATTTTTCTCCAAACATTGACTTTTTCTTTGTCTTTTAGTAGTTTATTTAAGCTTTTTAAATAATTTTTTAAATTGCTTTAACTGCTTAGACTGCTTGCCGACATACCCTGTCGAACTCCTGCCCGAACTTCGGTTCAAACTTAGCCTACCCTGTCGAACCTCTGCCCGAACTTCGGTTCAAACTCATCCTGCCTTGTCGAACCTCTACATGAACTTCGGTTCAAACTTAGCCTACCCTAGTCGAACTTCGGTTCAAACTTAGCCTTCCCTGTCGAACCTCTACCCGAACTTCGGTTCAAACTTAACCTACCTTAGTTGAACCTCTACCTGAACTTCGGTTCAAACTTAGCCTAACCTAGCCGAACCTTTGTCCGAAGCTCGTTTTAAACCCTACCAACCTAGCTGAACCTCTGTCCGAACCTCATTTCAATCCCTGGTTCAAACCCTACCAACCTAGTCGAACCTTTGTCCGAACATCATTTCAAATCCTGGTTCAAACCCTATCAAACCTTATCAAATCCCTAGTCACACCCCAGTTGCTCCTTGACATTACCTAAAACTGTCCTACTGCTCCTTGACATGCGCTAAAATTGTCCAAATGCTCCCTGGCACGAGCATAAAAGGCCCAAACACTCTTGAATATGAGCATAAACCATTTAAAACACCCTAACATCCAAAGACAAATCATAGCTTGTCAAACACCCACATTCCAAAAAAACCATCAACTATCCTCTAGAACTACATGTGGCTTGATTCCACTAATTGTGGATATGTAGGCAACCCTGGGTTCAGCTCACCTAGGATTGAGCTCCTATCTTGTCTCTGCTTAATTATTTTAAGATGTACATACTGTTCATATAAACACTTGTGAAGCATATAAATCAAATTGCAAGCTTCTCTTGTGGTTTTCCCCAATTTAATTCAGACTTAGGGAGTAGGTAACCATCTCCAGATGGGAGCTTAGGGGTGCTTAATACCTTCCCCTAACTAAAATGAATCCTTACCCTAATCTCTATTTCTAGACTAAAGCCTTATCCAACCACTTTAGGGACCCTATTTTCCCTTACAATCTAAATAGGTGGCGACTTTCATACTTTGCATTTTTATCGCTATTCCTCCTTGGGTTCAATCCTGATTGGGAGTAGGGTTAAAATCCTGGGTCTACAGAACTATAGGGAAGAACTAAGAGAGACCAAGGACTAACTGGTGATGGAGGGTTTTTGAATGACAAAGGCCATTCACTGGACCTAGTGCTTTTTGTCAAAGAACAAGCATCAAATGTAAGGATTCGAGTGCATCTTCTTGAACTCGTGGATCTCGTTAAGGACTTATGAGGCATCACTGATGATCAATATGTGAATCATCACTATAAGGAGCGATACAGTAATTCACCAATTTCACATTTGCTCAAATATTGTCTTTTTAAAAGTGAAACCACCAATTCAAAGTCCTAAATATCTTTAATATCATACATAATCTCTACTATTATAATGAGGGAAAGAGGGGTAGGTGACATTGATGGAAATTTTCTCTCCAATTATTATGTTACCTTTAAAGCTAATTAATAGGAGACGGTTTAGTTGTAGAGTACTATTAGGTTAGGGGGTTATACTTGTGAGCGCGGGAAATTCACTCCCCATGTTTGTGTCTCACGGGTTTTTGAGAGTCGCCACCTATTCATTCAGAAGGGATAAGTCCTCAGGTTTAGGATAAGGTCTTGGTCCACGAGAGAGATTTGGGTAAGGGGTTCGGTTAAGTTCGGGGAAGGTGTTAGGCACCCCGAGGCTTCCGTCTTACAATGGTTCCGTACTCCCCGGGTTTAAGCCAAATAAAGTTAATCTTGTTTAGAATGCCGAAGTGTTTAAGTGAACATTAATTCAAGAAAGGAAAAGCTAACTGGGGTCGGGCCCGTGTTGGGCTGCCTACGTACTCACAGGGTGAGATAAGACCGAGCGTAGTTCTGGCATGCCGAGGCTAAGGGCGTGTGTGTGTGCACCAAGGGTGGCTAACATAGACTAGTCCGGTAGACTAGGGTTGGTTGACCGAGGAGGGTCAAGTGCATGGTATGTAAGCCCGATAGGCTTAGGGGGTAGTCAGGAAGACTAGGAAGGAGTCTGGCCCGGGTTAGGATTGCTAACCGGGATTAGGCCGAACTAACTGCAATTAGGGTTGCTAACCATAGTAAAGGGTGAGTGAGTTGTAGCCCGGTAGGCTAAGGCGGGGCCCGGTAAGCCGAGGTAAGTCCGATAGACCTGATTTTTAGGTCCGATAGGCTATAAACCGAAATTAACTACGATTAGAGTTGCTAATCGCAGTTAAGGGGGTCTAACTGTGGTTAGGGTTGCTAACCAGGGTTAGGAAGAGGGCCAAAGTCAGGATTATGGTCCGATGATATTTTTAGGAATGTCCGTTTAATTTCCCAAAGTTTATGGGGTTAAGAGGTGCTTAACCGTGGTTAAATGTTAACCGGAGGTGGATTTAACCACGGTTAAAGGTCTAGTATAGTCCAAGGTGGGCCCAGGGGCTAGGCAGGGCCTAAAGTGGCCTCCTACCAGGCCTGGGCCCCTGCAAAAGCCCAGAAATAAAACAAAGTTTAATGTCGGTAATGCAATTACCTACATTATGGACAGTGTTTTAAGACTGTGTTTTTGCCAAAGTTAACTAGGGTTAACGGGTAACTTGAGGTGAACCAAAGGCATGGGAGTGTAGGGGGGACTCCTGGGGATGTTATGAGTTTGGTGTGGGGCCCAGGGGATGCCTGGAGTGGGCCCCATAAAGCTGCAAAGGTACTGTGCCTGACAGTGCATATCGTTGGTAGAGGTATTGCTGACCATACCAAAACAGGTGAGAAACAGAATGTCGGTAATCCTTTTACCGACGTTCTATAAATTATTCACAAATAATATGTCGATAAAGGGATCACCGACAGAAAGGGAAAGAGTCCACTTTAGGAATGGCGGTACTGAGAGTACCGCCATCCTGGGTTTTTCTGAAAACCGAACTCGTGGCCACTAGGGCTGTGCACAGAGGTCACTAGGGGTTCCCTCATGATACGAGGGACCTCCAGAAGGTTCTGTAATGGCTGTCAAGCCTTGATGGAGGTGCTATACCCGAAGGGGTTCACCACACCTATGGTTTAGGTGGGTGAACACCCTGTGTGGGTCTGTATTCCTACTAAGCAATAACAAAAACACTGAAAAACGTCCCCTAGAGATGACCAAGGGCTCACATGATTGTTAAAGCAAAGAGGAAATGGGTAGGGGTGTCCCTACCCAGTGCTCTGTTTTCTGCCAAATAGAGGCCTGCCTGTGTAAGGTGGTGGTGCGCCGGTGATAGTCTACAGCTACAGGGTAGCTAGGGATAGGTCCAAGGTGGTCCTTAGATCCGAACCAAGGAATTAGAGGGCCGAGAGAGGGGATTTCGGAACAGGGGTTCTCCTCTTAGGATTTTGCAGACCGTTTTGAACGGGAGGTGGGTTTGAATTTATAGGGAAGGATCTAAGGACCTATGAGGGATTAGGAAGAAGGGAGAGGAGGTGGTTGGACCAAGGGGAGGTCGTGTGAGGGCTAAGAAGGGAGAGTTAGAGGTGAAGGTAGAGTGTACAGGGGTGTTGGTGCCTACAAACTTGGAACTCACAGTTGTCGGTAGAAGTTCTACCGACAACAGGAAACCAGGCCAAAAAGAAATGTAGGTAGAAGTTCTACCGACATTCTGAGATCTATTTTTAATGGGCTGGGCCCTGCACACACTCGGGTATAGGGGGGTTTCCTAAGATGTTTTTGGGCCTTGTGGGCTTGGATTAAAGGGTTTGGGCCTATAGGCCATGGGCTTAGCTAGGGTTATGCTAGGGTTACCTAATGCTAAGGGTTTTGACAAGGTTTTGAATCCTAGGATTTAAATAGGGTTCACCTACGGTTCACCTAGAGTTCATCTAGGGTTTAGTCCTAAGGGTATAGGGTTTGGTTGAGGGTTTTCTAGGATTTGACTAGAGGCTTACCTAGGTTGTGAGGGATTTGGCAGGGTGTAACCACAGTTAAAAGATTTTAACTGCGGTTAGGATGGGGTGTAAAAATCGGGTGCTTATAGCTGCCCCTCTTTGCTGGAGAATGCCAAGGTTGGCGATTCGAACGAAAAAGACTGGAATCATCTTATTTTTACATCGAGCTCAGATAACAGGGATGCAGAATGATGATATGTATGCATGGGGGACAGTAGAGCACACTTAGGAGAGAAGATTACCGAGAGCAGTCTTAGCACGATTGGAGGGTGAGTTCGAGAAGATGAGTTCCTGGTTCGGAATCTCAGTCTAGTATTGTGCTGCTTTTTCCATAGGGAGTGTTCCCTATTTATAGACTTGGCAAAACCACTTCATACTTGAAAATGATAAGCATTATCTAACTAATTAATGTTATCAAATCTGGATACCTCGGGTGTAAAACTTATCTATCTTGCATATCTCACGTCGCTATCTCGAGTGCCCATGACGATGTTTACTCTTTCTCATACACTAAGTGGGCTGACGCGGGTGGCACCCTGCTCTACAGTCTCACTGTTGGACGTGCAAGAGCAAATATGTCTGCCTTTGATAGAAATCATCTATGTCCACCAAACCACAAATCTCATTTTATTCCCCAAATATTTACCATGTCATGAGGTGTCATAACTCGCAGTTGACAAGCATCACCATGTCTTGAGGTGCAATAACTCACAGTCGACTGGTAATTTACCAAGCCAATGTAGCTTGTTGATGGTGTTTCGCACACATGTTTGAGGTTCTATGACCCACAGATAACAAGTGCTTATTACAGAGTTGCACAGTTAAGGTACTTGACCTTTTTAATCCTCTCAAGGTGCAAAGACCCATTTGTTAAGGATTTTGCTTGAGACCTTAGCCTACTTTAATTAATGTATCATAAAATAATCACATGCCGGGGAAGCAAGGGTCCGCAAGAGGGGTGGAATGACCAAATATAAAATGTTAATTATGTTTTAGCTTCAACAACGCATCCAGAAGAGTCGATAGTGCCTGGAGGTACCGTCCCTGTGGCCAGCATAATTACGACACCAGATTGAGTAAGTGTTCACCAAGTTCAGTGCGCCGCTTTACATCAAATCAAAGGAGCAGTATGTACACCACATCAAGCCCAAGCCCTCGCATGTCTTTGGTCTGTCTCTATAGACAGACCCGGTTAAACAAATCCTCGCGGACTGACTCCATGAGTTAGTCAGCGGGCAGACCTATAAATAGTTCCCACGGACAGACTTTATAAGTCAGTCATGCGGGCTGGCCAAAGGCCAACCCTTGCAGACATACTTTACAAGTCAGTCCACGGGCTAGCCAAAGACTAGTCCTATTGGACCTAGTCCACAGTTATAAAAGTGTTAGACATTATGCCCTGAAAAGTCATTTAGATTGTAAGATTCTTATTGATTAGATTAGTAAAGACATCTTCTTTATCCATTGTGAATTCATTATGGGTAATTGACCAAGATCATGAGATGATCTATACGATATGAGAAATCGAACAAGGTCCCAAGGATATATTGTAAGAAAGTTATGTGATTGGTTATGGACTGACACAGGTAGATATTGCTTTCCAATTCCTTATACCATATAGAGTCATACCTATGGGTGAAGCTGGGCACTTCACTTATATGGCTGCCACAATGGTTAGAAGTTCTCAATGGTTGAGATGTAGTTTTATCTTGAGCTATTGTAGTGGAGACTACACATCGGCATATGAGTGCTTAATTGTACAATGATTGATTGCAATCAATGAGAGATCTCTTGCATAAACATACTATCAGATAGTTGGTCTCTCATTCACATTGAACAATTTTGATGATCCTTAGATCTGATGAGTTCATTTATAACTGAGCAGTCATCTGATTGTTTTGATTGCACCTAAGTATTCTTTACCTAAGGGGCTACGATACAGTGACAGTTGGATAATCAGAAAGCTGTTCGAGTCATTATGAATTTCAAACAAGAAATTCATGCTCATTAAATTGAGAGATTATCCAAGTTCCGGGTAAGACAGTACATTAAGCTTAAATCCTACACAGGTGATTTTGAAATCGAATAAGTTTGAAATATATTTTTAATAAAATATATTATACTTAATAAAAGTTTTTCTCAAAATGTTTTACATGAGAAATAGTTTCTTATGGCCTAATCAAATGTCTTGGAAACCCGGATGATCTACAATAGGCTATGAGTTAGATAGTATATTAATCTCAAAAGCCTATTAGGGATAATGTTATTGGAAGGATCAATTGAATGTATTTGTTCATGTGGCGGGATCCATTATTGGTTTATGTTCTTACACTGAGATTCAATTGCAACATAGATATCTCACTTCACTTGCAATTCTGGTGTTATTCCTATTAAAGGGTCAATTGGATAACACCTGGTAAGCCAAGTTTAGAATGTCTCAGAGCAATTTGTGGAGATGCTCATAAAAGAAATACAAGCTCGTAATAATAGATTAAATGTTAATCTATATTTAATAGATTAAATGTTAATCTTAAATATAATAGATTAAATGTTAATCTATAATAAAATATATTAAATGTTAATATATAGTTTAGATTAAATATTAATCTAAATTAGAGGATAATAATAATTAGGGTAAATTGCCCTCACCTCCCCTGAGGTTTGGTGAAATTTCAGAAACCTCCCCTCTTGTTTATGAAATTATACTAACCTCCCCTCAACTTTGATTTTTGTAACAGATACCCCCTTCTATTAGTTGGTCGATACTCTTATGGATGGAATTTGATGATGTCATCATTTAAACATTTTAAAATGTCTAAATTACCCTTTACAAAGTCAACTAATACAATAAAATAAGTGATAATTGGGTTTAGTAACCAAGGTTAGTAGTATCAACTTAAAGTTAATATATATTTCCAAAACCAAGGTTAATAGTATCAACTTAAGGTATATATATATTTCTTTTTCTAAAAACCAATGTTTTTTTTTGGGAACTCGGGGTGTCCCCAATGGGTTAGGACTAGTCCTCGAGGGTGTGACGTGAACCCACAACCCACCACACTAGGTAAGTCCGGGTCCGTGTGGGGCTGGCCCCAAAGGGGGAGTGAGAAATGGAACCCAAGGTCTCCTACTTGGGGAGAGGGCCAGGAACCACTAGTCCACCCCTTTGAACTCTAGGGGTAAGTGAATCTTAACCATAGTTAGTGGGTATTAAAAGAGACATGTGGTGGCTTATAGAGACACTTTAATTGGGGTTAAATATAATTAACCTAAGGTTAATATTTTTTATTTTTTCTTAAAACTAAGGTTAGATGGATAAATCCTAGGGGTGAGTGAATCTTAACCACAATTAGTGGGTGTTAAAGGGAACACATGGCAGCTTGTAGAACCCCCTTTAATTGTGATTAAGCATAATCGACCTAAGTATTTTTTTTTTCTAAAAACCAAGGTTAGATGGATGAATCCTAGAGGTGAGTGAATCTTAACCATAGTTAGTGGGTGTTAAAGGAGACACGTGGTGGCTTGTAGAGCCCCTTTAATTGTGGTTAAGCATAATCAACAAAAGGTTTTTTTTTCTTTCTAAGAACCAATGTTGGATGGATGAACCTTTGGTGTGAGTGAATCTTAACCATAGTTAGTAGGTGTTAAAAAGGACAAGTAGCGGCTTGTAGAGATTCTTTAACCGTGGTTAAACATAATTAACCTAGGATTAATATATATTTTTTTCTTAAAACCAAGGTTAGATTGATGAATCCTAGGGGTGAGTGAGTCTTAACCACAGTTAATGGATGTTAAAAGGGAGACATGGCGGCTTGTAGAGCCCCCTTTAATTGTGGTTAAGCATAATCAACCTAAGGTTATTTTTTCTCTAAAAACTAAGGTTAGATGAATAAACCCTAAGGGTGAGTTAATCTTAATCATAGTTAATTGGTATTAAAAGGGACATGTGCGACTTGGGATGTTTATGTGTTTTTTTTGTTGAGTTTTCAAACTAACTAAGCTTGCTTACGTGTTTCCTCTAAGTAATAAGGGTAAACTTGGAAAATAATATAATTAGTTAACAGAGTTAATAAGATGAGTCTGACAGAGGAGGTCAGTGTAATTTCAGAAACAAGAGGGGAGGTTACTGAAATTACACCTAACCTCAGGGGAGGTGAGTGTAATTTACCCTAATTATTATTATTTAATCAACCAAATATAAGTGAATATGAGTTTGACCCATATTCATAAAAGCTCATATAAGATGAACCTTATTGGTGGGCCCAAGCCCATGGGATACAACCTCAAGGTGGCGCCTACTTCTATGTTCCCTATGTTTAAGGAATTTTTGGTTAGTAGATAATTATTAATTAATTAGTCCTTAACTAATGAGATTAGAAACCTTACTTGGAAGACAAGAAACAAAGAGATAAGGATGAACCTTATCCCTACAAGTAGCTCAAGCCTCTCTCTCTCTCACGCCCACTTCATGTGGGGTTTCTAATTTGATTAGAATCCCTAATTTTAGGGAGTTGGTTACAATCCCTATTAATTAGGGAGTTGGTTAGAATCCCTATAATTTAGGGAGTTAGTTATATCCCATTAATTAATGAGTCCTTTTAGGAAAATGAATCCTAAATTAGAAGGTTTGTTATAACTAACTTATTATGGATAAACTAGGAGTTTATTAATGATAAGAGTTATCATTAATTAGAAACTCTTAGGGATAACTTTCATTATAGGATAATGATTAAAGATATGGATAAGATCCATATCTATCCACATCTATATATACCTGACACCCAAACCGTATGGGAGATTCATTCATTATTTTATTCAACCCAAAACCATGAGAGAGAGAGAGAGAGAATTCCTCTCCTCAAAATTTCGTGAGCCAAGGGAGAACATCCTCAAGGATTTCGTGAGCTACAAGGGAGAGCCCAAAGGATTTTTGAAGGCTAGGGTTTTGAACCCTGAGTATTTTGTGAGATAGGAAGTATACTCCATAATCTTCTTCGTCTACTTTTGATCCAAGGATTAATTTTTAAGGATTATTTTTGTTCTTCTAAAGCCAAGGAAGGATTCGAAAGCTTCACGGAGATAGCGAAGAGTGAGAATCGAGCTTGAGATAATTCTTCGAGAAATCTTTACAAAGAGTTCTGAAGCTTCATTGTTTTTGTGCTTCACCGGTGAACATCATTCACCAAGGTAATCTTCTAACATGTAGTTAATATTATTTGTTTTTTATGGTGTAAAGATCTTCGGGATCCAGTTTTCCGCATATTTTTTTATCTAGATTTCCTTCAAGTGGTATCAGAGCTCATTGTCAAGGAGTAAATTTTTCGGTTTTAAAGGATAATTAAAAAAGTAAAATAATTCATGAGATGAATTTTGTTTATTTATTTAAGCTCGTAGTTTTCCTTTTATTTGTTTATGAGATGAATAAATAAATAATTATTTATATATTATTTATCAAATGAAATTTGATAATAATAATAATTAAATAATTTAAAAAAAACTAGCTTTATATGAGTTTTAATTAATTTTCAAAAAAAATAATTTTATTATTAAAACCTTTTGAATGATTTGCTCATTGATGAATGTTTTTCTAATAAATAGATTTTATTCGAAAAGTTTTAAAACCCTATATTGTGATGAAATCATGTTTAGGATTTTTCCTTCTCTTGAATTTTTATTTTAATCTTGAATAATAGCAGAACCAATCTTGAATAATAGTAGAACCAATCTTTATGAAATGATCTTACATTCAAGAAAAGAATAAAAGATCATAGAGATTTAAGAAAATCCTATCTGTATTTTAAAAATAATTTTTATTAGAATTTTTTGTAGCAAAATATAATGGTTTTATTATTTTCCTGTTTGATCTATATGAGATATAGATTTAACGAGCTAAATGATGATTTTTATCATTCTTTTAATCTTTTAAAATATCAGAAAAAGAACGTCATAACCATGTTGCATTTAATTGTATGAGATTATAGTTATGGGTCAAATATATGTTCTATGATAAATTGTTTATCATGCATTCATATTAGAGGAAAATATGTAGTAGGATTTTGGCAAATTTGTAAAGGTCAGATTCATTCAGTTTCCCTGATAAAGGGTGAATGAAAATCTGGTTTCCCTAGTGCTATTAATTTATTTATCATGCATTGGAGAAGGATGCTGCGACAAGGATCTTGATGAGATGATATAGGATGGGATTGTGAAGCTGTTTGCGAGTTGCCTTTATTTCTTATTCTCTTGCATTCATGCATTTTACTTTGTTTAACCCATATCAATTAATCTCATATAATCATATTACTGTTCTTTATTTTTTCTTTATTTTTATGAGAAGTTACTTGTTTAGTTTATCATGTGATGATATTAACTACTGATTATTTATGTGATATTTTGTTAAAAAATATTTCCCAAATATCATGTGTATATAAGACTAGGGATAAGTCCCTAGGTATTATGATCTTCTACCATACATTATGTGCTCTTATAGTGGGGAGTCTGAGTAAGCTGATATACAAAAGCCGGGCCCAATCCCTCTCAACTATGTGAAAACACGGTGAAAACTTTATAAGCAAATAGTGGGAACAATAACGCCAAAGCATGAGCTTTTATTAAGTGTTTATTAGGTTCATGGTAAGTGGGCACATGAATAAGAGATGTCATACAATAACGCAAAAGTGTGAGTATAACATCCCTTATAGATCAGACAGTAGATCTGTTGAACCCCAAATTTTCGTTTCACTAAGTAGTAAATAGTGTGTGAATAGTGTTCAAGTGTAGTCTTGTAAACTTGTGGATTTATGCTAATGAAAATGTTTGGATATATAGTGTGCATGTGTTAATGGTTGTACATAGCCTAGAATAGTGTGTTTTGAGTATATAAGGCATGAGAATTGGATTGGAGAAGGTTCAAGTAGTGGAAACAGGGTTTTGCAGCAAAATAGGGGATCACCGATCGCTTGGTGATAACCACCGATCGACCGGTCGTCTACTGATCGCTCGGTAGCTGTCTACTGGTTAACTAATTTGTATGGGGAAAAATACCAAAGCGGGTGTTTTCAACCGATTGCTCTGTTGAAACCACCGATCTCTCCGTAAGCCACCGATCGCTCGGTCCTAACCACCGATCGATCGGTTATAGGCAGATTTTCTTCATTAAGGATTTTTGAGTCTTTAGCCACCACCCCTTTGCCTATATAAGGCTAGGTTTGTGCCTTAGGGTTTCAGAAACCCTTGAGGCTTGTTTTGGGAGGATTTTGAGAGGAAGAAGAAGGAGGAAGCTAGGGTTTGCTCAAAGCTTGAAGAGAAGATCAAGTCTCTTCCCTCCTTTCGCGTTTTCAACCAAGAACTTGAGGTTTCCACATGTTCCAAGCGTTTGGGATCTAAGTCACTGATTTCATCAAGGTAGATACACTCTACTACCAATCTTGTGATACTACTAGTTACCACATGATGATTCTTCTTATTCTACAGTATAACTCTTGAATTATTATGATGTGAGATGTTTTTATACTTGGATGTAAACTAGTGTTATTATGCACTCTATGTGTTTGGTTAAATGTCTCTAAGGGTCTTTGGTGATTAAATGTGTTAGTCTCTCATATGTTCGCATGTCTCGCATGAACCAGTGTTTTTCCATGGATTTCTCAAAGTTACGAAAAGGGTTTTCGATTAAGCGACTTTTATGAATGATTCTAAGAAACTCCATGATATTATCTAAGATCGGTTCACAAGCTCTAAGGATCATGATACACTCACAAGAACTCTATGATAATGTCTAAGATCGTCTCACAAGCTCTAAGGATCACAAATGAAATTGCTCTAAGATCTCAATGGTATTGGCTCTATGGTTTTGATCTATGGTATTGCTCTATGTCTCTGTGGATCATAAATAACTCTAAGGAACTCTATGATTTCTATAAACTCCAAGAACTCACAAGGCTATGATTATCGCATTACTCACATGGTTTTGGTTTTGGATTTCATCATATGTTAACTTTCACTGTTTCCATGCTTTGATATGTTTTAAGGATTTCATTCTCCATGATTCGCATGCTCTATGCTATTATTACTTTATTGTTAGTAGTATGTATACGCTGAGTATTCAATGCTCAGCTGATATTTGTTATCATCAGCAGGTGCCCGGGTTCCTTTCGGTTTGTGCGGTACGGAGCCTTGGGTAGAGGAAGAGTATTACGACCCGGAGCCTTCTATGGACCACTACCAGGATGATGGCCCGCTAGATAGACGTCATGATTTTGACTTTTGTTGACAGACTCAGAAGGTCTTGATATTTTGTTATGTGAGAATGGGACTTGTCCACTCCACCCTTTTGGATATTTACACATGTGTATACTTTTGTTGGTTCAGACTTGGACAAAGTAATAGGAGAAATTATTGTTAGTTGCTTCTGCTATGTGTTTAAATCATTTCTGCTATGTATGTTAGTGTACTCTGATAGGTTTCTATGCGTGCCCTATGTTATCATATGGGAGGTATGATATGACGGTCACGAGTCAAAGTATCCCTAACTCCTAGGGGGGTATTTTGGGTTGCGACAAGATCGAATGCTCCAAGATTTACATGATAGGATTTGTGAAAGTGGAGAAGATAGATTCTATCTGCCTATTCAAGGCGATGTAATATTGTGTCCAAAGGCGGGATTACATTAAGCTAGTGACTAGGTATTTGATTCCAATTAATTCTTCCTAAATTGGCAATACTATTAGAAACAGACCCATAATCTAATAGTATTAAATGAATTCAATAGATCCCTAATACTGTCTTTAATTTTGTCATTTGATTAGATCATGACAGGCCTTCACCCTCTAACTGAAATTTTACGTGATGAGAAGTTAGTTGGAACTAACTATGTTGACTAGAAAAGAAAAATTAGAATTGAATTTGCCATAGACAACCTTGACCTGTGTCTTAAGACACCTAAACCCGAAATTCCTGAAGATGCATCACCGGCCCAAAAGGTTGAGTTGGAGCATTAGGAAAGGTCCAATCAGATGACCAAGTGTTACATTCTAACTTCAATGTCTAACATTTTGCAAAGCCAGCAGGAACACATGGAAAAAGCTTATGACATTTTGCAAAACCTGCATAAGATGTTTGGTGAGCAAAATAGGTTAGCTTGACAAATAAAGTTGAAAACCCTTATTAACACCAAGATGGCTGAGGAAACTGTAGTCAGAGAGCACATTATAAAGATGATGGGCTTATTGAATGAACTGGAAATTCTTGGTGGAGAGATGGATGCCATCACTCAAGTTGATACAGTTCTGCAGTCACTCCCTCCGTCCTTCAATGCGTTTGTGTTAAATTATAACATGAACAAGAGTGAAATGTCACTTAGTGAGCTTATAAACTCACTAGTGGCTGCAGAAGATTTGATCAAAAGATCAACAAAGGGTGAAACTTTAATTGTCGATGAACCTGATACCTCCAAGCGATCCAAAAAGATCAGAAAAATGAACAAGGGTAAAGGTAAGTTTAAAGACTACAAGGGTAAGGCAAAAGTTGCCAAAGGGTCATTAGGAGATGCTGGCAAGGATGAAAAAAGCAAAGGAAAATGTTTCCACTATGGCAAGATAGGCCACTGGAAGAGGAACTGTAGGACTTAACTCACAACTTTTAAGAAGGGTGGCACCGGTACTCAATGTATGAGATGCTTTGAAGTACTAATTACTGTTGAGTCAAACTTTTTGAATGGTCCCCCTAATTCATGGTGCGTGGATCCTGAATCCACTGTACATGTTTACAATTGTTTGCAGGGATTCAAGGAAACCAGAAAACCGACTAAAGAGGGCAGATGCTTAAAGTTGGCTCGGGTGCAAATTTTACAGTCAAGTCAATAGGCGTGTTTACTTTATTTACCTCAAGGAAAGACTTTAATTTTAGAAGATTGTTTTTATGTGCCTAGAGCACACAAGAATTTGATTTCAGTATCGAGATTTTTATTGTGATTACTCTGTCATTTTTAATTCAATTGTTGAAATTAAGAAAGATGGAATGGTATTAATTACTGGTCATCTTATCAACGGTCTTTATTTAATATTCCCTTTGGTAAAAAATGAAAGTCTACAAAGTGACAATGCCTCATCACCTAGAATTCCTGGAATGAAGAGACATTGTACAGAGTCAGCTTATCATTGGCATAAGAGACTTGGTCACATTAATCTTGATAGGATCAAGAGGTTGGTAAAAGATAGTCCCCTTGAATTTCTCAAGGTAGAACCACTCCCTACTTGTGAATCATGTCTTGAAGGGAAGATGACCAAGAAGCTTTACCCTAAAAAGGTATGAAGAGCTGAAGAGTAGCTGAGACTCATACATAGTGATGTATGTGGTCCATTTAACATTTTGCACGAGTTCAATATCGGTATTTTGTTACATTTACTGATGACTATTTTAGATATGGATATGTCTATTTGATACAATAAAAATCTGACACTTTTGAAAAGTTCAAAAAATTCAGATTAGAAATTGAGAATCAAACAGACAAATCCATAAAGACACTTCGATCAGATCGAGGTGGTGAATACCTCACCAACGATTTTATGGATTACTTAAAGGATAATGAGAATATCTCAAAATGGTCAAGTCCTGCCTCACCTCAATAGAATGGTGTTTCTGAAAGAAGAAATCGGACCTTATTAGATATGGTTCGATCTATGTTGAGCCATGTCGATGTACCTTCCTATCTTTGGGGGTATGCTTTACAAACAACCATTTACTTTCTGAACTGGGTTCCTTCTAAATCTATACTGTTTACACCCTATTAATTATAGATTGGGCAAAAACCTAGTTTACAACATCTAAGAGTATGGGGTTGTCCTGCGCATGTTCGCAAGCTCGAACCTACCAAGTTGGAATCTAAAACAAAAAAATGGAATTTTGTAGGGTATCCTAAGGAAACTAAGGGTTTCTATTTCTACTCCAAGGCAGACCAAACAATTGTTGTTATGAATCATGCCACCTTCTTGGAGGAAGAAATGGATCTTCTTAAAAAAATGTTGAATTTCATGAGATGAAAGGCAACACATCTACTATCTCAAATGAACTTAATCCTTCCACAACAGACTCTTCTAATTCTATTCCGCTGAGAAGGTCTGAAAGAGTTTCTAGATCACCAGATAGACTTCAATATTACAATAGTGAGGTTTATCTAGTTACCCCTGATGATGAGAATACAGATCCTAACACTTATCAGGAATCTACATTAGATGTAGATGCATCTCGATGGAATAAAGCCATGAATGCTGAAATAGATTCCATATATGACAATGGCGTTTGGACTTTAGTAGATCCACCAGATGGTATAAGGCCTATTGGATGCAAATAGATTTACAAAAGGAAGAAGGGTGCCGATGGAAACGTGGAGGCCTATAAAGCAAGACTTGTTGCAAAAGGTTACACTCAAATTCAAGGAGTTGATTATGACGATATCTTTTAACCTATAGCTATGCTCGAATCCATCATGATATTGCTAGTTGTAGCTGAACACCATGACTATGAGATATGGCAAATGGATGTCAAAACTGCTTTCCTAAATTAAATGTTAGAAGAAGACATCTATATGAAGCAACCTGAGGGCTTCATTGCTCCTAACCAGGAGAACATGGTATGTAAGCTTAACAAGTTTATATATGGTTTGAAACAAGCTTCTAGAAACTGGAACCAAATATTTTTTTTTGATTAGAGAATTTTAATTCCAAAAGAATTTAGAGGAATCTTGTATTTACAAGAGGGACAGTGGGAGAGCGATAGTATACCTTATTCTATATGTAGATGACATCCTACTCATTGGAAATGATGTAGGGATGTTGTCATCAGTCAAGATTTGGCTTTCTCAACATTTCTCAATGAAATACTTAGGAGAGGCATCCTATCTTCTTGGAATAAAGATTCTGAGAGATAGAAAATGCCGGATGTTGGGATTGAGCCAAACTTCTTACATTGACAAGATCTTGTCAAGGTACAGTATGAGTGATTGTAAGAAAACTCTCATTCCTTTTAGACATGGTGTTACTTTTTCTAAAATGATGGCTCCTTTATCAGTTGATGAGATCGAGCAGATGAAGAGGTGTCCATATGCTTAAGTAGCTGGGAGCTCATGTATGCCATGCTTTGTACTAGGCCTGATATTTGTCATGCAGTGGGAGTTGTAAGTCGGTTCCAAAGCAATCTAGGAGTCAATCATTGGACTGCTATGAAGCACATTATGAAGTACTTGAAAAGGACTAGGGATTATGTGCTTACTTTTCAAACTGAAGATTTCTATGGAGAGAAAGTATCATCTCATTCATGAGATTATTGAAAGGCAGGACATCTTTGTTACAAAGATTAGGTCTCAACTTAATGTTGTTGACTCGATGACAAAAGCTTTATCAGATAAAGTATTTGTAACACACTTAGATACTATGGGATTGAAATCTATGTCACAGTGACTTTTAGGGCAAGTGGGAGATTGTTAAACATTATGCCCTGAAAAATCATTTAGATTGTAAGATTCTTATCGATTAGATTAATAAAGACATCTTCTTTATCTATTGTGAATTCATTATGGATAATTGACCAAGATCATGAGATGATCTACACGATTTGAGATATCGAAAAAGGTCCCAAGGATATATTGTAAGAAAGCTATGTGATTGGTTATGGACTGACACAGGTAGATATAGCTTTCCAATTCCTTATACCTTATAGAGTCATAGCTATGGGTGAAGCTGGGCACTTTACTTATACGGCTGCCACAATGGTTAGATGTTCTCAATGGTTGAGATGTAGTTTTATCTCGAACTATTGTAGTGGAGACTACACAGCGGCCTATGAGTGCTTAATTGTACACTGACTGATTGCAATCAATGAGAGATCTCTTGCATAAACATATTATCAGATAGTTGGTCTCTCATTCACATTGAACAGTTTTGATGATCCTTAGATTTGATGAGTTCATTTATAACTGAACAGTCATCTGACTGTTTTGATTGCACCTAAGTACTCTCTACCTGAGGGACTACGATACAGTGACAGTTGGATAATCAGAAAGCTGTTCGAGTCATTATGAATTTCAAACAAGAAATCCATGCTCATTAAATTGAGAGATTATCCAAGTTCTGAGTAAGACAGTACATTAAGCTTAAATCCTGTGCAGCTGATTTTGAAATCAAATAAGTTTGAAATATATTTTTAATAAAATATATTAAACTTAATAGAAGTTTTTCTCAAAATGTTTTGCATGAGAAATAGTTTCTCATGGCTTAATCAAATGTCTTGGAAACCCGGATGATCTACAGTAGGCTATGAGTTAGATAGTATATTAATCCCGAAAGCCTATTAAGGATAATGTTATTGGAAGGATCAATCGAAAGTATTAGTTCATGTGGCAGGATCCTTTATTGGTTTATGTTCTTATACTGGGATTCAATTGCAACATGGATATCTCATGTCACTTGCAATTCCAGTGTCATTCCTCTTAAAGGGTCAATGAGATAACACCGAGTAAGCCAGGGTTAGAATGTCCCAGAGCAATCTGTGGAGATGTTCATAAGAGAAATACAAGCTCGTAATAATAGATTAAATGTTAATCTATATTTAATAGATTAAATGTTAATCTATAGTTTAGATTAAATGTTAATCTAAATTAAAGGATAATAATAATTATTTAATCAACCAAATATAAGGGAATATGGGTTTGACCCATATTCATAAAAGCCCATATAAGATGGACCTTATTGGTGGGCTCAAGCCCATGGGATACAACCCCAAGGTGGCACCTGATAGTATGCCTCTTTTTAATTTTAGAAAAACAGTTCTTGGGTGGCATACTTCGAATCCCAAGATCTGACTAAGATTCTAATTGATTTTATTCAATGAAGGTTGAAATAACATTCACCTTTGCGACTTTGAAATTGTTAACTCAAATCCACGTTAGAACAGTACTCGCAAAACTTCACAAGTGTTTAGTCTCCTTCGCGATCCACACGAACCTACTTTTTCCTTCAAAGCTTTCTCTAATGGAAGCTAATGGCCCTTCCAAATTTCTAGCTCTAGGATCTTAAAATAAAGATCCAATCTTTATGAACAAGAACTCTTTCTTGATGAACAAGATCCTTGATCTTCTTCTTTATTTTTCAAACTAGAAGACAAGAGAAGAGAAAAGGGGAGAGGAGTGACTGTACATCTCTAGAAAGAGAGGGGAGGGTGTGGACTTTGAGGAGAGGAGAAGAGATATCAAAAATCTGAAATTTTTAATTGTGTCCCAAGCCTTGGACGTCCACCTCTTTATATAGGAGAGCTTGAGTTGCTTGCAACCCAAGTCTCCTTATTCTAATCCAATTAGAATTCCTCAATTTGTTTCCTTAATGATTATTCTCCTAATCCAATTAGGATTAATCTTAAAAGAAACTAACCTTATCCATTAGCAACTAATCTTATCCTTATCCAATAAGGAATCTTGAATTAGTAACTAACTAATGGAATCCCTAAAAATTAGGGAAACTTTAATTAGTAACTAACTAACTAACCTTATCCAATAAGGTGTTAATTAATTAGAAACTAATTAAACAAGACTTCCTCTTGAAGTGGGCGTCCCACCCTAGGTGGGCCCCACTTCCACACGCCCCTTAGGGTTCCAAACCCCTAAAGGTCACTTCATTTGATCTTTCATCAAAATCCCCAATGGGTCCTAGCCATTTGGTTTTTCACATCTAATGTGATTCTACCTTTTAGAGCTTCACTATACCATATAGTGATTACTTAGAGAAATTAATTAATATAATTAACAATTAAATTAAATACTTTAAGAAGGTCCTTGTGTGTGGGATCTAAAGAGATTTTCTATTTCCGGTTGTGGGACCAAGTACTCAACCTTTTTGGTTGAAACATTGTTGCTAGGAAACACTTTCCTAAAACTCCATTAGGATCATAGAATGTTATCTAAGTCTCTGGACTTCCACTAATCACAATAATGTCCATTAACACAATGTGACTAACCTCCAGAAATTAGAGAATTGCTTGTAAGTACAATCTCACAATATATTTACAAATATATCCTTCCACATTCCGATATCACTTGTAAGCTTCCGGGATTGGAACAATTCCACTGTCTAGTCCCTAGCTTATGAATAGAACCCTTTCTCATGATTACTTTTTCATTGAACTGAACCTCCAAAACACTTTTGAAGAAACATTAGAAAAGAACTAACATATATATTTATATATAATTTTCTATATTGAAAATGTCAACTTCGATAAAGACCATTTTACCGAAAAGCACCAGTACTGGATTTAACAGTTCAGTTCAACAAGTATCATCTTGATATCATTATCTCTAATTAAGGAGTTGTGAATTCCTTATTGAGTGTTTACACACTTCTCCAAATATTGTGTACATGACCCAACGTACTTGGAGTTAGTCCTGTGTATTGGACATTGCCGATTGGCACATCAAAGCCATATAGACAAATATTTGAGAAGATGTTAACCTCTCAGGTCTAAGGACAATTTGTCGAATGGATAACCCTAATATAATCTGACAGTGTATTCCATAAGGTATCCACTAGTGACCCTGTTCAGTATTATGTACTTGCTACATATACTCATATGTTAGTCAAGAGTCACCACTCTCTATGAATGAGATTCATCACACTATCTCATAGAACTACACATGTGCAAGCCATGATGAAGTACGACGCCCAACAAATACTCTAGAGGCTTCAAACAATATTAGGTTCACAAGGAACCGGAAAATCATATCTCCTTACAACCTTTGCATGATTTTCCTACAATGTTACCTATGGAACTTTATGTCTTCATCATATGAGACATTAATTAATATAAATACCCTTTATAGTTGGTTGTGTGAATATGATACTTGTCTAATCAACATAGAAAAGTCTCTTATTGGCTTTCGAGGGCATATGTGTCCAACATCACCTACTTTTATGTTCCTTATGATTAATGGATTTTTGGTTAGTAGATAATTATTAATTAATTAGTCCTTATCTAATGAGATTAGAAACCTTACTTGGAAGACAAGAAACAAAGAGATAAGGATGAACCTTATCCCTACAAGTAGTTCAAGCCTCTCTCTCTCTCACGCCCACCCCATGCTCACGCCTACTTTATGTAGGGTTTTTAATTTGATTAGAATCCCTAATTTTAGGGAGTTGGTTACAATCCCTATTAATCAGGAAGTTGGTCAGAATCCCTATAATCTAGAGAGTTAGTTATATCCTATTAATTAATGAGTCCTTTTAGGAAAATGAATTCTAAATTAGAAGGTTTGTTATAACTAACTTATTATGGATAAACTACGAGTTTATTAATGACAAGAGTTATCATTAATTAGAAACTCTTAGGGATAACTATCATTATAGGATAATGATTAAAGATATGGATAAGATCCATATCTATCCACATCTATATATACCCAACACCCAAACCGTATGGGAAATTCATTCATTATTTTATTCAACCCAAAACCATGAGAGAGAGACAGAATTCCTCTCCTCAAAATTTCGTGAGCCAAGGGAGAACATCCTCAAGGATTTCGTGAGCTACAAGGGAGAGCCCAAAGGATTTTTGAAGGCTAGGGTTTTGAACCCTGAGTATTTTGTGAGATACAAAATCTACTCTATAATCTCCTTCATCTACTTTTGATCCAATGATTAATTTCCAAGATTCCAAAGCTTCGCGGAGATAGTGAAGAGTGAGAATCGAGCTTGAGATATTTCTTCAAGAAATCTCTACAAGGAATTCTGAAGCTTCATTGTTTTTGTGCTTCACCGGTGAACATCATCACTAAGGGCAGGACCTATGGTCCCACCCCTTCTTGGTCCGTGGACTGACCAAAGAAAGATCCTGGTTGGACCTGACCCAGACAGTGGGTGAGACTCATGGTCTTACTCCTTTGATCTGTGGACTGACCAAGGTCAGTGCTTTTCCCCAGCTGGCAGTCAGTAACTGACTGCCATGAGGCAGGGAATCCTTGATAAAAAGAACTCTTTGTCAGCTTTGGGGGATAATAAGATAAATATCCCCTCTTTTTCTCCAATAATAGAGTGTCATATGGTACCCCAATCGAAAGGGGGAGTAATCTCTCCCCTTTTCTTGAAAGATAAGATTCTTTCCCTTTTAAAGAGAATGGTCTTATCCTCCCAGGTTCCCCAAAAAGGAAAACCAATTTGGAGTTCTTCAAGAAAAGAGACTCCCAATCATATCAGGTTTCTCTAAGATAAGAGAAATTAACTGTCAAAGGACAGATGACTCTCTCTAAATGGAGAGAACCTATTTGACCTCCACAAAAAAAGGAAGTCAAAGGGGAGTCCAAAAAGGATTCTCCAAAAGATATAAAAATGAAGTTTCTCAGAAGAAACTCCCACGAATAAAAAATATACAGAATTTTTCACAAAGTTCAGAGAGAGAAAATATTTTTATTTTTTTTGGAGACCTAGGGTTCCCCAACCCTTCGGGTCAGGACTAATCCCCGGGGGTGTGAAGTGAGCCCACAACCCACCTCACCAAGGTAAGTCCAGAAAACAGTGCGGGGCTAGTGAGGAATGGATCCTAGGACCTCCCACTTGGGGAGTGACCCAGGAATCATTGGTCCACCCCTTCGAGAAACAACAACTAAGGAGGAAGAAGAAGGATCTACCACCAATGGAGAATATCAGGTGAACCCCCCAATATGGCCACCTCTCTTTCTTTTCCCCTTTTCTTGATACAAAGACCTCAATGAGGTATCTGTAACGCCTACATGAGATATGGGCAACCCCTTTGAATAAACAAATACTTTATTCAAATATTTGATCTTCTTTAATTCTTCATCTTAATCAAAGGTTTTTCCCAAAATCGGGAAGATAATTAACAATCCAGATTTACTCGGATTGGAAGAATAGTCCCCACATAAAATAATAAACTCCACACAACAATGGAGGTAATTTGACCGCAACGAAATTTGCGCATTACAAATTTCTGGCATGCCTGGTTTGACTTTCTTCTCCTCTCATCTCTGAAGAAGAATAAAAATAAAAGAAGAACCAAAGAAAGGAAGGTGAGTAATCATTTCCTCTATTTTCTTGTCAATTTTGTGCAGGTTATTCGAGACTGTATGCATGCGTCGGGCCTACATCCTGACAATCAACCGGCGGGTGTATGTACCCCCGATGTCGATTCCGGCGGCTCAGCCACTCCCTGAAAAGGGATTCCAAAATAGTTAGCCATTCGGGGCCCACTAATGGAACAAGCTCGTTTCGGGTCCAAACCATGATCCAGTCAAGGTCTAAATAGGACAAACTCTATGGGTCGATCCTAAGACAGATTGTTGAGAGCCCTTAGGCCAAGTTGGTTATTGCAACTCACCCCTCAAAAGTTTACCAAGAGAGGGGAGATGCTGCCCAAATTTTCTCAGGGGAAAAGAACAAGGTTACTGGCCTAAGAGACTTAACAAAAACTTTCCCGATAAAGTTGGTTAAAAATGACAAAAATAACTAAGTGTAGGGAACCATTCCACAGGAGAAGTTTGAGGATAGAAACTTGAGTCCGCGGATTAGTTCCCTAGACAAGAAGGCTAGTTCGTAAACCAATCCTACGGATAGAAGGAGACGCTACCAATGGCACTCCAGGAGCAAGGGGCAATGCCCATCCGTGGACACCAATTAGGTTCCAATGACCCAAAGCCCAGCCAGACCCAAGGGTCCAACCCAGGTTTACCCCATGGGCAGAGTTGCAAGCAACTCCTTGGACAGGTCTAGAAGCAGACTTGAGTCAGCGGATAGAAGAGTCCACAGACAAGTTCCTCTCAAGAGAAGGAGGGGCCTGTGGACAGATTCAACATCATCCACATATAGTTCATTTTCCAAGAAAGAGAAAAGTTGGCAATTGAAGGTCAACAGGGACAGGGTCCCTTTGGGATAACACTCAACACCTGATGATATTATTAGCAATGTCATCAAATCAAGAAAGAAAATGACGAACTTGCAAGTTTCTTCAAACTACGCAAGGGACATTAACAGTCGTGATCAAATTTATCCGGCTGTTAATGCAAGAGCTAACACGGACTCAACACAAGCAAATAGAAACTTGTTGTTCAGGCTAGGTCCGAATGCCTTTCGAAGCGTTAATCCAACAACCTTCACAACAATGATGACAGTTGTTTATCATCAACATCAATGGCCTCCATCTAGAGATCTTAATCCATTCTGGGGTTGAACAAATACAGAACCATAAAGAAGAACCAGAGTACTGTATGACCCTCAAGTTAAAGTGTTGAATAGAAGCACTTCCGCTTTTGAGATGCCAAGGAAAAAACTTATAAGAAGATCCTTCAGCTCAGAAACCGGAAATACCCTTCGACTCCACCAAAGAGGGTATACAATTATTGGTCGAATCCAAGAAGGTCTATACAGCAAAGGACAAGAAGGTCGACTGATGTCTCAGTCGCAACTCACTCTGTTCATACGGAATTGAGGATTGACATCCTAGCTTCTGCTCATCCTATCCGGGAGAAATCAAAGACTAGAGCGTCACACTCACGTTATGAAAGGGTGTCTTTGAATGTGATTGGCACTAGACTTAACCTAGCTTCGAAAGAGTTTACAACTCCAGAATTCCAAGGAACTGGGGCAACGCTTGAGCAAAACATGTTAGAAAGGAAAATTCTCAATACTCAGCTGCCGCAGTTTTAGTTGCACTAAACGAAGATGAATCCTCCAGAGCAATTGAAACATTGGTTCCTAATCTAAGGATTCCTAGGAGGAAGAGAAGCCACATAAATTAGGTCAAGACCAAAGAGACAGTCCAAGATCCGACCCAATCAGCTATAGAAACCGGACATCAATAAATCCCGAGAGGGATTATAGCAAGAAATAACCCCAGTAAACTCTCCAAGAGAATTGGGAAGAACTCCTCCAATGAAGGATTATGACTCTAAAGAACCAGTTATTCAATTTGTAATGCTGGAAGTGATGCCAGAATTACCTCAAGAGGTTTTCAATGCACCCAACCCTCTGTATAGAATACCCAGAGCTAATTTCACAGAAGAAGAGTTTCCAAATCTATTCCTACCACAAGAATCAAGATCAGAACGATTAGTAGCGGTCATGATGGAAAACTTAGGTGGGAATGCAGGCCCAGGAAATCACCCTTCAGCATTAGTACCTCCACCATCAGGTGATAAAAAAACTACCTTACAAGCCCAACTTCAGTACAAAGATGATGAAATTACGGCCATCATGCCTCAAATATAAGAATTAGCTACTTAGTTGTTAGCTCTCAAGTCTGCATCGGCACCAGGACCGTATTTTTTATACCAAAGACGCAACAGTAATCAAGGCACAACCCCTGCACCTTCGAATTGTCCAATTGTACTAGGAATTGTGTCAGTCCCAAACTAGGCCTCATCATAGGAGGAGTGTCATTGTCTCTTCTTGCTACAATCGAAGAGGTCGTTTGCAACCAAATATAAAGGGCCAAAGAAAAAGAAGAGGATGTTCGGAAGATTGTTAAACCCTATCCGATTAACATCGATGTGGTTCCATTCCCGCCAGGCTTCGTTCAACTAACATTCAAAATATTTGATGGTACCGGAGATCCGAGGCAACATCTATCTCATTTCGTTTCGAGGTGTGGATTAGCATCTAAGACAGGAGCTCTCTGTTTCCAACTCTTTGTGCAATCCCTAGAAGGTGCTGCTTTCACATGGTATGCCAATCTTCTTGAGGCTTTAATCTCGGATTGGAATACAATGGTGTCCGAATTCAGCAAACAATGAACATTTACAGAAGAGTGGGCGTTCCAGAATTGACTGAGACTAGACAGAGAGACAATGAGTCTGTAACAAAGTTTATTGCCCGATGGAGAGCCTTGACCTTCTCCTGTCCTTAAAAGTTCACTAAGCGGGAACTCATCCGGATGTGCTGTAACAACTTTACGCATGAATTGTCGACTGCCCTCATGGCCTAAACCTTTGTAGGTTTTGAAGATCTGTGCATAAAAGCACATGACATAGAGAGCTGCATAGGAAAAAGACTGAAAAGAGTCACCATTGAAGAAATAATGAATAAAACATATTCTTTCTCTGAGGATATTATTGAAGACCTTCTCGCCAATGAACTGATCACTCTTCCAGAAAGTAGGAGACCCCAAGAGATCGGGATGAAGGATGATCCCAAATATTATCCTTATCATCGTATAATCAGTCACAAGATAAATGATTGTTTTGTACTGAAGGATATCATCCAAAGACTCTTGGACAATAAAGAGATTGTCATTGGTCAAGATCTCCAACAAGCAACTACCTCCAATACGATGGTTGCTTCAGAACCACTTCATAAAGATGAAGCTCTATCAAGTGACAACCCTTCTGACGACAAACTGTCAGATAAAGAGGATTGGACTCTTTTTAAAAGTAAATGAGCCAAGATTAAGAAGCAATTGACTCAAAATGCTGATGCTAGAAAGCAAGTTCAGTCTGTAAGGAAAGCTCAAGCTCAGAGAAAGGAAGGGAAGCGTATAGCCAAGGCTGAGAATAAGAAGAAGAGAGAGAGAGTAAGGAAAGGCAAGAAAATTGGATTTGCCCAAGACACTCTTCTAGAACAAAAGCCATTGATGGCAATCACCTTGATGGATTTCACCCCTCTAGGCTTTTGCTCTGACTGTGACTATGATAGCCTTCAGTCAATAGACTCAGGAGATGAATCTAACATCTTTTCTTGTAATTTTATCAATGCGGTCCCAAATGAAGATCCTTTAAAGATGAATGCCCCTACAAAAGAAGCAATCTGGAGTCTGGAACGACACCAGGCATTTCAGGATTGGTTAGATCAGGCTGAGCTAATGAAACCCCGGAGAGCTCATCCACACCAAGATGGTCACCCATAGGAATTTTAGATCTCTCTGAATGATTTTCATTTGGAGGAGAATAAGAAGAAGATGGTGAATAGGTACAGCCCAGTTCCCCTAGAACTCCAAGAAGAAAGCTCTCTGCTTTCCCTCAAGAGAAACCAAATACACCTGAGGCTCCACATAAGCACCCTCATCAAATGTAGCGATCAATGCATGTCACAAGTCAAGCCGGGAATCAAGATTCACCTGCTGCAACCGGTTCAAACAAAGACTCTTCAATAGAGGAAGTAGTCCTAAGCTCAGGGTCAACTCACGGTTTGTCAGCGTCTGAACAAATTTCAGTGCTCCGAGGGCTTTCCAGCTTCTCCAATGGCTATATATCTGAGGACGATTAAGAAGAGAACAAAAAAAGAGCACCACTCGGTTCTCCTGAGCTTTCCAAATTAAAATCCTTAACTCTAACTCAATCGGAAGCATCAGTTGTTATTGAGGCATTGGACACACACCGTCGTAAAACTCAATGGTCAATATCAATTTCAGCCAGTCTAAAAGTCCAATGGGGCCAAGTGAAGCACAAAGACAGTTTCCCTTCCAAAGAAAAATAGGGGAAGCTGGACTTCAGTTCCGTGAACATGGTCCAACTCTTGGAAGGAGAGCTGTCTAAACCAACGGATCAAACAATTACCAAAGTCTATCAACTGAATCTCTGGTCAGGTAGAAAGTTACAATCGAGATTTGTACCAGTCCAGCATGAAAATTGGACTAGGGCTCAACCAGCTCAAGCACAAGCAGCTCCTGGTAATGAAAGGGTCAAGTACGATATCCTGGCTCTCCTGAAGAAAATCTCTTCCTTTTTAAGCGTCTATGATGCTCTCAAGATGTCTCCTGAATTGAGAAGGTCTCTCATATATGCCCTCTCCAATCTGGAAGACTTCTCTGAAGAAGTTACAAGTCAACTGCTACAACTTCCTTAAAGAGAAAACTCTCTGTAAGCACCCAATTTTATACCCCTGTCCTAACCATGGTTAAGTCTTTTTAAACATGGTTCCCCCTCAGTCAAGTCCCTTAACCCTAGAACGAACCCTAGTTGACCTTAGATGCACCCTAGTCAAACCCTAGGTATCATCCTATTCAAACTCTGGGATTTAACCTTAGTTAAACCCTAACCCTAGGACTTAACACTAGTTAAACCTAGGCCTAACCCTAGATAAACCCTAGGTGAAACCTAGCTTGGCCATAGCCTAGCCCTAGCCCTAGTCCCTTAGGCATAAAACCTAGGCTCAAAAACCCTCCAAAGTCTTGGTTTGGGCCCAAGCAAGGGCCCAAAAATTTAAAAACTTAAGCCCCGTACCGCATGCATAGCTTAGGCCAGGCCTGTTGGGTAAAACCCAGTCCTGGCGGTAAACTATTCACCGACATTGCCAATTTGCACAAGTAGGGGAATGGTGGTAAACTGATTACCGCCATTCCCTGTATCTGTTCCCTGCTGCATACCCACCCCCTGTGAAGGTCAGGCACGCCACTTGAGCCCTCTCTCCGCCTGCAGACCACCTCTCCACCTCATGAGAACCCCACCAATCCTTGTCCTAATGCTAGGGGTGTCCCCAACCCTTGGCCTATAAATGGGACACCCCCTAATGGCTTTGGATCCACCTGCGAATTCCATAGTCGAACCCATGCTTAGCTTGCAAGCCCAAGCCCTTCCCTAGGCACTTCCAAGAGCTCCACGAACCCTCAGTGAGCAACCCAGGTCTTCCCATCTCGCTTGTACAGCATCACCACCACCTATAGCAGCGCCTGTAGCACTGCCACCAGCCATCAACGACACTCCAGCAGGGTAGGGCTTCCCCCTATTCCTCTTTTTATTTGCTTTGACATCAGTGTGAGCCCCTAGTTTATTCTAGGGGACCTTCTTCTTTCAGCTTGCAGCCACACCCACTGTGGGGGGCTCTCTTATCTTCTCCATGGTGTGGGGAACCCCCTCTTAAGGGTAGATCATATCTTGGGTAGCCTCAGAAGCCTCTAAGGGTTCCTCAAGTCATGAGGGAACCCTTGGTATTCCCCTGATTGCAGCCCCGTAGGACCATTTTAAGTTCTAAAGAAATTACAGGGTGTCGGTAAACACAGTGTCGACACCCATTGAGCTTTCTGTTCCAGGGCCTGTGGGCCCCACCTAGGCTAATCCTAGTCCAATCCAGGGCATGGGTTAGCACCTTAACCCTCCTTTGAGCTTAATTGGAGCTTTACAGACCCTACCCTTTAACTTAACCATGGTTAAATGGCCTGAGTTCAAAAACTATCGAAGTTTTGGTAATCACATTACCGACACTTATTATTTTATGTGCAGTGACTTTGGGCCATTACCAGGCCTACATGTGGCATCCTAGAGGCCCACAAAAAGTCTAGGGCACTCCCCTCATCCTGATCTTCAAAACCATGGGTCATGGACCCCCTAACACCACCCCTAACCATGGTTAAGGTCCCCTAAACTTTGGTAAATATACACCAAAACTATCGACAATCTGTCTGCCGAAAATATGAATTTTTGGTTTTTTTTGGGCTTTACAGTGGCCCACAGCCCGTAGGGGCCCTCCACCAGACCTGACCTGGCCCCTAGGGCCCATCCCAAAAATTCCCAAGCCAACCCTTAGTCTACTGGACTATACCCTAGCCTCCAGGCTTGCATCCCTGGCCTACCGGGCCTAATCTTGGCCTACAGGGCCCAAACCCTAGTCTACTGGACTACCCTTTGGCCTACTGGGCCCAATCAAATATAACCAACCACTTGACCAACCCGGTCAATCACCCCTAGCCTCCTGGCAAGACCCTAAGCCACCCTTGGTGCACATACAATACTCCCCTAGCCTTGGCACAGGCTCATGTACCAGAACTATGATCGGTCTGATCTCACCCCAATGTGAGTACATAGGCAACCCAACCCAGGTTCGACCTTAGTTTTGCTTTCTCCTTCTTGGATTAGTATAAATTAAACCTATAGCATTTGACTAATAATTGACATTAATTTGGTTTAAACCTAGTAAGTAGGGAACCGTTGTAAAACGTAAGTACCGGGGTGCCTAACACCTTGCTCGGGCTTAACTGAACCTCTTACCTAGACATCTAAGTAGACCAAAGACCTTATCCATTACCCGAGACTTATCCCTACCGAATTAATAAGTGGCAACTCATAACATAAACATGTGGGTACCGAAATCCATGCTCATAGCTCTGGCGGCTCTTTGTTGGGGAAGAGTTTTATATCACAAGGTTCAATCAGGAACCTAGGTCTAAGCCAAATTAACATCAACATTACTCAAATGCCTTAGAATTTAGTCTAATACTAATTATTTATACCTTTTGAGTGTATTTTGTACTGTGCATCTCATACATAGCATAGTAGTATAACAACCCTGAATCCTATTAGATAGGCTTAATACGCTTACGGCTGTTGGATGATTATCTTCAGTGACAGAGGCTTAATAGTCTTGGAGGTCCACGGAGTTACTCCTGCTAGGTGATTACCCTCAGGGAAGGATTTTAAACGCTCCCGCTTACACCAATCGTCCATTTTTCAAGGGAGTTGCATATACGGTATTAAGTGATCCCCACACCCTACTAGGAACACATTTGCATTATCCCAGCATGCATACATATAGCCTAGCCAAGGTATAGTCTACAAGCAGCCAACCTGGAGGGATACTCTAAACCCTAACCTGCTTGTATTCTATACCTGTCCCTAATCTTGGTTGACTATCTGGACACATTCTACCTAGATAAACACCTACTCAGGGGCATGTGATTAGCCAAACTTGTGCTGGTAATAAAACACATCCTACCCCACATCTCGACATAGCATATGGGGTCCAAATCTCAGGCAAATAGGTTTTCATTAGACTTATCCCCTGCCTTGACCTGATAGCCCCCCGGTTGCCAATAATTCGGGTAAAACATACCGGATCTCTGTCCACTTGCCCTATGGATCACACGTGCCATGTCACACCCGTTCAAAAAAAATTGAAAAAAAAGGCATCATCATCACTTGCATCATTCTTGCATCTTGCACAGTTAACTCACACAGAGTTTATATATTTGTCTAGGTAGATGACAGGTCTGTCAGGGATTGTTCCGTCAAATGGTCAGCCTCCATGGCCTATGCACCTCCTCTCCCAGGGGGCATGTGACAAAACCCTCCATGACACAATCGAGGCCCTCTCTCGGAATCAGCGTCTCGCTTGGGCCCAATACTACCGAATGGGTAACACCCTAAACTTGTCCATGGTTAAGCCGGACTAGCGCCTCTTAAATGCAGCCATCCAGTGTTGGAACCCATCATACATGGTGTTCTATTTTGGTAAGAACGAGCTGTGTCCAACACTGGAAGAAATACAGCGCATTCTTGGCCTAACCATGGAAGGCGATGCCATAGTACCATGCTACAGGGAAAACTTCCAGGCAGACCTCTCAAGGTTTTTACAAATCAAGCCTGCCTCCCTGCAGCACGATCCTAGCGGCACTTATGAACAGGTGTCTATAAAATTTCTTGAGAAGCAGTATCGGCCCAGGTGGAACCCTGACTCCCTAACATCTGAACTTCCTAGTCTCAATGCCTTTACATTAATCATCATGTCCCAGCTGGTGTTCCCGAGATGTCGCACACTCGCCAACTCAGTATTGGTAGCGATCATTGAAGACATGCGCGACTCTAAGACTATTGTCCCGATCATCCTTGCAGAGCTTCTCAGGGCTCTCAACCAAGGAAAAGAATACAGAAAGGGCATCTTCCATGCCAGTGCACCGCTACAACACTTATGGATGGTATTACACCTGCCTACCATCTTACCGGTGTCCAACATCCCGCGAGATGTATACAGCCTGCCCAGGAAGATTTCTCAGAATCACGGCCAGATACTGACCACAGATGTCAAAACTCTCTACC
Source organism: Tetracentron sinense (assembly GCA_015143295.1). NCBI lineage: Eukaryota > Viridiplantae > Streptophyta > Magnoliopsida > Trochodendrales > Trochodendraceae > Tetracentron > Tetracentron sinense. The sequence goes on along the minus strand of CM026559.1, from coordinate 22,091,246 downwards.
AGCTTCTCTAGAGCCTCACAGAGGAACAGATTACATGGGAATGCGTGTGGCTAGTTCGCAGACAGCTACCACGCATTGTCATACCAGGAAGGCGATGCATGATCCTAGCAGGTCTCACCGGGTCAGTAGCCTACGTACCACTCCGAGTCCTCTGCCAGTTTGGACTCCCTCAACGTATTCCAGTGATAGACAACCTGGAAAATGACTTCGTTGACTTCACAGTGCAGTCTGAACACCTCACCTACTAATTCCAAGCAGATCGGCGAAGCTCTCGGAGAGACCAATGGCTAGACTTTGGAGTTACAATAGGACTACCAATTGATTCTGCATACCAACTATGGGTGAAAATCCCTGATATTTCATCCAGCATGCTGACACCCAGGGAACTACCGACACCAGTTTTCGTCCCGTCACAAGGAACCATACCCATAGCTGAAATGGTGGTTCCCTGGACAGAATTCTTCCTGAAAAGGCAGTTACAGATCCTGGAGAAAGAGAAGAGGCTACGGAAGGCCCAACGAGCATTCAGGCAACAGGAAGCGGAGCCGAACCGTGAACTCCTAGACATGCAGGAACATATTGACCAGCTAGAGCATACAGTCCAGTCTCTTCAGAAGAGATGTAGGGGGTGATGCCAAAGAGATCGCCGTCATCAAGGCCCAGCTGCACTTTTATCAAGAACAGCTTGACAGTGCAAAGGTTGAGATGACCAGTTGGATCCGACAGTTCAGATTCCACATGTTCAATGCCACGGAAACAATTGAACACATGGAGGTTGAAATCACATCCCTCCAACAACAGATCATGGACCTTGAAGGCGTGCCCCGACCGCTTGACTTTGCCATCCCTGATGGGCCTGCTTAAGGTTGAGTCTTTTTCTTTACTCACTCAATCATGCATTCAATGAAAATCTTTTTCTACATTCCGTCTCATCATGCATAATCATGATTAGCCGTTGCATTCTTTTCAGTTACATGAGCCGACCCATGACTAGCTTTATGACTGCAATTCTCGCAGAAGTAGCTGACACAGTCCTAACAGAAGTACTAGTCTCAGAGTAGGTACCCATCCAAGCCGTATTAGAAATTAGTTCAAATACAATAGCAGAATCAGTTGATTAACACCAACTGACCAGTGAGATCCTACAAGCTCACGACAGGGACATTGAGCCATGCAAGCAAAACTTGACAGTGTTCTAGAATCTCAAAGATTCTGATTGGAACCCTAACCGATGAACCATTTTTCTGGATCCTGACCAGTAAGTCATCCGAACAACCTATCCTCGAGCCTCACCCTATTCCAATCATCATCCCTAACCCTGGGTCCGCTACAGGCGGAGGTGACATGGAGTACAAGCACTTAGAGGGTATAGAACAGCCCAAGGCTTCGCACGTTAATCAAGATAGACCATCTTTTTCCTCGGACCCGATGTTAGCTCTCCGTGATCAACACGAAGAGATCAAACAGATGGAGGAAATGATAAAGATGAAGAGTGCTTTTGCCAGCACGAGTCTGTCTCTAGAGGACTTGACATTCTCTTCATGGGAGGTTATTCCTATAGGCTTCAAAGTGCTGGATTTCGAAAAGTATGATGGTATAGGATGTTCGAAACAAAATTTACAGCTATACCTGGGGGACATGCTCATGCACTAGAAAAACCAGTCCCTCCTCATACAATTTTTTCAGAAGAGCTTGAAGGGAGCAGCCCTGACATGGTGGATGTCAGTCGGCAAATAGAGGATAAAGATTTGGCAGGATGTCATGGACTGCTTTGTGGAGCAGTATTCCTTTAATCAGGAGCTCCGGCCTCAACGGAGCTAGCTCGAACAAATGGGCCAACGCAACAATGAATGATTCTTGGAATATGCCACCCGGTGGAGGGAGATGGCAGCTAAAATCTCTACTCCTATCACGAAGGAGGAACTGGCAAGCATGTTCATGGGCACACTGAAGCAGCCCTACTCGACCCTAATGGTTATATTGCCCGTGGTAGACTTTGGCACCTTCGTCAAGACTGGTGCCCGCATCGAAACAGCCATCAAGAGTGGGGCCATCCACTCCAGTCTAGTGCTTGATCTTCCCAAAGCGACTACCTCAACTAGCAGAAACAGCGGTCACTGGGACCAGAATAGAAAAGAAAGTGTACACATGGTGGCTTCTACAGCACCCATCAAACTTCTAGCTCCAGCAACTCCTGCTCAGCCAGCTACTAGAAACACCCAGCCAGTCCTGCCTAACCAGGAGCAAAACCAGCATCAGAAGAAGTCCCCAAGAACTTCACTCCCCTCCCCTACACTTTCAGCCAATTGCTAGAGTTCTTGACCAAGCAGGGTCTTCTTGCATTAAGAGGCCGTACTCCCCTCTTACCACTTGACAAGAGAAACAAAAACTATGATGTCAATCAACACTGTGCCTTTAACAGAGGCCCAGGCCATGCAACAGACTACTGCATCGGCTTAAAGTGCATCATCTAGGATCTTCTGAATGAAGGTAAAGTTGAGCTGACTCCAAGTAATACTGGAATCAATCAGGCACCACTGCTCCTACATAACAATCAAGTTAATTTCATACAGTGGGAAGAGCCCACGGTAGGGCAGCCTAAACCCAGTGCACCCGCAGTCAATGATGGCATCATCAGGCCTTCTTATAGACCTCTAGTCATTATTCCCTCCCTCTGTCAAATGTCCAGGCCATCTAGGCCCCAGTACAAATACCTACTCTTGAATCTGACGAAGAATAAATTGTCTATACAATTCCCTGTCCCGCTAACTGGCCTATGGCTCCAGTTGAATCCTCCACTTCTACTAGCCTAGTCCGAATCCCTCAAATTCCCCTCCAGCCTTTCAGCCTTAATCATGTACCCACTCCCTGCTCTCTCATCATTGAGAGTGAGAGCATAGCCAACCTCACCCATTCTGGCCGGGTGTATCAGACACCGATAGCTGAGCTGGCAAAAGGGAAAGAGAAAATGAAAGAAACAGAAAAAGCAAGGGTATCAGACCCTGAGAAGAAAGCAGCTGATTCTACTAAAAATCTTAGAGAAAGTGGAAGAATTCAACATTACTCAGAAGTTGAGTAAGACACAAACCCAGATCTCAATCATGGGTCTTCTTCTAACTTCCGAGCATCACCGGAAGCAACTCCTCTGAGTATTTAACAACGTCCATGTAACACCAGATACTACGCCCGAGAAGCTGGGGCATATGGTGGGACAAGTGCTAGAACTAAGAGTTATCTCCTTTACAGAAGAAGAGATACCGGATGGTGACAGGGACATTACTCGGGCCCTTGACATAGCAGTGTAATGTATAGACAGAACTCTATCATCAGTACTAGTAGACAATGACTCTGGCCTAAACGTCTGCACACTGTCAACACTACAAAGCTTGGGTATGAATCTCAGTTAGGTGAAGAAAAGACCCATGATAATCAGAGCTTTTGAAAACTCAACAAGGCAAAATCTAGGTGATATCGATCTAGCTATCAGAGTTGGACCTGCTTAATTTACTACAAACTTTCAGATTGTAAATGTGCCTGCCTCATTTACCCTCCTCCTTGGGAGGCCTTGGATCCACGCGGCTGGAGCCATTCCCTCTTCTCTGCACCAGCGAATCAAGTTTATTCAGAATGACCACCTGGTCGTAATACCGTAAGAGGAATTGGCAAGTTCCTTCAGAGACATCCAGGAGCTTGGGCAAGGCATAGCCTTTATGTCTTATCAAATCGAGCAAGTTAGTTCTATTGCCCAGATAGAAGAACAGAACAAGCAGTAGATTCCTCCATTTGTCAGGATGATGGCTAAGATGAATTATCAACCAGGGTCAGGCCTGGGAGCTCGAAACCAAGGGATGAAGCACTACACTGCACCCTTTGGACTGGGTTACAAGCCCAAATATGAGGACTATCTCACCAAGCTTACAAAGAAAAATAGCCAGTCGATAAAACCAGAACCTCGACCTCACATTTTAGTAACATTTCCAGTTGGAATCTTCTAGCCTTACCCTGACACCTTTACTGCACTAGTTACCTCAACCACCAGCCCAATGACGAATCTTCAGAGATTCCAGATCCAAAGATCTTCAGTATGGCCCAATTATTCGACGAGCTGACTGTCGAAGATGCTGCCGAAGTAGACTATCTAGTGGGAGAACAGGTTTACACCCTCTCCAACAGTGTCGAAGTGTCATCCAGTTGTCAGCCACTAATCTGTTGGTGGACTGAGGCTCTCACTATTGAGGCCATCCAGGGCAAGGGTAGCAGTAGTGCAAGAAAGGTCGGTTAGACTAAGCAGTGAACAAGCATTACCCTTCTCCTCCTTCTATCTCTCTTAAATCCTATTTGCAAAATCCAAACGTCAGGCCACTGTCGGCCTCTTTTTTGTTGAGTCAACTTTTGTAAACAACAATCATATTATTTTTACAAATGAAATCTGACATTTTAACTCAAAAACATGTTTTGCATCAAATATTTTGGTTGATGAAACAATCACATGGACTCTTTCCTTGAAAGGCCTAGTGTCCTGAAGCCACCAAAACAAAAACATAAGCATGCTAAACTAAACTAAATGTTTTGCTAGGAAATCGCCTGCACTAAGGCTACCCCTGAAACCCTTCTGGAACTGACAGAAGTGGAATATGATTCAAAACAGGAAGATGAACCACCTTAGGAGATACTGGATCTCCTAGAACGCAGTAAAGGGTTATTACAGTCAAACATTGAGGATACCGAGACTATTAACCTTGGATCCGAGAACAACCCACGCTAGTCAAAATTGGCATGAGCCCGCAACAGAGGATAGACATGATCAGCATTCTGAAGAGCTACAGTGATGTCTTCACTTGGTCATACGTAGATATTCCCGGCTTGGACCCAGCTTTGGTAGTACACAGACTACCCCTGAGCCCTGACGTCAGGCCAGTTAAGAAAAACTGAGATGAATGAGGCCCGAATGGTCACAGAAAGTCATAGAGGAAGTAGAAAAGCAGATCAATGCAGGCTTCCTGATAGTGGTAACAAACCTTGAATGGTTGGCCAACATCGTGCCTGTACCCAAGAAGGACGACAAAGTCCGGATGTGCATAGACTACCAAAATTTGAATAGGACAAGCCCCAAACATAACTTCCCTCTCCCACATATCGACATTCTGGTCGACAATACCATAGGCACGAGACTCTCTCATTCATGGATGGTTTCTGCGGATACAACCAGATCAGAATGGTAGAGGAAGATATGGAGAAAATCTCCTTCATCACTCCTTGGGGCACATTTTGCTACAAGGTCATGCCCTTCAAACTCAAGAATGTAAGGGCAACCTATCAGAGGGCCATGACGACCCTATTTCATGACATGATACACAAGACAACTGAAGTCTATGCAGATGACATCATCATCAAATCGCCTACTGCCAGGCAACACCCAGAATACTTGAAAAGACTCTGTGATAGACTCAGAGAGTTCGGCCTGAGACTGAATCCGGTCAAATGCATCTTTAAAGCCTCATCTAGAAAGCTCCTCAGCTTCATAGTCAGCAAATGAGGCATCAAAATCGATCTAACCAAAGCTAAGGCTATCATCGAAATGCCGACTCCCTAGACTAAAAGGGAAATCCACGATTTCTTGGGCAGAATTCAGTACATCAGCCGGTTCATCTCTTAGCTCACTCCGATTTATGACCTGATCTTCAAGCTTCTTTGGAAGAATACACCAACAGTCTGGACAGATGAGTGTCAGGAAGCCTTTGACAGAATAAAGCAGTACTTGCTCAACCCTCCAGTACTTGTTCCTCCTACGCCAGGACGACCCCTATTACTCTACATTTCAGTGCAAGAAACCTCCATGGGGTGCGTCCTGACACAACATGACAAGACAGGTAGAATAGAATAGACCATCTACAACATCAGTAAATGTCTGCTGGAATATGAAGAGAGGTACAGCCCTCTTGAGAAGACATGTCTGGCACTAGTCTGGGTTGCTCAGGGTCTGTGGCTTTATCTGCTTTCTTATCCGGTAATTCTGATCTCCCAGATGGACTCACTCAAGTACCTCCTTGAAAAATCAGTCACCATCGAAAGGACTACCCGATGGCTTATGATGTTGTCTAAATTCAACATCACGTACATAACACAGAAGTCAATCAAGGGGCAGGCGATAGCAGATCACCAGGCCCATAGTCCAGCAGAAGACTACGTCTGAGTACATGATCAGTTTCCAGATAAAGTCATCTTGTACACAGAAACAAAAGAGCAAGAATACTCCGACTGGGAGTTATACTTTGACAGAGCTGCCAATAGTCATGGGCACGGGGCAGGAGTAATCTTGATCTCACCTAAGGGACCACACCTCCCTATCTCAGTCAAGCTAAAATTCAGATGCTCCAACAACGAAGAAGTATATGAGGCATGCATAGCCGAACTGAAAGAAACCCTGGGAATCGGGATTGAAGAGATTGACGTCTACGGTGACTCATCCTTGGTAATCTACAAGGAAAATGAATCTTGGGCCATCTGAGAAGCCCGACTAGTCCCATACCTGGCCTACCTTAACATGCTAATCACTCAGTTCAGGAGAATCACCTTCAGCCATAGATCCTAGAACCACAACAGGTTTACCGACGCATTGGTTACTCTTGCCTCCATGGTTCAGATCCCCAAGGGTATCATGCTTTGGCTGATTGAAATCCAGCAACAGGATCAGCCTGCCTACTGTCTCGAGCTAGACGCAGTATCGGACAAGAAGCCTTGGTACACGAACATCAAGCAGTATCTCGAGGACGGGACCTTCCTACTCGATGCCACCAAAATAGACCGGCGGGCAATCCGAAGACTAGCCATCCAGTTTGTCCCCTCAGGAGGAGTCTTGTACAAAAGATCGTCTGGTCTGGCTCAGATTCCTTGACATCAGTGAAGCAGCATAGGTAGTTGAAGAAGTTCACAGAGGGACTGGCGGGGCACATATGAACGAGTTATTGCTATCCAAGAAGATACTCAGACTGGGCTACTACTGGTCTACAATAGAAACTGACTATTGTAAGCACATGCAAAAGTGCCACTAGTGCCAAATCTACGCCAACAAGATCAATGCACCGCCAACAAGGCTCCATAATTTGACTGCTCCTTGGCCATTCTCAGCTTGGGGCATCGACGTCGGAGTTGCATCAGGAAAATTCCTAGGCTTTGTGGTACACCATCGAGGAATCAAGATTGACCATACTAAGGTAAAGGTCATTCGTGAAATGCACCCTCCAAGAAATTTGCATGAGGTGAAAGGACTTCAAGGTTGACTTGCTTACATTCGGAGATTCACTTACAACTTGGCCAGAAGATGTCAATATTTTTTCGGTTAATGAATAAGGAAATACCATTCGAATGAGGTCAAGCTTATCAAAATGCTCTTGATAGTATCAAGACCTATCTCACCAATCCACCGGTTCTTATGGGCACTATTAGAGGAATAACATGTATCCTCTATATAGCAGCACTCGAAGGATCTCTTGGAGCTCTCCTTGCTCAGCATAACGACCAAGGGAAGGAAAATGCCCTGTATTATTTAAGCAGGACTTTGGTTGGAGTAGAATGCAGGTATACTCTGATAGAAAAGGTCTGTTTGGCCCTCATCTTTCCTTTGAAGAAATTAAAGCATTATATTTTTGAGCATTCGGTGAAACTAATATCCAGAGCCGATCCCCTCAAATACATAATGCCCGCCCCACTCTCTTTGATAAAATGGCAAAATAGGTGGTACTCCTATCTGAATTCGAAATCAAATTCATGCCCCAATAAGTGATGAAAGGGCAAGCCCTTACTGACTTCCTTGCAGCACATCCGGTTCCCGTAAACTCACCACTAGTCACCGATCTCCCTGATGAAGAAGTTATGTAGGTACAGGTCAAACCAGGCTGGAAGATGTAGTTTGATAGAGCTTCAAGAAGCCCCGATGGAATCAAGCATATCGACCTGAAAGTGAACAAGTCAGGACTTGGTATTGTTTTTGTCACACCAGACAATGCAATCATTCCCTATTCCTTCGCACTAACAGAAGGATGCTCGAATAATGAAGCTGAATGTGAAGCCCTGATAGCAGGTCTTGAATTGGCCATGGAAATTTCAACAGATGATCTTTCTATATTGAGACTCAGAACTTGTCATCAAATAGGTTCGAGGTGATTATGTGGTGCGAAGAGTCAGTCTCCTTCCTTATCACAAGAGAGTAGACCAGCTACTTGCTCAGATACCAAGGATTAGCCTCTTCCATGTTCGTAGAGGACTCAATAATCAAGCTAATGCTTTGGCTAGTCTTGCAGCATCTCTAACTCTACCAATAGACAAGGTGTTCAATATCATAGTGGGAGAAAGAAGAACTCTCAAACACCTTCTGGATATAGACTTCCTAGATGCAGTTTATTCTTTAACAATTAAAGAAAAAGACAAAAACTGGCGACAACCCTTCATCAATTATCTCCAACATGATCGACTGCCCAAATACCGTACCAAAAGCGCTGAAGTCCATCGACGTATCACAAATTTCGTAATGCTAGAAGATACTCTATATAAACGGTCATTGGACAATATCTTAATGAGGTGCCTCTCAGGAAATAAAATTGATCAAACCATGGAAGAAACTCATGTCTGGATCTGCGGTACTCACCAAGCTGGGCCCAAGCTTCAAATACAACTGAAAAGATTATACTACTACTGGCCTACAATGATCACTGATTGTGTCAGCTTCATGCCGACTTCATACATCGGACTCTAGAGCCTCTTCACATGACAACATGTTCATGGCCTTTTCTGGCATGGGGAATGGATGTCATAGGTCCATTCATCGCACCATTATCTATTGGGATCAATATATCCTAGCTGCAATAGATTACTTCTCAAAATAGGCCGAAGTTGTCACTCTCAACGAGGTCAAACACCACTCAGTGGCAGACTTCATCCGGACCAATATCATATACTAGTTCAGAATTCCCGAAAGCATCATCACAGATAATGGGCAACCCTTTCGAAGCACCTCGATACATAAGTTGTATGCCAAATTTGGCATCAAAGAAAACTATTCCACCCGGTACTATGCAACCACGAATGGTCTCGCAGAAGCCTTCAACAAGACTTTGGGTAAAATCCCCAAGAAAGTTGTGAACAAAAGCAAACGGGACTGAAGCGAATGCCTACCCGAAGCACTTTGGGCATACAGGACTACTTACCAGACTCCAACTCAGGTCACGCCATATTCCCTGGTCTTCGGCGGTGAAACAGTTCTCCCCCTAGAAATTCAAATTCCCTCTCTATGGGTGGCAATTCAGTAATCTATCAGAAATGAAGACTTAGCTAAGGTTTGACTTGCAAAGGTCGAAATTCTTTATGAATATCATCCCCAAGCCCAACAGATTTTAGAGATGTACCAACAAAGGTTAACTAATACCTTCAACAAAAGTGTGAGACTAAGGTCTTTTAAAATAGGGGATTTGGTCTTAATGGTCAGGACTCCGATCATTGTCACTCGTCGGACCAAGGGAAAGCCCGAACCAAAGTGGGAAGGACCCTACGTCATCAAGAAGCTATATTCTAATGGAGCATACCTGTTGAGTTCAATGGATGGAGAGCGAATCATCCCTCCAGCCAATGCAAGATTCCTAAAGCGATATTACTCTTAGGAATCGAAAAGCTCACTAGACCAAAACTTTAAAAGACGGTCTAGGAAAAAATTAGAGTACCCAAAAAGACTTGCTAAATTGAAAATCCAAAAGGAAAGCTTAGGCAAAACTTAGAGTCAAAGTCATGCTCGCTAAGTCGAAAACCCTAAGGGGAATTAGAGCACCAAAGACTCACTAAGTTAAAAACCCTAAGATGCGGCTTAGGAAAAAATTAAAGTCAAAATCAAAATGCTTGCTAGATTAATACATCAAGAGTCAGTCTAGGCAAAAATTAGGACAACAAAAAGCTTACTAGACTAACACTCCAAGAGTTAGTTTAGTAAAAAATTAAACTGATTTGACAGACTCCTGAATACGAGCTAAAATTATTCACCGTACTTCAAAAGTCTCTGAATACAAGACCGGAGTTAAAACTCTCCTAGGTATGAATGGAAACTGCATATTCACTCTCAAATTATGAATCAAAGCTTCAAAAGTCTTCAAGATACATGACCGGAGTTAAAAATCTCGTAGGTATGAACAGAAACTGCCTATTCGCTCTCAAAATATGAATTAAAGCTTCAAAAGTCTTCAAGATACAACACCGGAGTTAAAACCCTCCTAGGTATGAACGAAAACTGTCTAATCGCTCTCAAAATGCGAATCAAAGCTTCAAAAGTCTTCATGATACAAGACTGAAGTCAAAACCCCCCTAAGTGTAGAACCTTGGAACTTTTGCATGTAATTGGTGAATAGTGCCTTGGCCAAAAGGCCTTCCATGTAATTAAATTTGGGAAATTATGAGAAAATGGTTAAGGAACAGACTAGGGGTTGGATATAAAGGGGTTAAAGCCCCAAGAATGATGAGAACAAAGTTGGAAACACTCCCAAAGGGTCCAACGGGTTAAAATAGAGAAAAAGGGGAGTGACAATCGATTGCAGCATTGCGACGATCGATCGTCATCAGAGGAAAAACTGTGCAACTTTCGGATTCATTTGGGATCGATCGTCCCAAGCTGACCATTGATCATCTAGAGCCCAGAAACCTGGACAGCCCACTGGATCTTGGACAATCGATCGTCCTAAACCTTACGATCGATTGCCCAAACCCCAGAAATCTGGAAAGCTTACGGGAACTTGGACGATCGATCATCCCAAGCCGACGATCGATCGTCATCGCGTAACTCTGTTTTTTTTTTTAAGTCATGAAATCAAGGGTTTTAAACCCTTTGCCTTAAATAGGGCCTCATTTGGAGGTTTTGGCTTAACCTAAACCTAAGAGGGATAGAGAGGAGAAGGAAAGAGATTGAGGGTTTTCGAAGGGAGAGATTGGATTGGAGATCAAGTGGAGTTCAACCAAGCTTGGATCGCTTGAGGATCTTCATCCTCAAGGCGGGATCCTCCTCCATCAAGTTGGGCTTTGCAAAACAAAGGGGTTTTCTTCAATCAAGAGTTGATCCTTAAGGTTAGTACACCATTTCTAGTTACCTTAGTAATAACCTAGGTTTCCTTAAGAATGTTGTGGATTGATCTTATATATATTCCTTTCTTGTTGAAATGCATTATTATCCCTAAAATGAACAAGATAAACTAAAGGTGTATGGATGTGTGAGATGAATGGATGGATAGTGGAGGCGATGGGATGCCGTGTAGGTTTTGGATGTTGTGTGATGAAAAAATGGGGAAGGGCATTGTACACATAATGAACGCACACAAGGTGTAAGATGAAATGTTTGAGAAGGAAACTATGAATTTTCAAAGACTAAAGAGATGTTGAATGCCACTTGTTTGATAAAATGCATAAATGAGAATACAATGAATTAAATAAAGATTATGAAAGTATAATTCATGTAGTTTTCCCTAAATGGTGATTTTGATCAAATGCTCTATATGCTTGTTTAAATTCTCACATGATTATAATAAGAATTGAAATGCTACATGCTATCCTTTGAGTTGTACATGTCATCATGATTACCACAATTGCTACACACAAGCACGCATGCATGCATGAACCGAGTTTTCTTAAGTATAAGTATATAAAAGAAACCAAGAAATAGACATGTGATTTACGATACGAATGATCAAGCCGAACTTTGGATCGGTCAAAGGTAGGGCATATCCTAGGATATGTCACACCTGGCTCACAAGTAAACAAGCAAAACTGTTAAAGCCGGACATTGGGCCAGTCAAGGGTAGGGCATATCCTAGGATATGTCATACCTGGCTCACAAGAAAACAAGACAAGTTGATAATGCCGGACAAAGGGTCGGTCAAAGATGTTGGTGCACCTTTTCTATTTCCCTGAAGGATACTTAATTATCTGGCTCACAAGTTGCTTTTCTATGTTTCACTGATGGATACTTACGTATCTAGCTCACAAGTCACTATAAGGGCACTAACATCTGGCTCACAAGTTGAGCATAACAAGGCAAGTCAAGACATGACAAGCAAGACAAGTGTGATTCCAAACAAGAACAAGACAAGACATGCATGATTTCCACGAGAAAAGAACAAGTTTTAAACATGACAAACAAGTTTTGAGAAACACGAAAAGATATTTTCAAGAATAAGCATGAAATATGAACACAGGTTTAATACGAGGTTTTCGCATTTGTTCCATGCATGTCATGATCATTGCATTGCTTTAAATTTGATGTTATGAATTGTATTTATTTATTACTATTGCATTTCTTTATTACTATTGTTAGCTAGTAGCTTGTACTCGCTGAGTATTCCATACTCAGCTGTACATTTCATGTTAGCTGGTCCGGGCGATACCTTTAATCCTGAGCCTTGGGTTGAGGAAGAGTACGTCGAGGAGGAGGCGCTTATTCCACTTCACCCTCAGGAGGATAGAGACCTAGATAGGTAGCCCTATCTAGAATATTGTGTGTAGGGTTTTATGGAGGGAGAGAGAGAGAGAGAGAGGGACTTGATCTTTATTTTGTATTTTGATGGTGGGCATGTCCACCTTTACTTGATGCGTTTTGTATATGAACTTGGAATACAGGTTATAGAAAAAGGAAAAATTTAGTCACTCTTCCGCATTGATATAAGCTTCTACACTTTGTTTCGTATCGCTAATGTGTTATGTTATTACCTTGTTCATTGTAGGATGGTTTGTCAGGTATGTATAGTCGCACCTAAAGTTCCACCTAACTCCTAGGGCGATTTTGGGGCGCAACAGAAGTGGTATCAAAGCCTAGGCATTAGAGTCCCTAGGGTCACTCAGAACTGATACCATGAGTGAACAAGGTATCAGGGTCATTTTAAAGAGTCGTATTCCAAGAATAGACTAACAAGTTAGTCTTAGTCCATAACCGGTTGAAACCCAACCGCACTTAGTGTCCTACGCTAGGAACACAAATTGTATGTTATGCCATTACTATGTATACCTTGGGTGTATTGTTATATGCTTAGTGAATATTAAGTGATTTTTGAATTGGTTATGGAATGGGTATCCAAGTTAGACTCATGTTGTATTGTCGTTCTCAGGATCTAATCTTAAGAAACGGTGCTCGGGGTCGCGGATACAATACAAGAGGAATTGGAGGTAATGCTCCATCGGGTGATGATCAACACAACTTTGCTCAAGCTTTTGCATCCATAGCCAAGACTTTGGCTATGTTAGTAGCTAGGCAACCTGCTACTCCTCCTCTAGGTGCTGCTCTTATAGTTGCCCTCCAAATCGAGCACAAGCAGGGTAGAGGCTTTTTGGAGGATGAGGCCTCCGGTATTTTGTGGGAGCATTGACCCGTTAGTAGCCAAAGCATGGATCCGGTAACTTGAAAAGATATTCTCAGTGTTGTTGCCTACAGAGGCAGAGAGGGTCACCTGGGCCGCCTTTATGCTTGAAGGTGAGGCTGACCATTGGTGGAGGTCAACAGTAAGGACTCGGGATTTGACCCGACAGGGTCAAGATTGGACTTGGGGAGAGTTCTTGGATGTTTTCTACAAGAAATACTTGTTAGCCTTTAGGTTTTGACCTAAGGCAACATCATTGATTTTGATGATAACACAATAAAGGAATGAATATTGTGTTAGTAATGTCTCTTTTGAGTTTCTATGAAAATCAGATTAAGAAGAGCATTAGCAAGTCATTGAATGGAAAAAGTATGAAAAGATCATCTATGAAGAAGATTCATCAAGCAAGTCAAAGTCAAGCCACTGAATCATATTAAAGTCTATATGCAAGAACAAGTCCTAGTCAAGTTCATTCAAGCTCACATCATTCAAGATGACAAAAGTTCAAAGCTCAAAGATGAAATTGAAGAAGATGGATTATTACAAAGTAATATCATATCCAAGATCAAAAGAGAACTCTCAAGGTTTTTAGTGTCTTAGTTTAAGTTGAGAGTGTTTAGGACTTTTGTAAAAAGTCTTCATTAGATGGTTTGGATAAAAGCTCAATAACCTTAGATTGACCATAGGTTCCTTAAACTAATATAATAATATGATTAAAGACCTTAAAACATGATCAACTTTCTCATAAGGATTAAGTACAAAACCTTAGCATCATATCCTATCTTAAAGGTTTTGAAAAATGGATTCAGGAAAGAAAATGGTCTATCCAGTCGATCAGACAGACCATCTAGTAGATCAGACAAGCCTTGTGATTGACTGGATAAAATGTTTTTCCAAAATTTGTCTGCATGTTCTGATTGTGTTGGAAACCATTATGAATCCATATTAGATCATTCCAAAGATCATTATGAATTGTTAATCATGTTTATCTATTAATTTAAAAGACTTTGGTATACTTGAAAATCTTGCTAAAGGCAAGCCAAGTGGCCTTGGAAATCATTCCAATCATTAAGGTCAAGAAAATTGGATTTCAGTGTTTTTTGTGCAAACTTACTCTATCCAGCTGAATAGAAGGGGATCACTATAGTTTCTCTAGACTGACGAAATCAGAGATGCCCATTTCCTCGAGCAAAAGGCCAACACATGCATTAGTATATAGGAGCCTACTCACAACTTTGTAAGGGTATGTTCAAGCCAAGAAACCTCTACTACTTCATCAATGATGATAACCATTGGGTTAGACAATGCCCGGAGAGAAAGGCTTTGAACCCATGTTACCAAATTAGATGAGGATGATGAGGAACTGAGGATGGGATCACTATAGTTTCTCGAGACTGTGATGATATCAGAGATGTCTATTTCCTCGAGCAAGAGGCCCACACATGCATTAGTATATAGGGGGGCTTGTCGTGCCCCAAAATACCCCCTAGGAGTTTAGGGATACTTTAGGCGTGACTAAACGTACCTGCCAAACCATCTTGTCATAAACACGATAATTACAGTACTAAAACAATGATAATCAGAGCGCGGAAGCTAAACATAAATGCGGAAGCGTAAACTAACTTTTTCATTTCTTCTATAGCTCTCAAAATGGTATTCCAAGTTAACATATATACAAAACATGTCTAAGTCTAAGGTGGACAGGCCCACCTATCAAAATGTCATAACTACTCAAAAATCCCCTTGCACTCACCCCTCAACAGTAGTCAAGGTATGGCCACACGTCGAGGTCTCGGTCCGCCTGAGACTGTAGTGGAATAGATGGCTCTCTCTCCTCTATGTACTCTTCCTCGACCCAAGGCTCCGGGTCGAGGGCTCTCTCAGTACCTGCAGACATGAAAGTATGGCTGAGCATGGAATACTCAGCGAGTACAAGCTACTAGCCAACCATAACAATAATCAACCTGCAAAGAGTAATACAATACCAATCATCAATTCAAGGCAATAGTAAAATCATAGAATTAAACAATATTAAACATGGAGCAATATTATCATCTTGATGTACGTGCATGAATGCAAAAATGTCGATAAAACTCATGCTTGAAAACCCGTTTCCATATCCCAGTATGCCTTGTGGAAATCATGTATGCGTGCCTGCATGAATGTATTGTCATCATCTTGTAAACTTGCATCTTGTAACTTGTGAGCCAGAGGCTAGCACTCGAATCTCCCTGGGCTGCCAACCTCCTTGATATATATGGTTTTCTTGTGAGCCAGAGGCTAGTACCCGAATGTCCTTGGGCTACCAACCTCCTTGACAATGGGTGATTTTTTATTACTTGTTTAGTTTTCTTGTGAGCCAGAGGCTAGTACCCGAATTTTTCCTGGGCTACCAACCTCCTCGACAATTGGTGTTTTAGGGGTTTTCTTGTGAGCCAGAGGCTAGTACCTGTATCTCCCTGGGCTACCAACCTCCTTGACATGCAATATTTTCTTGTTGGTCATTATATGCACATGCTCTTGAAATCTCGGTTCATGCTATCATGCGTGCTCGTGTACGTGTCAATCGTGACAATAGTGGAATGAGGATAACAAGAGAGATATGGCATCACAATTCCATTCATAATATATTCATGTGAGCATTTGAGTAGTTAACATGACATTTAAGTATTTAAAGCATTTTCTTCCCTTAAGTCATGATTTTATAGATTCAGTATTTTGTCAAACACATAACATACATTGTTCCTTAGTAGTTCATCTTCTTCCTTTTTATGCATATTTTCCATTCAATCACACAAGGGTAAGTTTATTATTTGTACAATGCCCATCCTCCATTTTCCAATTCACACCCCACACATCATACCTCATTCCTTCAGCATCCAATCGCCTCAATCCATACCCATCCAAACATCCATACCATTCTTCCTTATCTTGTTTATGTTCATTAGAGATGTTTATTAGAGATAATACATTTCATAAAGAAGAAACCTAATAACAAGGATCACATTCCATATAGAAACCTAGATTATTGCTAGGGTAAGTTGGTAGGGTGTACTAACCTTAGATCAAGGCTTGATCTTGGTAGGAACCTTGATTTGAGCTCCAACTTGAAAGGAGGAACCTTTTCTTGAGGGAGACTTGGTTTGAGGAAGAAAACCCTCTTGAAATACCTTGGAGAATGCTGCCCTAGCTTGAGAACGAGATCCCCCATGAGCTTGAGCCTTGAACTTGAAGCAATCCAAGTTTGAGGATGATCTAGGGTTGTCAAACCCTTTGATTCCTTCTCCAATGGAAACCCTAGGTGAAAACCCTCTTCTTCTCCTCCCTTTTCTCTCTAAATGTTCTAAATGTAGTGAATGAGGGTTCAAATGCTCGAGCAAGCCTTTATGGGTAAGGGTTTAAAGCCCAAAAGATGAAAAAGCCCTTACTGAAATTTATGCAAAAACGCGAGGATCGAGCGATCGGTGGTTATGACCGATCGATCGGTTGCCTACCGAGTGATCGGTGTTCTGACCAAGCGACTGGTCAAAAGTATGCTCTCTGGAAAATTTCTCCATACAAAATTTTTGACCAGTCGATAGCCACCGATCGGTTTTGGACCGATCGATCGCTGAATGGACCGAGCGATCGGTGCTCTGCATGTCTGGACTGTTTTGACCATATCTTTTGACTCGCTCATCGGATTTCGACGATTCAACTTGCGTTGGATTCGTCTTTCGAAAACGAACATTTTTGACATTTCAGAATTTCAAATTTCTCCCTTATTTATTAATTAGACTACGAGAAAGGCCAATTAGCTATGAAAATGGTATTCATTAAGTATAGAAAAGTCGGGGTGCTACAGGGCTACTCACAACTTTGTCTTAGAGAAAGAGGCAAAAATGTTGGACTTGAAAGGAACCAAGGAAAAGGGGTGGCAACTCGGAGGCCAAACCAATCCACTATGTGGCTCGAGGAGTGGAGCTATACATAGGTGACTAAAAGGGAAATGCGGACCTATTCATGGTTTGAATGGAGTCACCAAGTCGTTTTATGGATGGACTTTTTGAGTAGAGTAAAGACTATACTCATGCAATTTATGAACTCCTTGTTTAGCATAGAGCTATGCATGGTTCTTGTGGTGCAAGAGATCAAAGCAGGCTCGAAGATCCCATCAACCTTGCAACTCATCAAAAAGAGAAGTCAAAGGTCGTGCGCCCCTACCTTGACAAGGTATCAAACCATGGGAAGAAGCGGGCCAGTAGAAAAAGGAGATTAATTAAGGCCTCATCCTCAAGCATGTGACAAGGCAACCAAGTTTCTTCAAGGCCTTACCCTCGAGCCCCACATAATGGGACCATACTTAGTTAGAGACTCCAACCCTCTAAATCATTTCCCTAGACAAGGTTGTTTACCCTTGCAACCAATGAGGGCACAATGTTGATCAATTTCATTAGCTTTCCCTCTTGACAGATATCCCTTTGCCGTGCGGATCCGCTTGACCAACTCAAGCACCTTCTCATGATGATGCTTCAGCCATAATATGTCATAACCCAAATGAGAAGTCATGCTAAGCACAAACATGCCTTCAAACCCATATTACATTCGAAGAATAAGCATTCATGTCAGTTTGAACAAGAATATGCAACTTTGACAAATCACTCCTGAAAAAAGAATATATGGGTACAGTGATATATAACAATTTTCTCGACAATCTTCAATATGCTTAAAAAATTACATATCGCTGGCTCATTGAAAAGCTAAGGGAACATAAATTTTCAGATATAAAAGATTGAAGATCCAGACTGTAACTGGTTGGCAATCTGAAGGGTTGGATTGTGCCTACATCAAACTGTAACTGGTTGGCAATCTGAAGGGTTGGATTGTGCCTACATCCTTGAGATCTAAGAAGTAACCAGCATTAGGAGGGAAGGAGGTTTCGAACAGCAATCAGAAATAAAAGCAAAATTAAAAGCATGAGTGATAAGTTGATGAAAGCATCTTGCAACTAAGAACCTATCAACTTTAGGTTAACAGGAGGAGATTGTTTGATTCTTGCCTTACAAGCAGGGTTCAAAATATTGTCAAAATTTCAAAAATTTCGGCGATATATATCGACTTCGCAGGGTGCCAAGACATCTGAACCAGAAATTTAGGTTTTTACAATATTTTGTAAATCTCGACCGATATTTCGTAAATATCGTGCGATATCGTATTAAAAAAAACAGAATAGTGAACTTGTGAGTTTTAACAATTTTTCAACAATCTCGACCGATATTTCGTATATATCAACTGATATTTTGTAAATATCGTGCGATATCGTATTAAAAAAAAAACCAGAACAATGAACTCGTGATTCAACCGATCTAGAGAAACCTAATTCCGATAAGCTAATCAAAAGTTATAGTCGAAACATCAAGAGACAAAAGCATTACTCTATCCAACTGATCTGAAGACTCATCCAGTCGATCAGAGGACTCTCCTAATCGACTGGATGAACTCCAGAACGAAAAAAAAACCTGTAACGGCTATATTTTAACGTGTAGTTTCGCATCATTGCTTCTCCAACGGCTATATTCTTAAATGCACTATAAATTGAGATATTCTATGAACAAAAACAAAAAGGGTGATCAAACTATCAATTCCCAATCATTCACCAAGATCCAAAACTCAAATCCATCGTGTAAAATCTGAAATCTCCAATACTCGGTTTTTGAGCTGAAATCCAATCCATCTTTTGTGAGATTTCTTAGAGTTTGTTATTATATTCTTATCTAACTCTTAAAGGAGTTTGTATTTACGATTCAAGATCCAAATCCCTACATTGTAAAGGTTCATTCTTAGCCTCAAAGGATTATGAAGGTTTACTCCTGATCCATAAAAGGATTGTGTAACAGTTCATCCCTAGCCCGTAAAAGGATAGTAAAGGTGGTCTCCTCGCCTGCAAGGGAGTGTAACAGTTTACTCTTCACCTGGAAGAAGACGACACGGTTTGGGAATAAAATCATGGGGAATCCTTGGAGCGGGAATACACTACAAGAAATCTACCGTATAGCAACAGAATTATAGACATGGAAATATTTCTGTGTCTAATACCTATTTATAGACATGGAAATTTTTACATAGCTAACAATCCATATCTAATTTTGATTCCAAGATTTATATGAATTTTATGAATAATACATTTATTAGAGACGAAATATTTTCCATGTCTAATATTATTGGAGACGATTCTTGGTGTTAGTGACGGAAATATTACAGTGTATAGTAATATTATTAGTATTTCCCTATATCCCTAATCCGCGAAACTCCTTTTCCTCCCTTTTTTGTTCCCTACCACGCCTTTCTCTCTCTCTCTCTCATTCTCCTTCCAGCTCCGACCACCGCCGCCGACCAGTGTTGGTAACCGCAGCCGAGTAGCTCCGATCATTGTCGCCACCAAGCTCCGACCCCATTGTAAGCCCCTTTACATTTCTCTCTCTCTCTTTCTCTACCTCTCTCTGTATTTGTCTTTCTCACTCTCCCTCTCTACCGAGCTATCTATCTCTCTACCGAGCTCTCCTTCTCTCTCTATCCCTCTACTGTCTTTGTCTGTCACACTCTCCCTCTCTACTGATCTCTCTCTCTTTCTCTCTCTCTCTCTCTCTCGCTCTAATTTCTCTCTACTCTAATCTCTCTCTATGTTATCTAACTCAGTTGGACTCTGTACAGGTTCATTAGCGTGACCAACTCCACGACAATCAGACCCTTGTTTGCTCTGTAAGGTACCTACTGATTTTTATCTTCTCTTAGTTTATTTTTTGCTTGATGAACTTGTGGGTTTGTTTTAGTAATATTTGAAGGATTTTTGTTTAAATTTGTATGATTTCATTTCATTTAAGGTAAAAAATAGCATAATCCTTAGAAACCCTAATTACTAGCCCAACGACCAAGTTGCAAACAAAATGAAGAACAAATTTTTATGCCTTCTAGTCTTGCCACTCATGCATCTTAGAATCCGTATTTGAGTTATGTAGACCCGGGATTTTAACCCCACTCCCGATCAAGATTGAACCCGAGGAGGAATAGTGCTAAAAATATAGAAAAGAGAGAGTCGCCACTCATTTAAATTGTCAGGAAAAATAGGGTCCCTTAAAAGGTTGGATAAGGCTTTGGTCTGGAAATAGAGTTCAAGGTAAGAATTCATTTGAGTTAAGGGAAGGTGTTAGGCATCCTTAAACTCCCATCCGGAGATGGTTACCTACTCCCTAAGTCTGAATTAAAGTGGGGGAAACCATAAGAGAAGCTTACATTTCATCTGTATGATAAAATAACCAGGGACAGGTTAGGAGCTCTATCCTGAGTGAGCTGAACCCGATCAGGGTTTCCTACGTATCCACTGTTAGTAGACTCAAGCCACATGTAGTTCCAGAGGGGTAGTTGGTGGTTTGATTTTTTTTGTTTGGATTGTGGGTGTTTGAAATGTCTTTGGATGCTAGAGTGTTTTTGAATGGTTTGGGCTCCTATTCAGGAGCATTTGGGCCTTTTATGCTCTTGCCGGGGACCATTTGGACAGTTTTAGCTCATATCAAGGAGCATCTGGTTGGGTTAGGGTTTGATAGGATTTGAATCAGGGTTTGACCGAGGTTCGGACAGAGGTTCGGCTAAGGTAAGTAGGTTTGAACCGAGGTACGGATAGAGATTCGGGTAGGTGGGTAGGGTTTGAACCAGGGTATGAACTGAGGTTCGGACAGAGGTTCGACTAGGTAAGCTAAGTTTGAACCGAAGTTCGGGCAGAGGTTTGACAGGGTAGGCTATGTTTGAACCGAAGTTCGGGCAGAGGTTCGACAAGGTAGGCTATGTTTGAACCGAAGTTCAGGCAGAGGTTCGACAGGGTAAGCTAAGTTTAAGTAAAACCGGGCAGGGGTTCGACAGGGCAAGCAGTCTAAGCAATTAAAGCAATTTAAAAAATAATTAAAAAGCTAATTAAACTACTAAAAGACAAAGCAAACGTCAGAGTTTTTTACGATATTTTTCCTTCCGGGAAGCCCAAAAGGGTCTCTGAAATAAGGGCTCTCGAGAATAATTCTTCAAAATCAAATTCCCGGGATCGCCAAATGCTAAAAAGAGATTTGTGAAAGGGGAGAGAGAAGAGAGGAAGTAGAATGGATGATTAATGAAGGAAGAGAGGAGGGGTATTTATAGTGTTTCAGAATAGTGCCCGTGCTGTTTTAAAGGGCGTGATTTAATATATTTTAATGAATAGTAAAGCGGTGTGAACAGTGGGGCGGCAATGCGGATAACACGAAATCCGCGCCGTTTTAAAAGGCAAGATTTAATATATTTTATTATGGACAAATTAAATAAGAAAAAATAAAGTTTGTAGTGCAAGTGGGGCCCACATGGTCCCGCGCCTTTTGAAAGGGTGAGGTTGCCCCTTGGGGCCTGTTTGGCCCTTCAAAAAACTATTTTTTGGGGTTTTTTGGTTTATGCCCTTATTTCCTGAAAAACTGTTTTTGTTGTTTTAAGCCCATTTTGAACCCGAAAATAGCCGAAATTAAACCGAAAAATTTGTAAAATTATTTCGGATGAAATCATAACTTTTGACCACTTTTCAGGGGCTTTTTGGTAATTTTACACTCTAGGGGTATTTCGGTCATTTTCTACCATTTTAAGCCCAATTTAATTCCAAAAATAGCCAAAATTTATCAAAAAATTTGTAAAATCATTTTGGACAAAATGAAAACCTTTTATCACTTTTTAAGGGTATTTTGGTCATTTTCACCCTACGGGCATTTTGGTCATTTTCTACTTGAGGGGCCTTTTAAAAGAGGATTTTTTAAAGGGTTTTTAGAGGTGTGCAAAGAGACTAGGGGGTGCAAAATTGGGGTGTTTACAGTTGCCCCACTTTTTTGGAAGGTGCGGGCACGTGAACGACAAAGGCTGATAACGCTTCAATTTTGCACGCATGTCTGTGAAAAACCTGGGAAAAGATAGAGGAAAAGATAAACTCTACTTAGACTACTTGCCTGGGACTGGATGACTGAAGGGTGACAAAGGACGGGTGCGCTCATGACAAGTCGGCACTTGTTGGGGATAAAGGGGGTTATGGTGTATGAAGCTGCCTGCTAATCGATCACACGACCAAGTAGCGGGGTGCATGATGCAAGTGAGTGAGATGCAAGTGAATGATGATTGTTGCAAAACTGGCTTCACAAGAGGCCACAACTGATGGTCGATCAGACAATCATTTCAGTTACTCCTTGAAGAGTGAGCAAGTATTACAGTGATGTGCGGTGTACAAGAATGGCTTCACAAGAGGCCACAACTGATGGTCGATCAGACAACCGTGTCAGTTACTCCTTTAAGAGTGAGAAAGTATTGCAGTGCAGTGTATGAAGTGTGGAAAACTTGTTTCATAGGAGGCCGCAACTGATGGTTAATCAGAACAACCGTGTCAGTTACTCCTTTAAGAGTGAGCAAGTATTGCAGTGCAGTGTATGAAGTGTGCAAGACTTGTTTCACAGGAGGCCGCAACTGATGGTTGATCAGACAACCGTGTCAGTTACTCCTTTAAGAGTGAGCAAGTATTACAGTGATGTGCGGTGAAATGTGAACATGTGGTGAAAGATGCAAATGAGTGAAGGTTGGTTACACAACCAGCTTCACGAGAGGCCACAACTGAAGGTCGATCAGACAACCGTTCAGTTACTCCTTCGAAAAATGGGTAAGATGCAATTAGTGCTGACAACTGCGTGGTTGCCCCACTGGGTACTATGCCATGGTGCAAACAACTACGCGGTTGCTCCACCGGGTACTATGCCATGGTGCAGACAACCGCGCGGTTGCCCCACCGGGTACTATGCTATGGTGCAGACAACCGTGCTGTTGCCTCACCGGATAAGATGCTACGGTGCAGACAATCGTGCGGTTGCCCCACCGGGTATTATGCTATGGTGCAAACAACCGAGCGGTTGCCCCACTGGGTTCTATGCTATGGTGCAGACAACCGCATGGCTGCCCCACCGGGTAAGATGCCAGCAAGATGAATGAAGTTAGGTTTGAAGGGGTCGCACGACCACTTCAACACAAGTAAGCAAGAAGATGTATAAGTGGAAATAGCCACATGGCTAGTCCACGAGTATATGTATAAGCAAGTAGATGTATAAGTGGAGATAGCCGAACGGCTAGTTCAGGTGCAAGTTTGTAAGCAAGCAGTGTATGATGAATGGAGACAAGCACATGGTTGTTCCATTTTACAAGCAAGATGCATGAATGAGGAAAGCCACACGACTAACCTATGAGAAAACAAAATGTAAGGTTAGTGAGGATTGGTTACACAACCGTCTTTACTGAAAATGAATGCAAAGTAAGCAAATGAATACGATATATGTATAAATGAAGATAGTCACATGGCTAGTTCATGAGCAAGCAAAATGTAAATGCATAAAAGGGGATAGCCACGTGGCTTATCCATAAGCAAGCAAATGAAATGAATGATGGGGTATGAGGGGCGAGAGAATGGAGCATGACCCTGAGCCTCTATCTAATATCTGCCCTCTGCCTGATGTATCAAAATTGCATTGAGGTTATGCCTGGATTTGTCCAACTGAAATAATCTACCAGGATAATCTGCTTGAACCGATCTCAAGTTCAGGAGAACTGATTGCACTGTAGAAAGGATTAACCAAGTTTGAGCTGACTTGCGTGAGGACACGCCTCTGATTGACTGACTTGACATGACAGGCTGATTTCTGGGTGATAGGTTGACAGAATGACTTGACAGACTAACAGATCGACATAAATATTTTGAAAGATGTCCGATATTGCCTATTGATGGAAAGCCTAGCTAGGATTCCTTTGCCTTAAAAAAGGAATTGAATAAGTCTGGGTTGATTGCTTCTGAGATAGATAAGTAAATCTGCTTTTGGATGTCCTTGCCAGATGCCAGATGCATAAGATAGTGCTTGACCGTACTAGCTGATTGCTGCTGGTGGCACTTGATATGAAAGCTCGCACTTTACGATTTTCCATTTTTTACCCCTGGACCTTAATAGGTTTCACCAGGATTGGGTTCACGTTATTTTTGCATACTAGCAAGATTGATAATTCCATACTAAGCCCGTGAAATCAGAAATTTGTCATTATCCCCTTTTTTGCCCTTGGAATGACCAAGTCTTAGGGTCACATAATTTTTGCGCAATGAGGCCGTTTCTGGTTTTCAATCATGTCTCGTAATTGACTAATTTTTTTTCTTTTTTGCCCCTAGCAATAATGTCAGGGCTGGACTTGCATAATTTTTGCGCCTTAGTGTCATTTCTGGTTTTCACTAGGCCTGCGATTTTTGATAAGCTGATCTATCTTCTCCCGTCATTGCCTGGTAAAATAGTAGAGATTAATGCTTCTGACCGCTGATACTCAAGACCTTTCAAAGATCAAGGAGGGCTTAGTTACTAGGACGAAACGTAGTAGGGGTAGAAACGATTGAGGCTTAAAGTTTACTTGTTGGTGATAGGACACCCTAAAGTGTTTTTGCTGCACGCAGCGACGGAACCAGTTGGCTTCTCTTCATCATTTTGGAGATTTTTCTTTTTTTATTTTTTTTATTTGTTGGCTTTTTTTGCTCTGTTTAGAGATGGTATCGATGAAAAGTTGCCATAATGTGACCGAACCTGTTTTAGGTTGCCTACATATCCACGATCAATGGAATCAGGTCATGCCGTAGTTCAAAATAAGCTTTGCTTTTGATTGGTTGGATTCTGCTCTGTTGATTTTTCATTCATAGGGTGCCCCAGTGTATGGGTTTAGAAAGAAAGACTATTAGGCTCGACGGGCTAGCTAGCGTATGTTATTGCATGGGTACGAAAGAGATTTTAAGGGTTAACCAAGGATGGCCTCCTATCATTTCCTTGATTGGTCAAGAGCATATGTGTTCATTGCATTATCCTTGTTTAAATATGTTTATTGCTTGATAGCTCAGGGAGGTCTTCGTCGCTCATTTGCTTCTTGTCTTCTAATGGATTGGTAGCTCGCCTTGAAATCTTTGGGGAGCAGAATACTTTTCTAGTTCATAAGAGTGTCATGAGTTTTTAGATTACTCACTAGATGATCATGTAATTACCCTTTGCAGGCTTAGAATCTAGTTCAGTTCCCAAAACTAGGCATCTCGGAGCAATAAGCAAAATAGATTTAACAAAAGTGGGAGATTTCATTAGAGTATGAAAGGATGTACAGACTCAAAAGCAGAAAATAAAGACTGGTGGCCACTGGCCAATATGTTAATTGACAGGGAAGACTTCGATTTGGGCCATCATGGCCCTTTGCAAAAAAGAAATTATGAAATAAACCAAAAAGACAAAAAAAAAACTGGTAAGACTGCTCAAAGTCGGCTATAGAGTGGCTCAAGCTGGTGCACCTCGGTTTCCTACTGCTGCATGATTAGGGAGAGGGACCTCGTTGATGTCGGCGTTCCCTGGTTCAAACTGAATCTTTCCCGTTTCAAGCATGTCTTGGATTGTAAGCTTTAGATCAAAACACATATCGGTGGAATGCCCCGTGGCTTGATGATACCCACAATGCTGGTCAGCTTTGTATGACCTTGGCAGTGTGACTGGTGGCGGCTTGGGTTCCCTCAGCGTGACTAATTTCTTATCTAGTAGATAAGGGAGGAGTTGCGTCCTGGTTTATGGCATGGGTGAGAAGATTCTTCTCTTTTTCTGTTCAAATGTCATCTGCTGTGAAGAAAGTTGTTGCTGAGTCTGCTCAGGTTGTCGAGGTTGCTGGGGTAAATGGGGAATATGGATAGGCATTGTTGTCACCATTTGCACCTCATCCTCTCTTCTCTGTGTATCTTTTCACGGTGGTTGAGGACGACTCGAGGATGACACCCCCTTGGATCCTAAGAACAGGTCAACTGCCTCTATATCTCCCATTGTAGCCTCAATCCTAACCCCACATTTGGCCATAGTGCTGAAGTTGGAAATAGGTTGGGCTGCTAGCAAAGTCTTGAATGAATGCTTGAGTGTGCGGAGGAATGTGGTCACCAACTCATCCTCGGGCAGAGGAGTGTTCATCTTTCTAGTATTTTCCCTCCATCGAACAGAATATTCAATAAAGGATTCATTCTCTCTCTGAGTCATTCTCTCTAGATCTGCTCTCTGTGGGACCAAGTCAATGTTGTAAGAGTATTGAGCGACAATTGCCTCACAGAGGCCTTCCCATGTGCGGACCTTGGCTGGGTCAACCTTGGTGAACCACTGTAGGGCTGGTCCCTTGAAACTTCTCTGAAATAGCTGCACCAACAGCTTATCACCGTGCTCTAGCTAGAACAACTCTCCGCAATAAACTTTTAGGTGTGTCTCTGGGCATCCTTTTCCATTGTATTTCTCAAATTCGGGTATTTTGAAGTCTCGAGGCAGTTGAATCCCCGGATGCAGACACATTTCTCAGAAGTTCGTAGATGGTAAGTTGTAGGACCCCTGGGACCTCTTCACCAATTGTTCTAAACTCTCAATCCTATCCTTGTAGAAGTCTGGGGTATGTGCTGAGCTAGTTGATATGCCTGGCTGCTCTGTATTCTGTGCAATCCTTGCCTCCTCCTCCTCATACTGGTTAGTGTGTGGTGGCGGGATGTTGTAGGATGGTTGGTTCAACAGTAATGGATTGTGAGATGGCTAGTTTGAAGGTGATGGGTTGAGAGATGGTGGATTTGGGGGTGGTGGGTTGTGAGATGGTGGATTTAGAGGTGGTGGATTTGAAGGTGGTGGATTTGAAGGTGGTGGATTTGAAGGTGGTGGGTTGTGAGATGGTGGGTTCGATCGGTTTAAGGCAAGTGGTTCGGCGATCAGGATAGAAGAGGAGGATGGTTGCTTCCTATTCATGGCATTTAAGATATTCTGCATGATGTTTTTCAACTCTAGGATGCCTTGTTCAGTTTCAAATACCCACACTTCTAAATCAGGGATTTGCTGCAGTACATGTTGAGGTGATACTAGGCTATCAGGGTCGGTTTCCACACCTTCGATGTAGAGTCCCGGACCTTTTCACATTTAATGCATGACACTTTCATGGCCATCTTGCCTTTAAAGAGGTATAATTAATAAATAAGGAAGAAATTGGAAATTCTGAAACGTTAGAAATGTTCCTTTTCGAAGTACGAACCCAACGCAAGTTGAATCGTCAAAATCGGACGAACGAGTCAAAAGATATGGCCAAAACAGTCTGGACCTGCAGGAAATCGTAGCTCGGTTATGCACTAAGGATGTAGCTCGGTTATGCACTAAGGACATAGCTCGGAAGGCACTA
Organism: Tetracentron sinense; assembly: GCA_015143295.1. Lineage (NCBI taxonomy): Eukaryota > Viridiplantae > Streptophyta > Magnoliopsida > Trochodendrales > Trochodendraceae > Tetracentron > Tetracentron sinense. The sequence goes on along the minus strand of CM026559.1, from coordinate 22,063,608 downwards.
AGGACGTACTCCGATAACGTAGCTCGTACTCTGACAACGTATACATTGTGCATCCGTTGTGCAGCAACAACGGGTACGTTGTGCAGCAACAACGGGTACGTTGTGCAGCAACAACGGGTACGTTGTGCAGCAACAACGGGTACGTTGTGCAACAACAACGGGTACGTTGTACAACAACAATGGGTATGTTGTACAGCAACAACGGGTACGTTGTACAGCAACAAAGGGTTCGTTGTACAGCACGATGGGCACGTTGTACATAAGACAACGGACAACGAGCTCAGCACAACGTGTTGGGCACTGTTCACAGCACAACGTGTTCGACACTGTTCACAGCACAATGTGTTCGACACTGTTCGCAGCACAACGTGTTCGACACTGTTCACTGCACAACGTGTTCGACACTGTTCACAGCACAACGTGTTCAGCACTATTCATAGCACAATGTGTTGTTTAGCACTGTTCACAGCACAACGTGTTCGGCACTCGTGTCCTTGCAGAAATTTCAGTAAGGGTATTATGGTCTTTTGGGTCGATTCACTCTTACCTTAAGAGTTTAACCCGAGCCTTTAGGGCATCATTCGACACTTAGAGAGTTTGAGAGAATAGGAGAAAGGGGAGAAGGCGATTCCAACCTAGGGTTTTTCTTTGGAAGAGAAATCAAAAGGTTTTGAGACCCTAGATCACTTCAAGCTCGGCTCTTCTCCAAGATCTTGGCTCAAGCACTCGTGGAGAGCGTTCTCCAAGCTAGGGCAGTAGCTACACAGTCGTTTGGAAAGGGGATTTCTTCCTCTTTTCTTCAAGGTCGGTACTCTTTACTACCCTCCTAGTTATAGCTGCTCCTTCCCTTTATTTCTTCTTGTTTTCCTTCACTTATATATTGTGTTAGTATGAATGGTGAATGGAGGAGGATGTTGACGAATGGATGCCGTGTGGATGATGTGATGGATGAATGGGAAAGGGCATTGTACTAATAATGAACATACAAGTGTGATGTAAGCATAACCCACCTAGAAAAGCATGATCTAGGATTAAGTGAATAATGAACACACCCCATGTTTGATGAAATGCCAAGGTGAATACAGTGAGTTGGAAATTAGGAAAAGCATGCCTAATAAATTTTGAACATTGCTAGGGCCTATGATAGTGTGTTTCCTTATTTTCCCTAAATGATATGAATATTACATTGCTCAATCATTGATGTTATATGTGTCGTGAAATTACCCAAATGTCATGTTTAAATTTAAATGCAAGTATGTACACGGTTCCCACGAGCACGGCATGCATGACATGATTTGTCGAGGTTTTCAAGAACATGGTTAGAGGTGGGACATATCCTACGATATGTTTTACCTCGCTTTTCACAAGAAAACAAGAAACAACATTCCACGAGGGGTCTCCCCTCACTCACAAGTGCATATCATGAAGAAGGGCCTCCCTTCCCTCGCAAGTACATACATATCATGAAGAAGGGTCTCCCTTCCCTCGCAAGTGCATTGCATAAAGGAGGGTCTCCCTTCCCTCTCAAGGCATCTCTCAAGCGCATCTCACAAGGACATCTCACAAGTGTATCTCACAAGTTACATGATCACAAGCAAGCACGCATGACATGCATGACATGACACGACACACAAGAATCAAGCAAGATAGACAAGACAAGCTTTCAAGTACGAAAAGATATTTCAAGCCAAGTCAAGTGCACGATGTTTTCAAGAGGTTTTATCGGCTTTCTACGAAATACAAGCATGATTATAAATTGCTTTACTTCCTTGTATGATATGAATTGTTTCCTGCTTTATGTATGCTACCCGTATGCTATGACTGTTTAGTACCCGCTGAGTGTTCCATGCTCAGCCGTACTTCTTATGTCGGCAGGTTCTGAGGGAGCTGCTGCTCCATTTGATGTTTGTGCTCCTGGTCCATGGGTGGAGGAGGAGTACGTCGAGGAGCCTTTGGAGGAACCTCCAGTAGAGGGTTACCATTAGGTGGTTGTAGATTCTGAGTGGATTAGCTATGGTGAGATGAGAGATTATATCCATGTATTTTGGCGGGTCTGTCCGCACTTTCTTTTGGTTACTTTTTGTATAAACTTGGATTTCCATGTGTATATACTTAGAGGTTTGTTAGACTTCCGCTGTGCTTTATGGTTATGTTTCCGCTATATTGTCCTCTATTGTATATGCTCTGTGGGTTTTTGTAGGTTAGTTTGTCAAGCAAGTCATGTAAGCCATGATTAGTCGTCCAAAGTTCACTCTAACTCCTAGGGTGGGTATTGGGTCGCGACATTTGACAACTTGCTGTTCTCGATCAATTAATCTCGTGCTTACTGGAATCATCTCAAAAGAGGGCAGATAGCTTAGTACTGCTTCCACTCAGTGTGCTATAAACTAGGTGATAATAAGAGGTATGTACAGATGGGTCAAATGACGCTCAAGATACTAAATGAAGACTGAATTAAGACAATGATGAAAGTAATGATGCGACACACATATGATCTAATGGATGACTTTTTGACATGGGACGGTGCCCCTTGTCTGGTTATGAATATAAGTATGCACAAAATGATGGATGCAGAAAGTCCTAAGACTAATATATGATTTAAACAATATGATGATAAGCAAAATGATTGAATGAAGTTTTTGAATTGACTTGAATCAAATAAAATGAAATTTTTTTTTGATGAATTGAATGAATGAATTGATCAAGTATACTCCAAAAAAAATGTGTCAACTCAACATGTGTGACCCAATGGGGTGAGTGGACAGAGGTCCATTTCATTTATCTGGGTTGTTGGGAGCCAGAGCCCATTCGGTCAAGATCAAAATGAATCAATGGATTCTCCATATGATTCGCTTTAGAGTCTAGGCTTTTAAACCTCACATGATTGAGCTAGCTAAAGAATGGATTAGGGTTAGACCTATCTAGCAATGAAGTCTCACGCAAGCTCCGAAAATGGTTTAGGTACAGAGATACGGTTGTCCCTATACCTGAACAAATGATGTAGGAGTGTCTTAAACCAGTAACAAAATAGGGATAAGGTAGTCCCTCTTGACGGGTGTTCTTGGTTTATGCAAAAACAAACACCTATAGTCTATATGCTTATGTTGGTGTATGCAAGGTTTTTGTCTAAAAGGTTGATGAGCACTTCACCGTATATGCGATTCCCTGGTATAGAACATACCTGAAAATGAATGATTGGTGCAAGCGGAAAAGACCAGTCGCGTTTACCGGAGATAACCATCCCTCGGTCTATAACCAGTACTTTCTATAGATCTCTGGGCTCCAGCATTGGGGATAACCATCCCTCGATTGTAAGCTTAACGGATCCAACTAGATAGGTGAAGGGTCCTCATTCTGGTATGCAATGAATATGAATGTATATGCGTCAATCAAAATTAAGCAATAAATAAAAGAAATGAAATCCTAGGCATGTTCCTAAGTTGGCAAACAAATGTCCGAGATTCGATGAATGATAGAAGCATAAGTTAGCATATGTACAGATTAGTAAAATTAGCCACATATAGATGTGAATGAAAGTTTCTGATATGGTTTCCCTTGTTCAGTTCAGACTTAGATTTTGGCTTGAATACTGGTCTGCGAAACCAGAGTCCCTAGCAGAGTCACCAAGCTGTAGACCCGGGATTTTAACCCCACTCCCAATCAGGAATGAACCCGATGAGGAATAGTGCTAAAATATAGAAAAGAGAGAGTCGCCACCCATTTAAATTGTTAGGGAAAATAGGGTCCCTTAAAAGGTTGGATAAGGCGTTGGTCTAAAAATAGAGTTCAAGGTAAGAATTCATTTGAGTTAGGGGAAGGTGTTAGGCACCCCTAAACTCTCATCCGGAGATGGTTACACCTACTCCCTAAGTCTGAATTAAAGTGGGGGAAACCATAAGAGAAGCTTACATTTCATCTATATGCCTGATCGGTATTGTATGAACAGTAATGTACATGTTAAAATAAACAGGGACAGGATAGGAGCTCTATCCTGAGTGAGTTGAACCCGATCAGGGTTGCCTACGTATCCACTGTTAGTGGAATCAAGCCACACATAGTTCCAGAGAGATAGTTGATGGTTTGATTTGTTTTGTTTGGATTGTGGGTGTTTGAAATATCTTTGGATGCTTCGCTGTTTTTGAATGGTTTGGGCTCCTATTAAGGAGCGTTTGGGCCTTTTATGCTCTTGCCAGGGAGCATTTGGACAGTTTTAGCTCATGTCAAGGAGCATCTGGTTGGGTTAGGGTTTGATAGGATTTGAATCAGGGTTTGACCGAGGTTCGGACAGAGGTTCGGCTAAGGTAAGTAGGTTTGAACTGAGGTTCGGACAGAGGTTCGGGTAGGTGGGTAGGGTTTGAACCAGGGTATGAACCAAGGTTCGGACAGAGGTTCAACTAGGTAAGCTAAGTTTGAACCGAAGTTCGGGCAGAGGTTTGACAGGGTAGGCTATGTTTGAACCGAAGTTTGGGCAGAGTTTCGATAGGGTAGGCTATGTTTGAACCGAAGTTTAGGCAGAGGTTCGACAGGGTAAGCTAAGTTTAAGTAAAACCGGGCAGGGGTTCGATAGGGCAAGCAGTCTAAGCAATTAAAGCAATTTAAAAAATAACTAAAAAGCTAATTAAACTACTAAAAGACAAAGCAAATGTCTGAGTTTTTTGCGATATTTTACCTTCCGGGAAACCCAAAAGGGTCTCTGAAATTAGTGCTCCCGAGAATGATTCTTCGAAATCAAATTCCCGGGATCGCCAAACGCTAAAAAGAGATTTTTGAAAGAGGAGAGAGAAGAGAGGAAGTAGAATGGATGATTAATGAAGGGAGAGAGGGGGGGTATTTATAGTGTTTCGGAATAGTGCCCGCGCTGTTTTAAAGGGCGCGATTTAATATATTTTAATGAATAGTAAAGTGGTGTGAATAGTGGGGCGGCAACGCGGATAACACTAAATCCGTGCCGTTTTAAAATGTGAGATTTAATATATTTTATTATGGACAAATAAAATAATAAAAAATGAAGTTTGCAGAGCAAGTGGGGCCCACATGGTCCCGCACCTTTTAAAAGGGTGAGGTTGCCCCTTGGGACCTGTTTGGCCCTTCAAAAAACTGTTTTTTGGGGTTTTTTTGGTTTATGCTCTTATTTCCTGAAAAACTGTTTTTGTCGTTTTAAGCCCATTTTGAGCCCGAAAATAGCCAAAATTGAACCGAAAAATTTGTAAAATTATTTCGGATGAAATTATAACTTTTGACCACTTTTCAGGGGCTTTTTGGTCATTTTACACTCCAGGGGTATTTCGGTCATTTTCTACCGTTTTAAGCCCAATTTAATTCCAAAAATAGCCACAATTTATCAAAAAATTTGTAAAATCATTTTGGACAAAATGAAAACCTTTTAGCACTTTTTAAGGGAATTTTGGTCATTTTTCACCCTAGGGGCATTTTGGTCATTTTCTACCTGAGGGGTGTTTTTTGGAAATCGAAGCTCGCGGAAAGAGGGTTTTTTAAAGGATTTTTAGAGGGTGCAAAGAGACTAGGGGGTGCAAAATTGGGGTGTTTACAAGTTAGGTTCGAGCTATGAACAAGTTGACACCCTTCCCATTTAGTTTTCTAGGGCTGAAAACTCCCAATATATTGATCGATATCTCCCCAAATGATATGGTAATAGAATAAAGATATAAGAGGATGGCATGACCATAAAGAAATCACAAACTCAATGATAAGATCAAAACTATGATAAACATGGCCGTATTGATGTCTGTGTTTCCTTTTCTATAATTTGCAGTGGCCCTCCATAGTGGGAGATAAGTTGTTGATGGCAGCCATAAAATCTCAAAAGGAGGAACTCTCAGTGGGATTTAATAGTTTTTTTTTGGGGAAGGGGGGTATCCTAGCCTCTTAGAACACCAGACTAAGTCCCTCGGGTCATGCAGATCCCCTTATACCACACAACCGGTTAAGCCGCGATAAATTCCGAAGGGTGGCCAATAAGAGGAAGGGACTCGAACTCACACCTTTCCTCAATGGGATTTAATATTTGCGATCAAAATAGCATCTCCTACTAGTATTCGTACTCCTTGTATAGGATGCTGCTACCTTTGATTTTCTTCTCCAGGAATAGATACATTTGCACCAATTCTCAGTTCCAAAAGAAAATGAAAAACTACACATCTCCAATTTTTTTAAAAGTTCTCTACTCATGAATCTCACTATTTCTCAAAACACTTATATATATATATATGTAGAACCCCAAAAATTTTGCCAATGTTTTGGAACCCATGCCAAGGCTTTAAGCCTTTGTAATCTTCCATTTCTATGCAATGAGGGATTTTAAAGAACCTTAAATGTTAAGAAGTGGGATTCCTAAGTCGGATGTGTTAAAAATCCGGTTTACTAAATTCCAATTGCGGATCAATTAACTTTAAGGGAAATTTGGTCAATAAATAAAGAGGAAATTGAAAATTCTAAAATGCTAGAAATGTTCCTTTTCGAATAACAAGTCCAACGCAAGTTGAATCGTTAAAATCCGACGAACGAGTCAAAAGTTATGACCGAAACACAAAAGAAGGAAAATCTGAAAAATTTATGCAAGTTACGAACAATCGTACAGACCCTACGAACGATCGTAGGTGAGCTACGATCAATCGTAGAAATTTGTGATCGATTGTAGAATCCCAGGAATTGAAAAAAATCTCAGTAACGTTTACAATCGATCGTGGAAACTTACAACCAATCGTAGAATAATTACGATCGATCGTAGACATGTTACGATCAATCGTAGATCGCGAACCCAGAAATTTTATTCGGAATGTTTAGGGTTTCTCCTCCTTGCCTATAAATAGGGGATGGCATTTGGGGGTTTTGGTTTACCCTAAACCTAAAAGAGAGCCTTGGGAGATTGAGAGAGAAAAGGGGGAAGATTTTGGTGATTTGCCAAGAGAGTTGGAGATTGAGAGAAGAAGAGGGTTTCCAAGAGGGGTTTTCATCTTTGAGGAGAGATTAAGCAAGTGGGTGACCTAGATCATCCCCAAAGGCTTGGATTCTTCAAATCCAAGGCAAGGTTCATGAGAAACACTTCCTCCAAGCTCGTTAGCGCCTCCACCCACGTTTTGGAGGGTTTCCCTCATCTTATTGAAGGTCGGTACCCTATGCTACCCTTCTTGTCATATTTTCTTTCCTTTATTGCTATGATTCTCTATTTTCCTTGCTTTTCCCTAAATGTTTCACATGATATGAGATGGAATTTGTGAATGAATGCTATGGATGGTTGAAATGTGATGGGGAAAATGGGAAGGGTATTTACATAAAATAGATACACATGATATGTTGGATGAAAATAAGAAAATAGATTTAAGGAAATATTGAACACCAAGTGTTTGATGAAATGTATATGTGAGAAATTGAATCAAGATTTCACATTATACTCTAAGGATGAAATGAACTTTACTCTCTTTCTAAAATAGCATGATTGTAGATTTACTCGCTTTCTAGAATCTCATACTTGTAGATTTAATTGCTTTAATATTAAATGTTGCCTTTAAAGATTTCGAGCCTACCATGTTTAATAAATTTCATGAGTTAATTGTACACGATTTCACAAGCATGGCATGCATGACGTGGTTTATCAGATTTTTTAAGAACAAGGGTTTTATTCTCGATTCACGATCACCATGACAAGGCCAAATGTAAGGGTTGGTAATAGGGGTAGGGCATATCCTAAGATATGCTTTGCTCCGATATCACAAGTCATGCATAGGGGATACTAGTTGCGACGGACTATGAACGGCAGCTAGGCATATCCAATCCAGCATAGGGGATACTAGTTGCGACGGACTATAAACGACAGCTAGGCATACCTAATCCAGCATAAGAGATACTAGTTATGACGGACTATGAACGGCAGCTAGGCATACCCAAACCAGCATAGGGGATACTAGTTGTGACGGACTATGAACGACAGCTAGGCATACCCAAACCAGCATAGGGGATACTAGTTGCGACGGACTATGAACGGCAGCTAGGCATACCTAATCCAACATAGGGGACACTAGTTGCGACGGACTATGAACGGCAGCTAGGCATACCCAATCCAGCATAGGGGACACTAGTTGTGATGGACTATGAATAGCAGCTAGGCATACCCAGTCAAGCAAGAACATGACATGGCATGCATGATACGACATGACACGTATGAAACGACAAGATCAAGCAAGACAGAACAGGACAAGACAAGTTTTAAACATGAAAAGAGTATTTTAAGTCAAGTCAAGTGCACGACGATCTCAAGAGTTTTATTGACCTTTATGTGATGCAAGCATGAATATAAACTGTTTTACTTTCCTATTATTATATGAATTACTTCCTGTTTTATATATATCGTTATTGTTATGCTGTGACTGTTGGTTAGCATTTGGTACCCGCTAAGTATTCCATGCTCAGCTGTACTTCTTATGTCGGCAGGTGATAGTGGAGCGGCGGTTCCTTTTGACATCTGTGCTCCTGGCCCATGGGTGGAGGAGGAGTACGTTGAAGAAACCTACGGAGGAACCTCATGTAGACGAGTACTAATAGGTTGTAGATTCTGAGTGATTGTGGGTGAGCGTGAGAGATTATATTCATGTATTTTGGCGGGCATGTCTGCACCTTCTTTTGTTTTCCCTTTTTGTACAAACTTGGACTTCGTGTATATACGTAGAGGTTTTGTTAGACTTCCGCTGTGCTATGTTGGTTTTGCTTCCGCTACTGTGTCCTCTATCGTATATGCTCCATGCATTTTGCAAGTTGGTTTGTCAAGCAAGTCACGTAAGTCATGACAAGTCGTCCAAGATTCACTCTAACTCCTAGGGTGGGTTTTGGGGCGTGACAATATATATATATATATATATAGAGAGAGAGAGAGAGAGAGAGAGAGAGAGAAATGGATATAGATTCTGACAGGGAAAAATCTAGCTTTCTCCCCAAATAACTTGAATTCTAAGCAAATATGGTAAGAAAATAAAATAATATATCCTATTAAATCACAACCTTCTATAAAGAGCCTTGCTAGCCCTAACAATCCCTACTCCCTACTCTCTACCAAAAACCAACACTTGTTCTTTTCTAACCAAAAATCAACACCTGACCTTGCTTTAAAGAACCAAATCTTTTGTGTTCTTTCCTATGGCCAGGTGGATCTTGGCCTTTGAACACCCTGGCCACAGGGAAGTCCATAGTGAGCAATACAGACGATATGGTTGTTGGCTTTAACATATGTTTGTTTTTTGTGAGAGTAGGGCTAACACTCTTCTTCTATAAAAGGTAGATTTATAAAATGAATTTGTCTAATATTATTTCTATGAAGCATGAGTTCTATAAGAATGCATTGAACCTATGGACCTATTCTCCCACAACTCCCCCCAAAAAAAAAAAAATGTATATGACTTGAGTGGCATTACTTGCTATAGCATGAGACATAAGACAAGCTAGTCGAGAATCCAATAGAGAATACACACTACCATTGTCACTCCAATAGAGAATACTCCAACTCCTATGTTTATGGATAACTACTACCACCGCGTTAGGGTTAGTTGTGTTCTTGTTTGCCTTGGGTGTATTGAACATGCTATGTTGGTTTTTATGTGTGCTAAATATTATGTCTATTGCCTAATATCGATGATTAGATACAGAAAAGGGTATGAATGTCGGTTGTTTTAGATTATTGATAGGATTTTTGCTCATTCCTAATTTTACAGTTATGATCATTCAACTGTAAGTTCCATAATGAATCCTGCATCCCTCAAGATTATTGTGAATGTGCATGCATAGAAACTTAGATCTCCCATTCAAGAATGATTGTCTGATAAGTACCCCTCTTAACTTCACTATGGACGGATTCATTGTAGGTTACGATGTGTAGTTCCTACGTGGACTATTGCATTAATTTGCATTAATTATAACAACTGATCCGTCCTGTATGTCAAGAGGAGTATTTATGGTCAAATGATTCTTGAATTGTCCGTGTGGAAAGTTTGGGAATGCATAATCCCGAAGCATGTGACAGTCGCCCGAAGCACACTCAATTTTGGGAATTTTTTCATCAGTCATCCCTATTGTTCTCTGGGTACATAGTTAGACAAGTAATGCATTTGCGTCTTGTCTGATCTATGTACTTGGAGAGCCATATGTACTTGAAAATTGACAGCAGACGTGCGGTACTGATTCTTGGGGATTATGTATTCCTGAATGGGATAGGAACACCCCATCCAATAAGTATTCAATAACCATGGTGCATGCATGCATTATCCTAATTATTTCGATGTCATTTCTGTATTATTCACTAATGACAGGTATATATTGTCTTCTGTTGTTAGTGATTGCGAGAGCTAGTAAAGTGACCATGGATAAAAGGTTGGTTTCTGCACACAGATGGAGTGACATATATAAAACGAGTGTGAACAATTTCTTGGATTTTGCATTTAGTCAGTCACCAAAACCTGGCAGTACTATCAAGTGTCCCTATAAAAAATGTAGTAATTGATATTATTGAATACGACACAATGTGTACGAACACTTGATTTGCGATGGATTCGATAAGCCTGTAATAGATGATATGCAAGAGATGTTGCACACAATGTTCGGACCCAATCATGCAAACCAAGGGATAGTCGATGAGGGACCGAGGGAAACAAGAGAGAGCCCTAACGCAGAAGCCACAAAATTCTATAAGTTAGTAGAAGATGCCAAGCAAGATTTGTATCCCGGATGTAAAAAATTCAGTAAACTATCTTTTATCGTCTGATTATATAACATTAAGTATCTGAATGGATGGAGCGACAAATCATTCATGATGTTGCTTGAATTACTGAAAGAGGCACTTCCCGAGGGCGAGACTTTCCCTATATCCTTTTACTGAACTAAAAAGATAATCAGAGAATTAGGTCTTGGTTACAATAAGAATGATGCATGCCCAAATGATTGCATGTTATACTAGAAGGAACATGCCAATGATATTGCATGCTCTGTTTGTGGAATTTCAAGGTGCAAGATTGCGGACTCCTGTAAAACACCGTCATCTAGGAAGGAAGGCAGAATTCCAGCAAATTTTTGCATCATTTTCCTTTAAAGCCTAGACTTCAAAGACTTTACATGTTAAACAAGACAGCTGGTTCCATGATTTGGCATGTAGAGGGTCACACCTGAGATGGTGTTCTAAGGCATCCAACTGACTCTGAAGCCTGGCGACATCTTGACGAATGATACCGTGAATTTTCTGCTGAACCTCGCAATGCCAGACTTGGGTTAGCAAGCGATGGTTTCAATTCATTTGGTACCCTTACCATTGCACACAGTACTTGGCCTGTTGTTTTGACTCTATATAATTTTCTGCCTTGGATGTGTATGAAGCAACCTATTTTGATGATGTCATTACTTATTCCTGGTCCTCGTGCTCCTGGTAATGACATTGATGTATACTTACAACCACTTGTAGATGAGTTATTAGACCTGTGGACTGATGGACTAAACACATACGATGCGTCAAGTGGTCAAAATTTTCAGATGAGAGCAACGTTATTGTGGACAATCAATGACTTCCCTGCATATGTGAACTTATCCAAATGGAGTACAAAGAGGCGATACACTTGTCTGCATTGCAACCGGGGCATATGTTCCCAGTACTTGAAACATGGTTGTAAGTTTTGTTATATGGGTCATAGACGATTCTTGGGGTTTGGTGATATATTCCGCAAGAACAAAGCGTCATTTAATGGATAGGCTGAAACAAGACCTGCTCCTGTTGCACACACAGGGACCGAATTGTTGGGACAAATGCGTGGTTTGAACGTCCAATTTGGGAAGCATAGGGCAAACACTTCGAGAGGAAAAAGAGTAGCGACAGTAATGTTGAGAATATTGGTTGGAAGAAGGTAAGTATTGGCAGCATCTACTAATAAGGCACAATTTGGATGTGTTACGATAGTATCACAGGGACGTTATTGAATATTGATGGAAAAACAAAAGACACTTGGAAAACACGTCTTGACCTTAAGGAAATGGGTATTTGAACTTCACTTCATCCACATGCCGTAGGAGAGAAAACATATTTGCCTACAGCATGCTTTACCATGTCGGCCGATGAGAGAAGTATTTTTTGTAACGTACTAGCAACGGTGTAAACTCCTGATGGATATACGGCCAATATTTCAAGATGTGTGAACCTGAAAGAGCGCAAAATATCAGGGTTGAAAATTCATGACTGCCATATCTTAATGCAATACCTACTCCCATTGGCATTGCGGAAATCACTATCAAGGAATGTAAGTGGACTGTTGATTGAGTTGAGTAGATTCTTCAAAGGGTTATGCTCTAAGTTTAGCACCGTCAAAGAATTCACAGAACTTGAGGTTGGATGTACAGTTACACTTTGCAACCTTGAGAGGATTTTCCCACCTACATTCTTTGACATCATGGTACATCTAGTCATCCATTTGGCAGGCGAGGCTAGGGTTGCAGGTTCAGTACAGTACCGATGGATGTACCCGATCGAGCGGTAAGTGTTATGCATTGAGTTCGTATTAAAACTGCAATATGTTTTTACAACAAGACTATTTTGTTATACGACATTCACATGTTATTCTTTCTATAACAGATTCCTTCATAAATTGAAATCATATGTATGTAACAGAAGTAAACCAGAAGGTTCTATAGCAGAGGGATAACTTGCTGAAGAATGTGTCACTTTTTGCACAAGGTATGTGCACGATGCTAAAACAAAGACCAACTGTGTAGCTCGCAACTATGATGCAGATGGAGTTGGGACATGCCACGGATTATCAATTTTTTCTACACCTGGTCATGCAATAGGAAAGGTGGTGACGACATATTTAGCTGTTGATGTATCAACGCAGATACACCGTTATATCCTATTCAATTGTCCTAAAATGGCACCATTTATTGGGTAAGGTGACTCCACTTTGTATTTATATTCATCGAAAGCATTTACATGTAGTATTCACTAATTAACCATGGTGATTGAAATACAGGGCACACTTGGAAAAAGTAACGGCTGAAAATCAGCACAGGCGGCCAATTGACATTGACTGCATCCATAATAGAGAATTTCCAAATTGGTTTGCGTTAAATGTTAGCAATATATGGGAACTATGTTTCAACTGGCAACAAAGTTTATTATTTTGACTATTTACTAACGTGAATTACTAAACACTAATAGGTTCATACGTTGATTGGTGGAAGTCCAGAGCATCTACGTAATGATCTGAAATGGTTGGCTCCTGGCCCATTGAAGATTGCATGCTACTTTCAATAGTTTGTCATCAATGGCTTTTGGTTTCGAACAAAATCTGTTGATAGTACCAAGAAGACGCAAAATAGTGGCGTGGCCCTAACCACAGAGACACTGCGAACAGGCAATGTAACATACTATGGCGTTTCGCAAGAAATAGTTCAAGCTGACTATTACGAAGGAAGAAAGGTTATGTTATTTCAGTATGATTGGGTAGATGTTATGTCTCAAGGTAGGGGCATCAAGGAATATGATTTCCAATTGACACTTGTAAATCTGACACGGATACTAAAAATCGATGAACCTTTTGTACTTGCCTCACAAGCAAAGCAAGTCTCTTATGTCGAAGACCTGCTGGAAAAAGACTGGCACGTCGCTATTCAGTTCAAACCAAGGGAATACTTCGACATGCGAGTGGGAATTCATCCAAATTTGGTCGAGGCATTGCCTGAAATCGTGCAACCGAATGTTGTACGATTGGATGACACTGGATTGGATGTTGAAAATATTAGTGATATCAGGGCAGATATCCCTGGAACAACAATTGATGTACCTCTAACCATCACCGAGGCGGAGTCTTTACATGACCGCTCAAGTGATTCTAAAGACAATGATGATGAATTCTCTGTATAGACACTTGATGTAATAACATTTTTGCATAGAAATATAATGTTCATTTTCTATATTGGAACTCATTGTTTATCTTTGTTATAACACGACGTATGCTTACCACCCATTTATATTATGCCTGACAATGTTCGTGAATTCTTTTCGTTATTGTTACAACAAGACTTAATGGATGACTAAATAAGATTGCTAAATGCTCTGCAATTCTTGGCTTATAAACCCTTCTTCAGACTATACTAATAATGGTGAACTACAGCCCCTGGATATGTCAGATTCACCTCCTTTGACACGCAATATAGATGACTAACCTTAGAAGTATGCATGACCTTATCATATGTCGCGTTTTATGTAGCATGATATTATTTCTCTCTTAATAGAGTGGTCCAGAAATTTCTCACAACTTCATGGAAATAACTTACAACTTAACAAGTTCATTATCTGACTACATGGAAAACTGCATGATGTTGTAACTTTCTTACTTGTGACCAGAGACAACTTAAAAATTCACTTCAACTGCATGAATTTTTACACTTTGAATGTTTCCTAAAATGTTACTAATATTATATCTTTCTATATTGCACTGTAATAGCAGGATGCAAACCTTTTTTAAACGCTCACGTAGGGCAGGTAGGCCCTCATCTTCTTCCGGGGTTGGTACATCCCAACCCCAACCTATCGACCCCTCGCAGGATTCGGTTCACCCTGGGGAACATGAGATGGAAGATACGGGGGCATTCATCCAACAGGACGTAGCAGGGTCTACAGTAGGTACATATTTCATTTAACTATAATTTATTTACCACTATTGCATTAATTTTCATCTCTATTATGCATGATTACAGCATTACATTTCTTGCACAGCACCCCACAAACGTGGCAGGGGTGCTAATAGGATGCCACCCCCCTCACTAGGGGAAGGCATGACCGTTATGCAAGCTAACACCTTGGGGTAGCCCTATGGGGAGACGAGGACGAAGCTTACCACAATGATAGGGGTCTTGGTGAAGGATGGGGATATCATCTCAATAGGGATATATACGGACTGGAGGCATGTCCCCCGAGAGAGGAAGCAGAGGCTGCTAGACATCACCGAGGTAAGAACAATGGGTGTTTTCCCTTGTGTTATTTCTTTCCTTATTTTCACGTTCAATGTACTGACTCTAATATTGTGGTTGCCTTTATTATTTCGCAGACTACTTATTATATCCCCGACGAGCGGACGAGGGCTTAGGTCGTGCAGAAGGCCAATATGTTGTGGAAAGGGTGGAAGAAGCGGTTGTACATCCAATATTATTCATCGGAGCACCCACTACAGGCGCAGTATGCTCATATGTCTAATAGGGTACAGCCAGATCAATGGAGGGCACTTGTGGATTACTGGAGGACAGACAATGCCAAGTATACAGACACTTTCAGCATTAATCTTCTATCATCAATACACTCAGTATACTAACTGAATGATGTCATGTAAATATTAGGCTATCAGGAAGAGGAATAGGCAGAATCGAGCGAATCTGACTATGTCTCACACAGCTGAGATGAGGCCTTATGCCTATTACAGGGAGACGGAGGTATAGCTATCACAGAATCATTTAGGTTCTAAACCTTCAATTAATGTTTTTGATATTAATTTCATTACGAAGTTATTAATACCCCCTCAACTTATTCATGAAGCGTGCAAACCATCCGAAGGGACTGGAGCCGGACCGGCTACATATGTTTTGGGTGTTTCATACCCGACAGGATGGGACTTTGGTCGATCAGACATTGGAGTAGTTGCACGTATTTTTTCAACTCTGTATTCATTCATTATTATTGGTATAGGTGCATGCAATTTATGTTTTTATTGTTAGGTTTGAGTATTGTAATTCACAATATATCTATGACTACAGACACAGATGACTGAGCGATTGAGTCAGCACCCTGAGGGCACTAAGAGTAGCATAGCCCGAAATGAGGTATTCACCTAGGTGATGGGTCCAGATGGACACGGGCGTGTCTACACTTATGGACTGGGTGTTACACCCTCATAGTTCCACGCTCCAGATGTAGATCACTGGAGGCAGAGGGTACACGATGCTGAGGTGGCACAGCGGGATGCAGTAGCAGCGCCACGGGAGGCTAAGGTAAAGCAACGGGAGGTAGAGGCTGTGCGACTGGCAGCGGAGGAAGCACATAGGGTGATTGTGTCCAGGTTGGAGGGCGAGATGGCTACGCACCGTCAATACTTTATGGATATTGCATGATGTTTCTAGACTGGCATCTTCCCATCCTTCTCCAGTGGACTACCCTAGTCTAAAGCATTCTATTCCTACCTGGGGGACCATCAGAATTTCACACTTGGGGACCACCCCAGTTTCACACTGGGGGACCATCCCAGCTCTACCCCGGGGCACCACCCCAGTTCCGCCCATCGTCCGGTGATGATGACGATGCCACACAGGCCCCCGAGTTCCCCCTTGATTAAAGATACTTCATCCAGTGATGGTTGGCATGTGTTACACAAACTTCATTTTTCATGTTTCAGTTTATATTTTTGCTCTTTTGACGTTTAGACTGATGAATTGGCTCATTTGCTTTTCATATGTTCAAGTATTTGCTTCTGATGAATTGTGTAATTATATTTTAATATGTACATGCATTTGTATTATATTATCCCTAGAAAGCATGGTCTATGGGTAGGCTTTTTTTTATTTTAATCTTTGGTTGAACATCTGGCAACATTATCACGTTCCGATCAGGTACACCAAAGTTTATTATTGGTTGAACATTGGTGTTGTGTGTCATGTGAGAGAAGTGTTCATTGAGGTTGATGGACTAGAGTTCCACTATTTATGTCCACGTCATTAATATTCAAGTTCATGTTTTGTTGCAGAGTACTCAAACAAGGTGATTGCTTGGTTGAACTAAAGTGAGGAACCATTTTTCTTCTGGTAAACCTTCAACTTAGATTCATTTGCTTTATAAATATATTCTAAACTCGTGCCTATATCTATCTAAGGGTTCTGGTGTTTGAAAGATGATTATTGACAACAAAGTTTTGATGTTTATGGGGCTGGAGTTATGCTTGTTTGACATTCCTTTGTTTTAACAAGAGATAAATCATATCTTATTGAATAAAAAACAGTTACAGTAAAACCAAATGAAACTAAGTTGGCATTTTTTCACCTAAACCATGAGTCATGGGTTCTTTTGTCGCGCGTGCATGTGCACACACACACAAAGAGACCAAAAGTTGTGTTGATTTGTCTACGTTTCGAATTCTGTATTTCCTTCTACGAGGAACTTTAGATTTCTTATCTTCTTTTTTCTTGTTAATAAATTTTAGATATAAAATAAATTTAATGAAGATTTCTTAGACATTGTAAAAATAAAACTAAACTAGTAACAAAATTTACTAACTACCATGCATTAATAAGAAACTATTGACTGGATCAGTGGCTAGACTGTTAAGGGCTAGACTGTTAAGGACATGGTCCACCTGAGAGTTGAGGAATTCATAGGATGCTTGTGATCATTTTTTCAAGTCAGGTCCTATTAGAGAGGTGGATGGTCTAGATTTACAAGCGTTAAACCGATAAGTCTATGTGTTGTCTAAGAAGAGAACAAGAAAAATATATGCAATCGTTGTGTAGGGTTCTTCTCTTCATAAAATACTAGTTATATATCTTGAGATATGTATGTCCCCATTAATCTTGATTTAACTAAATTAGTTATCATAATTCTTCTTTAAAATCTATTACTTTATTACTCTTAGAGAACTACAACAATGGTGAGTTTGAAAGCTTGTGCCAACATGAAAACATGATACGATGTAAAAATGATCAAGTTTTATGTTCATTGTCCAAACTAAATCAAAGCCAAACTTCATCATTCGAATTTTTTTTTAATTCAGATTAGAAGTTGGGTTTTATTTTTATTTGTATCTTTAAACCTTACTGAGTTGTGGATTCTTTATGGGAAAAGAAACATCCACCATGGCTAGCATGTTATTTTGATCATATCTCAAAACGTAGAGTACTCTATTCTAATGACATATTAGCTAGTGATTGATATATAAATATGAGGTTCTGAATATTTGTTATGGCCAAGAAGCAATAACAGTTGTTTCCAAGACTTGGACTATGTCTGTCTAGCTAGTTTATTATTAATGGTTTTCTTAATAATCACCTTCTTGTTGTTATTGTAGCTGTTATTATCCTTGTTGTAGTTGTTGTGTCTGCTTTTCTTCCTTCAATGGATATCTCTTATGAGATTTATGTATCATGAATCCCTTTCTTTATTCATTTATTTTATATTTTGTTCTTTTGGGTGTTGAGCAATGAATAAGTTCCATGGCCCCAAGTGGATCTTACCAAAAGCAATTAAATGAGTTATTATGATGCTTATAATGAGTACATTACCAAAAGCAAAACCAGATACCTCCTTATTAACTGATTGCATTTTTCATATTTCTTCTTTTATTGTTTATTTGACATGGTTATTTCCTCTTGTTGTGACAATGAGAAGATAGTATGCAGTTCTACTGAAGAAGATATTGATCAGCTAAATGCTCAGGTAAAGATCCAATATTCCTCAGATTGTATTAGTATAGTTGGATAATTCACATAAATGGATGATTTAATCACCACTTGTAATTTACTTTCTTTCTATTTAGGCTTGGAGAGAACTGGAAAGAGTTACAAATTGAGATGGATGAATTTTTTACCAGTGTCATTCCAGTCTATGGTTGCCACGTGGTGGAGTCTATACGAACATGGATTCATAAATAGGTAGAAAGGAATTTGGTAGAAAGGAATTTAATTGAAGCTGTGATCTTGTGTATATTATTAAAGGGTATATATATATTTTTTATTTGTTGTTATGGCCTATGGGTGCATTTTACAACTGGTAGGAAGAAACTGTGTGCAAATGAAACCAATTGAAAAATAGGTTACATTATTCAAATGTATGAAAACATGTACTTTATTCAAACATATTCAAACAGGTGACAGGTTATGGCATGGGATTCAGGGCACTGGTTGTTAAAAAAAAATCATATCAGACACATAAATATTTATATCTCTAATGTTAAAGGTGACGTACATCAGAGTATTAGAGACGGAAATAATTTTGTGTCAAAAATATATTAGACACGGAAATACATTATTAGACACGGAAATATTTCTGTCTCTAATGTTAAAGGTGACGTACATTAGAGTATTAGAGACAGAAATAATTCTGTGTCGAAAACATATTAGACATGGAAATTTTTTCGTTTCTTACATTTTCTGACACGGAAATATTTCTGTGTCTAATAATATATTTAGACACAAAATAGTGTGACGTCATATATAATTTTACATTTATGAGTAATTATCTTTAGACACAGAATTAATTCTGTGTCTAATAATATTATTAGAAACGGAAAATTAATTCTGTCTAATAGCATCAGGCACGAGAGTAACTGTCACGATTTAGGCATGGTTATTATTTTCGTGTCTAATAGCATTAGACATGGAAATTTATTATCAGACATGGAAATTTTCCGTTGCTGTCCGGTAGTTTTCTTGTAGTGATAGCTCAAGGTGGGGATGTAGGCGGGTTGCCAAACCTTGTGAACAATATCCGATGTCAAGTGTTTGCATCTCTCTAACTCTCTCTACTTGACTGAATTCCATTATTGTTTACACTATTGTTTAAGCAAATTTGTCAGATTCTCTATTTGTCCTTTAACTTGCCTTATAGTTGAAATTCCGCTTAAGGAATTTAGAGTAAATATTTTTCAATTGTCATAGACCCTATCCACCCCCCTTAGGGTCCATAACCTGGGCAACAATACTTCCCCATAGGAATGACAGAAAAGAAGAAGGTTGAATTTATTACCTTGGAGCAAGGCAACATGTCGGTGGCAGCTTATGAAGCCAAGTTCTCAGAGCTATCTAGATTTTTTCCTCATATGATAGCTACCGAGGCCATGAAGGCCCAAAATTTCGAGAGGGGGTTGAAGGCCTACCTCAAGGATCGAGTTTCGATGTTCAGGTATAAGACATATGCCGAGGTAGTGGACAAAGCACAATTAGCAGAGGCTAACTCCGAAGAATTCTTCAAAGGGGAATGGAAAGAGGCCAGTCTAGTAGCTCAGCAGAGAAGAGAGCTAAGACTATGTCATACCAGCCTTCAGGGCCAGCACAGTCACCGAGGTTGTACACTGCACCTCAGTCTACTCGCCCTTTTGTTCTTAGGCGGTACGCCCAGTTACTACACAGGCTCCTTGCCCCGCAGTGTCTCAAGCCATGGGATATGCGCCTTCCACATACTCATATGATCCCTATACTTATTGTGGTAGGAGGCATTTGGCAGTGGAATGCCAGAAGATCTCGGGTGGATGTTTTCATTATGATGACCAAGGCCACATGATTAGAGATTGTCCCCACCGTCAATTGTTGGCTTAGTCTCAGGGGAGTAGGCCCCCTTTCAGGCAATCATCTCAGCAGGGCTCTTCACAGGCATCGAGGCTCTCACAATCTACACGACCGCCTCATCAAGCAACTCAAGGCCGAGTCTTTGCCTTATCAGAATGAGATGCATGTGCATCCGATGATGTTGTGCAAGGTATGCTAGAATACTGAAGATTTCAAGTTGTAAGTGCCGCTATTATATGATATGTTTGCTTAGTTGTGCAATAGGTTACCTATGTATGATGTGTGTTATTGCTTGAAATCTATTGATATTAGTTATTTAATCACACAAGCGCTTTATTAGTGAACTAATATCTAGCCTAAGTGTTGATAGACACAGGATCCACTCATTCCTTCATTTCACCTAGTTTTGCGAAGGGCTTTTCAATTGAGTCTAGTCCGTTGGAGCATGAGTTAACCATTTCGACTTCACTTGGCAAGTCGGTTGACACGGACCGAATATACAAGGATTGGGTGGTTCAAGTGGGGCATAATGAGTTGTTAGCTAACCTGATTATCCTAGAGTTCCAGGACTTAGACTTCAATGTCATCCTTGGAATGGATTGGTTATCGACTCACCATGGACAGGGCTGGCCCGAGCCATTTGGAGGCCTAAAGTGAAAATTCTAAATAGGGCTTTTTAAAAAAATTTGTAATATTATTTTAAAAAATTAACTATAAATGGAGCTTTTTAATATTCTAAATGGACCTTTTATTTTTTTTAATATACTAAGTGGGGCCTTCTTAATATTATTTTTTTATTTTTTTTAATGGGGCCTAAAGCAAAGGCTTTGATGGCCTAATGGATGGGCCGACCCTGACCACGGACATGTGGCATGTTTTGAAAAAGTGGTGAACTTCGAGCCGGAAGGAGTTATACCATTTTACATTCGAGGGCTACAAGGAATGGATATTGCCCGCTTCATAGCTCTAAGCTTAGCGAACCCGGAAGCACCAAACTCCTTAGCCATCCCGATTGTGAGTGAGTTCCTGGATGTTTTCCCAAAGGAATTGCCTAGATTGCCTCTAGATCGAGAGATTGAGTTCGCGATAGAACTTGCTCCAGGCACAGCTCTGATTTCAAGGGTGCCGTATAGGATGGCCCCAATAGAGCTGAAAGAATTGAAAGAGCAAATTGAGGAGTTACAACAACTTGGTTTCATCTGACCAAGTGTGTCACCATGGGGAGCTCCGCTACTCCTCATGAAGAAGAAGGATGGGTCGATGAGGATAATTATCAATTACCGATAGTTGAATAAGGTCACGATCAAGAATCATTATCCTTTGCCTTGGATAGATGACTTGTTTGACCAACTGAAGTGAGCAAGATTTTTCTTAAAGATTGATCTTAGATCAGGATATCATCAATTAAAGATCAAGGCAGAAGATGTTCCAAAGATGGCTTTCAGGACTCGGTACGGGCACTACGAGTTTTTGTAATGCCTTTTGGTTTGACGAATGCACTAGGACTTGATGAACCGGGTGTTCAGACCTTGTCTCGATCAATGTGTCATAGTGTTTATCGACGACATCTTAGTGTATTCGCTGACACGGGAGGAGCATGATTGAGACTTTCGCCTTATTCTTAAGATGCTGCAAGAGCATAAATTGTACGCCAAGTTGAATAAGTGCGAATTTTGGTTGGAGAAAGTGGCGTTCTTGGGCTATGTGGTATCGGTCAAAGGCATCTCAGTTGATCCGGCGAAGAGAAAGGCAATGATGAGCTAGGAGAGACCCAGGAGTGTCACTGAGATTCGGGGTTTCCTTAGCTTGACAGGCTACTATCAGAGATTTGTAGAGGGATTCTCCAGTTTAGCGACACCGCTCACATATCATACTGGGAAAAATGCTAAGTTTGTATGGAGTGACAGATGCGAGATTAGCTTCCAGGAGTTGAAGAAGCTTCTCACTACGGCTCCCGTCCTCACAGTGCCATCTGGGAGTGGTAGAATTGTGGTTTATAGTGATGCCTCACACGTCGGGTTAGGATGTGTTTTGATGCAAAACAAGAAGGTTATTGCTTATGCTTTCTGACAGTTGAAGGATTATGAAAAGAACTACCCTACACACGATTTAGAGCTTGTCGCAGTGGTGTTTGCATTAAAGATATAGCGACACTATCTTTATGGGGAACAGTTTGACATGTTCACAAATCATAAAAGCCTGAAGTATTTTTTTTCTCATAAAGAGTTGAACTTAAGGCAAAGGTGATGGATGGAGTTTTTGATAGATTATGAATGCTCTATTCAATACCACCCAAGTAAGGCGAATGTAGTGGCAGATGCCCTTAGCAGAAAACCTTCGGGACTCTTGGCTCACATGATAGTGCAAGAGTGGTAATTGTTGGAGGATGCTTCGAACCTCAACATCAGTTTTATTCTCCCTACCTTTGGGCTGGTAATGGCTAACATCACCATTAGGCCATACATATTGGCCAGGATCTGAGAGTTACAAGGATCATATGCTGAGCTACTTGCTTATCGAGACAAGTCGATTAGTAGTGGCAGTGAGGATTTCACTTTGAAGGGTGACGAGACTATCACGATCAAGGGAAGAACATGTGTTCCAGCTGATGAAGAGCTTAGATGAGAGATCTTGGATGAAGCTCACCGGTCCAAGTATACGGTACACCCTGGAGGAACAAAGATGTATCGGAACCTCAAGGGGCATTTCTGGTGGTGAAACATTAAAAGAGAAGTAGCGGAGTATGTGTCTAGGTGCTTGGTGTGCTAACAAGTCAAGGCCAAGCACATGAGGCCAGCAGGTCTTCTGCAACCCCTTCCTATTCCCGAGTGGAAATAGGAGAACATTTCTATGGACTTCATTGTGGGGTTGCCACGGGCGGCTAGAAATTCTGATGCTATTTGGGTGGTGGTTGACCGACTGACGAAGTCCGCCTATTTCTTGCCTTATCAGAATACTTTCAACTCAAACCAACTAATGACATTGTACATCAAGAAAATAGTTTGATTGCACGGAATGTAGTGAGCATTGTTTCAGACAAGGATCCTAGATTCACTTCCAGGTTCTGGAAGAGCTTCCAGAGTGCCATGGATTCCCTCTTGGACTTTAGCATGACCTTTCATCCGTAGACTGATGAGAAAACCGAGAGGGTGAATCAAACTATCGAAGACATGCTTCAGGCTTGTATGTTGGACTTCAAGGGCAGTTGGGAAGATAACTTGCCTTTGGTTGAGTTCGCCTCCAATAACAGTTATCAGACCAGCATCCCAATAGCACCTTTTGAAGCTTTATATGGGAAGATTTCACCGACAAAGGGTGTTATGAGGTTCGGGAAGAGGGGCAAGCTCAACTCGAGGTATGTGGGTCCGTTCGAGATCATCACCAGAGTTGGCGAGGTGGCTTACCGGGTTGCTCTACCCACTCATATGACAACGGTCCACAATGTATTCCACGTTTCTATGCTCCAGAAGTATATCCTAGATCCGTCCCATGTCATCGAGCTTGATCCGGTAGAGATTCGAGAGGATCTCACACTAGTTGAGCAACCAGTGCAGATAATGGAAAGGCGAGATCAAGACTTGCACAATAAGACCATTCCATTGGTCCTTGTAAGATGGCAACACCATTCTGTGGAAGAGGCTACGTGGGAGCGTGAAGCTGAAGTGAAAGAGAAAGACCCACAATTGTTTGTTTGAACCCTGGTGTTCTCTGTTGTATTTTGTTTTCTTGTATCTCCATGTATCGTCCTAATTTCGGGGATGAAATTTTTATAAGGGGGAGAGGATGTAGAACCCCGGAACTTTTGCATGTAATTGGTGAATAGTACCTTGGCCAAAAGGCCTTCCATGTAATTAAATTTGGGAAATTATGAGAAAATGATTAATAGACTAGGTGTTGGATATCAAGGGGTTAAGGCCCCAAGAATGATGAGAACAAGGTTGGAAACACTTCCAAGGGGTTAAAATAGAGAAAAAGGGTAGTGACGGTCGATCAAAACATTGCGATGATCGATCGTTGTCACAAAAAAAATTGGGCAAGTTTCGGATTCACTTGCGATCGATCGTCCCAAGCCGACGATCGATCATCCAGAGCCTAGAAACCTGGGTAGCCCACTGGATCTTGGATGATCGATCATCCCAAACCTGACGATCGATCGCCCTGAACCCAGAAATCTGGATAGCTTATGGGAACTTGGACGATCGAATGTCCCAAGCCGACGATCGATTGTCATCGCTTAACTCTGTTATTTTTTAAGATGCGAAGTCAAGGGTTTTAAACCCTTTGCCTATAAATAGGGCCTCATTTAAAGGTTTTAGCTTAACCTAAACCTAAGAGGGATTGAGAGGAGAAGGAAAGAGATTAAGGGTTTTCCAAGGGAGAGATTGGATTGGAGATCAAGTGGAGTTCAACCAAGCTTGGATCGCTTGAGGACCTTCATCCTCAAGGTGGGATCCTCCTCCATCAAGTTGTTTGCAGAACAAAGGGGTTTTCTTCAAGATCAAGAGTTGATCCTTAAGGTTGGTACACCCATTCTAATTACCTTAGTAATAAGCTATGTGTCGCGACCCAAAACCCACCCTAGGAGTTAGAGTGAACTTTGGACGACTAATCATGGCTTACATGACTTGCTTGACAAACCAACCTGTAAAAACCCACAGAGCATATACAATAGAGGATGATAGCGGAAACATAACTATAAAACACAGCAGAAGTCTAACAACCTCTAAGTATATACACATGGTCCAAGTTTAATACAAAGAAATCAAAACAAAGAAAGTGCGGACATGCCCGCCAAAATACATGGATATAATCACTCATGCTCACCCACAGCCAATCCACTCAGAATCTAACACCACCTACTGATAACCCTCTACGAAAGGTTCCTCCAAAGGCTCCTCGACGTACTCCTCTTCCACCCATGGACCAGGAGCACAAACATCAAATGGAGCAACAGCTCCCTCAGAACCTACCGACATAAGAAGTACGGCTGAGCATGGAATACTCAGCGGGTACCAAATACTAACCAATAGTCATAGCATAAAAATGGCAATACATAAATCAGGAGCAATTCATACATGTTAGACGGAAACAATTCATATCATACAAGGAAGTAAAGCAATTTATAATCATGCTTGTATTTCGTAGAAAGCCGATAAAACCTCTTGAAAACATCGTGCACTTGACTTGGCTTGAAATATCTTTTCGTACTTGAAAGCTTGTCGTGTTTGTCTTACTTGATCTTGTCGAGCGTGTCGTACGTGTCATGTCAGGCATGTCATGCGTGCTTGCTTGTGATCATGTAACTTGTGAGATATCCTTGTGAGATGCGCTTGAGAGATGCCTTGAGAGGGAAGGGAGACCCTTCTTTATGCAATGCACTTGCGAGGGAAGGGAGACCCTTCTTCATGATATGTATGTACTTGCGAGGGAAGGGAGGCCCTTCTTCATGATATGCACTTGTGAGTGAGGGGAGACCCCTCGTGGAATGTTGGTTCTTATTTTCTTGTGAAAAGCGAGGTAAAACATATCGTAGGATATGTCCCACCTCTAACCATGTTCTTGAAAACCTCGATAAATCATGTCATGCATGCCGTGCTCGTGGGAACCGTGTACATACTTGCATTTAAATTTAAATATGACATTTGGGTAATTTCACTACACATATAACATCAATGATTGAGCAATGTAATATTCATATCATTTAGGGAAAGCAAGAAAACACACTATCATAAGCCCTAGCAATATTCATAATTTATTAGGCATGCATTTCCTAATTTACAACTCATTTTATTCACCTTGGCATTTCATCAAACATGGTGTGTTCATTATTCATTATTCATTTAAACCTAAATCATGCTTTTCTAGGTGAGTTTACTCACATCATAAAGGTGTGTTTATTATGGATACAATGCCCTCCCCATTTTAATCATCACAACACAACCCTTGGCATCCAATCGCCCATTCCATCTTCATTCACCATTCACAACCATCCATCTCATAGCACATGTGTAAATGAAAGAAAATCAAAAGAAATAAAGGGAAAAGAGGAACTATAACTAGGAGGGTAGTAAGAAGTACCGACCTTGAAGAAATGAGGAAGAAACCCCTTCCAAAAACGACCGTGAGGTGCTGCCCTAGCTTGGGGAACGCTCTCCACGAGTGCTTGAGCCGTGATCTTGGAGAAAAACCGGACTTGAAGTGATCTAGGGTCTCAAAACCCCTTTGATTCTTCTCCAAAAGCAAAACCCTAGCTTAGGAAACCCTTTCTCCTCTCTTCTAATCCCCCAAATCCTCTATGTGTTGAGAATGAGCCCTAAAGGCTCGGGTTAAACTCTTAAGGTAAGAGTGAACCGACCAAAAGACCATAATACCCTTACTGAAATTTCTGCAAAAACACGAGTGCCGAACACGTTGAGCTGTGAATAGTGCCAAACACGTTGTGCTGTGAATAGTGCCGAACACGTTGTGCTGTGAATAGTGCTGAACACGTTGTGCTGTGAATAGTGCCAAACACGTTGTGCTGTTAATAGTGCCAAACACGTTGTGCTGTGAATAGTGCCGAACACGTTGTGCTGTGAATAGTGCCGAACACGTTGTGCTGTGAATAGTGCTGAACACGTTGTGCTGTGAATAGTGCCGAGTACGTTGTGCTGTGAAGGGTGCCGAACCCGTTGTCACGTTGTGTTGTGCATAGTGCTGAGCTCGTTGTCCGTTGTCTTATGTACAACGTGCCCGTCGTGAGCTGTACGACGTACACGTTGTTTGCTGTACAACATACACGTTGTCTGCTGCACGACGTACCCGTTGTCTGTTGCACAACGGATGCACAACGTGTAGAGCCCCGGAACCCAAGTTCACTGTGCTAGGAATAGTGTCAGTGAATAGTGCCTTGTGTGTCTGTGAAAAAGCTTAAGGTCTTCCATTTTGCTCTTGGTAGTGTGGCGAGCTAAGTGAAAATTTTAGGTGAGTGTATTGAGTCTCAAGAGAGAGTATAAAGATACTCTAAGTGGGTAAAAGAAAAGGGTATAAAATACCTTAAGTGGTTAATAGGTTGTAAGTGAAGAGTGCTAGTGCACGAGGCATAAAGAGGCTAGGGCCTCTCATGCTTATAGGGGTGAATTCAATGATCACCTAGGTGGGATGAAAACCTATGGGAAACGATTCATGAGGTGTGAGTGGGATGTTGGACCTAAGGAAGAAGAGTGTGAAGCACTCGAATATTCTAAGTGTCAACAAGGGTTATGCCTTTAGCATTACCCTTAACTTTAAGAAGCCTTAGTTCAGTCACCGCGGATCGGAATCAAGTGATTCTTGAATTTTCGGAAAGGTATTAGAACCCTCTTCAAGGTTCATGTTGATCACTTTCCCTGATTTTGAATTGGGATTGAGTCAAAAGTAGGATTTCCAAAATCGGGTTGGCTGCAAATCTGGGCTGTCGCAACCCATTGCAGACCAGTCATCTTTAGGGGTATTTTGGTCTATGAATAAAGAAGAATTAGAATTTCTTCAAAACATAAAAGTTGTTCCTCTTCAAAAGAAAAATCCAACGCAAGTTGAATCGTCAAAATCGGAGCTCCGAGTCAAAAGTTATGGCCCAAATACTGAAGTGCATTCTGTAGCACCAGTCAATACCGAGAGCTCGGTCCACTACCGAGAGATCGGTCAAAAGCACCGATCGATCGGTCCACTACCGGTAGATCGGTCATCTATCGGTCCTACGCATTTTTCAGAAATTTTTTTAGGGGTTTTTTGGTCTTTTGGCCACTCTATCCTCATTTTTAAGGGTTGGCTCGAGCCAAGGGTGTTCATAAACACCCTTAGCAATATTTTAGAGAGAGGAAGAGAAACCTAGGGTTTCCAAAAAGGGGATTTTCCATTCAAAGAGAGTTTGAGCGATTGTGAGCCCAAAATCCTTTCCAAAGGTTTGGATTCACCCAAATCCAAGTCACAAACCTCATAGATCGCTTCCACCAAGTTCGTGCAAGCTGTAGATGCGTGGATCTTCAACCTTGGAGTTTGGGAAAGCTTCCACAAGCTTGGACCTTGCTCCCACGGCCTCCTAAGGCATTTTTCCCCAATCTTTCAAGGTAGAACAAACTACTAACTCTTTGTTAGAATTCTATTAAAGTTTCTTTGATTCTTTTCCTCAAAACTTGTCATGATGTGAGATAGAACATTATGTATGGAGGTTGGTTGGGCGATGGATGCCAATGGATGGTGTGTGGTGTGATGAACAAATGGGGAAGGGCATTGTCTACATAACGTACACACTTAGTGTTTGATGAAATGTCTTAAAGAAAAATGAAAGAATGAAATGACATGAAAAATGGGGTTCGTATGTGAGAGTGTAAGTACACTCTCCAAATTGCATGACTAATATTTATGAACATTTACGAAGAAAGTAGGGCAAGGGTAGATGAAAAAGAGTATGGGATACTCTAAGGAATTTAATAATGTGGTCTATTTATAAGTTCTAGCTTGTTCAAGTTTAATTAGTAAAGAAATGAATAGGAAACAAGGTAGTAGTATGAATATAAATAGCATGTGAATGGAATGGACTACAAGGACTTGTTAGAATTGGAATTTTAAATTAAGCATGTTAATCGAATGAATGTCAAGTAAATAGACTTGTTAGGATGTTTCATTAGATGGTAGAATATGCATGAGTTATTGAATGAATGAAATAAAACGCCATAAATCCCTTGTTGTTTATTATTTACAATACCATGAAGGTTTACATTTCAAGGACACATGTATATTAATGAAATCACCACAAGTAGCATGCTAGGAAAATGCATACATATGACAAGTTAATGAAATACAAGTAAATGAACATGGATAATGAGAAACACAAGGTAACAAGCATGCTTGAAAGGTAAGCTAATGTGTGCCGTCTAGTACATAGTTCGGGCATTAGTGAAAACAAGAACATAGATGCTAATGTGTGCCGTCCAGTACATAGTTCGGGCATTAGTGATCTAGCTAATGTGTGCCATCCAGTACATAGTTTGGGCATTAGCAAAATAAGACAAATAAGAAGCTAATGTGTGCCGTCCAGTACATAGTTCGGGCATTAGTGAAAACAAGAACATAGATGTTA
Organism: Tetracentron sinense; assembly: GCA_015143295.1. Lineage (NCBI taxonomy): Eukaryota > Viridiplantae > Streptophyta > Magnoliopsida > Trochodendrales > Trochodendraceae > Tetracentron > Tetracentron sinense. The sequence goes on along the minus strand of CM026559.1, from coordinate 22,034,210 downwards.
ATGTGTGCCGTCCAGTAGATAGTTCGGGCATTAGTGATCTAGCTAATGTGTGCCATCCAGTACATAGTTTGGGCATTAGCAAAATAAGACAATTAAGATGCTAATGTGTGCCGTCCAGTACATAGTTCGGGCGTTAGTGATCTCCAAGCAGGCAAACAAGACAAACAAGATGCTAATGTGTGCCGTCCAGTATATAGTTCGGGCATTAGTTAAACAAGTGATAATACGCTAATGTGTGCCGTCCAGTACATAGTTCGGGCATTAGTTAATCAAGCAAGACAAGAACAAGTTAAACAAGCAAGTCAAGAAACGAGAAAAACAAGTCAAGTGAACAAGTGGGTGTTAAATGAACGTGTGGGGTGTGTGTGAACTAAACAAGTTAAGCAAACTAGACATGAACATGGGTTGAATTGATATTGCTTGTCTTATTATGATTTGATGTACTTCCTTTCTATTCCCATCTTGCACGGTTTAAATTATATCATACAAGAAAGTATTGTTGTATTAATGTTTCATAACATTGCTAGTTAGTAGTGTGTACACGCTGAGTATTCCATACTCAGCCGTACTTTCATGTCGGCAGGTACCGAGGATACCCTCAACCCCGAGCCCTGGGTCGAGGAAGAGTATATAGAGGAGAGAGAGCCATCTATCCCACTGCAGCCTTAGGCGGAGGCGAGAGACTTAGACCATTGGCCCCATGGGGGTGACTATTGAGCGAGACAGAGTTGTATTTTGTCCTTTGTATTTTGTTAGGTTGGCCTGTCCACCTTAGGTTTAGACGTGTTGTGCATATGTTAAACTTGGAATACTATTTTGGAACTTTAGAAGAAAAAAAAAAGAGTTGGTTGCGCTTCCGCATTTTATGTTTAGCTTCCGCGCTCTGATTATCATTGTATTAGTATTATATTTTGCCTTGTTCATTGCAGGATGGTTTGGCAGGTTTGTATAGTCCACCTAAAGTATCCCTAAACTCCTAGGGGGTATTTTGGGGCATGACACAACGTATACGTTATCAGAGCTAGAGCTATGTTATCAGAGTACGTCCTTAGTGCCTTCCGAGCTACGTCCTTAGTGCATATGCCCGGTGCCTCTCCAGAGCTCGTCCTCAAGTGCATAACCGAGCGATCGATTGCCTGCAGGTCCAGACTGTTTTGGCCATATCTTTTGACTCGTTCGTCCGATTTTGACGATTCAACTTGCGTTGGGTTCGTACTTCGAAAAGGAACATTTCTGACATTTTGGAATTTCCAATTTCTTCCTTATTTATTAATTATACATTTTTAAAGGCAAAATGGCAACGAAAGTGTCATGCATTAAATGTGAAAAGGTCCGGGGCTCTACACTATGTTTCCTTAAGAATGTTGTGGATTGATCTTATATATATTCCTTTCTTGTTGAAATGCATTATTATCCCTAAAATGAATAAGATAAACTAAAGGTGCATGGATGTGTGGGATGAATGGATGGATAGTGGAGGCGAAGGGATGCCGTGTAGGTTATGGATGTTGTTGTGTGATGGAAAAATAGGGAAGGGCATTGCACATAATGAACGCACACAAGGTGTATGATGAAATGTTTGAGAAGGAAACTATGAATTTTCAAAGTCTAAAGAGATGTTGAATGCCACTTGTTTGATAAAATGCATGAATGAGAATACAATGAATTAAATAAATATTATAAAAGTATGATTCATGTAGTTTTCCCTAAATAGTGATTTTGATCAAATGCTCTATATGCTTGTTTAAATTCTCACATGATTATAATAAGAATTGAAATGCTACATGTTATCCTTTGAGTTGTACATGTCATCATGATTGCCACAATTCCTACACAAGCACGCATGCATGCATGAACCGGGTTTTCTAAAGTATAAGTATATGAAAGAAACCAAGAAATAGACATGAGATTTACGATACAAATGATCAAACCGAACTTTGGGTTGGTCAAGGGTAGGGTATATCCCCGGATATGTCACACCTGGCTCACAAGTAAAGAAGCAAGACTGAAGAAGCCAGACATCGGGCCAGTCAAGGGTAGGGCATATCCTAGGATTTGTTATACATGGCTCACAAGAAAACAAAACAAGTTGATAATGCCGGACAGAGGGCTGGTCAAGGATGTTGGTGCACCTTTTTTATTTCGCTGAAGGATACTTAAGTATCCGGCTCATAAGTTGCTTTTCTATGTTTCGCTGAAGGATACTTATGCATCCAGCTCACAAGTCGCTACAAGAGCACTAACATCTGGCTCACAAGTTAAGCATAACAAGGCAAGTCAAGACATGTCAAGACATGACAAGCAAGACAAGTGTGATTCCAAACAAGAACAAGACAAGACATGCTGATTGCCATGAGACAAGAATAAGACAAGAACAAGTTTTAAACATGACAAGCAAGTTTTGAGAAACACGAAATGATATTTTCAAGAATAAGCATGAAATATGAACACGGGTTTTATACTAGGTTTTCGCATTTGTTCCATGCACATCACGATCAGTGCATTGCTTTAAATTTGATGTTATAAATTGTATTTAGTTATTACTATTGTTTGTTAGCTAGTAGCTTGTACTCACTGAGTATTTCATACTCATCCATACATTTTATGTCAGCAAGTCCGGGGGATACCTTCAACCCTGAGCCTTGGGTTGAGAAAGAGTACTTCAAGGAGGAGGTGCCTATTCCACTTCAGCCTCAGGAGGATAGAGACCTAGATAGGTGGCCCTATCTAGAATATTGTGAGTAGGGTCTTATGGAGAGAGAGAGAGAGAGAGAGACTTGATCTTTATTTTGTATTTTGATGGTGGGCATGTTCACCTTTACTTGATGCATTTTGTATATGAACTTTGAATACAGGTTATAAAAAAAGGAAAAATTTAGTCACGCTTCCACATTGATATAAGCTTCCGCACTCTATTTCGTATCGCTATTGTGTTATGTTGTTGCCTTGTTCATTGCATGATGGTTTGTCAGGTATGTATAGTCACACTTAAAGTTCCACCTAACTCCTAGGGGAGATTTTGGGGTGCGACACTAGGTATGAACGGAAACTGCATTTTCTCTCTCAAAATACGAATCAAAGCTTCAAAAGTCTTCAAGATACGAGACTGAAGTCAAAACCTTCCTAGGCATGAATGGAAACTACCTATTTGCTCTCAAAATGCGAATCTAAATGCCCCTTTCTAGAACTACGTTTGGCTTGATCCTATCATGGGTACGTAGGTAACCTGAGAAAATGAACTTGAGTTCCGCCAGTTCTTTTAAAAGAATATTATCCCCCTGGGATACAAAATCATCGTTATTGCCCCTCAATATAGGTGAAACGAAGAAAACTGCTACCTGATGCACCAAGAAGAAACCAAAACTCAAAGGAAGGACTTCTCGTCATCAAAGAAACACACTCATATAAAACACACCTGCTGACTACAACGGAGAGATAACAGAACATCTCTCCCGACCAATAGAAGATTTTTAAAGTAATACCATCCATGACGATCAAACAAAAGCCCGCTAGACCAAAATCTCAAGAGTCAGTCTAGGCAAAAATAGGGCACCAAAATACTCGCTAAGTTAAAAATTCAGAAGGATTGCTTCGACAAAAGTTAGGATAACAAAGCTCGCTAACCTAAAAACCTGAAAAGGCAGCTTAGGCAAAAATTAGAGCACCAATGGCTCACTAAGTTAAAAATCCAAAAGGATGACTTAGGAAAAAATTAGAGTCAAAATTAAAATGTCCATTAGACTAACACTCCAAGAGTCAGTCTAGGCAAAAATTAGGGTAACAAAAAGCTTGCTAAACCAACACTCTACGAGTCAGTTTAGGCAAAAATTAGAGCAATTTGACAAGCTATTGAATACGAGCTAAAATGATTCATCATTTCTCGAAGACTTGCCCCTAAATTACAAGTCTAAATCTTCCTAGGTACGAACGGAAACTACCTACTTGTTCTCAAAATACAAGTCTAAACCTTCCTAGATATGAACGGAAACTATCTACAAGTAATATACAAGTTTAAATCGCCCCTATCTGAACTACGCTTCACCTGATCCAATCATTGGTACGTAGGAAGCTTGAGAAAAATATCTTGGGCCTGGTCAGTTCCTTAAAAGGAACACCATTCCCATAGGATGTATATATATGAAAAAATTTATCACAATCTAATATTGGGTGATTTCCAAAAAAAGAGAAAAGAAAAAAATGCTCGCTGGACTAAGGTCCAGGCAAAAGTTAGAGCAAAATTGACAAGATCCTAAACACGAGCTAAAAATGTTTAGCATGCTCTCGAGGGCTCCTTGACAAAGGTCAAAATCGTTCACTCAAATGACCCTTCCTGGGTATGAACAGAAACTATTTGTACTCTCTTTCAACAACAAGTAACAAAAAAGAGAAGAAGAAAAATGCTAAATGGATCACAATCCCAAGGGAAAGATCAAGACAGAAGCTAGAGCAACATTTGCTCCAACGCTGCCAGAGTCGAGTTTATCGCAACTCAATAAAATCAAAGGGCATTTGTGGATAGCAAAATTATGACAACAGATTGAGTCGAGGTTCACCAACTTCAGTGTGCCGCATCACAGCAAATCAAAGGAGGAGTGTGTACACCACATCAAGTCCAAGCCCTCGCATGGCTTTAGTCTATCTCTATAGACAAACCTAGTTAAACAGACCCTTGCAGACTGACTCCATGAGTTAGTCTGTGGGCAGACCTATAAATAGTCCCCGCAGACAGACTTTATAAGTCAGCCATGCGGGTTGGCCAAAGGCCAACCCTTGCAAACAGACTTTACAAGTCAGTCTGCGGGCCAGCCAAAGACTAGCCCTATTGGACCTAGTCCATGGCCATAAAAGGCCATAGACCTAACTCAGACCAAGGGCAGGACCCATGGTCCCACCCCTTCTTTGTCCGTGGACTGACCAAGGAAAGGTCCTGGTCGCAACCCAAATAGGCTTTGGACCTGACCCAGACCACGGGTGAGACCCATGGTCTCACCCCTTTGATCTGTGGACTGACCAAGTTTAGTCCTTTTCCCCAGCTAGTAGTCAGTACCTAACTGCCATGTGGCAGGGAATCCTTGATAAAAAAAGACTCTTTGCCAGCTTTGGGGATCCCAAGATAAAGATCCCATCTTTTTCTCCAATAATAGAGTATTAATGGCACCTCATTTGAAAGGGGGAGTAATCTCTCCCTTTTCTTGAAAGATAAGATTCTTCCAATTTTAAAGGGAAATGTCTTATCCTCCCAGATTCCTCAAAAAGGGAAACCAATTTGCAGTCTTTCAAGAAAAAGGATTCCCAATCGTACAAGGTTTCTCTAAAATAAGAGAAAATCAACTGTCAATGGATAGATGACTCTCTCTAAAGGGAGAGAACCTTTTTGTCCTCTACAAAAAAATGAAGTCAAAGGGGAGTCCAAAAAGGATTCTCTAAAAGATATAAAAAGGGAGTTTCTCACAAGAAAATCCCACGAATAAAAAATAAACAGAATTTTTCACGAAGTTCAGGGAGACAAAAAGAGTTTTCTTTTATTTTTGCAGAAAAACAACAACTAAGGAGGAAGAAGAAGGATCTCCCACCAATGGAGAATATCAGGTGCATCCCCCAATATGGCCACCACTCTTTATTTTCCCCTTTTGTTAATGCAAAGACCTCAATGAGGTATCTGTAATGCCTACATGGGATCTAGGCAACCCCTTTGAATAAACAAATACTTTATTCAAATATTTTTTCTTCTTTAATTCTTCTTTTTAATCAGAGGTTTTTTCCCAAATCAGGAAATTAATTAACAATCTGGGTTTACTCAGATTAAAAGGATATTCCCCCACATAAAATAATAAACTCCACACAACAATGGATGCAATTTTACCACAACAAAATTTGCGCGTTATAGTCACCTGTCGAAAATGTTTTAGCACCAACGGTGCACTCGGAAGGGCCAACTGTGCCTAGAGACACTGTCACCTATTGAAGATATTTAGCACCAACTGTCACGCCCCAAAATACCCCCTAGGAGTTAAGAGATACTTTAGAGGTGACTATTCGTACCTGACAAACCATCCTGTAATGAACAAGACTAACATGATATAATAACAACAATAATTAGAGTGCAGAAGCTAATCATGAGTGCGGAAGCTAATCATGAGTGCAGAAGCGTGAACTAACGTTTTCTTTTCTTCTATAACTCCAAAATAGTATTCCAAGTTAGCATATACAAAACATATCAAGTTAAAGGTGGACATGCCAGCCTATCAAAATACAAAATGAGAAACCCCGGAATTCTCTCTCACTCAATAATCACCCCGTGGGGCCAATGGTTTAGGTCCCTCGCCTCGGCCTGAGGCTCAACTACCAACTCCTCAATTGGTTCTTCCCCGCCGTAGTCCTCCTCCAACCAAGGACCCCGGGAACAAATTTCAAAAGGGACCCGGGCACCTGCTAACATAAAAGTACGGTTGAGTATGGAATACTCAATGAGTACAAGCTACTAGCAAACCATAGCAATAACAAAACACAACACTAATAACAATAATACAAAATAATCAATTTTAAGCAACTCTAGCAACATATGACATTTACCATTGAGAAGGAAGCAATATAAATATCTGGACATGCGTGCATGAATGCGAAAACTCGGTAAATCTCATGCTTCGAAACCTGTTTCATGTTTCGGTCTTACTTGTGAAAATCATGCTTGCGTGTCTCATCTTGTTAGAAATCATATGTCTTGCTTGTTCTTGATTTGCTTAACTTGTATACTTGTGAGCCAGAGGCTAGCACCCGCACATCCCTGGGCTACCAACCTCCATGACATTTCATTTTCTTGTGAGGCAGAGGCTAGCACCCTTCACTTGGGCAACCAACCTCCTTGACATGTACTTGTTTCCTTTTCTTGTGAGCAAGAGGCTAGCACCCTCCACTTGGGCTACCAACCTCCTTGACATGTACTTGTTTCCTTTTCTTGTGAGCTAGAGGCTAGCACCCTCTACTTGGGCTACCAATTCCCTTGTCATTTCATTCAAATACTCGTGCTTGAGAACGTCAGTTCATGCATGCATGCGTGGGCATGTGTGGCACTTGTAATAATCATGATGACATGCTTGAATGGGAGGATCACATGAATATAGCATTTCGGTTCCTAACATAATCGTATGACAATTTAGGCAACATATAGCGCATTTGAGCAATTGATCACTCCTAAGAAAATTTACACAATTCGTATTTCCATTTCCTTCATCAAATCCATTTATCCCTTGTTTAGTCGTTTTATCAAACACACGGTGTGCAACATTTCTTAGTCCTTTCATTTCCTCTTTTTAGTGCATCTTTTTCGTCAACACATCAAGGTACGTTCATTATTTATAGAATGCTCTTTCCACCATTTTCCATTTCACACATTGCACAACATCCATACAGCATCCGATCGCCTCAATCACCATCCCATCCACACATCCATACCCTTTACTTCATCTTGTTTATATTTAGGGAAGCTGATATATTTCGAAAGGAAGAAAAACATACTATCAAGAGTCCTTATACACAATAGAAAAACCTAGGTTATTGCTAAGGGAGTTAGTAGGGTGTACTAACCTTGAAACAAAGAGGAAAAACTTTGAGAATGCTGTGGGAGACACTGCCCTAGCTTGGGAAAAGCTCCACACGAGCTTGAGGATTGGTCTTGAGGAGTTCCAAGCTTAGTGAAGATTCTTGAATGCTCAAACCCTTGATCTTCTCTACAAAAAGGGTAGAAACTCTTGGAACCCTAGGTTCTCTCTTCCTCTCTCAAAATGCTCTCAGGAAGGTGTATAGGGACCCAAGAGCTCGAGCAAACCTTATAAGGCTAAGGGGTGCTGGCCAAATGACAAAAAAGCCCTTAATGAAATTTCTGCAAAACGCGATAGACCAATCAATCAGTGGTTAATACCGAGCGACCGGTGTTCTTGATCGAGCGATCGGTCAAAAACACTCTCTCTGGAAAAATTTCCCATACAAATTAGTTAACCAGTCGATAGATACCGATCGATCGGTTGTAGACCGATCGATCGCTACATTGGACCGAGCGATAGATTGACTGTAATTTTGATAGTAAGTCCATTTTTCCATCCAAACCACTACCTAGACTTATTCTACTTCCACTTTAACATTTTCTAATCATGACTAGGACCCTTTTAGGGCTATGGCATATTATTAATTATTTTATTTAATTTCTTTATATTACTCATGAAAAATTCACAAAGGTTCTAATTTCTCATTTCATGAAAATTAGGGGTTACAACTCATCATGCCTTGACACGCATTCCAAGACATATACAAAAGTTCCGGGGTTCTACATCCTGTCCCCCTTATAAAAATTTCATCCTCGAAATTTGGACGGTACTTGCATTACAACAAACAACAAAATCTATAGGGAAATCAGAATACCTTATGATACAACTCAGGGTATTTTTCATTGATTTCGGCCTCACGCTCCCAAGTGGCCTCTTCTCGAGTATGATGTTGCCATTGCACGAGAACCAATGGGATAGTCTTGTTGCGAAGCACTTGATCCCTTCGATCCAAAATCTGAATCTGCTTCTCCACAAGTGTGAGGTCCTCCCTGATTTCTACCGGATCAAGCTCGATGACATGGGATGGGTCTGGGGTATATTTCTGAAGCATGGAAATATGGAATACATTGTGGATCACCGCCATATGAGCGGCTAAGGCAACATGGTAAGCCACCTCACCAACTCTAGTGATGATCTCGAATGGACCCACATATCTCGGACTGAGCTTGCCTCTCTTCCCGAATCTCATAACACACTTGGTTGGTGAAATCTTGAAAAAAACCAAGTCGCCAACTCGAAATTCAAGATCTCTGATTCGGTTGTTGGCGTAGTAGCTCTTCTGTCGATCCTGTGCAGTCTTTAACCTTTCCCAAATAAGCTTGACTCTATCAGCAGTCTACTCAATCAATTCGGGACCCAATACCTTCCTTTCTCCAACTTCATCCCAATACAATGGGGATCTACAACTCCTTATGTACAAAGCCTCAAAAGGCACCATCTGAAAGCTCGCTTGATAAATGTTATTATAGGTGAATTCCACCAAAGGTAGGTGATCTTCCCAACTTCCTTTAAAATCTAGCATACAAGCTCAAAGCATGTCCTCGATAATTTGGCTCACCCGTTCTGTTTGGCCGTCCGTCTGTGGATGAAAGGCAGTGCTAAAGTTTAAACGGGAACCCATTGCACTATGGGACCTCTTTCAGAACCTGGAAGTGAATCAAGGATCTCTATCCGACACAATGCTCACTGGCACCCCGTGCAACCAAACTATTTCCTTGATGTACAGCACCGCTTCACCGTGATAGGGCTGAACCAAATGTCAAGGTTGGAAACATCCTCCAACAACCTCCACTCCTTTAACATCATGTGAGCCAAAAGTCCAGTAGGCTTCCGGCTAGGAGCGTCGGCTACCACATTTGCCTTACCCGGATGGTATTGAATGGAACATTCATAATCTTTCAAAAATTTCATTCATCTCCTTTGCTTAAGTTCAACTCCTTCTGGGAGAACAGGTACTTCAAGCTTTTATTGTCGGTGAACACCTCAAATTGTTCCCCATAAAGATAATGTCGCAAACTTTTCAAGGCAAACAAAACCACGGCAGCTCTAAGTCATGAGTGGGATAATTCTTCTCATGCTCTTTCAATTGCCTTGAGGCGTAGGTAATGACCTTACCGTGCTACATGAGCATGCATCCCAACCCTACGTGGGAGGTATCACTGTAAACGACAAAACCACCACTCCCGGAAGGCACTGTGTGGACAGGAGCCATAGTAAGGCGTTTTTTAAACTCCTAGAAGCTCACTTCGCATCTGTCACTCCAACTGAACTTGGCATTTTTTCTCATCAAGTAAGTGAGAGGTGCAACCAAACTGGAGAATCCCTTCACAAATCTCCGGTAACAGCCTGCCAACCCGAGAAAACTACGTATCTCCGTGACGCTCTTATGTCTCTCCTAACTCATAACTGTCTCTATCTTTGTCGGGTCAACCGAAATGCCCTTAGCTGACACTACATGTCTCAGAAATGCTACCTTCTCTAACCAGAATTTGCACTTACTTAGCTTGGCATACAACTTGTGCTCTCGAAGCATCTCAAGAGTAAGGCGAAGGTCTTGATCATGATCCTCCCGTGTCGGGGAGTACACCACAATGTCATCTATGAACACCATGACACATCTATCAAGATAAGGTCTAAACACCCGGTTCATCAAATCCATGAACGCCGCTGGTGCATTCGTCAAACCAAAAGGCATAACAAGGAACTCGTAGTGCCCATACCGAGTCCTGAAAGCCGTCTTCAGAACATCTGTCGTCTTGATCTTTAACTGATGATATCATGATCTAAGATCAATCTTGGAGAAGAATCTTGCTCCCTTCAGTTGGTCAAATAGTTCGTCTATCCGTGGCAAGGGATAACGATTCTTGATAGTGACCTTGTTCAACTGCTGGTAATCGATGCACATTCTCATCGATTCGTCCTTCTTCTTTACAAAGATGACCGGAGATCCCCATGGCAAGACACTTGGTTGGATGAAACCAAGTTGTTGTAACTCTTCAATTTGTTTTTTGAGTTCCTCAAGCTCTATCGGGGCCATTCTATACGGTGCCCTTTGAAATCGGAGCGGTGCCCAAAGCAAGCTCTATAGCGAACTCGATCTCTCTATCAGGAATAACCTAGGAAGTTCCTCTGGAAACACATACAAGAACTCAATCACAACCAGAATGGCCGAGGAGTTTTGTGCTTCTGGGTTTGCTAAGCTCAAGGCTGCCAGGCGAGCAATATCCCTTTCTCTCAATCCTCAATTGTGAAATGGCTTAACCCCTTCCGGCTTGAAGTTCACCATCTTTTCAAAGCATGCAGCATGGACATGGTGGTTTGACAACCAATCCATCCCTAAGATGTAACATCCTGAATATTTTTAGAATTAAAAATATTTGCTAAGGGATTTAATATTAGGAAATTCCCTATTTTACTTAAGTATATGAGCTGAAAATTACCTAAGTATAGGATTATATGCTATGTGTTAAAATCAAATATTAGCACATGCATATAGTAAGAAGGGTTATTACCTAATACCATGGCATGTGGCGAGTGCCACATGGCAGCATCTTAGTGGAGACATCCAAAGGATTAACAGTGAATCAATGATGAATTTAAGGATAAGATGATCATGAGCTAAGGTAAGGACACATGGCAAGTGCCACATGTCAACACCACAAAAAGGGACGTCCAAGATTAACAATGGTTAGATTCAATTAACTATGATGAGTTAATCAAAAAGTCAAGAATGGATTAAATAATATCATTTTGACATGTGGAATGATCTCCACCATCTATAGCATGGACAGTCAAGAATAGGGTATGGGTGGCAAATGTCACATGGCAAATTCATTAAAGATATACATGAATTAAGATGATAAAGGAGGGATGAACCATCCTATTCTATGAATAGTGCACGCTCACCCTTGGTTGAGTTAAAAAGTTAACTTAAACAAGAAGTTAACTCTTGGTGTAATTAAAGTTGACAACATGCACCTTATTAATAGCTATGCCTGTAAGGTAGCCTAAGGAATGTATCTAAATTCTGAAAATTAATAAAAGTGAGACACATTCTTAGGATAGGGAGATGTACACGCCCAACCATGATCAACATGGGTTAACCAACTTGTTTAGTTAGGTTAACCATGAACTATGTTTATAAATTTATAAGAAGAAATATATATGTATATAGTTAGGATAAATAATGATTCATGAATCCAAATTAAATGGGTACATGAACCATAGTTAAAAGAATTAGATAACCATGGGTTAAGGAAAGTAACTATGGTTAGATCAAAGCTTGTACCTTGGATTCAATGTACTAAGTACAAAGGAACCTAGGCTAAGGGATGGTAACCAAAATTAATGGGTTCATGAACACTTTGATTCATGAACTAAAGTTAATTAAGAGGATGAATCTTGAGTTAAGAGTGAGGCATGACCCTTGCCTATATAAGGAGACCCCCACACCCCCATTTGGTGCTCATCCCATTGTGTCAACTTTGGTAGAGACTAGTAGACCATACGGCCATTCCTAGTGTACACACCATGGTGCCAAGCTTGTGGGAAGGATAAAGACCACACGCCCATCTCTTGTGCTTAATGCTAGTTGGTGAGAAAGCAAAGAAGAAGAAAGAAGAAAGAGAGAGAAAGAAAATAGTGTCGGCCCAACCAACTTCGGATTCGGAACCCTACGTCAAAGAAAGATTAAGTTATATTCAATAATATTATTTTGAATAATATTTTAGAATGAAGGTTAGTAAGTAAAATTCGGAATTAATATTCTAAATAACGATTTATAATAGAGGTTAGTATTTTCGAAATAAATACTATGAGAAGAAATGAATATTCTATTATATTCTGAATAATAAATTATTATTTGATGACACTATGTGGATACGTTGAAAAATAGTAAAATAATACTATGCTGATATGTTGGAATGCTGAAAAATAGTAAAAGAATACTATGCTGAAAATAATAAATGCGATGCAATGGTAAGGTGTTAAAAATATAAAGTAATGATACTTTATTATTATAGTTTCTACGTATGTTACATTCTAATTTATGATAAGAGAAATGATTTATTTGAAATACGAAAAAGAATTATTCTAAATTATAAAATTATAGTTATGAGATAGCTATAATAAAGATAATTAGAATGAAAAGTGTATAATCATAATGTTGTGATTATTATCTTATAATGTCTTAAAGACAAGACAAGGAAAAGATAAATACGCTTATCTTAAAAAGGCCTCAAGATAGTGGCAAGGCAAATGGATACCATCGGGCAAAAACTCATGAGGGGCTAGTGATAATTCCAAGACGGGTTGAGCCTACGGCAAAAACTCATGAGAGGTTAGTAAAAATTCCAAGACGGGATAAGCCTGAGAAAAAAACTCATGAGAGGTTAATGATAACTCCAAGACGGGGTGAGGCTAAAACAAAAACTCATGAATGGTGAAAACTTCAAGATGGGGTGAGTCTAAAGAGGTACCTTGCAATGATCATCTTGAGAGGCAGAATTAAGATAAGTCTGAAAGATAAAAGAAAAGATAAAGAAAATATAAAAATTATTTATCTTAAAAAGGTCTCAAGATAGTGGCAAGGCAAAGGGATACCATTTAGCAAAAACTCATGAGAGGTTAATGAAAACTTCAAGACAGAGTGAGCCTAAGGCAAAAACTCATGAGGGGTTAATGAAAACTCCAAGACGGGTTGAGCCTATGACAAAAACTCATGGGGGGTTAATGATAACTCCAAGACGGGGTGAGTCTAAAGAGGTACCTTTCAATGATCAACTTGAGAGACAGAGTTAAGATAAACCGGATCCAAAGTAAAAGATGTTTAAAGAAATGTCAAAAGTAATATTAAATGGTTTAATATTATATTTTTGTGATAAAGTTGTTATCTAAAAGTTTTATTATGCTTATTCTAACTTATTGTTTAGCATAATATTATGGAATATTCTTATTGGGCTTCATAGCTCACTGACTTTTTATGTCGCCAGATGATCAGTGAAAGAACAACTTGAAAGTGATGTTCGAGAAAAGACGGAGTCGCTTTTGATTATGCTGTTATATTTTGTTATATGTTCATTTTGATGTAATTAAGTTGGTTATGAATACCCTAACTTTAATTATGGACATGGTTATGATGGCTATTGCGTATGGATGGATAAGGGTTAAAAAGTTTTAAATTCCCTTGAAATTTTACGCTTCCGCAATATATGAGAAAAGAGGATCTCAAGGTCGGATTTACACTTAAATTTTATTAGTGAAATATTAAGTTTAAGTTGGGTCGTGACATAGGATGACGTCAAAATCCAAGTCTTGAAAATCTAGGATGATGAGGTCGGCTAACAGTTCATTTTCCCCCACTTGAACCACACAATCTCTAAATATTTTTGTCCGTATCAACTGACTTACCAAGTGGAGTTGCAATGGTCAACTCCCGTTCCAACTGAGCAGCCTTAGTCAAAAATCCCTTTGCAAAACCGGGTGAGACAAAGGAGTGAGTGGATCCTGTGTCGATCAACACTCAGGCGAGATAGTCATTCACCAATAAAGCGCCTGTGCAATTAAATAGTTGACGTCAATAGATTTCAAGCATACATGTATCATACATGGGTAACCCCTAGTATAATCACAACACATCATAGAAAGCATTTTCAACGTAAAACTTTAACATTCTCACGTACCTTGCACAACATCATCGGATGCATGTGTGTCTCTCTTTGATAGGGCAAAAACTCAACCCTGGGTGGCTGGGTGAGGAGACCGGGTAGACGGTGAGGCCCTCGAAGCCTGGGAACAATCCTGCTGAGATATCTGCCTAACAGGGGGCCTACTCCCCTGAGCCAGCCCTGCGGACTGGTATGACATAGTCCTAGCTCTCTTTTCTGTCGAGCCACTGGACTGGCCTTTTTCCATCCCTCTTCTCTTGAAGAACTCTTCAGAATTAGTCTTCGGTAATTTTGCCTTGTCCACTACCTCGGCATATGTCTTATGCCAGATCATCAAAACTCGGTCCTTGAGGTAGGCCTTCAACCCCCTCTCAAATTTTTGGCCTTTCATAGTCTCGGTAGCTATCATATGTGGAGCAAATCGAGATAGCTCTGAGAACTTAGCCTCATAGGCGGCTACTGACATATTACCTTGCTCCAAGGTAATGAATTCAACCTCTTTCTTTTCTTTCATCCCTATTGGGAAGTACTTTTTATTGAAGGCATCCAAGAACTCTCCCCAAGTCCAGTCTTGACCCTATCAGGACAACTCCCAGGTCTTGAGTGCGGACTTCCGCCAATGATCAGCCTCACCTTCAAGCATGAAGGCTGCCCAAGGAACCCTTTCTACCTCCGTAGGCGCCAATAAAGAGAATAACTTTTCTAATTGCCGAATCCATCCTTCGGCAACAAGCGGGTCAGTATTCCCACAAAATGTTGGAGGCCTCATCCTCCGAAAATTCTCTTTTCTAGCTTGTGCTCAATTAGGAGGAGCAGGTATAGGCGCGGCATTAGGAGGAGTAGCCGGTTGCCTTGCCGCTAACATAGCCAAGGTCTCGGCTACTGAGGCAAAAGCTTGGGCAAAGTCGGGTTGATCATCACCCGATGCAGCATAACATCCATTGCCCCTTGTGTTGTATCCGCGACCCCGAGTATTGCGCCTCATGATTTCTCCTCAGAACGACAATACAACATGAGTCTAACTTGGATACGTATTTAGTAACAATTTCACCATTCATTCAAAGCATATTTACTAAGCACAGAATAATGCACACATGGTATATAATACAATATCATAACATACAATCCATGTTCCTAGCGTAGGACTCTAAGTTTAGTTGAAGTTCAACCAGTTTTGACCAAGACTAACTTGTTAGTCTATACTTGGAATACAACACTTTCATAACACCTAATGCATTGTTCAATTATGGTATCGAGTACTAAGTGACCCTAGGGACTATAATGCCTAGAGCTCTGATACCAATTCTGTCACGCCCCAAAATAGCCCCTAGGAGTTAAGGGATCCTTTATAGGTGACAGTTCGTACCTGACAAACCATCCTGTAATGAACAAGACTAACATGATATAATAACAACAATAATCAGAGTGCAGAAGCTAATCATGAGTGCGGAAGCGTGAATTAACTTTTTCTTTTCTTCTATAACTCCAAAATAGTATTCGAAGTTAGCATATAAAAAATATATCGAGTTAAAGGTGGACATGCCCACCTATCAAAATACAAAATGAGAAACCCTGAAACTCTCCCTCACTCAATAATCACTCCCGTGGGGCCAATGGTCTAGGTCCCTCGCCTCGGCCCGAGGCTCAACTACCAACTCCTCAATTGGTTCTTCCTCACCGTAGTCCTCCTCCACCCACGGACCCGGGGCACAAATTTCAAAAGGGACCCTTGCACCTGCCGACATAAAAGTACGGCTAAGTATGGAATAATTAGTGACTACAAGCTACTAACAAACCATAGCAATAACAAAACACAACACTAATTACAATAATACAAAATAATCAATTTTTAGCAACTCTAGCAACATGACATTTACCATTGAGAAGGAAGCAATATAAATATCTTGACATGCGTGCCTGAATGTGAAAACTTGGTAAATCTCATGCTTGGAAACCTGTTTCATGTTACGATCTTATTTGTGAAAATCATGCATGCGTGTCTCATCTTGTTAGAAATCATGTCTTGCTTGTTCTTGATTTGCTTGAATTGTATACTTGTGAGCCAGAGGCTAGCACCCGCACATCCCTGGGCTTCTAACCTCCTTGACATATACTTGTTTCCTTTTCTTGTGAGCCAGAGGCTAGCACCCTCCATTTGGGCTACCAACCTCCTTGTCATTTCATTCAAATACTTGTGCTTGAAAACGTCGGTTCATGCATGCATGCATGGGCGTGTGTGGCACTTGCAACATTTCTTAGTCCTTTCATTTCCTCTTTTTAGTGCATATTTTTTGTCAATACATCAAGGCACGTTCATTATTTATAGAATGCCCTTTGCACCATTTTCCATTTCACACATCGCACAACATCCATATGGCATCCAATCGCCTCAATCACCATCCCATCCACACATCCATACCCTTTACTTTATCTTGTTTATATTTAGGGAAGATGATATATTTCAAAAGGAAGAAAAACAAACGATCAAGAGTCTTTATACACAATAGAAAAACCTATGTTATTGTTAAGGGAGTTAGTAGGGTGTACTAACCTTGAAACAAAGAGGATAAACTTTGATAATGTCATGGGAGACGCTGCCCCAGCTTGGAAAAAGCTCCACACGAGCTTGAGGATTGGTCTTGAGGAGTTCCAACCTTAGTGAAGATTCTTGGATGCTCAAACCCTTGATCTTCTCTATAAAAAGGGGAGAAACCTTTGGAAACCTAGGTTCTCTCTTCCTTTCTCTCAAAATGCTCTAAGGAAGGTGTATGGGGACCCAAGAGCTCGAGCAAACCTTATAAGGCTAAGGGGTGCTGGCCAAATGATGAAAAAGCCCTCAATGAAATTTCTACAAAACGCGATAGACCGATCGATAAGTGGTTAATACCGAGCGATCGGTCGCCTACCGAGCGACCGGTGTTCTTGAACGAGCGATCGGTCAAAAACACCCTCTCCAGAAAAATTCCCCATACAAATTAGTTAACCAGTCGATAGATACTGATTGATCGGTTGTGGACCGTTCGATCGCTACATTGGACCGAGCGATCAGTTGCCTGCAATTTTGACAGTAAGTCCATTTTTCCATCCAATCCACTACCTAGACTTATTCTACTTCCACTTTAACATTTTCTAATCATGACTAGGGCCCTTTTAAGGCTATGGCATATTATTAATTATTTTATTTAATTTCTTTATTCTACTAATGCAAAATTCTCAAAGGTTCCAACTTCTCATTTCATGGAAATTGGGGGTTACAACGCATCATGCCTTGACACGTAATCCAAAACATATACAAAAGTTTTGGGGTTCTACATCCTCCGCCCCTTATAAAAATTTTATCCTCGAAATTTGGACGGTACTTGCATTACAACCAACATCAAAATCTACAAGGAAATCAGAATACCTTATGCAAATAACTCAGGGTATTTTTCTTTGACTTCGGCCTCATGCTCCCAAGTGGCTTCTTCTCGAGTATGATGTTGTCATTGCACGAGAACCAATGGGATAGTATTGTTGCGAAGCACTTGATCCCTTCGATCCAAAATCTGAATCGGCTTCTCCACAAGTGTGAGGTCCTCCCTGATTTCTACCGGATCAAGCTCGATGACATAGGATGGGTCCGGGGTATATTTCTAAAGCATGGAAATATGGAATACATTGTGGATCGCCGCCATATGAGCGGATAAAGCAACACGATAAGCCACTTCACCAACTCTAGTGATGATCTCGAACAGACCCACATATCTTGGACTGAGCTTGCCTCTCTTCCCGAATCTCATAACACCCTTGGTTGGTGAAATATTGACAAAAACCAAGTCGCCAACTCGAAATTCAAGATCTCTCCTTTGGTTGTCGGCGTAGCTCTTCTGTCGATCCTGTGCGGTCTTTAACCTTTCCCGGATAAGCTTAACTCTAGCAGCCATCTACTCAATCAATTCAGGACCCAATACCTTCCTTTCTCTAACTTCATCCCAATACAATGGGATCTACAACAACTTATGTACAAAGCCTCAAAAGGCACCATCTGAAAGCTTGCTTGATAACTGTTATTGTAGGTGAATTACACCAAAGGTAGGTGATCTTTCCAACTTCCTTTAAAATCTAGCATACAAGCTTGAAGCATGTCCTCGATAATTTAGCTCACCCGATCTGTTTGTCCGCCCGTCTGTGGATGAAAGGCGGCGCTAAAGTCTAAACGGGAACCCATTGCACTCTAGAAGCCCTTCCAGAACCTAGATGTGAATCGAGGATCTCAATCCAACATAATGCTCACTGGCACCCCGTGCAACTGAACTATTTCGTTGATGTACAGCGCCGCTAACTGATTTGAGTTGAATGTAGTCCGATATGGCAAGAAATGGGCGGACTTCGTCAGTCTGTCAACCACAACCCATATAGCATCAAAGTTTCTAGCCGTCTTTGGATACCCCACAATAAACTCCATAGAGATGTGCTCCTATTTCCACTCGGGAATAGAGAGAGACTGTAAAAGTCCAGCCGGTCTCCTATGCTCGTCAAAATCCATCCCTAGGATGACGTCAAAATCCAAGTCTTGAAAATCTAGGATGATGAGGTCGGCTAACAGTTCATTCTCCCCCACTTGAACCACACAGTCTCTAAATATTTTGTCTGTATCAACTAACTTGCCAAGTGGAGTTGCAATGGTCAACTCCCATTCCGATTGAGCAGCCTCAGTCAAAAAGCCCTTTGCAAAACTGGGTGAGACAAAGGAGTGAGTGGATCATGTGTCGATCAACACTCGGGCGAGACACTCATTAACTAATAAAGCACCTGTGCAATTAAATAGTTGATGTCAATAGATTTCAAGCATACATGTATCATACAAGGGTAATCCCTAGTATAATCAGAACACATCATAGAAAGCATTGTCAACGTACAACTTTAACATTCTCACGTACCTTGCGTACCTTGCTCGACATCGTCAGATGCACATCCGTCTCTCTCTGATAGGGCGAAAACTCGGCCCTAGGTGGCTGGGCGAGGAGGTCGGGTGGATGGTGAGGCCCTCGAAGCCTGGGAAGAGCCCTGTTGAGATATCTACCTAATAGGGGGCCTACTCCCCTGAGCAGGCCCTACGGACTGGTATGACAAAGTCCTAGCTCTCTTTAGTGCCGAGCCACTAGACTGGCCTTTCTCCATCCCTCTTCTCTTGAAGAACTCTTCAAAATTAGCCTCCGTTAATTATGCCTTGTCCACTACCTTGGCATATGTCTCATGCCGGAACATCAAAACTCGGCCCTTAAGGTAGACCTTCAACCCTCTCTCAAATTTCTGGGCTTTCATAGCCTCGGTAGATATCATATGTGGAGTAAATCGAGATAGCTCTGAGAACTTAGCCTCATAGGTGGCTACTGACATATTACCTTGCTCCAACGTAATGAATTCAACCTCTTTCTTCTCTTTCATGCCTACTGGGAAGTACTTCTTGTTGAAGGCATCCAAGAACTCTCCCTAAGTCCAGTCTTGACCCTGTTGGGATAACTCCCAGGTCTTGAGTGCGGACTTCCACCAATGATCAGCCTCACCTTCAAGCATGAAAACGGCCCAAGGAACCCTTCTGCCTCCGTAAGCGCCAATATAGAGAATATCTTTTCTAATTACCGAATCCATCCTTCGGCAACAAGCGGGTCAATACTCCCACAAAATGTTGGAGGCCTCATCCTCCAAAAAGCCTCTATTCCGGCTTGTGCTCGATTAGGAGGAGCAGGTATAAGCGCGACATTAGGAGGAGTAGCCGGTTGCCTTGCCGCTAACATAGCCAAGGTCTCAGCTACTGGGGCAAAAGCTTGGGCAAAGCCGGGTTGATTATCACCCGATAGAGCATCACTTCCATTGTCCCTTGTGTTGTATCCGTGACCCCGAGTATTGCGTCTCTTGATTTCTCCTGAGAACGACAATACAACATGAGTCTAACTTGGATACGCATTTAGTAACAATTTCACCATTCATTCAAAGCATATTTACTAAGCACAGAATAATGCACACATGGTATACAACACAATATCATAACATACAATCCGTGTTCCTAGCGTAGGACTCTAAGTTTGGTTGAAGTTCAACCAGTTTTGACCAAGACTAACTTGTTAGTCTATACTTGGAATACAACTCTTTCATAACACCTAATGTCTTGTTCAATTATGGTATCGAGTACTAAGTGACCCTAGGGACTCTAATGCCTAAAGCTCTGATACCACTTCTGTCACGTCCCAAAATACCCCCTACGAGTTAAGGGATACTTTAGCGGTGACTATTCGTACCTGATAAACCATCCTGTAATGAACAAGACTAACATAATATAATAACAACAATAATCAGAGTGCGGAAGCTAATCATGAGTGCGGAAGCGTGAACTAACTTTTTCTTTTCTTCTATAACTCCAAAATAGTATTCGAAGTTAGCATAGACAAAACATATCAAGTTAAAGGTGGACATGCCCACCTATCAAAATAAAAAATGAGAAACCCTGGAATTCTCCCTCGCTCAATAATCACCCCCGTGGGGCCAATGGTCTAGG
The DNA here is from genome assembly GCA_015143295.1 of Tetracentron sinense. Taxonomy (NCBI): domain Eukaryota; kingdom Viridiplantae; phylum Streptophyta; class Magnoliopsida; order Trochodendrales; family Trochodendraceae; genus Tetracentron; species Tetracentron sinense. Next base: position 22,013,409 of record CM026559.1, on the reverse strand, counting down.
TCCCTCACCTCAGCCTGAGGCTCAACTGCCAACTCCTCAATTGGTTCTTCCTCGCCATAGTCCTCCTCCACCCAAGAACCCGGGGCACAAATTTCAAAAGGGACTCGTGCACCTGCTGACATAAAAGTACAGCTAAGTATGGAATACTCAGTGAGTACAAACTACTAGCAAACCATAGAAATAACAAAACGCAACACTAATAACAATAATACAAAATAATCAATTTTAAGCAATTATAGCAACATATGACATTTACCATTAAGAAAGAAGCAAAAAAAAAATCTTGACATGTGTGCACGAATGCGAAAACTCGGTAAATCTTATACTTGGAAACCTATTTCATGTTTCGGTCTTACTTGTGAAAATCATGCATGCGTGTCTCATCTTATTAGAAATCATATGTCTTGCTTGTTCTTGATTTGCTTGACTTGTATACTTGTGAGCCAGAGGCTAGCACCCGCACATCCCTGGGCTACCAACCTCCTTGACATTTCAATTTCTTTTGAGCTAGAGGCTAGCACCCTTCACTTGGGTTACCAACCTCCTTCACATGTACTTGTTTCCTTTTCTTGTGAGCTAGAGGCTAGCACCCTCCACTTGGGCTACCAACCTCTTTGTTCAAATACTTGTGCTTGAAAACGTCGGTTCTTGCATGCATACGTGGGCGTGTGTGCCACTTGTAATAATCATGATGACATGCTTCAATGGGAGGATCACATGAATATAGCATTTCGATTCCTAAAATAATCGTATGACAATTTAGGCAACATATAGCGCATCTGAGCCATTGATTATTCATAAGAAAATTTACACAATTCCTATTTCCATATTCTTCATCAAATCTATTTATCCATTGTTTAGTCATTTTATCAAACACACAGTGTGCAACATTTCTTAGTCCTTTCATTTCCTCTTTTTAGTGCATATTTTTCGTCAATACATTAAGGTACATTCATTATTTATAGAATACCCTTTCCACCATTTTCCATTTCACACATCGCACAACATCCATACAGCATCCAATCGCCTCAATCACCATCCCATCCACACATCCATACCATTTACTTTATCTTGTTTATATTTAGGGAAGATGATATATTTCAAAAGGAAGAAAAACATATGATCAAGAGTCCTTATACACAATAAAAAAACCTAGGTTATTGCTAAGGGAGTTAGTAGGGTGTACTAACCTTGAAACAAAGAGGAAAATTTTTGAGAATGCCCTGGGAGACTCTGCCCTAGCTTGGAAAAAGCTCCACATGAGTTTGAGGATTGGTCTTGAGGAGTTCCAAGCTTAGTGAAGATTCTTGGATGCTCAAACCCTTGATCTTCTCTACAAAAAGGGGAGAAACCTTTGGAACCCTAGGTTCTCTCTTCCTTTCTTTCAAAATGCTCTAAGGAAGGTGTATGGGGACCCAAGAGCTCGAGCAAACCTTATAAGGCTACAGGGTGCTGGCCAAATGACGAAAAAGCCCTTAATGAAATTTCTGCAAAACGCGATAGACCGATCGATCGGTGGTTAATATCGAGCGATCGGTCCCCTACCGAGCGACCGGTGTTCTTGATCGAGCGATTGGTCAAAAACACCCTCTCTGAAAAAATTCCCCATACAAATTAGTTAACTAGTCGATAGATACCGATCGATTGGTTGTGGACCGATTAATCGCTACATTGGACCGAGGGATCGGTTGCCTGCAATTTTGACAGTAAGTCCATTTTTCCATCCAATCCACTACCTAGACTTATTCTACTTCCACTTTAACATTTCTAATCATGACTAGGACCCTTTTTTGGCTATGGCATATTATTAATTATTTTATTTAATTTCTTTATACTACTCATGCAAAATTCTCAAAGGTTCTAATTTTTCATTTCATGAAAATTGGGGGTTACAACGCATCATGCCTTGACATGCATTCCAAGACATATACAAAAGTTCTGGGGTTCTACACCAACGGTGCACCGAAGAGGGTCGAGGGGGACTGGAGGCACCCTCACCCATCGAAGAGGCTCAAGATATCTTGATTTAATCTTTCTTCTAAGTCATTTTATAGTTGTTTGTCAAGTAACACGTGTCTCTATTGCCTCCACGTCAGCATTTCAAAAGTGACCATCAACATTAGCCCCGACCCGTGAAGACTATATATTTTTATAGTCTCTTGCGGGAAATTTTGTTAATGGAAAGCCCTTCTGTTGATGTTGATTTTTTTTTATGTTGACAAGCGACAAGGTGGTTGTGCAGCAAGCCGGTGGTTATGGTCTGGTGGCACATCGAGGTGTTGTTGGCGAGGTTGCATTAGAGCTCCCGACAACAACGACGGCATCTTTGCAGATTTTCACATTTAGCAACTTCTAAATCCTCGCTTTTGGTTTGCCTATATAATGTATTGTTCCCTATTATGAATTAGGCTTTCTAGATTGAGAGTAAAGGCTCTTAAACTCCTATTAGGGGTTTCCCATTGTAATTAATTTATCCCTTTGAGCTCTCTCTCATGTTTGTAGATTAGAGTTACAAGTTTTCATCGAAACATCTTAAACTTGCATTATTGATTCTCACTATTCATGAGATCACTCTAGGTGTGTGTTTAAACTGAATTAAACTCCTCAACTCCTACGTGAGTATAAACTTGGTTGGCACATGCCAAAGCCTTTATAAAAGGAGATCGATTCGTGTAGTGGATCATGGTTACCTTGTGGTCAGAGTAATCCAGAGCCATCGTAGTGGAGATCAATCAAGAAATTGTGGTTGCGAAGTACTTAGAGAAGCATAATCTGCTGTGGTTGATTGTAGAGCCCCGGACCTTTTCACATTTAATGCATGACACTTTCATAGCCATTTTGCCTTTAAAGTAGTACAATTAATAAATAAGGAAGAAATTGAAAATTTCGAAACATCAGAAATGTTCCTTTTCGAAGTACGAACCCAACGCAAGTTAAATCGTCAAAATCCGACGAGCGAGTCAAAAGATATGGCCAAAACAGTTTGGAACTGCAGGCAACCGATCGCTCGATCCATGGAGCGATCGATCGGTAGCTATCGACCGGTCAAGATTTTTGTATGGGGAAATTTTCCAGAGAGTTAATTTTTGGTCGAGAGCTCGGTCAACACACCGATCGCTCGGTAGGCAACCGATCGATCGGTCATAACCACCGATCGCTCGGTATTCGTGTTTTTGCAGAAATTTCAGTAAGGGTGATTCGGTCTTTTGGCGTTTCACTCTTTATTCTTAAGGGATGCCCGCACCTTTTAGGGCTCATTTACCACACTTAGAGACATTGAGAGTTAGAGAAAGAGGAGAGGGCAATTTCTAACCTAGGGTTTACTTTGGGGAGAAATCAAAGGGGTTTTCAAGACCCACAATCACCTCAAGCTTGGATTACTTCAAGATTTTGATTCAAGCACGCGAGGAGGAGTTTCTCCAAGCTAGGGCAGCGCCTCACGAACGTTCTTGGAGGAGTTTTCTTCCTCATTTCTTCAAGGTCGGTACCTTTTGCTACCCTCCTAGTTATAGCTTTTTCTTTCTCCCCTTATTCTTTGTATTCCTTGCTTTCTTTCATCCATAAATGTATTATGATTTGAAATGGTGAATGGTGTGAATGGAGAGGGGTGTTGGCGATTGGATGCCGTGTGTATGATGTAATGAATAAAATGGGGAAGGGCATTGCACTAATAATAAACATACAAGCATGTTGTGAATACGAAACCACCTAGAAAAGCATGTGATAGGCTTAACAAATAATGTACTCACCATGTTTGATGAAATGCCAAGGTGAACAAAGTGAGTTGTAAATTAGGAAATGCATGTCTAATAAATTATGGATATTGCTAGGGCATATGATAGTGTGTTTTCTTGCTTTCCCTAAATGATGGGAATATTACATTGCTCAATCATTGATGTTATATGTGTTGTGAATTACCCAAATGTCATATTTAAATTTAAATGCAAGTATGTACACGATTCCCACGAGCACGGCATGCATGACATGATTTACCGAGGTTTTCAAGAACATGGTTAGAGGTGGGACATATCCTTCGATATGTTTTACCTCGCTTTTCACAAGAAAACAAGAACCAACATTCCACGAGGGGTCTCCCCTCACTCACAAGTGCATATCGTGAAGAAGGGCCTCCCTTCCCTCGCAAGTACATACATATCATGAAGAAGGGTCTCCCTTCCCTCTCAAGTGCATTGCATAAAGAAGGGTCTCCCTTCCCTCTCAAGGCATCTCTCAAGCGCATCTCACAAGGATATCTCACAAGTGTACCTCACAAGTTACATGATCACAAGCAAGCACGCATGACATGCATGACATGACACGTACGACACGCTCGACAAGATCAAGTAAGACAAACACGACAAGCTTTCAAGTACGAAAAGGTATTTCAAGCCAAGTCAAGTGCACGATGTTTTCAAGAGGTTTTATCGACTTTCTACGAAATACAAGCATGATTATAAATTGCTTTACTTCCTTGTATGATATGAATTGTTTCCGTCTAACATATATGAATTGCTCTTGATTATGTATTGCCATTTTTATGCTATGACTATTGGTTAGTATTTAGTACCCGCTGAGTATTCCATGCTCAGCCGTACTTCTTATGTCGGCAGGTTCTAAGGGAGCTGCTGCTCCATTTGATGTTTGTGCCCCTGGTCCATGGGTGGAGGAGGAGTACGTCGAGGTGCCTTTGGAGGAACCTCCAGTAGAGGGTTACTATTAGGTGGTTGTAGATTCTGAGTGGATTAGCTGTGGGTGAGATGAGAGATATACGGTCATGTATTTTTGGCGGGTCTGTCCGCACTTTCTTTTGGTTACTTTTTGTATAAACTTGGATTTCCATGTGTATATATACTTAGAGGTTTGTTAGACTTCCACTGTGTTTTATAGTCATGTTTCCGCTGTCATCCTCTATTGTATATGCTCTGTGGGTTTTTTTGCAGGTTGGTTTGTCAAGCAAGTCATGAAAGCCATGATTGGTCGTCCAAAGTTCACTCTGACTCCTAGGGTGGGTTTTGGGTCGCGACAGAAGTGGTATCAGAGCTTAGGCTTTAGGTCTCTAGGGTCACTTAGAATCGAATACCACGGCTTGACAAGAGCATATGTTGGGAAACGAGTTAGGAAGGAAGTAAGTCGGAAGCGAGTCTTGATCCAAGTGAAAGACTAAACTTTAGTCTTAGTCTAAAATGGTTGCTTTAACCCAGTACTGTCCTAGGTACGCTAGAACACTAAAGTACAAGTATAATGTGATGAATACTCTGATGACTTGATGTGATGTATATTAGTATTATACAACTAATACGAATTGAATTATTGTGAAATGGAAATGCGATAAATTGTGGTTTCAAGTGAGACTCATGTGGTGCTATTGTTCTCAGGACTTTAGTCATGAGGCGGGGCACACGGGGTCGTGGACCACACACCAGAGCTTCATCTTCTTCCAGAGATGAGGATGAGCAGCCGGACCTCTCCCAGGTCTTAGGCTCTATTGCTGAGACTCTCGCCATCCTGGCGGCTCGGCAGGCTATACCATCATCGGCGGCACCTACTCCACCGCCCGCAGCTCCAGTACATCGTACTACTGGAGTTGAGGCATTCAGGAGATTGAGGCCTCCATCCTTCCATGGGAGTGTGGACCCTCTTACTGCGGAGGCATGGATCCTCCAGATGGAGAAGATCTTTACGGTCCTCTCGCCTACAGAGGAGGATAGAGTAGCATGGGCAGTTTTCATGCTAGAGAGCGAAGCCCACCATTGGTGGTTGTCCGCATTGAGGATGCGAGATTTGACCATGCAGGGTCAACCTTGGACTTGGGAGGAGTTCAAGGACACTTTTTATAAGAAGTACTTTCCGATCGGAGCACGGGAAAGGAAAGAGAGAGAATTCATCAACCTTAAGCAAGGTTCGATGTCAGTAGCACAATATGAAGCTAAGTTCTCAGAGCTCTCTAGATTTGTGCCTCACATGGTGGCTACTGAGGCAAGGAAGGCGAGGAGATTTGAGCAAGGGCTCAAGGATGTTATTATGGAGAAAGTATCGGCTTTCAGGCACGCTACTTATCCGGAAGTGGTAGACAAAGCCTTATTGATCGAGGCAAATTCTGAGGCGGTGTCCAAGAAGAGGGAGTTGGCAAGAGGCCAAGCCAGTAGTTCAGCACCTCCAGAGAGGCGGGCTCGTACCGGCCCTTATCAGTATGCGTGGCCAGCACCACCGATGAGGCCATCTTATGCGCCTCCAGCTCCATGGCTGTATGTGCCTCAGGCACCACGACCTCAGGCTCTTCCAGCTCCACGGCCAGTTGCACCTCAGACGGTGAGGTATGCTCCACCTCCGGCCCCTCCGACCTATACACACGAGGTCTGCACTTCGTGGGGCCGAAGGCACCCAGCAGGAGATTGCCGAAGGGCATCGGGTGGATGCTTTCATTGTGGTCGCCAGGGCCATATGAACAGGGATTGCCCCAGTCGGCATTTACCAGGCCAGTCTCAGGGGATTAGGCCCCCAGCACACCCAGCAGGATCATATCAGGCGTCATCCCAGACTACCCGGTCTACACCTCAGTCTCGCCAGGCGAACCAGGGGCATTTTTTTGCCTTGACAGAGGGTGATGCACTTGCATCTGACGATGTGGTGCAAGGTACGCGTTTCGAGTTATTTCTCTATTCGTGATTATTATGTTATGTTTTATTCCTTGTGTACGTACTTGGTATGCTATATATATATATATCTATGTGTATACACTGTTGATGCTTGAATTGACGTAACTAGCTAAAATTTCATAAACCCTACTAGTCAATGAGTGTTTGGCTCGAGTGTTGATTGATACCGGGTCTACTCATTCGTTTGTCTCGCCGGGTTTTTCAGAAGGCTTTTCTGTGGAGCCTACTCAGCTAGAACCGGAGTTAGCCATTTCGACTCCTCTCGGCAAAACAGTGTTGGCAGATAAAGTGTATAGAAATAGTGGGGTCCAAGTTGGAAGCCACGAGTTGGCGGTTGATCTCATCGTCCTTGGATTCCAAGACTTTGATGTTATATTGGGAATGGAATGGTTAGCGGCACATCACGGGCATGTAGCTTGCTTTGAGAAAATGGTACTCTTCAAGCCAGTAGAAGGGAAACCATTCCACTTTCGTGGGTTGAAAAATAGAGATATTGCTCGTTTTGCGGCGTTGAGCTTAGCTAACCCCGAGGCAAAGGACTCATCGACTATCCCGGTTGTGAGTGAATTCCTGGATGTGTTTCCAGAGGAGTTACCGGGATTGCCTCCAGATAGGGAAATTGAGTTTGTGATCGAGCTTGCACCAGGCACAGCTCCTGGTTTCAGGGCTCCATATAGAATGGCCCCTATTGAACTCAAGGCAGTTGAAGGAGCATGAGAAGAATTATCCCACGCACGACTTGGAGCTTGCGGCGGTCGTGTTTGCACTTAAGATTTGGCGTCATTACCTTTATGGGGTGGAGTTCTATGTGTTCACTGATCACAAGAGCCTCAAGTATCTCTTTTCCCAAAAGGAGCTGAATCTAAGGCAACGGCGTTGGATGGAATTTTTGAAAGACTATGATTGTACCATTCAATACCACCCGGGTAAAGCAAATGTAGTGGCCGATGCTTTGAGTAGAAGACCTCAGGGGTTGTTAGCACACATGTTGGTCCAAGAATGGAAGCTACTAGAAGATTTGGCAAATCTGGACATCAGTGTGAATAACTCTGTCCGTAGTCCTATCTTGGCAAATGTCACGGTTCGGCCATACATTATAGATTTGATCCAAGAATACCAAGCCACGGATGCTGAATTGTTGGATTATCGGGACAAGGAGGTTGCTAAGGGTAGTGATGACTTCTCTCTCACTAGCCGAGGTGCTATCACATTCAAGGGAAGGCTATGTGTTCCAGCCAATGCAAATCTTCGGAGAGAGATTTTGGATGAAGCACACCGTTCAAAGTACACAGTACATCCAGGGGGTACAAAGATGTACCGGAACCTCAAGACTCACTTTTGGTGGCGGAATATGAAGAGGGATGTTGCTAAATATGTGGCACGGTGCTTAGTGTGCCAACAGGTGAAAGTAGAACACATGCGACCCGCCAGTCTATTACAGTCTCTTCGGATTCCCGAGTGGAAATGGGAGAACATATCCATGGATTTCATAGTTGGCTTGCCAAAGACGGCAAGGGGCTCAGATGCGATATGGGTAGTAGTGGATCGTTTGACGAAGTCCGCTCACTTCTTACCTTACCGTACTACTTTCAACTCTAGTCAGTTAGCCGCTTTGTACATCAAGGAAGTAGTGAGGTTGCACGGAGTGCCCGTTAGTATTGTGTCAGATCGGGATCCAAGATTCACATCACGATTCTGGAAAAGCTTCCAGGAGGCTATGGGTTCCCGACTTGATTTCAGCACCGCTTTTCATCCACAGACAGATGGACAAACTGAGAGAGTGAACCAAGTCATTGAAGACATGCTTCGGGCTTGTATGTTGGATTTCAGAGGCAGTTGGGAAAAGCACTTGCCTTTGGTTGAATTCGCCTATAATAACAGCTATCAGGCGAGTATCCAAATGGCACCATTTGAGGCCTTGTATGGGCGAAGTTGTAGGTCTCCTCTCTATTGGGATGAGGTAGGAGAAAGGAAAGTACTTGGTCCGGAGTTGATTGAGCAAACTGCAAACACAGTTAAGATCATTCGGGATCGATTGAAAGCTGCTCAAGATCGCCAGAAAAGTTATGTGGACACGCGCCGTAGGGACTTGGAATTTCAAGTAGGGGATCAAGTTTTTGTGAAAGTATCTCCTAGCAAAGGGATCATGAGATTTGGTAAGCGAGGCAAGCTCAGTCCTCGGTATGTTGGGCCTTTTGATATTATCACGCGAGTTGGTGAGGTTGCTTACAGGGTAGCTCTCCCACCTCACATGGCCGCAGTTCACAACGTTTTCCATGTGTCTAAGCTTCGGAAGTACATTGCGGATCCTTCGCATGTCATAGACTTGGAACCGTTGGAGATTCGAGAGGACCTCACCTTGATTGAAAAGCCGGTTCAGATTTTGGATCGAAGAGATCAAGTGCTTCACAACAAGACAATCCCTTTGGTTCTTGTGCAATGGCAACACCATGCTCGGGAAGAAGCTACATGGGAGCGTGAAGCCGAAGTCAAAGCGAAGTACCCAGAATTAATTGAATGAGTTTTTGTATAATTTTGTATATGACTTGTAATTTTCTTTTTGGTTTGTAATGCAAGTAGCATCTAAATTTTGAGGACGAAATTTTTGTAAGGGGGGGAGGATGTAGAGCCCCGGACCTTTTCACATTTAATGCATGACACTTTTATAGCCATTTTGCCTTTAAAGTAGTACAATTAATAAATAAGGAAGAAATTGAAAATTCCAAAATGTCAGAAATGTTCCTTTTCGAAGTACGAACCCAACGCAAGTTAAATCGTCAAAATCCGACGAGCGAGTCAAAAGATATGGCCAAAACAGTTTGGAACTGCAGGCAACCGATCGGTCGGTCCATGGAGCGATCGATCGGTAGCTATCGACCGGTCCAGATTTTTGTATGGGGAAATTTTCCAGAGAGTTAATTTTTGGTCGAGAGCTCGGTCAACACACCGATCGCTTGGTAGGCAACCGATCGATCAGTCATAACCACCGATCGCTCGGTATTCGTGTTTTTGCAGAAATTTCAGTAAGGGTGATTCAGTCTTTTGGCGTTTCACTCTTTATTCTTAAGGGATGCCCGAGCCTTTTAGGGCTCATTTACCACACTTAGAGACATTGAGAGTTAGAGAAAGAGGAGAGGGCAATTTCTAACCTAGGGTTTACTTTGGGGAGAAATCAAAGGGGTTTTCAAGACCCACAATCACCTCAAGCTTGGATTACTTCAAGATTTTGATTCAAGCACGCGAGGAGGAGTTTCTCCAAGCTAGGGCAGGGCCTCACGAACGTTCTTGGAGGAGTTTTCTTCTTCATTTCTTCAAGGTCGGTACCTTTTGCTACCCTCCTAGTTATAGCTTTTTCTTTCTCCCCTTATTCTTTGTATTCCTTGCTTTCTTTCATCCATAAATGTATTATGATTTGAAATGGTGAATGGTGTGAATGGAGAGGGGTGTTGGCGATTGGATGCCATGTGTATGATGTAATGAATGAAATGGGGAAGGGCATTGCACTAATAATAAACATACAAGCATGTTGTGAATACGAAACCACCTAGAAAAGCATGTGATAGGCTTAACAAATAATGTACTCACCATGTTTGATGAAATGCCAAGGTGAACAAAGTGAGTAGTAAATTAGGAAATGCATGTCTAATAAATTATGGATATTGCTAGGGCCTATGATAGTGTGTTTTCTTGCTTTCCCTAAATGATGGGAATATTACATTGCTCAATCATTGATGTTATATGTGTTGTGAATTACCCAAATGTCATATTTAAATTTAAATGCAAGTATGTACACGATTCCCACGAGCACGGCATGCATGACATGATTTACCGAGGTTTTCAAGAACATGGTTAGAGGTGATCCTTCGATATGTTTTACCTCGCTTTTCACAAGAAAACAAGAACCAACATTCCACGAGGGGTCTCCCCTCACTCACAAGTGCATATCATGAAGAAGGGCCTCCCTTCCCTCGCAAGTACATACATATCATGAAGAAGGGTCTCCCTTCCCTCTCAAGTGCATTGCATAAAGAAGGGTCTCCCTACCCTCTCAAGGCATCTCTCAAGCGCATCTCACAAGGATATCTCACAAGTGTACCTCACAAGTTACATGATCACAAGCAAGCACGCATGACATGCATGACATGACACGTACGACACGCTCGACAAGATCAAGTAAGACAAACACGACAAGCTTTCAAGTACGAAAAGGTATTTCAAGCCAAGTCAAGTGCACGATGTTTTCAAGAGGTTTTATCGGCTTTCTATGAAATACAAGCATGATTATAAATTGCTTTACTTCCTTGTATGATATGAATTGTTTCCGTCTAACATATATGAATTGCTCCTGGTTATGTATTGCCATTTTTATGCTATGACTATTGGTTAGTATTTAGTACCCGCTGAGTATTCCATGCTCAGCCGTACTTCTTATATCGGCAGGTTCTGAGGGAGCTGCTGCTCCATTTGATGTTTGTGCTCCTGGTCCATGGGTGGAGGAGGAGTACGTCGAGGAGCCTTTGGAGGAACCTCCAGTAGAGGGTTACTATTAGGTGGTTGTAGATTCTGAGTGGATTAGCTGTGGGTGAGATGAGAGATATACGGGCATGTATTTTTGGCGGGTCTGTCCGCACTTTCTTTTGGTTACTTTTTGTATAAACTTGGATTTCCATGTGTATATATACTTAGAGGTTTGTTAGACTTCCGCTGTGTTTTATAGTCATGTTTCCGCTGTCATCCTCTATTGTATTTGCTCTGTGGGTTTTTTTGCAGGTTGGTTTGTCAAGCAAGTCATGGAAGCCATGATTAGTCGTCCAAAGTTCACTCTGACTCCTAGGGTGGGTTTTGGGTCGCGACATTGATCATGTTACTTCTGAGTGCGTGATTGCTTATTGAGACGTTGAGGATTAGTTATTGAGGATCGTTATGTCGAGTCTGGTTGGGTACAGTATAAGTCCTGTAAGTTTTTGTTGCTTTTGTTCTTAGTTAAATCTCATTTGCTGGACTAGGTCCTGTATATTATTCTGAAAGGGTTTCCATGTAAAAATATCGATGTTGTGGTTTGTTTATTTGTTTACCTTTTTCGCACTTTAATTTGATAAAATTAAAATTGGTAGACAGGCCTTAGGAAAACCTATTCACCTCCTCTAGGTCTTAATTCATATATAAGGGGTAATTTCAATTGGTATCAGAGTGAGTTCACTATTAAAGTTAACTACTTTAGTACGATCTTGTTCATATATCCCTATATGACTTCAATCAAATAGGGTAGTTTCATCGCTCGTCCTCCCCTATTTGATAGGAATAATTATGCATATTGGGAACCTCGAATGAGATCCTTTTTATGATTGATGGATGAGCGAGTATGGATGACCATTGAGAAGGGTTGGAAAATCCTGGTCAAAACAGTCGAGGAACTGAATGTAGTAGAATACTCTAAAGTCCGAAGAATGGGGTAAAGATAAAATGGAGACTGCCGGTTGGAATACCAAAGGTCTTAATGTCATATTCAATGTTGTCACACCTGAAGAATTTTGAAAGATCTCTAAATGTGACACATCGAAAAAGGCTTGGGAGATTTTAGAGATTACCCATGAGGGGACAACAACTGTGAAAATCTCTAAGCTCCAAATGCTTACTACTAGATTTAAGAACCTTAGGATGGAAGATAATGAAACCTTTGATGATTTTTATGCTAACTTAAGTGACATTGTCAACTCTTGTTTTAATCTAGTGGAGAGACTTTCTGAGTCTAAAATTGTAAGAAAACTCTTAAGATATCTTCCTGAGAGATTTTAGGTCAAAGTTACAGCCATTAAGGAGAGAAAAAATATTAATGTTCTTAAGATTGAGGAGTTAGTCGGCACTTCAAACTTTTGAACTCAATCCTAAATCTTCCAAAAAACTCAAAGTTAAAATTATGGCCTTGAAAACAATCAAGGAATCATTGGTCGATTCAAATGGTGAATTTGAATTTAGGTTGGAAGATGTTGCCTTATTTGTTAAAAAATTTAATAAATTCTGGAAAACAAATAAAGTTTTTAATCCTAAGTCAGGCTGAAAACCTTTTGAGAAAACTAGGCCTAAGAATCGAGAAGAAAGAAAAGATCCCAAAGGTGCTGAAAACAATTCCCGAAGCATTCAATGTTATGAATGTCATGGTTATGGCCATATGTCACCTGAATGCTCTAACAAACAAAAATCTAAGGCTAAGGCAATGAATGCCTCATAGAGTGACAGTGATTCTGAATCTGAGATTCTAGATAATTTCCCTTCTGAGAAAGAAGATTGGAATCATACTGCCTTCACTGCTAGTTCTAAGGGAATTGAAGAATCTCCCTCATTCTTGTGTAACAAAGATCAAGACATTGAGTGTCTAAATATGTTAATGAGGAAGAAACCCAAGAGAGTCAAAAGGAATCTGATGATGGAGGAATGGAGAGTTAGGATGACTCTGAATCTGAGGAAGACATCCATACAGTATACAAAGAACTGTATGAGGAGAGTCTCAAACTTAAGAAGACCAATATCTCTCTTATCAAAAGGGTCAATTTGACTGAGAACGATAGAAATAAATTCCTTCAAGAGGCTGAGGATTTGAAATCCTAATTTCAGAAATAGGATTAAAGAAAGAAGTTCTCAATGAAAAAATTGCATTTTTTGAAAGAGAGTTTCACAAAGTTCTGGCTGAGAAAGTTAGTCTAATCAAGAAGATTACAGATCTTGAAAGTGACCTTTAGAAAAGGATTGAATAAAATTTTGAGCTATCTGAGAAAGTTACCAAACTTCAAAAGGAAGATAGATTCGTAGGCATAATTGAAATTGTTGATAAGCTAAACTGCCAAGGAAAGAATTATGGTAGTAAGAAAGGAATTAGTCACTCCTCTCAGAGAGGCTACCATGTTGAGAAGCTCAAGGCTAGAGTACCAGATCATATTGGAAATCATAATGCCTTCAATGCTAATGGAAACTCAGTTCGTTGTCCACTATATCAGACTTTTGTTTCTTTTGAGACTAATGGGGTTCTAGTGCCTCCTATAGCTAAGAGAACCCCATGTGCATCATCCTATTAAGAGGAATCCTTCCTCTCATTTTGTTCCCACTTATTTCCAATATGGGGTCACACTTGACCAAAATGTCCTGTCTTCAGGAGAAACCGTCGCCAAGGTTCAATGAACCAAAGGCAAAATATTCAAGGAAAATTCCAAAACCAAGTTGAAATCCTTGCAGAGAAGTATAGGAGTTTGAATGAGGAGGTGATGAAAATTGCTCACCTATCTAGGAATAGTCATGGTGCGGACACTTCTACATACAGGATATAGAAGAGGGAACAGGGTGAACCAATGTGCTTCTAGGAATTTGACCAGGAAGAATGATTTTGGGTTCACCTGAAATTGTTAGGGACCAAAGGGTCACTTCTAATCTTAGAACCATTTGGATGAGAATGGAAGACCTCCGGGACTATGATTAGTCCATTTTGTCATAGCATAGGTTGTGCTTTAATTGCTATATCTATACCTAGTGCTATGCTCAGTTATGTAAATTAGTAAGCTTGTCTTTTAATTGCTTCAGTTTATTTTTTCCCTTATATATATATATATATTGCTAATTTAATAAGAATTCCCTCCTTAAAAATGTAAGTTGAATTTTTGAAATTCCCAAATTGCGCTTATCACAAGAAAAAATATTTTGCTTAATTCTCATACTACCCCTTACTCATTATCTATCTATAAACTTAAAAATCTCTACGGTTATAACCGGACTCCTTGGAGTCCGGTTACACCACTGAGGTTGTCATGTGTCACTTTTAATACTCTTTAATTGTGGTTAAGATTCACCCAACCCCTAGGGTTCACCTGCTTATCCTTGGTTTTTAGAAAAAAATCTATCTATTACTAATAATGAAAATTCCTCCTTAAAGTGTAGGTTAAAATTTTCTTAATTCCCAAATTGACCTTATCATAATCATATAGAAGACAAAATATTTTGCAAAATTCTCATACTACCCCTTATTCATTATCTATCTATAAACTTGAAATTCTCCACGGTTAAAATCAGACTCCAAGGACTTCGGTTACGCCACTAAGGTTGCCATGTGTCCCTTTTAACACTTATTAATTGTGGTTAAGATTCACCCACCCCTAGGGTTCTCCCGCTTATCCTTGGTTTTTTGAAAAAATATGAAAAAAAAATTAACCTTAGGAGTTAGTGAATTTTAACCAAGGTTTTAAAAATTAATATTTTTTTCTAAAAACTAAGGATAGGTGGGTGAATCTTAACCACAACTAAGGGGTTTCAAAAGAGACATATGGCAACATCAAGGGCATAATCGGACTCCAATTGTGGTTAAGATTCACCCATCCCTAGAAATCACCCACTTATTCTTGGATTTTAGAAAAAAATATTATTTTTTAAACCTTGGTTAAAATTTAATAACTCTTTGGATTAAGTTTTTTTTTTTTCTAAAAACCAAGGATAAGTGGGTGAACTCTAGGGGTGGGTGCATCTTAAGAACAGTTAAGGAGTTTTAAAAGGGACACAGCGCGACTCAGTGGAATAACTGGACTCCTCGCTCTCTTGGCAAAACGCTCCGGAAGAAGAAAGTCTTGCCAAGGTCTTGCTCGCCCCCTTTCTTTGCTATACCCAAAATGCCCCTAAAGCTTTTTGGTTCTCAAAATTTCCCTACGTCATATTTTTATAATCAACATGTCCCTCGCAATTTTTTTAAAATCTAAAATGTCCCTCAAATTTCTAGACCCAAAATATTCCTTATTTCTTTTTTTTTTTTAAATCCTCATTAGGGTCTCTCTTCCTAGTCTCTCTCCCCTTCCCCTCTCCCTCATCTACATCACACATGCCGCCCAGTAGTTCCTAATATAATGAGAATTCCACCCCTTAAAAACGTAGGTTGAAAATATTTAATTCCCAAACTGCCCTTATCACAATCACATATATATATATAAGACATAATGTTTTGCTTAATTCCTATACTATCCCTTACTCATTATCTATTTGATAAACTTGAAAATCTCTAGGGTTATAAGTGAACTCCTTGGAGTCCGGTTACGCCACTAAGGTCGCTAAGTGTCCCTTTTTACACTCTTTAACTGTGGTTAAGATTCACCCAACCCGAGGGTCCACCCGCTTATCCTTGGTTTTTAGAAAAAAGTAATCGTAAGAGTTAGTGAATTTTAGAGTTAGTGAATTTTAACTAGGGTTTAAAAAAATTAATATTTTTTTCTAAAATTCAAGGATAGGTAGGTGAATTCTAGGTGTCGCGACCCAAAACCCACCCTAGGAGTTAGAGTGAACTTTGGACGACTAATCATGGCTTTACATGACTTGCTTGACAAACAACCTGCAAAAACCCACAGAGCATATACAATAGAGGATATAAACAGCGGAAACATACTCCAACATAGCACAGCGGAAGTCTAAACAACCTCTATGTATATACGAATCCAAGTTTACACAAAAGGAATCCAAAAGAAAGTGCGGACAGACCCGCCAAAATACATGAAGGTATATCTCTCATCTCACCCACAGTTATTCACTCAGAATCTACAACCACCTAATGGTAACCCTCTACTGGAGGTTCCTCCAAAGGCTCCTCGACGTACTCCTCCTCCACCCATGGACCAGGAGCACAAACATCAAATGGAGCAGCAGCTCCCTCATGACCTGCCGACATAAGAAGTACGGCTGAGCATGGAATACTCAACGGGTACTAAATACTAACCAACAATTATAGCATAACAATGGCAATACATAATCAGGAGCAATTCATATATGTCAGACAGAAGCAATTCATATCATACAAGGAAGTAAAGCAATTTATAATCATGCTTGTATTCCGTAGAAAACCGATAAAACCTCTTGAAAACATCGTGCACTTGACTTGGCTTGAAATATCTTTTCGTACTTGAAAGTTTGTCTTGTCTATCTTGCTTGTGTCGTACGTGTCATGTCATGCATGTCATGCGTGCTTGCTTGAGATCATGTGACTTGTGAGATACACTTGTGACCTATCTTTGTGAGATGCGCTTGAGAGATGCCTTGAGAGGGAAGGGAGACCCTTCTTTATGCAATGCACTTGCGAGGGAAGGGAGACCCTTCTTCATGATATGCACTTGTGAGTGAGGGGAGACCCCTCGTGTAATGTTGGTTCTTATCTTCTTGTGAAAAGCGAGGTAAAACATATCATAGGATATGTCCCACCTCTAACCATGTTCTTGAAATCCTCGATAAATCATGTCATGCATGCTGTGCTCGTGGGAACCGTGAACATACTTGCATTTAAATTTAAATATGACATTTGGGTAATTTCACAATACATATAACATCAATGATTGAGCAATGTAATATTCATATCATTTAGGGAAAGCAAGAAAACACACTATCATAGGCCCTAGCAATATTCAGAATTTATTAGGCATGCATTTCCTAAATTACAACTCACTTTATTCACCTTGGCATTTCATCAGACATGGTATGTTCATTATCGATTTACCCTACAACATGCTTTTCTAGATGGGTTTTTCTCAAATCATACATGTATGTTCATTATTGGAACAATGCCCTTCCCCATTATAATCATCACAACACAACCATTGGCATCCAGTCGCCCATTCCATCTCCATTCGCCATTCACAACCATCCATCTCATAACACGTGTAATAAAGGAAAATAAAGAGAAATAAAAGGGAAAGAGGAACTATAACTAGGAGGGTAGTAAGAAGTACCGACCTTGATCAAGTGAGGAAGAAATCCCCTTTCCAAAACGACTGTGTAGCTTCTGCCCTAGCTTGGAGAACGCTCTCCACGAGTGCTTGAGCCGAGATCTTGGAGAAAACCCGGACTGGAAGTGATCTAGGGTCTCAAAACCCTTTGATTTCTCTCCAAAATGGAAACCCTAGGTTTAGGAATCGCCCTCTCCTCTCTTCTTATCTCCCAATCTCTCTAAGTGTTGAGAATGAGCCCTAATGGCTCGGGTTAAACTCTTAAGGCAAGAGTGAACCGACCCAAAGACCATAATACCCTTACTGAAATTTCTGTACAAACACTAGTGCCGAACACGTTGTTCTGTGAACAGTGCCGAACACGTTGTGCTGTGAACAGTGCCGAACACGTTGTGCTGTGAACAGTGCCGAACACGTTGTGCTGTGAACAGTGCCGAACACGTTGTGTTGTGAGCAGTGCTGAACACGTTGTGCTGTGAACAGTGCCGAACACGTTGTGCTGTGAACAGTGCTGAACACGTTGTGCTATGCTTGATGTCCGTTGTCTTATGTACAACGTGCCCGGTGTGAGCTGTACCACGTACCCGTTGTTGCTGTACAACATGCCCGTTGTTGCTGTACAACGTGCCCGTTGTTGCTGTACAACGTGCCCGTTGTTGATGCACAACGTACCCGTTGTTGTTGCACAATGTACCCGTTGTCTGTTGCACAACGGATGTACAACGTATACGTTATCAGAGCTAGAGCTACGTCCTTAGCGCCTTCCGAGTTACGTCCCTAGCGCATAACCGAGCTACGTCCTTAGCGCCTTCCAAGCTACGTCCTTAGCGCCTTTCAAGCTACGTCCTTAGCGCATAACCGAGCTACATCCTTAGTGCATAACCGAGCTACGATTGTCTGCAGGACCAGACTGTTTTGGCCATATCTTTTGACTCGTTCGTCCGATTTTGACGATTCAACTTGCGTTGGGTTCGTACTTCGAAAAGGAAAATTTCTGATGTTTCAGAATTTCCAATTTCTTCGTTATTTATTAATTATACATCTTTAAAGGCAAGATGACAACGAAAGTGCCATGTATTAAGCATTAAAAAGTCTGGGGCTCTACATCCTTCCCCCCTTACAAAAATTTCATCCTCGAAATTTGGTCGGGACATGCATTTCAGAATCAAAACAAAAAAAATACAAGCCACATATACAAAACCTATACAAAACTCATTCAATTAATTCTGGGTACTTTGCTTTGACTTCGGCTTCACGCTCCCATGTAGCTTCTTCCCGAGCATGGTGTTGCCATTGCACAAGAAGCAAAGGGATTGTCTTGTTGCGAAGCACCTGATCTCTTCGATCCAAAATCTGAACCGGCTTTTCAATCAAGGTGAGGTCCTCTCGAATCTCCAACGGTTCCAAGTCTATGACATGCGAAGGATCCGCAATGTACTTCCGAAGCATAGACACATGGAAGACGTTGTGAACTGCGGCCATGTGAGGTGGGAGAGCTACCCTGTAAGCAACCTCACCAACTCGTGTGATAATCTCAAAAGGCCCAACATACCGAGGACTGAGCTTGCCTCGCTTTCTAAATCTCATGATCCCTTTGCTAGGAGATACTTTCACAAAAACTTGATCCCCTACTTGAAATTCCAAATCCCTACAGCGCGTGTCCGCATAACTTTTCTGGCGATCTTGAGCGGCTTTCAATCGATCCCGAATGATCTTAACTGTGTTTGCAGTTTGCTCAATCAATTTTGGACCAAGTAATTTCCTTTCTCCTATCTCATCCCAATAGAGAGGAGACCTACAACTTCGCCCATAAAAGGCCTCAAATGGTGCCATTTGGATACTTGCCTGATAGCTATTATTATAAGCGAATTCAATCAAAGGCAAGTGCTCTTCCCAACTGCCTCTGAAATCCAACATACAAGCCCGAAGCATGTCTTCAATGACTTGGTTCACTCTCTCGGTTTGCCCATCCGTCTATGGATGAAAAGCGGTGCTGAAATCAAGTCGAGAACCCATAGCCTCTTGGAAGCTTTTCCAGAATCTTGATGTAAATCTTGGATCCCGATCTGACACAATACTAACGGGCACTCCGTGCAACCTCACCACTTCCTTGATGTACAAAGTGGCTAACTGACTAGAGTTGAAAGTAGTTCGGTAAGGTAAGAAGTGAGCGGACTTCGTCAAACGATCCACTACTACCCATATCGCATCTGAGCCCCTTGCCGTCTTTGGCAAACCAACTATGAAATCCATGGATATGTTCTCCCATTTTCACTCGGGAATCGGAAGGGACTGTAATAAACCTGTGGGCCGCATGTGTTCTGCTTTCACCTGTTGGCACACCAAGCACTGTGCTACATATTCCGCAACCTCCCTCTTCATATTCCGCCACCAAAAGTGACTCTTGAGGTTCCGGTACATCTTTGTACCCCCTGGATGCACTGTGTACTTCGAACGGTGTGCTTCATCCAAAATCTCTCTTCGAAGATCTGCATTGGCTGGGACGCACGGCCTTCCCTTGAATGTGATAGCACCCCGACTAGTGAGAGAAAAGTCTTCACTACCCTTGGCAACTTCCTTGTCCCAAAAAGCTAACAATTCCGCATCCATGGCTTGATATTCTTGGATCAAATCTATAACGTACGGCCGAACCGTAACATTTGCCAAGATAGGACTACGAACAGAGTCATTCACACTAATGTCCAGATTTGCCAAATCTTCAAGTAGCTTCTATTCTTGCACCAACATGTGTGCTCACAGCCCCTGAGGTCTTCTACTCAAAGCATCAGCCACTACATTTGCTTTACCCGGGTGGTATTGAATGGTACAATCATAGTCCTTCAGAAATTTCATCCATCGCCGTTGCCTTAGATTCAATTCCTTTTGTGAAAAGAGGTACTTGAGGCTCTTGTGATCCGTATACACATAGAATTCCACCCCGTATAAGTAATGTCGCCAGATCTTGAGTGCAAACACGACAGCGGCAAGCTCTAAGTCGTGCGTGGGGTAATTCTATCACTATACACCTCATACCCATAAGGTCCAGATGGCACAATAAGGATAGGGGCTGTAGTAAGCCTCTTCTTCAGTTCCGTGAAACTGATCTCGCACTTATCACTCCATACAAACCTGGCATTCTTCCTTGTCAGGTAAGTAAGTGGTGCTGCAAGGCTAGAGAAACCCTCTACGAATCTCCTGTAGTAGCCTGCCAACCCAAGAAAGCTGTGTATCTCGGTAACACTCTTGGGCCTCGCCCAACTCATGACTGCCTCTATCTTCTTTGGATCCACCGAAATGCCTTCCGCTGATACAACGTGGCCTAGGAATGCCACCTCTTCCAACCAAAACTCACACTTGCTAAGTTTGGCGTATAGCTTGTGTTCTCTTAGCATTTCCAAAGCAAGGCATAGGTCGCGTGTGTGATCTTCCCGTGTCTGGGAATAGACCAAAATGTCATCAACAAATACAACCACGCACCTATCAAGATATGGCCGGAACACCCGGTTCATCAAATCCATAAAGGCTGCCGGCGTGTTCGTGAGTCCAAAAGGCATCACCAAGAACTCGTAGTGTCCATACCAAGTCCTGAAAGCAGTTTTGGGAACATCTTCCACCTTAATCTTCAACTGGTGATAACCCGATCGAAGATCTATCTTTGAGAAAAATCTCGCTCCCTTCAACTGATCGAACAAGTCATCAATTCTAGGCAATGGATACCTATTCTTTATAGTGACCTTGTTCATCGACGCACATCCGCATCGAGCCATCTTTCTTCTTAACAAACAACACTGGGGCACCCCACGGTGAGACACTTGGTCGAATGAAATCAAGGCCTTGTAATTCCTCCAACTGAGTCTTCAACTCCTTGAGTTCAATAGGGGCCATTCTATATGGAGCTCTGAAAACAGGAGCTGTGCCTGGTGCAAGCTCGATCACAAACTCAATCTCCCTATTTGGAGGTAATCCTGGCAACTCCTCTGGAAACACATCCAGGAATTCACTCACAACCAGAATAGTCGATGAGTCCTTTGCCTCGGGGTTAGCTAAGCTCAATGCCGCAGAACGAGCGATATCTCTACTTTTCAACCCACGAAAGTGGAATGGTTTCCCTTCTACTGGCTTGAAGAGTACCATTTTCTCAAAGCAAGCTACATGCCCGTGATGTGCCGCTAACCAATCCATTCCCAATATAACATCAAAGTCTTGGAATCCAAGGACAATGAGATCAACCGCCAACTCGTGGCTTCCAACTTGGACCACACTATTTCTATACACTTTATCTGCCAATACTGTTTTGCCGAGAGGAGTCGAAATGGCTAACTCCGGTTCTAGCTGAGTAGGCTCCACAGAAAAGCCTTCTGAAAAACTCGACGAGACAAACGAATGAGTAGACCCGGTATCAATCAACACTCGAGCCAAATACTCATTGACTAGTAGGGTTCCTGAAATTTTTAACTAGTTACATCAATTCAAGCATCAACAGTGTATACACATAGGTATATATATATAGCATACCAAGTATGTACACAAGGAATAAAACACAACATAACAATCACGAATAACGAAAACAACTCCAAACACGTACCTTGCACCACATCATCAGATGCAAGTGCATCACCCTCTGTCAAAGCAAATACACGCCCCTGGTTTGCCTGGCGGGACTGAGGTGTAGACCGGGTAGTCTGGGATGACGCCTGATATGATCTTGCCGGGTGTGCTGGGGGCCTAATCCCCTGAGACTGGCCTGGTAAATGCCGACTGGGGCAATCCCTGATCATATGGCCCTGGCGACCACAATGAAAGCATCCACCCGATGCCCTTCGGCAATCTCCTGCCGGGTGCCTTCGGCCGCATGAAGTGCAAACCTCGTGTGTAAAATTCGGAGGGGCCGGAGGTGGAGCATACCTCACCATCTGAGGTGCAACTAGCCGTGGAGCTGGAAGAGCCTGAGGTCGTGGTGCTTGAGGCACATACTGCCGTGGAGCTGGAGGCGCATAAGATGGCCTCATCGGTGGTGCTGGCCACGCATACTGATAAGGGCCGGTACGAGCCCGCCTCTCTGGAGGTGCTGAACTACTGGCTTGGCCTCTTGCCAACTCCCTCTTCTTGGACACCGCCTCAGAATTCGCCTCGATCAATAAGGCTTTGTCTACCACTTCCGGATAAGTAGTGTGCCTGAAAGCCGATACTTTCTCCATAATAACATCCTTGAGCCCTTGCTCAAATCTCCTCGCCTTCCTTGCCTCAGTAGCCATCATGTGAGGCGCAAATCTAGAGAGCTCCGAGAACTTAGCCTCATATTGTGCTACTGACATCGAACCTTGCTCAAGGTTGATGAATTCTCTCTCTTTCTTTTTCCGTGCTCCGATCGAAAATTACTTCTTATAAAAAATGTCCTTGAACTCCTCCCAAGTCCAAGGTTGACCCTGCATGGTCAAATCTCGTGTCCTCAATGCGGACAACCACCAATGGTGGGCTTCACCCTCTAGCATGAAAACTGCCTATGCTACTCTATCCTCCTCTGTAGGCGAGAGGTCTGCAAAGATCTTCTCCATCTGGAGGATCCATGCCTCCGCAGCAAGAGGGTCCACACTCCCATGGAAGGGTGGAGGCCTCAATCTCCTGAATGCCTCAACTCCAGTTGTACGATGTACTGGAGCTGCGGGCGGTGGAGTAGGTGCCGCCGACGAGGGTATAGCTTGCCGAGCCGCCAGTATGGCGAGTGTCTCAGCAATAGAGCCTAAGACCTGTGAGAGGTCCGGCTGCTCATCCTCATCTCTGGAAGAAGATGAAGCTCTGGTGTGTGGTCCACGACCCCGGGTGCCCCGCCTCATGACTAAAGTCCTGAGAACAATAGCACCACATGAGTCTCACTTGAAACCACAGTTTATTTCAATGTCGTTTCACAATCATTCAATTTGTATTAGTTGTATAATACTAATATAAATCACATCAAGTCATCAGAGTATTCATCACATTATACTCATACTTTAGTGTTCTAGCGTACCTAGGACCCGTACTTGGTTAAAGCAGCCATTTTAGACTAAGACTAAGGTTTTAGTCTTACACTTGGATCAAGACTCTCTTCCAACTTACTTTCTTCCTAACTTGTTTCCTGACATATGCTCTTGTCAAGCCGTGGTATAAGATTCCAAGTGACCCTAGAGACCTAAAGCCTAGGCTCTGATACCACTTCTATCGCGACCCAAAACCCACCCTAGGAGTTAGAGTGAACTTTGGACGACTAATCATGGCTTTACATGACTTGCTTGACAAACAACCTGCAAAAACCCATAGAGCATATACAATAGAGGATATAAACAGCGGAAACATACTCCAACATAGCACAGCGGAAGTCTAAACAACCTCTATGTATATACGAATCCAAGTTTACACAAAAGGAATCCAAAAGAAAGTGCGGACAGACCCGCCAAAATACATGAAGGTATATCTCTCATCTCACCCACAGCTATTCACTCAGAATCTACAACCACCTAATGGTAACCCTCTACTGGAGGTTCCTCCAAAGGCTCCTCGACGTACTCCTCCTCCACCCATGGACCAGGAGCATAAACATCAAATGGAGCAGCAGCTCCCTCATGACCTGCCGACATAAGAAGTACGGCTGAGCATGGAATACTCAGCGGGTACTAAATACTAACCAACAATTATAGCATAACAATGGCAATACATAATCAGGAGCAATTCATATATGTCAAACAGAAGCAATTCATATCATACAAGGAAGTAAAGCAATTTATAATCATGCTTGTATTTCGTAGAAAACCGATAAAACCTCTTGAAAACATCGTGCACTTGACTTGGCTTGAAATATCTTTTCGTACTTGAAAGTTTGTCTTGTCTATCTTGCTTGTGTCGTACGTGTCATGTCATGCATGTCATGCGTACTTGCTTGTGATTATGTGACTTGTGAGATACACTTGTGAGCTATCCTTGTGAGATGCGCTTGAGAGATGTCTTGAGAGGGAAGGGAGACCCTTCTTTATGTAATGCACTTGCGAGGGAAGGGAGACCCTTCTTCATGATATGCACTTGTGAGTGAGGGGAGACCCCTCGTGTAATGTTGGTTCTTGTCTTCTTGTGAAAAGCGAGGTAAAACATATCATAGGATATGTCCCACCTCTAACCATGTTCTTGAAAACCTCGATAAATCATGTCATGCATGCCGTGCTCGTGGGAACCGTGTACATACTTGCATTTAAATTTAAATATGACATTTGGGTAATTTCACAATACATATAACATCAATGATTGAGCAATGTAATATTCATATCATTTAGGGAAAGCAAGAAAACACACTATCATAGGCCCTAGCAATATTCAGAATTTATTAGGCATGCATTTCCTAATTTACAACTCACTTTATTCACCTTGGCATTTCATCAAACATGGTATGTTCATTATCGATTTACCATACAACATGCTTTTCTAGATGGGTTTTTCTCAAATCATACATGTATGTTCATTATTGGAACAATGCCCTCCCCATTATAATCATCACAACACAACCATTGGCATCCAGTCGCCCATTCCATCTCCATTCGCCATTCACAACCATCCATCTCATAACACGTGTAATAAAGGAAAATAAAGAGAAATAAAGGGGAAAGAGGAACTATAACTAGGAGGGTAGTAAGAAGTACCGACCTTGATCAAGTGAGGAAGAAATCCCCTTTCCAAAACGACTGTGTAGCTTCTGCCCTAGCTTGGAGAACGCTCTCCACGAGTGCTTGAGCCGAGATCTTGGAGAAAACCCGGACTGGAAGTGATCTAGGGTCTCAAAACCCTTTGATTTCTCTCCAAAATGGAAACCCTAGGTTTAGGAATCGCCCTCTCCTCTCTTCTTATCTCCCAATCTCTCTAAGTGTTGAGAATGAGCCCTAAAGGCTCGGGTTAAACTCTTAAGGCAAGAGTGAACCGACCCAAAGACCATAATACCCTTACTGAAATTTCTGTACAAACACTAGTGCCGAACACGTTGTGCTGTGAACAGTGCCGAACACGTTGTGCTGTGAACAGTGCTGAACACGTTGTGCTGTGCTCGTTGTCCGTTGTCTTATGTACAACGTGCCCGGTGTGAGCTGTACCACGTACCCGTTGTTGCTGTACAACGTGCCCGTTGTTGCTACACAACGTGCCCGTTGTTGTTGCACAACGTACCCGTTGTCTGTTGCACAATGGATGTACAACGTATACGTTATCAGAGCTAGAGCTACGTCCTTAGCGCCTTCCGAGCTACGTCCCTAGCGCATAACCGAGCTACATCCTTGGCGCCTTCCGAGCTACGTCCTTAGCGCCTTTCGAGCTACGTCCTTAGCGCATAACCGAGCTACGTCCTTAGTGCATAACCGAGCTACGATTGTCTGCAGGACCAGACTGTTTTGGCCATATCTTTTGACTCGTTCGTCTGATTTTGACGATTCAACTTGCGTTGGGTTCGTACTTCGAAAAGGAAAATTTCTGACATTTCAGAATTTCCAATTTCTTCCTTATTTATTAATTATACCTCTTTAAAGGCAAGATGACAACGAAAGTACCATGTATTAAGCATGAAAAAGTCTGGGGCTCTACACTAGGGGTAGGTGAATCTTAACCACAGTTAAGGGGTGTCAAAAGAGACACATGGCAATTAACCTCAAGGGCGTAACCGAACTCCAGCTTTGGTTAAGATTCACCCACTTATCCTTGGTGGTGTACTCTAGGGGTGGGTGAATATTAACCAAAATTAAAGAGTGTTAAAAGGGACACATGGCGACCTTAATAGCGTAATCGGACTCCTCGCTCTCTTGGCAAAACGTTGTGAAAGAAGACGTCTCATTATAAGCCTCGTTGGCCCCCTTTCTTTGCTATACCCGAAAACATTAATATTACACTCTGTAAAAGACAATCTATCTATCATGATTCAGTAGTAAAGAGAGGATCCTTTACGCTCCCTTATCAAATAATGAAATTGAGCAGTGATTAGCTGACCCTGGGTCCGCTTTTATCTTACCCCGTGTCCTCATGTCCCTTTTAACACCCCTTTAACCTTGGTTAAGCTTAACTAAATTAAAGTTAGGATTTGGTTTTGTTTTTTAAACCAAGGTTGGATTACTTAACCCTAGGATGAGTGAATCTTAACTACAGTGGCTGAGCATGTAAAATTGAGGCATGGACCAATGAGGACCGGCAGCCGTTTCGTTGCAAAATGGAAAGCACGGATAAGTTAAAGTATCTTTTAACCCCCATATGTTATTGTTAATAAATGTTGGGTAAATTACACTAACCTCCCCTAAGGTTTGATGAAATTTCAGAGGCCTCCCCCCAGTGTTTGTGTCAACGTGTTGGCAGCTAAGTTAGTTTGCATTTTTTAACCCCCTTTTTTCGAGTGTTATTGGCTTCTTTTTTAAAACCGTCCTGATTATTTTACCTTTTCACGTTTGCTAACAATGTTGTAATAGATAAAATTCGTAAAAATGCATAAGTGTTGTGAATACGAGCATATCTTCGTTGTTATCCTCAAGACAATGAACTCATTATCCTGAAGACGAGTATAGTAGCCGTATTCGATAATTGTTATTTTATTCGTATTCACATACACAACGAATCTGTGCTTAAGTCAACAATGAGATCGACTCGTAGGACGAAATAATCAGGAGGCGATCACTTTACTCTGTTGTTAGGTGAAAAGCAGTGTCTTATCATTTAATGCATTTAATGTTAGTCATCTAAGCATACTTTCGACCCCAGACCGACCTTAGAAATAGTAGGCTCACATGTGTGACATGTAAGGCTTCAGATCTGTCTGACATATTTGGTAATGAGTATAAAGCAAGTGGCATGATCATCCATGGACATCTATGTGCATGGATATGCATACAAAATTGAACATATAAATACCCCAAGAGACTCAGTGCATAAGGATCGACCAAAATTCACTATTCTACTACTATTTTCTCAACTCCTTACTTGAGTTAATATTTTGCACATCATCTTTTTTATATCCTAACTTTGGTATCGGAGTGTATTACAGGGTGCACACCCTTTACCTCCATTTCTGCTACGTCAGCAAACTGGAGTTCTCCATTCATACTCTCTTCCTTCTACCAGTAAACTAGATTGGAAGGAGCAGGTGACATGTGGACGTTCAAGAAAAATCTCATACAAATGTTACAGACAAATTTATACTGGTGTGCAAGTGGAGTGCCTTCATATGTCTTTATGTCTTTATAGACAGTAAAGTTCCATGGGTGTGCAAGCCAATGAAGTTGGGGTGACACTGGTTTGGTACATCCAAGTTTGATAGTGCTATTTTACTTGGCACTGACAATGTCTATTGCCCATGTAATGCATATATATATTCACGAGGGCACTTGATCAGGTAGATATCTGACTTAAAAGACTTAGTTGTAAACTCGGATTTTCTGTTCCTTGAAAGGAACTTGAATTAGGGATGGCAACAGGACGGGTTTGGGCCGGGGTGCCCCCGACCCTACCCAATCCCTCATGAAAAACTCCTATCCCATTCCCGTTCCAAACCCGGGGCGGGGCGGGGCGGGGCGGGGCATGTCAGTTCCGATTTTTCAATTCATTAGAGGGGAGATCACTGTAATTTACCCATTAATTTTTAGATGGATTTCTCTTCTTTCAATATTGATGTTGAAGTTTGGATTGAAACCAAGAAAGATTTCCTCTGTTTCCTTTCGAATTGCTCTTTATGATTTGACGCTTTCGAATTGCTCTCTCTCTCTCTCCCCGTGAAAGAGGGAGGTGGTTTAAGAAAGGGTCCAAAGGATATTGGACCAAATCAGAACCTAACTCTGTAAGTTGGTGGACCAACAGTCCATGTTAGACACCTGTATCATACCAGCCATTGTGTTGCGAAAACCATGAAAACAAGAACAGATAACAGATGGAACACGGCTCACCAAGAGTAGCCTTCGTGTTCTGAAGTTTGACAGTAGCAGTGGTAGCGGGCAGTGTTGGAGGTTAGTGGCGATTGTGGTGGCAACGGCGACAGCAGCCACAGTGACCAAATCCAGTCGCATATTTCGTTGCACCCTTGATCCTCCTGCTTTGCTTCGGAGTTCCCTCCAAAGAAGGCAATTAAAAGTTGGGAAGAGCTCAGCAACACACTCTTCCAAGGGGCAATTTGGTAAATCATTGATCCGACACTGGACATTTCTTGAGCTCGAGCAACATTTCTTGAGCTCGAGCAATTTCGCTCTTGTGGTGACCCTAGGGTTCTCCTCCATCTTGTATTTTTGGCAAAGAAAACCCGGACTTACCCTCCCCTCTGAGTTGGAAGAAACAGAAATGGTAAAAGAAAGAATAAGATTAAGCCCCACCGAAAGATAGTTTTTTACAGTCATCTATCTACATTTCATTTGGGAGATTTATAGATCGGTAGAATAGTCAACATTTATAAGAAATCATTTGAGGGCAAATCCTCCTGCCACCTAATGGAAAGATAATTTTCCAATTAGAGAAGATAATTGTTACTACTTTTCACTTTTAGAGAGAATACTTTACTATTTTCCATTTATAGAAGATAGTGGAAGGCACGTGCCTTGCACGTGAGTGTACAGTCCTAATGAGTCGGATTTTGACATATATATAGATAGATAGAGTGCAAAAACCGAATGTACCCCTTCCATAGCCTAATCAATGGGTGTACCCACATTTAATACTCTACAATATCCTTCAATGTGCCCTCTCTACATGAAAATAAATAATAGGGTGTATCAATTAGCAGACTCCCCTGCTACATTACAATACCTCGCTCCTTATATAGGAGCGGCACTGGCTGTATGCTACATATGCTCCATACCGAATCTTAGGGGTGAGAGTGTACCAAATAATACCCAAACTTCTCTTATATCTCACCAGACTCTTTGGCATCTAACTACCATCCCCCATTTCAACTCTCTCTCTCTTTCTATTATTTCGAGAGTGTACCGAATAATACCCAAACTTCTCTTATATCTCACCACTTTGGAATCTAACTACCATCCCCCATTGATCCTCCTGCTATGCTTCGGAGTTCCCTCCAAAGAAGGCAATTAAAAGTTGGGAAGAGCCCAGCAACACGCTCTTCCAAGGGGCAATTTGGTAAATCATTGATCCAACACTGGACATTTCTTGAGCTTGAGCAATTTCGCTCTTGTGGTGACCCTAGGGTTCTCCTCCATCTTGTATTTTTGGCAAAGAAAACCCGGACTTACCCTCCCCTCTGAGTTGGAAGAAACAGAAATGGTAAAAGAAAGAATAAGATTAAGCCCCACCAAAAGATAGTTTTTTACAGTCATCTGTCTCCATTTCATTTGGGAGATTTATAGATTGGTAGAATAGTCAACATTTATAAGAAATCATTTGAGGGCAAATCCTCTGCCAATTAATGGAAAGATAATTTTCCATTTAGAGAAGATAATTGTTACTACTTTCTACTTAGAGAGAATACTTTACTACTTTCCATTTTTAGAAGACTAGTGGAAGGCACGTCCGTTGCACGTGAGTGTACAGTCCTAATGAGTCGGACTTTGACATATATATAGATAGATAGGGTGTGAAAACCCAATGTACCCGTTCCATAGCCTAATCAATGGGTGTACCCACTTTGAATACTCTACAATATCCTTCAATGTGCCCTCTCTACATGAAAATAAATAATAGGGTGTATCAATTAGCAGACTCCCCTACTACACTACAATACATCGCTCCTTATATAGGAGCGGCACTGGCTGTATGCTACATATGCTCCAAACCGAATCTTAGGGGTGAGAGTGTACCAAATAATACCCAAACTTCTCTTATATCTCACCACACTCTTTGGCATCTAACTACCATCCCCCATTTCAACTCTCTCTCTCTTTCTATTATTTCGAGAGTGTACCGAATAATACCCAAACTTCTCTTATATCTCACCACTCTTTGGAATCTAACTACCATCCCCCATTTCAACTCTCTCTCTCTTTCTATTATTTCCTCTTTTTATATGGGGTGTATTTATAATGATACACTCCCATCTCACAACGCCTCTATCTCTCTCACACCATTTCATCTCAACCACCCATCTCACAACGCCTCTATCTCTCTCACACCATTTCATCTCAACCACCCGCATCTCTCTCTCTCATCCCACCACCACCACCACTACCCCCGTCTCTACATTACCCACATCTCAATCTCATTGGGTATAAAGAGCAAGAAGCAACCACATCTTGCTCATCACTATCCCTTATTTATCCAACTCCACACTCACACAGGTCACACCTAGTCACCTGCCCCACTCATTGTAGGACCGTGGAACTTTTTGCATATGTCTTGGAATGTGTGGCAAGGCATGATACCCTTGTAATCTCCATTTTTTATGAAATAAGAATTGGAAACTTTGAGAATTTTGCAAGAATGTTATAATTAATTAAATAAATTATTTAATAATGTCTATAAGCCTTGAAAGGGTCCTAGTCATGTTTAGAAGTGGTCAAAAGGGAAGTAGGATAAGTCTAAGTAGTAGGAATGGATGAAAAATGGACTTAGTGTCAAAACTTGTAGAGAACCAATTGCTCGGTCACGAGAGCAATCGATCGGTCCATAACCAATCGCTCGGTCCATATTAGCGATCGATTGGTCCACAACCGATCGATCGGTAACTATCGACTGGTGCACTTTTTTATATGGGGAAAAATTCCAAAGAGGGTGTTTTTGACCGATTGCTTGGTCAAGAACACCGATTACTCGGTAGACGACCGATCGCTCGGTCATAACCACTGATCGATCGATCGGTCTATCGAGTTTTTGCAGAATTTCATTAAGGGTTTTTTCGTCATTTGGGCGTTTCACCCTTCCCTATTAAGACTTGCTCGAGTTTTGGGGGTCTCATTCACCATACTTAGAGTATTTTGAGAGAGAATGAGAGAGGAGAAAGAAGGGTTTTCCCATAGGGTTGCATCTTGAGAAAAATCAAAAGTTCAAGAACCCTAGATCTCACCTCAAGGTGTAGATTCTTCAAATCCAACTTCAAGCAAGTGAGGGACACCAGGCACGTTTTGGAAGGATTCCTTCCCTTTTCAAGGTCGGTACCATATGCTACCCTCTTAGCTCATATCCTCTCTTTTCTTCCCTTCTTTCTTGTTTTCCCTAAAGTATGAACATAATAGAAGATGGATTGTGGTGTGAGAATGGTTGTTGGGGGATAGATGCCGTGTGGATGTATTGTGATGAATGAAATGAGAAGGGTATTGTACCAATAATGAATACACATGTATGTTATGAACATAAACCCATAAAAAAAAGCATGGTATAGGCTTTAACCAATAATGTTCACACCACATGTTTGATGAAATGCCAAGGAGAAGAAAATGAATTATAAACCAAGATAGTTATGATTTAAAGTGTATAAAATTGCTAGGGTTTATGATAGTGTGTTTAATTGCCTTTTTCCAACGGCATGAATAATTACTTGTTGAAATTAATGTTATGTTATACATTGTTGAATCCCAAATGTCAAATTTAATTCCAAGTTAAAGCATGTACATGAATTCACGAGCACAGCATGCATGACATGGTTTACCGGTGTTTTCAAGAATAAGGGTTGGTAATTAGGGGTAGGGCATATCTTAAGATATGTTTTGCCTCGCTTTTGACAAGAACAAGAACAAGCATTTCACATGAGGGAGTTTACACTTCCCTCCTTTCAAGATTGAAAGAGAGGTCTCCCCTCACTCACAAGTGCATCTCATTGAAAGAAGGATCTCCCTTCCCTCTCAAGTGCATCTCATTGAAAGAGGGGTCTCTCCCTCCCTCTCAAGTGCATCTTACAAGTTACATGAACATGTTTAATTTCCAAGCAAGCAAGCATGATCCCATGGCATGACATGCATGACACGACATGACACGCAATACAAGACAAGCACGACTTAACAAGATCAAGCAAGACAAAATAGGACAAGACAAGTTTTAAACACGAAAATAGTATTATAAGTCAAGTCAAGCACATGAAGTTTTCAAGAGATTTTCGACTTCGATATGATACAAGCATGAACTATAAACTGTTCACTTTTCTTGTTAATTATATGAACTGCTTCCTACTTTACTCTGTCATTATTATGCTATGACTGTTGGTTAGTATTTGGTACCCGCTGAGTATTCCATACTCAGCCGTACTTCTTATGTCGGTAGGTGATAGTGGAGTGGTGGCTCCTTTTGACATCTGTGCTCCTGGCCCATGGGTGGAGGAGGAGTATGTGGAGGAACCTCCTGTAGAGGGCTACTACTAGGTGGTAGATTCTAAATGATTGTGGGTGAGTTTGAGATATTTTCTTATGTATTTTGGCAGGCATGTCTGCACCTTCTTTTGTTTTCCCTTTATGTACAACTTGGATCATTTATATACTTAGAGGTTTGGTTAGTCTTCCGCTGAGCCATGTTAGTTATGTTTCCGTTATTATTGTCCTCTATTGTATATGCTCCAAGTATTTTGCAAGATGGTTTGTCAAGCAAGTCATAATAAGTCGTCCAATATTCACTCTAACTCCTAGGGTGGGTTTTGGGTCGCGACACTCATCCTTTCTCTACAACAATCTTCTTTCTCTCATCTCATCCCTCTATCTCTCTCAAAGTGGTTCTTTGGAAATGGCTGTAAAATTGTAATCCACACATTTCAAAAGAGAAAAACTAATGGAAGATTACCCACCCAGTTTACTCTTAAATCTGGATGATCAACAAAATTTATTGATATGTTTGTAGAATCTAACCTTAGCACCCACATAGGTCACGCCACTTTTAAACCCATTACATTTGGTTAAGATTCACTATATATCTCTTAAGGTTAAATTATCTCACCTTAGTAAATTAAAAGGAAAAAATTTAAAAACTCTTAAGGCTAAATTATCAAACCTTAGTATTTAGAAAAATCATATTTAAAAAATCTTCACCAACAGGTCAACACTTGCCATTTTTTTCCCATTATATGTGGTTGTCACTAACTATTAATGCTAAATAATCTAACCTTAGTGTTTATAAGAAAAATATTTTAAAAAATGTTAAAGGTTAAATAATCTAATGATAGTATTTCGGAAAAAAATATTTAATTTTTTAGCATCAACACGTTGCACTTTTAAGTTTTAACTATCATTATAAGATTCACTAACCCTTCTTAACGTTAAATAACCTTACATTAGTTTTTAGGAAATGTTTTTTAAAAATCTTGTCATAAGAATTAAAACTTTGTAACCATAGTTCATAGTTCAATGTAGTTAAGATTCACTACAAACTAAGATTGGTATATTTGGAAGAAAAATATTAGAAAAAACTCTTTTAAGTTTAGATAATCTAAACTTAGTATTTAAAACAAAAATTAGAAAAAAAAAATGCACCCACAGGTTTACACGTTGCACTTGTAACTCTCATCATATGTGGTTAAGATTCACTAACCCTAATGCAAAATAAACTTATATTAGTTTTTATAAATAAATTAATGAAAAAAGCAAGAGTGTAAAGAATAAAACATCTTAATCATAGTTAAATTTGAAATCTATTAACTATAATCAAAACGTCAATTAAGTGGAATTTGTGGGTGCGTTTGAATGCGGGAGAGTGCAAATGGCAACTGGACAGGATCAGGACTCCATCGAGAAATGGGAAGTAAATTATAGGTTACTTCCCAAGAAGACGTATTGCTAAATTGTGAACTGAAATGGAGTCGAATATGTATCTCAAAATCTTTTCAGATTTTTTAACTGGATCTCAAGCACTAATTTCATGGCCAAACATACCTTTCTCCCGGATCCCGCAACATGGCCATCTATTCTCTGATTAGGTGGTAAACACCACGCTGGGAGTAGCAGCCAAGTATTCAATTTCAATAAGAAAGAAAGTCTTGAATGCTTTTCATTGAAAATCTCTAAATTTATTCTGTTTTTTAGTTAATTTGTTCTCCATGCATCTATCAATACCAGAACTTGGAATATCGTGGACCTATTTCTGCATTGTGGATTCTATAATCGCGACTTCGACTGAAGATCAATCCACCTGCCAAAAATCAAACATCTTGAAAAAAAAAAAGCATTAAGATTAAATGAAGGAATAAATTTTTTTTACCTTCGCTGTCAATTGAGGAAAGATCCCAAGATTGAAGACGAACCATAGAACTTGATAACTGGAGATGTTGAGCTAAGATTAAAAAATTAGGGTTTCGATTAGAGAAAAAATAGTAACCGAGAGAGATCTGTGGCGGCAGAATTTGGCACAGCATGCGTCAAGAGGGAAGTGGCAGCACCAATCAGCAGCATCCGACAACAATTGGCGGTAGCACCTCATCATGTGCAAGCGTGAGGAGGCGGCAAGGAGAGGTAGAGAAAAATGGAGAAACCCAAATGGAAAAAGTTTTGAGAGTAAGAGTGCGAGAGAAACAAAAACTTGGAAAGAAGGAATCGTGGGGTATAAGATCATATATGATAGAGTGTGATAATAGTTGGTTGAATGGTAATTAAAGGAAAAATTCAACCAACTAATTGACCCTATTTCTCTCATTATAATAGTAGAGATACTTATGAATTTCCTTCAAGTATTAATCAAAATGATTTTTTGAAACCAACAAAAAAAGTAGTTTGAGAATCGTGTAGCCATTGGTTCAAGTAGACCACACTATAGACTTGATCCAATTAATATTGGGTAGTACCGGCAAGGGATGTTGACTAATACTAGGTCAATTAGGAGTGTTATTCTGTTGGAGTCAATATAGGATACAAATCTATATCGGAATGAATTTTCTAGGCTCCTCACTTGAAGGTAATATATCTTAAGTTATCTGTCTCCAACCAAATTACTTAATGCCAGTGTCCCTCCTCCTAGCAGGGTGTTTGTGTGGGTTTGCCCTTATGACACCTTAATGGTTCCCTCAGGTATGACTGTGTGTTTAAGTGTTACTTTACCTCCTTAACCCAAAAAAAAAACGCAACCAAAAAACATCTTCTTTATAGGGAGATCCTTGAAATTCCGTATAAAGAAAAAATGCAAACAAAAAACATCTTCTTTATAGGGAGATCCTTGAAATTCCGTATAAAGGTAACATCCCAAACGAGATTGGAGATAATCCCATTAGTCTCTAACAAATTTCTTTATTCCTAGAACTAAAGAAATAATCAAATTACTAATTAAGTTCATTTTGTGTGTGCAACTCAGCACACAGATTTTGTGTGCCCCCCACTAATACACCGGGCATGTTTGTAAAAATACTAGTGAAGGGCAAATTCATTTAGAGTGTTTTTACCATTATACCCTTAATTTGTGTACATGTGTTCTAATCAACAAGGGCACACACACAAAAGGGACTCCAAATTATTACATACATTGTTAGTCAATAAATCAAATTACTAAATTTTTTCTGAAGAACCCCGGAACCGAGTTCACTAGGCTGTGAATAGTGTTGTCAATAGTGCTATGAATAGTGTTGTGAATAGTGTTATGAATAGTGCTGTGAATAGTGTTTTTCCAGGCCAAAAACATTAATAGGATGATGGCTTCATGTTTTAAAATGAAAGGAGATTTCAAATGAGACAAAATATGTGTGGAAATTTTTTTAGGGTGTTGGGATGAAAATAAAATAAGAGTATACAATACTCTAAGTGTCGCAAAGAGGAATGTCGAAGAATACCTCAACTTGAGAGAACTCTAGTTTTCTCATCCGAAATCAGAATCGATTGATGCTTGAGCCATTAGAAATATATCGAGATCCTCTTCGAGGTTCATGTTTATCACATTTCCCAATTTTGAGTCTAAGCTCGGTGAAAAGTGGGTTTTAGGCAATTTGTCTGCTGAAATTCCTGACCAGTAGCCTTTCGGATCATTTTGGAATATGAAGATAGAATAATTAGGCTTTGTGGAAAACATGAAAGTTGTTTCTCTTTAAGGCTGTTTGTTTGCACGTAAAAAGGGGGAAAACGAATAAATTCCTGGAAAATGTATTTTCACCTGTTTGTTTGTAGGGAAAAATTTTCCATGGAAATCATTTTCTAGAAAAGGAACACTATCTGAGGAAAATGACTTCCTTTTTAAAAATCGGTAAGTCATTTTCCTGAACGATTGGGAAAATCGTGCCAAGAGCCAACATCCTTTAAAATCACAAACCCTAGAAATCTCGAGATTTCTCTTGATAAACCTTCACACAGAAAGAATAGATCTGAGAAGTTCTCCATTGTCGCCGACCACATTGTAACGCCCCGAAATACCCCTAGGAGTTTAGGGATATTTTAGGTGTCACACTGCGTACCTATCAAACCATCCTGCAATGCACAAGAAAATACAATACTAACAACGATAATCAGAGCGCGGAAGCTATCATATATGCGGAAGCGTAACAAAATTTCATTTCTTCGGATGATCCAAAATGGTATTCCAAGTTGACATAAATACAAAACACATCTAAGTCTAAGGTGGAAGGCCCACCTATCAAAATATCAAAATACACAAGACCCTCTCATACTCTCCCCTCAACAGTAGTCGAGGTATGGCCACGCATCGAGGTCTCGGTCCGCCTGAGACTGTAATGGAATAGCCGGCTCTCTCTCCTCTATATACTCTTCCTCGACCCAAGGCTCCGGGTCGAGGGCTCCCTCAGTCCTGCCGACATGAAAGTACGGTTGAGCATGGAATACTCAGCGAGTACAAGCTACTAGAGACCATAACAATAATAAAACACACAATAGTAATATTATACAAGCAGTAATAGAAACATCGCAAAGAAACAGTATAGGGCATGACACAATACAAGCATCCTGACGTGCGTACATGAATGCGAAAACGCCGATAAAACTCATGCTTGAAAACCCTTGTCATGTCCCGGTATGCCTCGTAGAAATCATGTATGCGTGCATGCATGAATGCATGATCATCATCTTGTAAACCTCCATCTTAAACTTGTGAGCCAGAGGCTAGCACCCGAATATCCCTGGGCTGCCAACCTCCTTGATATGCAATGCACTTGTGAGCCAGAGGTTAGTACCCGAATGTCCCTGGGCTACCAACCTCCTTGTTATGAAATGCACTTGTTTCTTGTGAGCCAGAGGTTAGTACCCGAATTCCCTGGGCTACCAACCTCCTTGACAATAGGTGATTTTATTACTTGTTTAGTTTTTTGTGAGCCAGAGGCTAGTACCCGAATGTCCCTGGGCTACCAACCTCCTTGACAATAGGTGTTTTTGGGGTTATCTTGTGAGCCAGAGGTTAGTACCCGAATCCTCCCTGGGCTACCAACCTCCTTGACATGCAAATTTTTTTGTTGTTTTTATATGCACATGCTCTTGAAATCTCGGTTCATGCTATCATGCGTGCTCGTGTACTGTCCATAGTGACAATCATGATAATGGGAATAACCAAAATATGAATTTCAATTCAATTCATGATATGAACATAGGTAGTTTGCATAACATTTGATCAATTTATCATTTATAAGAACGCACACATAAAACCCATTTCCATATTCTTCATTGAGATCATTTATTCATAGTTTAGGTATTTTGTCAAACACTTTCATACATTATTCCTTAGTAGTTTATCTCCTTCTTTTAAATGCATATTTTCCATTCAATCACGCAATGGTAAGTTTGTTATTTGTACTATGCCCATCCTCCATTTTCCAATCCACAACCCACACATCATACATCACACATTCGGCATCCAATCGCCGTATCCAATCTCCCATCCACACATTCATTCCATTCCCCTTATCTTGTTTAATTTGTTGAGTTAATACAATGCATAGGGAAGGAAAGCATAATATATTAATCACCATTTACACTAGAAAACCTAGGTTATTGCTAGGAAAGTTAGTAGGGGTACTAACCTTAATCAAGGTTGATCTTGAAGAAACCTTGATTGAAGCCATTTGGAAGGAGGAAGCCTTTGCTTGAAGGGGACTTGAGTGGGGGAAGAAACCTCTTTCAAAACGTGAGTGAGTGCTGCCCTAGCTTGGAGAATGCCCCACACGAGCTTGGTTGAAATCTTGAAAAAACGTGCTTGGGGACGATCTAGGGTCTTCACCCCTTTGATTTCTTCTCCAAAAGCAACCTAGGTTTAGGAACCCTTTTCTCTTCTCTCTTATCTCCAAATCTCCAAATGTTGTAAGTGAGGCCTCAAAGGGTCGAGCAAACCCTTATGGGTAAGGGTTTAACACCCAAAAGACGAAAACGCCCTTACTGAAATTTCTGCAAAAACGCGAAGACCGAGCGATCGGTGGTTATGACCGATCGATCGGTTGCCTACCGAGCGATCGGTGTTCTTGACCGAGCGACCGGTCAAAAACATGCTCTCTGGAAAATTTCCCCATACAAAATTTTTGACCGTGCGATAGCTACCGATCGATCGGTTATGGACCGATCGATCGCTGATTGGACCGAGCGATCGGTTCTCTGTATGTCTGGACTGTTTTGACCATATCTTTTGACTCGCTCGTCGGATTTTGACGATTCAACTTGCGTTGGGTTCGTCTTTCGAAAACGCACATTTCTGACGTTTCAGAATTTCCGATTTCTCTCTTATTTATTAATTAGACTATGAGGAAGGCCAATTAGC
Organism: Tetracentron sinense; assembly: GCA_015143295.1. Taxonomy (NCBI): domain Eukaryota; kingdom Viridiplantae; phylum Streptophyta; class Magnoliopsida; order Trochodendrales; family Trochodendraceae; genus Tetracentron; species Tetracentron sinense. The sequence goes on along the minus strand of CM026559.1, from coordinate 21,974,447 downwards.
TACGAAAACGGTATTTATTAAGTATAGAAAAATCCGGGGTGCTACATTCTCCCCCCCTTACAAATATTTCGTCCCCGAAATTTGGACGATACACACATGCACAGAATCAAAACAAAATTACAAGCCATTTGCACAAATCTATTCAAACAACTCGGGATACTTTGCTTTGACTTCGGCTTCACGCTCCCACGTGGCTTCTTCTCGTGCATGATGTTGCCATTGCACGAGGACTAGCGGAATAGTCTTGTTGCGAAGCACTTGATCTCTCCTATCCAAAATATGAACCGGCTTCTCAACTAAAGTGAGGTCTTCTCGAATCTCAACCGGATCAAGCTCAATGACGTGAGAAGGATCTGGGATGTACTTCCGAAGCATGGAGATATGAAACACATTGTGGACCGCCGCCATGTGAGCGGGCAAAGCAACACGGTAAGCCACCTCCCAACTCGAGTAATGATCTCGAACGGACCCACATATCTCGGGCTAAGCTTGCCTCTCTTCCCGAATCGCATAACACCTTTGGTCGGTGAAATCCTTACAAACACAAAATCACCGACTCGGAATTCAAGATCCCTCCTTCGGTTGTCGGCATAGCTTTTCTGTCTATCTTGTGCGGTCTTTAACCTCTCCCGGATAAGCTTGACCCTATCCGCGGTTTGTTCAATTAACTCGGGGCCCAAAATCTTTCTTTCTCCCACTTCATCCCAATACAACGGGGATCTACAACTCCTTCCGTACAAAGCCTCGAAAGGCGCCATTTGTATGCTTTCTTGATAACTATTGTTGTAAGCGAATTCCACCAAAGGTAGGTGATCTTCCCAACTTCCCTTGAAGTCTAGCATACATGCTCGGAGCATATCTTAAGAACCTGATTCACCCTCTCGGTTTGCCCGTCGGTCTGTGGGTGGAAAGCTGTGCTAAAGTCTAACCGGGAGCCCATTGCACCTTGAAAACTTTTCCAAAACCTGGATGTGAATCTTGGGTCTCTATCCGACACAATACTCACTGGCACCCCGTGTAATCGGACTATTTCCTTGATGTATAGCTCCGCAACTGATTGGAGTTGAATGTAGTCCGGTACGGTAAGAAATGAGCGGACTTCGTGAGTCTATCAACAACTACCCATATAGCATCGGTCTTCCTAACCGTCTTCGGCAACCCACGATAAAGTCCATAGAGATATGTTCCCATTTCCACTCGGGAATGGGGAGAGACTGCAAAAGACCCGCCGGTCTCAAATGCTCTGCTTTCACCTGTTGGCACACCAAACACCGTGCCACATACTCCGCAACCTCCCTCTTCATGTTTCGCCACCAAAAGTGACTCTTGAGGTTCCGATACATCTTTGTCCCCCGGGATGCACTGTATACTTAGACCGGTGAGCTTCGTCCATAATCTCTCTCCGAAGGTCTGCATTGGCTGGGACACAAAGTCTTTCCTTGAAAGTAATAGCACCCCGGCTAGTGAGAGAGAACTCCGTGCTACCCTTGGCAACTTCCTTATCCCGGAAAGCCAACAAGTCAGTGTCTGTGGCTTGATACTCCTGGATCAAGTCTATAAGGTACGGCCGAACTGTAACATTGCCAAAACCGGACTGCGGACAGAATCGTTCACACTTATGTCTAGATTTGCCAAATCGTCTAACAGTCTCCATTCCCGCACCAACATGTGAGCCAACAACCCCGATGGTTTCCTACTCAGAGCGTTCCACCACATTTGCTTTTCCCGGGTGATATTGGATAGTGCACTCGTAGTCTTTTAAGAACTCAATCCAACGTCGTTGTCGTAATTGAGCTCTTTTTGGGAAAAGAGATACTTGAGGCTCTTGTGGTCCGTGTACACATAGAACTCCACCCCGTACAGATAATGTCGCCAAATTTTAAGTCAAACACGACCGCCGCAAGCTCCAAGTCGTGAGTGGGGTAGTTCTTTTCATGCTCTTTCAACTGCCTTGATGCATAGGCAATGACCTTCTTGTGTTGCATTAGGACACACCCGAGTCCAACATGCGAGGCATCACTGTACACCTCATACCCAAAAGGTCCAGATGGCACAGTAAGGAAGGGGCTGTGGTGAGGCGTTTCTTCAACTCTTGGAAACTTACTTCACATCGGTCACTCCAACTGAACTTTGCATTTTTCTTGTCAAGTAGGTGAGAGGTGCAGCCAAACTGGAGAATCCCTCCACAAATCTCCGGTAGTAGCCTGCCAATCCGAGGAAACTACGTATCTCCGTGACGCTCTTGGGCCTCTCCCAACTCATGACTGCCTCAACCTTGGCTGGATCTACAGAAATGCCCTCGGCCGACACCACGTGTCCAAGAAATGCGACCTTCTCTAACCAGAACTCGCACTTCTCAATTTGGCATATAGCCTATGCTCTCTCAACATCTCCAGAGCAAGGCGGAGGTCTCGTGCGTGATCTTCCCGGTCTGGGAATACACCAAAATGTCATCTATGAATACAATCACGCATCGATCCAAGTAAGATCGGAACACCCGGTTCATCAAATCCATGAATGCCGCCGGTGCATTCGTCAGCCCAAAAGGCATGACAAGGAACTCGTAATGCCCATACCGAGTCCTGAAAGCCGTCTTCGGAACATCTTCCGCCTTGATCCTTAATTGATGATACCCCGATCTAAGATCAATTTTGGAGAAGAATCTCGCTCCCTTCAGTTGGTCGAACAAGTCGTCGATCCTTGGCAAGGGATAACGATTCTTGATAGTTACCTTGTTCAACTGACGGTAGTCTATACACATTCTCATCGACCCGTCTTTCTTCTTTACAAAGAGAACCGGAGCTCCCCACGGTGAGACACTTGGTTGGATGAAACCAAGTTGTTGTAACTCCTCAATCTGTTTCTTCAATTCTTCCAGCTCTATAGGGCCATTCTATACGGTGCCCTTGAAATCGGAGCGGTGCCCGGGTAAGCTCTATAGCGAACTCAATCTCCCGATTCGGAGGTAACCCGGGAAGTTCCTCCGGAAAACGTCCAAGAAATCACTCACGACCGGAATGGCCGAGGAGTTTTGTGCTTCTGGGTTTGCTTATTCAAGGCGCGAGGCGAGCAATGTCCCTCTCTCTTAATCCTCGGAAGTGAAAAGGCTTACCCCCTTCCGGCTTGAAATTCACCATCTTTTCAAAACACGCAACATGCCCGTGATGGTTTGACAACCAATCCATCCCTAAGATGACATCAAAATCCAAGTCTTGAAAACCTAGGACGATGAGATCGGCTAACAGTTCATTCTCCCCTACTTGAACCACACAATCCCTGAATATCTTGTCTGTATCAACTAACTTGCCGAGTGGAGTTGCAATGGTCAACTCCCGCTCCAACGGAGTAGCCTCAGTCGAAAAGCCCTTTGTAAAACTTGGTGATACAAAGGAGTGAGTGGATCCTGTGTCGATCAACACTCGGGCAAGACATTCGTTCACTAACAAAGCACCTGTGCGATTAAGTAGCTACTATTAGTAGATTTCAAACAACAACAAGCATCATACATAGGTAACCTTAGTATAAATAACCGCAAACAAACCATAGAAATTTTACAACTTAAACTCAAAATTCTCGCGTACCTTGCACGACATCGTCGGATGCACGTGCGTCCCTCGGAAAGGCAAAGACTCGGCCCTGTGTGGCTGGGCGAGGAGGCCGGGTAGACTGTGAGGCCCTCGAAGCCTGAGAAGAGCTAGGCTGAGATGTCTGCCTAATCGGGGGCCTGCTCCCTGAAGACTGAGTTGGCAATTGACGCCGGGGACAATCTCTGACCATGTGGCCTTGGTCACCACAATGGAAGCAACTTCCTGAAACTCTCCGGCATTCTCCCGCTGGATGCCTCCTCCCACAAAGAGTGCAAACATCATGCAAATAGGAGGAAGGAGCATATCCCGTAGCCTGAGTAACTGCGGGGCGAGGAGCATATGAGGTAGCCGGGCGGAAGGCCGGTGGAGCAAAAGAGCGGGGAGCCTGTGGTGCTGAATACATCCTCTGTGACTGAGCCGGCCCTGCGGACTGATACAAGGGTCCTTGCTCTTTTCTCCCCTGAACTACTCGACTGTCCTTTTTCCATTCCTCTCCTTTTGAAGAACTCCTCGGAGTTCGACTCGGCCAATAGTGCTTTATCAACAACTTCGGAATATGTCTCATGTCTAAACATCGAGACTCGGTCCTTGAGATAGGCCTTCAACCCCCTCTCGAATTTCGGGCCTTCATAGCCTCGGTCGCTATCATGTGTGGAGCAAATCGAGATAGCTCCGAAAATTTGGCTTCATAAGCCGCTACTGACATATTACCTTTCTCCAAGGTAATGAATTCGACTTCCATCTTTTCTTTCATTCCGACCGGAAAGTACTTCTTGTTGAAAGCTTCCAAGAATTCCTCCCAAGTCCAATCTTGACCTTGCCGGGTCAACTCACGGGTCCGAAGTGCGGATTTCCGCCAATGGTCGGCCTCGCCTTCAAGCATAAAGGCGGCCCAAGTGACCCCTTCCACTTCCGTAGGTGCCAATACCGAGAATATCTTCTCGAGTTGCCGAATCCAACCTTCGGCGACAAGTGGATCAATGCTTCCACAAAAAGTTGGAGGCCTCATCCTCCGAAAAGCCTCTATCCCGGCTTGGGCTCGGTTAGGAGGAGCCGGTATAAGTGCCGCATTAGGCGGAGTGGTCGGTTGCCTTGCCGCCAACATAGCCAAAGTCTCGGCTATGGATGCGAATGCTTGGGCAAAGTCGGGTTGATCTTCACCCGATGGAGCATCACCTCCATTACCCCTCGTGTTGTACCCGCGACCCCGAGTATTGCGTCTCTTGATTTCTCCTGAGAATGACAATACAACGTGAGTCTAACTTGGATACGCATTTAGTACAAATTTTACAATTCACACAATACATATTCATCAAGCATATTTAATAAGTACAACACAAATAATGTACACATGGTATATAACACAATAGCATAACATACAATCCGTGTTCCTAGCGTCGGACTCTATGTTCGGTTGAAGTTCAACCCTTTTGACTAGACTAACTTGTTAGTCCTATACTGGAATACAACTCTCTAAGTGATTCTAATACCTTGTTCAATCATCCAAGTGACCCTAGGGACTCTAATGCCTAGAGCTCTGATACCACTCTGTAACGCCCCGAAATACCCCCTAGGAGTTTAGGGATATTTTAGGTGTCACACTGCGTACCTATCAAACCATCCTGTAATGCACAAGATAAAATACAGTACTAACAACGATAATCAGAGCGCGGGAAGCTATCATATATGCGGAAGCGATAACAAATTTTCATTTCTTCTGATGATCCAAAATAGTATTCCAAGTTAACATAAATACAAGACATGTCTAAGTCTAAGGTGGACAGGCCCACCTATCAAAATATCAAAATACACAAGACCCTCTCATACTCTCCCCTCAACAGTAGTCGAGGTATGGCCACGCATCGAGGTCTCGGTCCGCCTAAGACTGTAATGGAATAGCCGGCTCTCTCTCCTCTATATACTCTTTCTCGACCCAAGGCTCCGGGTCGAGGGCTCCCTCAGTACCTGCCGACATGAAAGTACGGCTGAGCATGGAATACTCAGCGAGTACAAGCTACTAGCAGACCATAACAATAATAAAACACACTATAGTAATATCATACAAGCAGTAATAGAAACATCACAAAAGAAACAGTATAAGGCATGATCCAATACAAGCATCCTGACGTGCGTACATGAATGCGAAAACGCCGATATAACTCATGCTTGAAAACCTCTGTCATGTCCCGGTATGCCTCGTAGAAATCATGTATGCGTGCATGCATGAATGCGTGATCATCATCTTGTAAACCTCCATCTTGTAACTTGTGAGCCAGAGGGTAGCACCCGAATCTCCCTGGGCTGCCAACCTCCTTGATATGCAATGCACTTGTGAGCCAGAGGCTAGCACCCGAATGTCCCTGGGCTACCAACCTCCTTGTTATGAAATGCATGGTTTTCTTGTGAGCCAGAGGTTAGTACCCGAATCCTCCCTGGGCTACCAACCTCCTTGACAATAGGTGATTTTTATTACTTGTTTAGTTTTCTTGTGAGCCAGAGGCTAGTACCCGAATTTTCCCTGGGCTACCAACCTCCTTGACATGCAATATTTTCTTGTTGTTTATTATATGCACATGCTCTTGAAATCTCGGTTCATGCTATCATGCGTGCTCGTGTACGTGTCCATAGTGACAATCATGATAATGAGGATAACCAAGATATGACATTACAATTCAATTCATGATATGAACATAGGTAACTTAAGTAGTTTGCATACATTTGATCAATTAGTCTTATAAAGAACCATGCATAAAACCCATTTCCATATTCTTCATTTAGATCATTTATTCATCTTTTAGGCATTTTGTCAAACACAACACATGCAATGTTTCTTAATAATTCATCGTGTTCTTTTTAGCGCATATTTTCCATCCAAACATCAAGGTAAGTTCATTATTGGTAAAATACTCATCCACCATTTTCATCACACATCACACAACAACATACAGCCGCATCCAATCGCCACATCCAACATTCCATCCACACATCCACAACATTTCCATTATCTTGTTTATATTTAATGGGGGATAACACATTTCATAAGGAGAAAAACATAATATAAAGAATCACATTTTTATATAGAAAACCTAGATCTTTGCTAGGGTAAGTTAGTAGGGTGTACTAACCTTGAATCAAGGCTTGATCCTTGGTAGAAAACTTGATTGAAGCTCCAACTTGAAAGAAGAACACCTTTGCTTGAAGGAGGCTTGAGTTGGGGAAGAAACCCCTTTCAAAAACGTGCTTGGGTTGCTGCCCTAACTTGGAGAATGGTTCACACACGAGCTTGAGCCTCGATTTTGAAGCAACTCGAGTTGGGGTGAGCTATGGTTCTTAAACCCCCTTTGATTTCCTTCTCAAAACCAAACCCTAGGTTAGAGCTTTCTCCTCTTCTCTCTCTATCTCTCAAAATCCCTCAAATGTTGTAAGTGAGGCCTCAAAGGGTCGAGCAAACCCTTATGGGTAAGGGTTTAACACCCAAAAGACGAAAACGCCCTTACTGAAATTTTTGCAAAAACGCGAGGACCGAGCGATCGGTGTTAATGACCGATCGATCGGTTGCCTACCGAGCGATCGGTGTTCTGACCGAGCGACCAGTCAAAAATCTACTCTCTGGAAAATTTCTCCATACGAAATTTTTGACCGTGCGATAGCTACCGATCGATCGGTTATGGACCGATCGATCGCTGACTGGACCGAGCGATCGGTGCTCTGTATGTCTGGACTGTTTTGACCACATCTTTTGACTCGCTCGTCGGATTTCGACGATTCATCTTGCGTTGGGTTCGTCTTTCGAAAACGCACATTTCTGACGTTTCGGAATTTCCGATTTCTCTCTTATTTATTAATTAGTCTATGAGAAAGGCCAATTAGCTACGAAAACGGTATTCATTAAGTATAGAAAAATCCGGGGTGCTACAACATCTCCGTCACCGACCTCATCTCCGTTGCCATCGCCGTCGCAGTCTCCTTCCTCGTCGTCGTCGCCATCGCCATCATCGTTGTCGTAGTCTTCCTCGTTGCCTTCTCTCTCTTCTTCCTCTGGCATTCGCTTCAGAGTCCGATCACAAGGTAAAACTAATCATTCACCTTGTTCTGCTTATCTCTAACCCTAATTAGCTCACTCGCTCCGTAGATCTTCTTCTTGATCTTTTTTTTTTTCCTGATTCCATTTTCTTCAGATCTAGTTTTTTCTTTTTCTGAGGTCGTTACTTTTGTGATGTTTTTGAATACCCTTCTTGGTGACTGGATTTGGATTATTAGGAGTTCTTTAATTGTTATTTGAATTGTGCGGATTGATGATTTGGGATTGTGATTTTTGTGTGTGTTTGGAGCTCCTGATATGTGGATTGTGATTTTTGTGTGTTTGGAGCTCCTGATTGATGCAATTTTGTAGGCGTTGAGAGGCCATTGTTTAATTGAATCTGTTAGCATGTTTGATTTGGAAGAATGGACTGTTTTGAAGGGGATTGGATCTCTACTAGGTTTTGTTTGTTTGTTTTGTCTTCAATCACTGCTTCTTGAAAATCCTTTTTAAAAAAAAAAACTATATTCTCCAATGGATACTTTCTAGATTCCTATCCGAAATGAAAAGGAAACTACAATATTTGTCCTTATATAAGGATGGCAATGGCTCAAGCTTGGGTAGTGGGGTGCGTCAAAACACACGAATTATTGTCAAGTTGATTATTGCAAAATCTGATTTTTTGTGAGTTTTTTGCAACACAGTATTGTCAAGTTGAATATTCCAGACTTCTTTGAGTCTCTGAAGTCTCAACTCACTGTTTTATCCTTTTTAGCTACCTCTTGAGCCTGCGGCCTCTTGAGTCTTTGAATGACTTGATAAGCAGGAGACCAATACGGCAATACATACATATATACATAAGACGAACCAAAGCTTATATTATATGCAATTAGTTGTTTTCAATCACACCTTCCATCCTCTCATCTACCTCTCTTCCTCTTCCTTCAGAATCAAATTCTAAACCAGTTCTCGAATGTGTTGCTTATTGCTCAATTCTGCCTCCTTAGCCTCATTTTCATTTGCCAAACTCTCCAATCCATATATTGTTAGTTGCCCTCGGAGGAGGTTGAGGGTTTTAAGTCTCCAATTTTACAACTACCTGCACCGCCAAAATGAAGCCTAGATAGTGTCCGAAGGGAGCTCAATCTCCCAATTCCTCGTGGTAAGTCACCAAGAGTGCCTTCATTTATTAGATGTCGTAAGCTAATTAATTTCCCCATTCCTTCAGGTAGTTTTTTAATACCTCTACACAAATTAAATTTCAAGGTTTGCAAATTAAATAGATTAGTCCACTGGTTCGGGCAATTCCTTCAATCCTGTGCAAGACAAGTCCAGATATCTTAGGTGTATTAACTTCTCTACCTCGCTTGGGAGTATTTCGATTCTAGTATTACTTAAATCCAATGCCCTAAGACATGTCAACTGATTGAATAAATCGGGAAGGAGCATAGAATTGTTTGAAAGCAGCTTAGATGCTGCTAGTTTCTCTACTACTACTGTTTTGTTTGTTATCACCTCTGCTTCTTATGTGTTGGATGTATTGAATCAGTAGCAGCTTGCTTTCATCTTTTGTTGTGCTTTTCGCTATGAGATCGATTTCAAATTGCATAAATATAGCGACAGGATGCTTATGTTTCCATTTGGACCGGTCTGTTTGGATAAACCGTGGCACAAATCTTTAAATTAAAAGTATTTTTTAGCTGGTTTATGGGGACTTGTTGGGCGGAGGGGTTTCTGATTTTACCTGTTCAACTTGCTGGTCTGGTAGCTTTTAATAGGGTGCCTAGGGGATTTTTTACAGTTCATTTATCAATTTGTTGTGATATTCATTGCAGTCTACTAGATGGCAATATTTTTTTTTGGTTGAAATGGTATCATGTGACTAGAAGTAAATCGTAAGCCATCTTACTCTACTCTTCTTTGATCAGATTGATCAGTTTATGATGTATCAAAATCTCGAGTATCTTGCTGTTACACGAAGAAAACATTTACCTTTGACCCCATTTTGAAATTTGATGTAAATGCCTCATCTAGTCATCTGAGATACAGCAAGATACAGAAATGGCGCGGGATCCTCTCCGGTTGATTCTGGGTAGGAGATTTGCCAGCAGCCCCCATAGGTGGTGCTAAAATAATTTTGTGTGCCAATCCTTTGTTTGTGTGTGTATGTCTTAATTGGTGTGCACAAGGATATGCTGGCCCATCGGGAGTGTTGCCAGCAGTTAGCACAAGGATATGCCGGCACATCGGGAGTGTTGCCAACAGTTAGCAACTACCAGTGGAATATTGAACCCATCGGGAGTGTTGCCAGCAGTTGGCAACTACCAGTGGAATATATTGACCCTCTTGACCTCTTTTTTGCAGTCTCTTTTGACGGTTGCAACTAATGCCTTGTTTAGAAGGTACTTTTGTCCTGTTTGGTAATGGAAGCACTCCAAAAGCCCCTGAAAGTTGTATGTAGAGTTTCTAGATATATTAGTTGCTTTTGTTCTCGGGGAGATGTGGGCGTCTAATTCATCAGGTGATATTTAGAGATTAGACAGTACTAAACAAGGTGAGCCCCCCAGTCAAAGTGTTCTCCTTGTATTCAATGTGCCGGCCTGATTGAGCAATCTAAAAAGGCATATGCTCAGCTTCTAGGGGGCTGAGCTTAGATAATTTCAAGCTTTCATTGAACTTTACAATTATCTATGAACACTATGGTAGTTGGGTAGTTTAGAGGACTGGAAGATATCCACAACCAAAGCACTACTATCATCTATGTTTTTTATTTTAATGAACTTATTTATTATTCTTGTTTTGCAAGTTCTAAATCGGATAGTCGGGTTTGTGTTCACTGCTTACCTTTTACACTTTTGCTGCTAAATTTACTATTTTTTTTTCTTTTGTTGATCCTTAATCCTCTTTTAAGTTCAGCACCATAAATAAAAGAAGTAAGTATAGGTGAAGTTCATTTTTTCTCAAAATCTCCAAATTCTGGGCTCATTTAGTGACCAGTGCTTGCCTAGGTTCCTAGCAGCCAGCAAGGTCTAACACCTGGGTTCGCCCCTTCACTTATGAGCATAATAACAAATTTCTTCGATATTTTCAAAATGTTCTGAATAATCTAGGCTCAAGCTCGGCATGAACACATTTCAAGCTTCAAAAATCAGCTCGGCTTACTCTTCTATATTTGGACATGCCCTTACACCTACAGCAATAACATTTTATCATTGAATGGTTCTATTTTTTAGTTTACTTTCCAAGAACATGCCCTTACCCATGCTACTCTTCTATATTTGTTTACTTATTTATCATCCAATAAGGTAGAGGAAATAGTAGTAGAATTGTGCTTAATTTTATATATGGCTTTCCTTTGGTTATAAGAACTGACAAAAGAATGGTTCAAAATAAACTACATAACTTACACATTTTTTGAAATAATTGTAGATGGATGAAGATAACAACCTCAATACGAGAGTTATCTCTCAAATCATTACAGGTGCTGCTTCTACAGTTATTGCTGCAGGTGTTACCGTTATTTTAGTAGTGGACTCTATGTATAACATACCTAAGGAGCCTCGTATCAATAGAGAAAAGGAAAGAGAGGACTATATAAATAGTATAATACATGGCAAGTGATTCTCATTGCATTGATCAAATACGTATGAGCCCACGAGCTTTTTATAGGCTCTGTGAAGTCCTCAAGAATAAAAATTTACTACGTCCAACAATCAATGTGTCTATTGAGGAACAAGTGGTAACCTTTTTGCATCTAATTGGTCACAACGTGAGATTGCGGGTTATCGGCTCTCGTTTTCATAGGTCATGCGAGACTATTCACCGATATTTCAACGTTGTGTTACGAGCGATTATGAAGCTACATAAGGACCTCATTAGACCACCCATATGTTGTACTTCTCTAGAAATACAACGTAACCGAAGATACTGGCCATGGTTCGAGGTAAACATTATGTACATACCAACTCTTATATGAATGCATTTCTTCAATTATCTTACTTTTAGCTAATTCTTGTAACCATTAATAGGATTGCTTAGGAGCAATAGATGGAACACATGTTCGTGCATCAGTTCCAATTGCTTTGCAAGCTAGGTTTCGTGGTAGAAAAGAGGGAACCACACAAAATGTCTTAGCCGTTGTTTCATTTGATCTTAAGTTCATGTATGTGCTTGCCGGGTGGGAAGGCTTGGCACATGATTCTCGTATATTGGATGATGCATTTCTCGAGACCTAACGGACTTCGAGTCCCCGAAGGTATTATATGTATATTAAAATAGTAATGACTATTATTTGCATGTGCATTATATATGATGAGACATTAGTAATGAATATTAATGTTTTCTACTATAAATGTAGGTAAATATTTACTGGGTGATGCGGGTATGAGCTTCGAAATGGATTTATCCCTCCTTATCGAGGAGTTCGGTACCATTTGAAAGAGTATAGTAACCACTCACTGGAAAATGAGAAGGAGTTATTCAACCTTCGACACTCTTCTTTGCGAACTACTGTTGAACGGGCGTTTGGAGTACTAAAAAAGCATTTTCGAGTACTAGATGCTTAGCCATATTGGAGTTATAAAACTCAAGTTGATATCATTCTTGCGTGTTGTGTTTTACACAATCATATAATGGGTGTCGATCCAACTGACGACATCACACGTGATGTTGAACGAGAACTGCATTCTGAAACACAAGGAACACAACTTATAAGGACACAAAGGGAAGAGAGGGAAGAAAATAGAGAATGGGCTATAAAGAGAGATGCCATAGCAAATGCTATGTACAATGACTACATAAATAGGGGAAATATGCTACGTTGATTACTTGTTTTTTTTGTTATGTTAAACTCTGTTTTGTGTAGAGACAAACATATGCTAGTTGTGTTACAAATTGAATTTCAGTTCTTCCATTATAAGTTCTTCCTTCTGCTTGATCTTCGGTACATCCTAACAAGCTATACAAGCCTTAAAACACACACACACACACACACACACACACACAAAAAGTAAAAGAGAACAAACTGATACTGCAACCATATTCATATACCACACCCCAAACAAACACAACAGGAACAACAAAAGCATTAACTTACGAAGATAGAGGGAAATCAACAGGTTCTTAAGGATATGCACCGTTGGTTGTAGGTAGATTAGGCCAAGACAGTGCAGGATTCCAGTAACCCAATTCACTTCCTGCAATGGGAGCTGGTTCCATGGTGGACAAAGAAGAAGAAGGTGATGTAGAAGACAAATTGCTCATCAGTACTGCCTGGGAATGATCGGTGTAGTAATTTGCCGATGATCTGAGCCTGCGATCGAGCTCTTGAATTCCAGTGTTTTGAACTTCACCCAGTAAGAAACTATGCTGTGACTGGTGGAGATTTTGCTGGTGCTGTTGATTGTTTCTCCAGAAAGAGTTGCAGAGACCAATAGGAGCCTGGCTCAAAGGATCTAAGCTCAGGGTTCTTCCGTTTAATGCACCTGTTGCTACTACTGACTCTGATGTCATTTGGGATCCAATCATAGTCCCCTCATCTTTGATGGTAACATAATTTGACATAGAATTAGGGTTAGGGTTTTGGGTGGCTCTCAGTAAGGCCAACAGTTGAGGATTCTGGGGGGAAGCCCATAGAATTGGATTGGATGGCAGCTTGTGATCGAACCCGCTTCCGGGGTTCGATTGAACGATGTTCGACGAGGCAAGTTTGATTTTTTCCGGCTGCTGTCGATACACTAGTGTTCTTGATCTTACGGCTGCCGCCTCCGATCGGGACACTACGAAGAGCACCACCTTTAGTCCAGTATCGCCGGCAGGTCTTGCAGAAATGGCTGAACTAGTAAGGAAGAACTTACTAGAGACCCTTTTCGATAATATAGCGATTACAGTAAGCTTACCATTGGTTTTTCTGAATTAGCATATGTAAATTGTATCATTTCACATGGAAGATCTCTACATGTTACTGACTTCGTGTAAGGACGGCGTAATTTATGCTACCCCCAAATTGAATTTATGCTACCCCCAAATTGAAAGAGACTGGATTGTTATTATTAGATAAGAAAATTAGAGTTTTAGCTGCTCTTATTAGAATCTGATTGCGTGTCTGCCTTGTTGCATTGAAAGAGCTGTATGCTACTGAATGTGCGATTTGAAATGATTTAGCTGGGCCAAGTTTTTGTTTTTTACATTCCATAATCACTACTTGTCCTTGAAAAAAAATAGGAAATGGTAAACTTATAATGAATCATTACCCACCCTCTGTCAAAGAACACCTTCCAGTATTTCTATTTGAATTAACAGCTGATGCCATATTTTTGTGACCATTCATATCAGCCAACGGAAGCAAATGGGATTGATGAAACAAAAGCTCGGTTATATATGAACTCAAAAAGTATAACTCTCACATGCCTTGTGTACTAACATACACCATTACAAAGCCACTCAGATGTATTGCAGTGTAATTTGGATAAAAACACACACACACATATATATAGATGGAACATGGCTCCCACTAATTTTTAATCCGCGGACTGAATACGAGCTGCTAGTTTAGCCAATTGACCTTTTACATTGAGATCGATGACATGGGGTCCTTCTTCTTCTTCATAGCTAATAATAAATCCCGCAATCAGCGATGGATCGACGGTATTCTCGAGCTTGACACTGGTGAAGCTCGAGAAGGATTTCTCATTTTACATGGAAGATCTCCTCTCTTTTATGCATATTTTTATTAAGGATGCCTACTGCAAGATATCATAACTAATCCATGAAGGTCTGTTATCAAAAAATTATCTGCATGGTGGCAAACTTGGATGCTGAAGCAGAATATACTAATCGTTTCTATTGCCTTCTTTTGGTACTAGTCATTTCTTTTTGGTTTTGGTTTTTAAATCTGAATCGCTTGTCTTCGACTTGTATAAACATTGAATCTGATGTTCATAAATTGAATGCAGGTATCTGCTTTACTAAGAGCAGTCCATTAGTCCATTCATTAAGTATGGAACCATGGTTTCTTCATCTAGCCCATTTTACTTACGTGTGAGATTCACTATTTGCAGTATTTTAATTTTGTTGACATGAGCATGACTCATTATAAAGATTCTGGAATTACTTATACCTTGTGTAAGAAGTGCCTACTTCGACACTTGCTACAAAGGCTTTTGCAACTTCCATCCATTAATTGCTTATACCTTGCTTATACCTTGTATATGTAATTTTATATAAACACTTATCCATTATGATGAGATGAAATGCATTTTTTGATTCAATGATTTTATTTAGGATATCTTTTACCTCATTTGATTTTATTTCCTACAGAAATGGAATCATCAAAAAATCAAGTTGGTGACAAATGAAAAGAGGGAACAAAAAAGCAATTCAGGTGGACAAAAACTATGGATCGTTTATGCCTGGAAATTCTAGCAGAAGAGGCAAAGATAGGGAATAAGATCGACAAAACATTCAAGAAGAGTTCTTCACCCGAGTAGCGAAGAAAGTTAGCAATAAGTTCAATGTGTCTTGTGGCGACGGACATGTGGAAAATCACCTTAGAACTACTCGAAACACATGGCGGATTATCAAGAGGTTCGTAAGGGTAGTGGATTTGGATGGGATGATAATCTTAAGATGATCACAGCTAGTTCTGTTATGTACAATGACTACATTAAGGTATGTTATAATATTTCCAAATTTTATATTTAAAATATTATAATATGAACTTAACACTTTGTGATTGTAAATCAGGCACATCCTAACAATGATCAATACCTAAACAAGAGAATTGAAATGTACGAGGAAATAGCTCTGGTAGTCGGTGAGGATCAAGCGAAGGGGGATTTTGCCAAATCATATGCGATGTAGATACAGAATCATCTATTCCTCCTTTTGATAGGAATGAACTGATGGACGATTGTATTGGTCTTGAAGGGATGGAAGAGCGGACGCATACCGAAAAGCAACAAGTTTCATCGAATAGTACATCATCCAATGTACGACGGCATGGAAAAAGGCTTCGTCGAAGTGAAGAGATGGAAAATAAATAGAAATGATGGCGCAACAAATTGGAGAGATGGCTGCTGCAATCAGGGAAATGAATCAAGATAATTTTTCCTAAAGAACTCTTTAAAGAAGTAATGAAAACAGAAGGCTTTGATTCTTCATTACTTATTTCAGCCTTTGATTACTTGTTAGAGCGCCGAGTGATTGGAAATGGATTTTTAGCCAAGAGTGAAGAGTTTCGCAAGCAGTGGATGCTCAAATTTCAGTCTCAGAGGGAGGGTTTTTCTAGTGGTGATTGTTTGTTTTGAATATGTTAATAGTGGCATGAATTGTTTTGATGATATTCTTTTAGGGGTTGAACATGTTTAATATAGTTTTTTTACTTTTAGGATGATACAAAAACTTTTTATGGTATGTTTTGTTATTGGTGAATATAGTGGGTAGGTACCATTTGAATATGTTAATTTGGACAATATAGATCGAAATTGATGGATGATAATTGATATATGGTTTGAGATATGTTTGTAGGTTAATATGGATTTTGAGACAGGTTTGTGGGTTTATTGAATTGAGAAATTTATTATGCAATTATTAGAAAGTATATTTTCTTAATGATGAATTTTCCTCCCAAACAAACACTGGAAAGTAAAATGGAGTCATTTTCCACCTATTTTCAGTATGGCAACCAAACAGCACAAACAAGCTGGAAAACGATTGTTTTCTTGTAAAACATTTTCTGTGTAAATGATTTTTACGCCGTAAAATATTTTACGTGCAACAAACGGAGCATAAATGTAGAATCCAACGCAAGTTGAATCGTCAAATTCAAATCACCGATGCAAAAGTTATGGTCGAAATACCACAGCGGGAAAAATGAAGGAATGAATAGTGAAGGATCTATCTAGTTTGGGGAGGATAGATCCTTCAATTCCATACAGTGATGGATCTATCCATCCCCACAACCGATAGATCGATCAACCCTTATTTTGAATGGGTTTTTTGGCCAGAGAGTGTCTTTTTGATGGATCTATCGGTTCTCTTGACCGATATATCAAACAATGGCTTGGGTTGCCTATAAACCGACCTCCTGAGATATTAAGGGGGGTGGAATGGTGTTTGGCCTCACCCCTCTTGCCTATATAGAGGCAATTTCGTGGTTAGGGTTACCACAACCCTAGAAAGAGTTTTTGGGAGGAATTTGAGAGAAAGGAGAGAGAAGTTAGGGTTTGTGAATGGGGTTTTACTATTGGTGGTTGTCAAGGCTTAGAGTGAAGCTTGTTTAGCTTCTTGAGGTGCGATCTTCACTTCCTCAAGCTTTCCCAAGTTGGAATGGATTCCACAAGCTTGCCGAAAGCTTTCTTCCGCTTCTACGGAGTATTCTCAAGCGATTGAACCGTAGGGAATCGGTTTTGTAAGGTAGAACAATCTACTAACTAGCTATGTTATGATTCATTCTTTATTTATTATGATATCATTTATAGTTTTAAATAAAAAGCATGTTATTTAGATGAAAAGGAGGTAGAAGCTGTATTATTATCATGTTAGGATTTATTATAAAAGTAAGTCTTGCTCTAAGGCATATAGCCGGGTATGTATATCATATTGAAATAAATGAAATGAAAATAGGATTTCCATAATAGATGATGAGTTACTTGCTTTCCCTAATTGCACACAAAGGATATACTTGATCACTCACTCTTATATGATTGGTTTTTATCAAATACAAGCATTCAAAAGATGGTTTTGGTTTTTAAGGTATTAATTATGCAAGATACGATTTTGTTAAAGCATGGTATCCATTTAAAGTATGATTTCCATTCAAAATCTGATTTCTGTTAAAGCATGAATTCTGTTTGAACAATGATTTCAGTTTAAAATATGATTTCCGATTGAAGTATTGCTTGCTTAAAAATATGATTTCCGATCAATGAAGTATTTGCACAAAGTATGGCTTTGGTTCAAATATGGGTTTTTAAAGTATTCTTTTATTTAAGAAGAGTTTGATTCAAAGAAGGGTTTTTCAAAGTATTTGCTCTAAGTATAGGTTTGGCTTAAAGAAGGGGTTTTAAAATATTATGCTTAAAGGAAGATTTTGGATCAAAGAAAGGTTTTCTCAAAGTAGAGTTTTGCCTCAAAGAATGATTCGAGATTTTGAAAGGGGTTTTGTTCAAAGGGTGAATTGATTTCAATGATAGCCTGGTAAAGTGTTTTGCTCAAAGTATCTAGCTCAAGTCTTGCTTGTAAAGCTTGTGAAGTATGAACTCGTCTCTAAGGTGTTCCGAGAAGGGAATCACTTTGATAAGTATTGAACTCGTCTCTAAGGTGTTCCGAGAATGGAATCACTTTGATAAGCTCATAAGTCTCTAAGTTTCTACGGCTCATAAGAACCTCACAAGCTCACAAGTTTACAAGTAATGAACTTGTCTCTAAGGTGTTCCGAGAAGGGAATCACTTCGAAAGTAATGAACTCGTCTCTAAGGTGTTCCGAGAAGGGAATCACTTTGAAAGCAATGAACTCGTCTCTAAGGTGTTCTGAGAAGGGAATCACTTTGATAAGTATTGAACTCGTTTCTAAGGTGTTCCGAGAAAGGAATCACTTTGATAAGCTCATAAGTCTCTAAGCTTCTACGGCTCATAAGAACCTCACAACCTCACAAGTTTACAAGTAATGAACTCGTCTCTAAGGTTTTCCGAGAAGGGAATCACTTTGATAAGTATTGAACTCGTCTCTAAGGTGTTCTGAGGAGGGAAACACTTGCTTGAAAAGAATGTCTCAAATTCATGCTCTTAAAGCCTTGTTTAGAAGTATGTTTTGAAAAACTCATAAGAGACTCGCAAGACTCATAAGATATTGAAATATGTTTTGTGAAAGTTCGGACTCAAGATATGATTAAAGTATGCTTTTCGAGAATATTCAATTGTTAGATTGTTTTAAATTTCCGCACTCTGATTATGCATATATTCTGATGAACTGTACTTTGAATGACATGTTAATGTTTTATAACATTGTTAGTTAGTAGTTTGTAGACGCTGAGTATTCAATGCTCAGCCGAAGTTGTTATCTTCGGCAGGTCACAGGTTGGATGGTTGTCCTCCTGAACCAAGGGTCGAGGAGTAGTATGTCGAGGAGCCGATGGGTAGTCATCAATAATGGTTGAGTGATGAGAGGGAGAGACATGTACTTGGGTTGACCTTGTGGGAGTTTTTGTATTGAATTGAGTTGGTAACTCAAGTTATGGATTTTGTGTACAGGGTTCATTTCAAATTATGTACAAGTTTTAGTTTGTATTTAGTCTGAGTTGACTCTTGTACGTGAGACACTGTTCTATATAGAAGAAATTTTCAGGTTCGCCTTTTATCCTACCTTATATGCTCTTACAGGATGGTGTGTACGCCTTATGTGTCATGACAGGATGGTATGACACGGCGGTCACGGGCCAAAAGTATCCCTAACTCCTAGGGGGTATTTTAGGTCGTGACATGTTCATTTTGGAATTTTTTGTCAAAATGACCATCATTAAAGGGTAAGTGATAAGATTTGGCTCTGAACTGACTGACTACATTAAGAAATAGCAGGCAAATCTCTAATAGGGACACGAAAAATATCATTGTGAGCATCCACAATGTGAACCTGATATGCCCAAGGAGCAAGTGTGTCTGGGCTAAGAAAATCCAACTGCAGTAACACATTGATGATACAATACCAGTCGAGTAGGGCATCTAATAGAGCTGGAGTTGAGAGAAATAACCAAATGGGCAATGATCTTATTACATTAGCCAATAGCTTTGATCTCAACCACAACATCCTCACCCTATCACCAAGGTGCACTATCGCAAGAGATTTTGCCATAGCCCACCAGTGGGGGATGCCAATGATCCTCAGATCTAATTGCATGGCCTATGAATCCAAAAATGAGGAAGGAATCTCGATAGAATGGGGATGCCAACGATCTTCAGATCCGTGACTATACCCTCCTTAATTAAGTTGGAGCACAACAATCGCCATAGAAAACTATTGAATCTTCAGAGGAGTTCGGAGTCTCCAAATAAACTACTAGATTCAGGTGGTGATTTGTGGTTTCTGTTGGGCCCAGGGAGGAGCAAGAAACAAGCTGTTTTAACAGTGAAAATGTCTTGCCTTAGATTGTTGATCGCAAGAGTAAATCTTGGGTTTCAGATTAAGAACTTTGGCTTACAGTGGCTGTATTTTGTATCTAAAGATGATGCACCCACTACTTTGAACCCACCGTTACAGTACTTGAACCCACCTCACTGCTACTTCTGTAAGCTGAATATTGGTGGTGGGATATTTCAACTACAGCTTTTGGGGCAGGAAAGCCAAAGGTGGGTTAAACTACACAAATATGGTAAATCATTGATCTGACCATGGACATTTCTCGCGCTTGTGCAATTTCTCTCTTGCGATGACCTAAACCCCATGACGAGCACGCTAGGGTTCTCTTCCATCTTGTATTTTTGGCAGAAAAAAATCTAGACTTATCGTCCCATCTGTGTTGGAAGAATTAGAAAGTCCAAGAAAGAATAAGATTAAGCCCCACTAAAAGAGACTTATTAGAGTCATAAAGAAATGAAAATAGGCAAGAGAAGGTGGAACTTCATCTATCTCCATTTTGTTTTGGAGATTTATAGATTGGTAGAATAGTAAGCATTTATAAGAAAGCATTTGGGGGGCGAAATCCTCCTGCCATACCTAATGGGAAAGATACTGTCCCAATTATAGAGGATAATTATTACTACTTTCCATTAAAAGAGAATACTTCTTACTACTTACCATTTACCATTTATAGAAGATACTAATTTTAAATTTCCATTTATAGAAGATACTTATAAATTTCCTTCAAGTATCGATCAATTTTCACAAGGGGAATGATTTTTGGAAACCAAACAAAACAGGTAGTTTGAGAATCGTGTAGTTATTGGTTCAAGTAGACCACACTACAGATTTGACCCGATTAATATTGAGCAGTGTAAGGGATAAAATTCGTAAAATTGATTAAGTGTTGGAGAACGAGCTAGGTTTTGTCGTTATGTTCACGAAAGGGTGACACATGAATCACGTGATTAAAATAGGGGAATGGCCCGTTGTCCGATGCACAACGTTTCTGTTGTATAGGTCGCAACGTACTCGTAGTCTCATGAACAACATTTCCGTTGTGCTCTTGACAACATTCTCGTTGTCTTTTGCACAACGTATCCGTTGTACTCTCGACAACGTTTCCATTGTCCTACACACAACGAAACCGTTGTCTTCTGGATAACTATGTCGAAATCTCATTTTAAGGTATATACAATGGACTCGAGCTCGAGTCAACAACGAGACCAACTCGCAGGAGGAAGTGATCAGGAGGCGATCGTTTTATTCTGACAAGTAGGCGAAAAGCACTGTCTTGGCATTTAATGCTAGTCACTTCTGCGTGCTGTCAGAAACACGGTGTTGTATCTAAGCCAATTTTCTCTTTCCGTTGTGAGTATGGTTCAAGTGGTTTGTTCGGTGTGCATATTGTGAATTCATACGTTGTGTGTTAGCTTCATTCAAAGATGTTCTTGAATTCAAGCATTGTGCATTAGAACGTCCTCATGCATTCTCTGCCTTGTTGGCATTTGGATACTTACGTTATTTTTGTTGTGTGCATATGCTATGTGAGTTCCTGAAACTCTGTGTAAACTTCGCAAATTGAAGAGAAAGATGAGCGAAAAAAGAAGACAAGAAAATGTTCATTGCTGGGCTCATACATCGAAAGAGAGAAAGAAAATCCCCACAGTCGGGGCAAAAGAGTTGCAGTCATAGAAGCATCCAGTAGAAATAGCAAGAGAAAGACGAAGTAAATCAGGGCAGAAGATCTTCAGTAGGGGTGGTAGCATCAGATGGCACAATGGAGGAGGAAGTAGCAGCAACAGGCACTTTGAGGACAGCAGGCTCGGAGGGCAGTTCGGTAGGAAGAGGAGCAGGACCTTCGAAGGGGTGCGGTTTTTCTACTCCTTCGATCTCAAGGTCGTTGTCTACATTAATAACATCTTTGCTTTTGAGCTCGGAGTAGGTGGTCACATCCTCCTTGTTGGCTTCCTTAAGATGACCTTGTTGACGAGCGTGTTCATCAACTCCCTCTCGGTCTCTGCTCTATCCTCATCCAGGAGTCTGTCTAGCTGCAGTTGATAGTGACTCTGGAGTTTGGCAGTGACAGCTTTCTCAATAGCCTCCTCCGCTGTCTTGGCCTCTGCGAGCTCCTCTGTCAGCGCTGCTCTTGCTGCCTCTACATCTTCGAGCTGCCTTCCTAGTGTCTGGGATATAATCTCCAGTTCACTGATCCGGAGAATGACATTCTCGACCTCCTGTTTGGCTTTCTCTTCTCCTTCCTTTGCCACTCGAGCTTCCCCTTCAGCCTTTTCTTGCGCCTTATAGGCAGCAATGAACTTCTGTTCTACCTGTTCTACTTCAGCACGGGCTTGTGACAGGTCAAACTCGATTTTGAGCTTGTCCTTGGCAAGAGTCCTCTCAAGAGTCTCGGCCCTTCCTTGCCAATAGTTTATCGAGTCTCTGAGACGATTGTAGTGATAGTTGCTACGCTCATTCAGTTCAGTGACCAAGATGTTCAGCTGTAAGAAAGAATATCAGTATACCACTATGTACAAAAGAAGAACGCAAATGTAATGCAAGAGAGAAGACCATACCGATGCGAAAGTAAAACATGCAACATAGTTCACCTCAGACAGAGATAGTTGTGCAGTATCTACAATGTCCTTTGGAAGTCTCATGGCGCGGGTCAGTGAATGAGCTGTAGACTCCGACATCATCGCTGAGTCAACTATGGTGGGCTTTCCATATCAAAATAAGTCGGGAGACCAATCCAGATGGCTTGATGGCTCGCCGACACTCCGTTGTGCTGGGGCAGCATTGTCCGTTATCGGAGCAAGGGCAACAACAGTGGTGCCCGGATCGGCAGGGGTAGCTTCCGCTTGAGTAGCAGCAGGAATCATGTTGACTACTAGGGGCTCCATTAAGGAATCGGAATCCCGGAGGATTGGAGGAGGAGAGGGGGGAGTTGCAGCTGCCTTGCCTTTCTCAAGGCATTTTTCTTCTTTCTTCTTCTTCTTGGCTTGTATCTCGGTCTGGGAGTGAATCCTTTTTCATTTTGGATCGGAGGCCGTAGCTTCCTTTGTGGGATGGGTTTTCTTAGGAGGAGGTGGAAGTGGAGGTAATGTTTCTGAAGGACGAACAGTCTTTGGTTTTCTGACAAGTGAAGGAGGGTTTGTGCTTGCTATTTCTTCTTCTGTGATAGTTTCGGTAGTGGGGAGAGAAGAAGAGGTGCCCTGTTGCTCTTGATTTGCCGGAGGGGTTGGACTCGGTACGCTGTCGAATCCCCAGGTGTTAGGTTCTCATGGTTTCCACCTGATGTATTCACCTCCGCGTACTCTCTTAATGTTTGGGAGCACACTTTCTTCTTCTGGTGTGAGTTTTTTGAAAGGTATTTTCTTCCCTTCAACTACAAAAAAGGAAAAGAGAAGTGTTAGACAACGGAAAGATATTCAAGTATATTAAGAGTATTAAGCATCGGACAACGGACGAAGGTCATCCAAGGGACAATGGACAACGAACAACAAACAACGGAAATCAGTTACCTGGCTTTTCTTGGAAGATGTTGGGTACAGAGGAGGTCTCTGATTTTCAACACCTAGAAACAACAAAAGGAGTTGCCTTCCACCCTCTTTCTAAGTCCGGTATGCCAGAGACTAGTTCAGGGTACAACGGCTTTTTATTCTAGGAATAGTAATGGTAGAGACCGTCATCAGAACCCCGACATTTGTCCTCAATGAATTTGAGCATCATAGACATATACTTACAAAAACTAGGGTGCATTTGACCCGGGGAAAGTTTCAGGGTGGAAAGAACTTCATCTAAAACATGGAGTGTAGATGGATATGAGAAGGAAAGTCGAAGCGAGCTCTGAAATGGTTCAAATGCTCTAACTGGAATTGACGAAGAGCAGAAAACTTTTCAATGTAGGCACCAAACGGTGCACTACCAGTACAGCTTGCTTCGTCATCACTCGGAACCCTAACTTCTTCTTCTATTCTAACAGGTTCTAAGGGAGCTTCGGCAGACATGATTATGGAAAGGAGCAAAAGAAAGGAAGGAGCAGAAAGGAGACGAATCAAAGAACAGAGAGCAGAAAAAAGGAAAATAAGTAGACGAACGAACAAAAAAGAGCAAAAGAACCAGAGAAGAAGAAGAACAAAGAAATCAGTGAAAAGCAAAGGAAGGGATTAAAGACGTACCACAATACGAAGGAGAGCGAAGAAAGCTTGAAGGCTAGAGAACTTTGCTTCAGGCGCGAATTCGGCAGAGTAATAGTACTTCGAAAGCAAAATGAACAAGAGGAAGCATATCTCTTGGCAGTGTTTTAAAACACGAAAACTCGGACCGACTCGAAACCTTGTTGAGTCGAGTCAACTCGAAAACTCGGCCAAAACTCGATACTAAAAACTCGAAAAATATAATATATTTTTATTATGTATTATATTTATAAAAAATAATATAAATTAAAATTTCAATTATTAAACTACATCTAATATGATATTATATATAAAAATAATATTATAAAAATAATATTCTTTAGAAAAATTATTTTAAAAACTTCTATAATGAATTATTAATTGCTATTTTACCATATTGCTATTTTTTAGATGTTATAAATGATTAATTAACAAATAATTCATCAATTATATGAATATTCCATAATATCATTTACCATCAACATCTAATCAACTAATTGACTAAAAATATATAAAACAAACTAAAAAGGTTATCATCTATTGATGGCTTAAAATGTAGTCATCAATTAACAAACTAATTATTACAAGTTCAAATTTTAATTATTTAAATCAATATCGAGATCAGAATAAGAGTCTGGTGGTAAAGTCTCACTTCCATTCCCATACTCTCCTGTGTCAGCTTCCAACAACCAATCATCTTCTCCAAATCTGCTATGATCAGGATTTGGTGGGTCTGCTTGCGTGTCATCATCACCAGGTTCACAAGCAACCCACTCATCCTCACAACTCTCTAGCAAGATGTTGTCCAATAGGACGGGATCATAATCTGAAGCGTGTCTCCTTAGCTGTCGCTCCCTAAGCCTCAAGTTGTAATGTACAAACACCAACTTATCTAACTTCTCTTGCTTCAATCGATTCCTCTTCTTGGTATGAATTTGATCAAATGTACTCCAGTTCCTTTCGCATCCAGTGAGGAACAAGTTTGACTCAAAATGCGAATGGCGATCCGTTTGAGAGTGGGAGTTCCCCAACCATAGTTTTCCCACCAAGAAACTGTAAAATAACAAAATGTAATTAAAATCATTAATATAAAAAAGAAGATTATTGTAAAACAAAGATTTATTAATATATTAAACAAAAAGTATTTACCTGGAGTAAGTTTAGTTCGAGTTCTTATTGCCATGTCCGTCCCAAAGTCTCCTTGAGCCTTTTCATATATAGACAACTAGAAAAAATTATGAATAAAAAATTATTATCAATATATTTTTTTTGAAGTTTGAATGTTATAACTTGAA
Organism: Tetracentron sinense; assembly: GCA_015143295.1. Lineage (NCBI taxonomy): Eukaryota > Viridiplantae > Streptophyta > Magnoliopsida > Trochodendrales > Trochodendraceae > Tetracentron > Tetracentron sinense. The sequence goes on along the minus strand of CM026559.1, from coordinate 21,949,254 downwards.
CTAACGTACCTCTTTAATAGCCTCAATTTTTTTTCCACATCTTCCTCCATAGACATAAGTACCCTATGTAATCCACGCCGAACTTCTCCATCTTGTGAAAATTCAGGGCTGTAGCGAATAGCTGGATTAAAGAAGTATCCCGTTACATGGAGTGGAGAGTGAAAAGTAGAATTTCGTCTCTGATCAATTATCTTCCAAAATTTATTATACTTCTTCTCGTCGTTGTCATTGACTTCTGCAATTTTTGTTTTTGTTTTATCAATGGCCTGATATATCAAACCCATAGTTGGTTCTTTATCAGCATCGACTAGCCGCAATAACTCAACAAGGGGGGTGACTGATCTTTGAAGCTTCTCAAGCCTTCTCCAAAAATCATTATCCAACAAATTTTTTTCTATTTCCTTCCCCTCCGCCAAACTTGCAAATCTTGACTTAACCCAATCTTCAGATAACATCATAGCTTTCAACCCAGCTCGCTGTGTTAAAAAAAAATAAATTAGAACTAGTCTATTAAATTCAAAGAAAAAAAAAGAAAACAATTAGATTTTGTAAAGAGTAAATAACCATTTACCTGTTCTAGAAGACTTCCCGTGAGGATAAAATTTGTAGCAAATCGTGTTGCTCCCGGTCTCAAAATTTCTCTTCCCTTTGTATGTGTTCTCATTAGACTTAACACTTGAGCATGATTATAAATAAATTTGGCCGCTTTCTTAGCTATCTCAATCAAATCACTTATACTTTTTAGTTTTCCAATCTTCTCTAAAATGAGATCCACATTATGGGCAGCACATGAAGTCCAGAAGAGATGTTTTCTTTTTGCCATCAATATTTTACCTGCAGCCACGTAATTTGCTGCATTATCAGTTATTACTTGAACAACATTCTTTTCTCCAACTTCTTCTACAATGCCATCAAGGAGGTAGAAAAGATTTGCTGCACTCTTCACAATATTTGAGGCATCCACTGATTTAATAAACATTGTTCCCCTCGGACATGAGACCAAAAAATTTATTATAGATCTTCCACGTTGGTCCGTCCACCCATCTGACAATATAGAACAACCTGTTTCAGCCCAAGAATCCCTTAATTCTTTAAAATACAATTCCAAATTCGAAACCTCCCCATCTAACGCCGGACCTGACAATTCATAAGGAGTTGGAGCCTTTAATCCCGGACCATAGTTACTAATTGCTTCAATAAATTTTGGAAAAAAGACAGAATCGGCTGCATTAAATGGAATTGCAGCATGATAAAACCATCTCCCAACCGCTTCTGCAACCCTCTTGCGTGCATTCTTATCCATAGCAGTTGGTAACTTTAATTGAACTGTATTTGAATCTTTAGCGGTCTCTTTTCCCTTTCTTATTCTTGATAGTTGTTCCACTTCATCATCATCACCAGACTTGTTCTCACCAAATTCTCCCCAACTTCGTTTTCTGATTACTTTAGAATTTTTCACATCTTTTTTCTTGGTAAGTATTTCTGTCATCTCTTTAGCTACACTTTTATCAACTTTAGGACATTTTGCAGCATCTCCCGGAATCCTTGCAATGTGTTGTTTTAACCTGTGAATCCCTCCCCACATTGTTTTCCCACAATAATTACAACGAACATGTTTTTTATCCGATGAGATAGCCGTGCAATGAGCCCAACCGACATCGGTCAAGTGGGATGTTTCAACCACCAATTGACTTGATGGGTCAGGCGTATTTCCTGACTCATTTACACATCCTTCCGATGAATCCATAAGACACAAAACTGAAATTTAAAAAAGAAAATATTAGTTGACATGGTTAATTTTCTAATTAATATATCGTTTAAAAGTATATTACTAATTTTTTAAATTGAAAAAACAATTTTTTGAAATAAATTGTCTCATTCACAGAACTAACACCAATAATGCTTTGGGTTTCGTAGGATCCAATCAACCTTTCTTTTAATGGTATTTTATTTCATTTTTAAGCTTTTGTCTTATTCATGGTACATGCTTACCTTTTTATTTCCAGCAAATGCTTTGAGTTCATACGGTCCAATGACTCCAATCAACTTTTAGGATATTTTATTTTTTTATTTTATTTTTGACTTTTGTCCTCTGCAAGTACTAAGCTAACCTTTTTCTTTTTCTATACTTTAAAGAGATACTGTGAGTGTGAGATATGATAGAAGCTTTATGTCTGCCTCCTATCACTTGTCAGTTCTCACTTTTGCCATAGCAGATTTTTCTTACTTTATTATTATATGTTCTAAATCCTCTGAACTCTTTACTCGTTAGAAGTCTTTACTCGTTAGAAGATAGAACTTAAAAGATGGGAGAACGACGAAACAGAGAATGGAGTTCTTACTTGAGAATGCGAGAGATCTCTTCTTCTTCTTTGAATCTCGTCGGAATGGAGCCGAGTAGATCTAGTCGAACACTAATCTTGCCGGTGAGCATCTAATCCTGCCGGCGAGCATCTAATCTTGCCGGCGAGCACTTCGTCTTCCTCTTTTTCTTTTTTCTTCTTCTTCTTTTTCTTCAAACACGATTGCTGCCGCTGTAGAAGAAATTATAGAGCTCGATTAACTAATAAATGAAAAAGAGTTTACTTTGGGGATATTTTTTTAGGGTTTCTTAAAAAAAATATTAGACTCCTTCGAGTTGTCCGATCTACTCGACTCGGTTGAGGTGCGTCAACTCGGCCGAGTCGGACGAGTTTCAGTCCGAGTAGTGGCACTACCGAGTTTCTAACCGAGTTGACCCGAAATCCGACCGATCCGAGTCAACTCGGTCGAGTTTCGAGTCAACTCGTCGATTTTTTAAACACTGTCTCTTGGTGATTTATAGATGTATCGGGAAGAAGAAAAGACAGGAATACCCATCACCAGAGTCGTACACATACCCAAAGAGCAAGGTCAGGATGGTCATTTGTGTAATGTTAAAATAAGTATGTCAGAATATATTTCGTGCGGGACAAGGTTACCCTTCATCTCAAACAAACGAACCAGTGATGGCAAGGGCATAATTGTCTTTTAAGATAAAGAGGATAACCGTCGGAGATATAAAGCGTTTGGAATTCTGAAAAGTGGTATGATGACAACGTACCATGCATTACTGAGGCGTGACAGTTCGCACGCGTATACCAGCTGGAGCGAACGTTTGGCTTCCTCAGCGTCAGAATCACGCAAAGTTACGAATCCCGGGAGCAGAGTTAGGTATGATTTGTTACCTTTTGTTCATTTATGATACTTCAAACTACGTTCCAAGCATCATAAAGGGACAAAATGTACAGGATAAAATTTGTAAAATTGATTAAGTGCTGGAGAACGAGCTAGGTTTTGTTATTATGTTCACGAAAGGGTGACACGTGAATCACGTGATTAAAATAGGGGAATGACCCGTTGTCTGATGCACAGTGTTTCCGTTGTATACGTTGCAACGTACTCGTAGTCTCATGAAAAACATTTTCATTGTGCTCTTGACAACGTTCTCGTTGTCTTTTGCACAACGTATCCGTTGTACTCTCGACAATGTTTCCGTTGTCCTACACACAACGAAACCGTTGTCTTCTGGATAACTATGTCGAAACCTCAATTTAAGGCATATACAACGGACCCGAGCTCGAGTCAACAACGAGGCCGACTTGCAGGAGGAAGTGATCAGGAGGCGATCATTTTATTCTGACAAGTAGGCGAAAAGCACTGTCTTAGCATTTAATGTTGGTCACTTTTGCGTGCTGTCAGAAACAAACCAACTGAACTCATAGTAGGCGCCCACATGTGACACGTTAGGTGGCAGATCTGTCTAACATATTTGCTAATGAGTGTTGAGCACGTGGTATGGCCATCTATGGCCATCCATGGGCATTCAGAGCTAAACCTATAAATACCTCGAGAATTTCAGTGCATAAGGACCAAAAGATCTCCATTCTTTCTCTCTCATCTGCTTTTGTGCTTGTTACTGTTCATCGTCTTCTACATCTACTTACTTTGGCATCAGAGTACAAGTCAGGGTATCACACCCTTCAACTCCTACCTTCTACCAGTAAACCAGATTTCGTGTAGCAGCTGCTGACGCGTGTCCTTCCCGGTGTTTTCCCCTTCAAGCAATACCTACTCATTAAAGGATGTTGACTAATACCAAGTCGATTAGGAGTGTTATTCCTTTGGAGTTCAATATAGGTGACCAATCTATATTGGAAAGAATTTTCTAGGCTCCTCACTTGTAGGTAATATGTCTTAAGTAATCTGTCTCCAACCAAAATACTTAAGGCCAGTGTCCCTCCTCCTAAGATCTTAGGAGGATTTGAACATCGTCTTCATTATAGGGAGATCTTTGAAATTGCAAATAAAGGTGATATCCCAATTAAGATTGGAGATGGTCTCATTAGTCTCTAACAAATTTCTTTATTTCCAGAACCAAAGAAAGAATCAAATTACTAAGTTCGTTTTGCGTGTGTAACCCGACACAGAGATCTTGTGTGCCCCCACTAATAGACCAGACATGTTTGCAAAAATACAAATAGTGAAGGACAAATGCATGTCGAGTGTTTTTACCAATATTGCCTTAATTTTGTGTACACGCGCTCTAATCAATAGGGCTACACAAGATTTGTGTGTGGAGTTACAGAGACCAAATGGACTCCAAAGTACTACATAAATTGTTAGTCAATAAACAAATTACTAAATTTGTTCATTTTGGAATTTTTTGTCAAAATGACGGTCATTAGAGGGAAAGTGATATCATTTAGCTAAGATTTTTTTTTTTTTGGTTAAGGATATAAAAGTAGCACCGAAGCACACAATCAGACCAAAGGTTATTGCTAAGGTTCCATAAGGGTAAACCAACTCAATCCCTCCAAAAGGTATGACTAATGGAGGATTGTTGGACCCTTATACACCCATGCGAAGTCTAGTACCCAACCGATATGGAACTAGAGGGGACAGTAACACCCAGTCGCTAAGCGGCAATGAAATAAATGATCACTTTAAACATCAACAGACAAATCTCTGATAGGAACATGAAACAAATCATGAGCATCCTCAATGTGAACCCAATATGCCAAAGTAGCAAGTGTTTGGGCTTAGAAAATCCAACAACACTAATGTTGGGGAAATGAAAATAGAACACTGATGAAAAAGAATAAATTAATCAAAAAACACACAACAAAAGGTAACACAAGAGATATACGTGGTTCAGCAACAACCTACCTACGTCCACGGGTCAAAATCCGATTACTCCTTTATTCACAGAAACCTTGAGGAACCAGTATAGAAGCACTCAACTCAACTTCTCTATGAAAACCCAAAGAAGAATCCCTATTTATCCTCCCTTAAACCTTTCCCAAGCCCTATTATGTTTTAACCCTTTCTATTATCTCCCTCTTTTCATTGCATAAACATCCCCTCAATCTTTCGATACCAAACCCTAAACCAGTAACTACATATTTATAGGCCTAAACAAGAGACCTAGACAATTGGAAAGTCTCCTCTCGCAATAGGAGTTTCCGAAACACAAAATAGAGACTTTCTCTGGAAATCAACGGACCGTCGATCGACACCGATTGATCCATCACTAAGTGGCTGATCAATCCCTTCACCCCTGGATTTTCTCAATTTAAGCCAATATTCACAAATCTCCACCTTGACAAGAATTCTGCAATGCCACCGCAACCAAGAGAATCGATTTACTAATCACCAAACAAATCTTCAAGATAGAACACTACATCATCCACATCTGGGAAGCACCTCCATCTCGAACCAAAACCACTCTCAAAGTTTTGTAACCCCGTTTGCAATTAACACAAACAACCCTTTTGACCTTGCCCACCTCTACACCATCTGCGAAAGAAACCCACCAGCTACACACACCCTCGAATCACCCCGGAGATCTATCTACCAAATTTGATAAAACATGGTCAAAATCCATATGTAGCCTGAAAACTTGTCCTTCATCCTAGAAGACCCCAGATGAGGACATTGGCCCGTCTGCTTTGATGCTCTGTCAAAGGGACATCATCACCATCTCCATCCTTACGAAAACCTACCAGAATACTCATCTCTGCACCAACTGCGAAAGAGACCTAGGCGAGCTTTCTACCATTTGCAAAACATCTTGTTATCGTTTTCTTATAGACCTTGTAGTAGCTCCACCTACCACTGTATTCCACTCCAAGAGATATAAACGACCACACTTCTTCCTCTTCTTCAAAACCAAACATCCCTGCTTTCCCTGCTTTATTTTGATAACTCTACTTACAACTGTGTAGCAACAACCCTTAAAGTCTAACTGCTCGAGGGATATTATATTCATTCACAAGTTAGGGACACAAGCGTATACCAAATCCCGTGATTTCACTTTCAGATCCATCATCCAGAAACCTTTCCCATCCCCTTTTGGAATGTATCAAAAAATTTCATAATTGAGCAAATATGACATGAAACTCATGAATCTAAAATCCAATTACCGGAAGAATTATCCATACCTTTGGAGACTGTAAAGCATCTCCAATGTATTCCTCCTTGTCCATTGTTATTGTTGTCGAAGAATCTCCTCCAGAAGAATCCCTCTTCTCATTAGCACGCCTCGGACACTCCCTTTTGAAGTACCCTAATTCTTTGCAATGATAACACCGGACCCCACCTTTTCCCTTGGATTTGGATATGCCCCAGCTTTTTTCAGATCCTCTCTCCTAGTCCATTTCTCTTCCTCGAGCAACCATAACATGATTATTCCCATCATGCATTGGTTTCCTCTTAATCTCGCTAGAGAGTAGCGCCACCATGACCTCCCCCATCAGCAATGTCTCCTTTCCTACATGAGGGTTGTCACTATGTGATCATATGAATCCAGAAGTGATGTAAGAAGCCCCACGGCCTGGTCTTCTTCATCCACCTTAACATCAACTTTCTATAGTTGATTAGAGATTTGGTTGAACACATTAATGTGCTCTATTAGATCTGCACCCTCCGCCTTTTTTAAGATATTGAACTCCTTCTTCAGATATAACTTGTTGGTAATACCCTTTCTGATGTAAGCTTTTCCAACTTCTTCCATAGTTCTGGTGCCGATTCTTCATCCATAACTCTATGCATCACGCAATCTGCAAGACAGAGACGTATTGTGCCGACTACTCCTGTCTCAATGTCTTCCCAATCTAGATTGTAAGCACCCAATGTTTACACCCCTCCTTAACCGTAGTTAAAATCTTTAACTATTGTTAACTTCAGTTAAACACTAGGTTGACCCCGATTCAAATCCTAGTCAAAGCATGGGTAAACCCTAGGTCCACCCTAAGTCAAACCTAGTTCTAACCCTAGTTAAACCTTAGGTCAACCCTAGTTTAACCCTAGGTGAATCCTAGCTAGCCTAGCCTAGCACCAGTTCAACCCTAACCTAGGGCATGGGCCCAAGGCCCATGCAACACCTACCTAAGGCCCCTAGGGTCTAGACCCGTAGACAAATAGACCTAGGCCTATACAGGGCCCACAAACCCTAACCAAGCCTTAGGAGGGACCACCCAGCCCTAAAATTCTAATTTTTTGAGAATGTCGGTAATCTAATTACTGACATTCCTTTCGTAGAAAATTTTATACCGCGTGCATGACCATTTAACCAGGCCAGGCCCATTTCTGAAAAAACCCATGAATGGTAGTAATTATTCTACCGCCATTATCTATTTAATCCTGTAGGGGAATGGTGGTACTGGAATTACCACCATTCCCAGTTTGTGTAAAATTAGAATTCACCTTCTCTCCCAAGTGCTCAGGCATGCCTCTGGTCGCCTCCACTCCCTTCTAAGAACTCTGCCAACCTCTGTCATATTTCCCCTTAGTCCCTAGGCCCTTTTTCTATAAATCCATGCTCCTTCAAGCTTCTAGGGGCATGCCAACTCTCCCCTAAGAAACCTCTCCAAAAATCTAAAGTATAAAACTCCTGTGCTGCTAATGAGCACCTTCAGCACCTCCTCAGCCTTCACCACCGTGAGCTCCACCACCACCACCTTTGGAGGTAGGCTAGCAGGGTAGGGTCCTCCCCTACCCCTCTTTATCTTCTGTAAAGCATTGTGAGCCCCTGGTCCTATTCCAGGGAACCTTCTGTGTTGCACCAATTCAAAGGGTAGGGGTACCCTTGCCTTTCGTGTAGGCATGAGGACCCTCCCATGAGGATAAAAACTGGTTTCGGTCCTATGAGAGCTTACACGCCCTCAAGGCTATGCGTTAAACTCCCCCAAGATCCTAGGGTATCCTTAAATCTATAAGGAATACCCTAGGACAGGCCTGGTTTGTAGCCTAAGGGGAAAAATCTAGTTTTTGGAAAAATCTAGAAATTGCGGTAAACATAGTAGCGCTATTGTAGCACCCCGGACTTTTCCATACTTAATGAATAGTACTTTCATAGCCAATTGGCCTTTCACGTATTCTAATTAATAAATAAGGAAGAAATTAAAATTTTGGAAATGCCAGAAATGTTCCTTTTCGAAAGACAAATCCAACGCAAGTTGAGTCGTCAAAATCCGACTAACGAGTCAAAAGATATGGCCAAAAGACCTAAGTGGAGAAAATGAGGAAAATCAGAAAAAATAGGCAAAACACAGACCAACCGGTCGACAGCTCCATCCACCGGTCGACCCGTAGCCCACCGGTCGAACGCTCTACCCACCGGTCGACCGCTATCAGACTAACTTTGTATGGAGGATTTTTCTAGAGAGGAGGTTTTGGATTGATCGACCGCTCCAGCCAACCGATCGACCACTAGCCTACCGATCGACTGCTCCTCGAGCATTTTGCCTATTCGTCTATTTTGGCCGAAATTTTAAGGGTAGGATGGTCATTTGGCCACCCCACTTTCTATATAAACCCCAAATCCGTGGGTGAGGGTTTCATAAACCCTCAAGGCTTGTATTGGGAGATTAAAGAAGGGAGAGAAAGGAAGAGCTACGGTTTTGCTCAAACTCATCTCAAGCAAGGATTTTTCTACTCAAATGATCTAATCTCATCTTCCCTTAAGTTCTCCTCCAAGTTTAAAGGTTAGTACACCCTACTAACTACCATTAGCAATAACTTAGGTTTTTCCATTTTTTGTTGATGATTCTTCATCCCATGTTTTACCTTCTTTTTAAATGTGATATTTCCATAAAATGTAACCAAGAGAATAAGGAATGTTGTGATGTGTGGATGGATGAGGGGTTGAGGCGATTGGATGCCGTATGGTTGTTGTGTGATGTGTGAAATAGAAAATGGTGGTAAGGGCATTCCATAAATAATGAACGTACCTTGATGATGTGATGAAAAATATGCACTAACAAGAGTAAAAAGAAACGACTATGAAATGTGGCATGCTATATGTTTGATTAAATGCCTAAATGAGAAATTATCCAATCAATGAAGAATATGAAAGCATGAATATGTGTAGTTTTCCTCCAACTCATGACATTGATTAAATGCCATATAGATTATCAAAATAAGCACATGTTTATACTATGGAATGAATTGCTATACACTACTCTTCATGTCATATTGTCACATCATGATACTACAAGTGCTACACACACCCACGCATGCATGCATGAACCGGGTTTTTAAAGAGTATTTGTGCATGATAAATCATACAAGAAACAAGCATATGTCAAAGAGGTTGGTAGCCCAAGTGAATGGTGCTAGCCTCTGGCTCACAAGAAAATGGAAAGAATACATGTCAAGGAGGTTGGTAGCTTAAGGGAAGGGTACTAGCCTCTAGCTCATAAGTGAAAGGAAACAAGTACATGACAAGGAGGTTGGTGGCCCAAATGAAGGGTGCTAGCCTCTGGTTCACAAGAGAATGGAATGTCAAGGAGGTTGGTAGTCCAGGGATGTGCAGGTACTAGCCTCTGGCTCACAAGTATACAAGGCAAGAACAAGTCCAGACATGAAATACAAGACAAGACAAGACAGATATGCACTCATGATTTTCACAAGCAAGACCGAGACATAAAAAGGGTTTCCCAACATGAGTTTTACCAAGGTTTTCGCATTCATGCACGCATGTCAAGATATTGATATTGCTTCGTGTTGAATACTAATTATCCTATGCTGTATTGCTTAAATTGATATTTCGTATTATGTCCACTATTGTTATGCTTTCGCTATTGCTAAGGTTAGCTAGTAGCTTGTACTCGCTGAGTATTCCATGCTCAGTTATACTTTTATGTCGGCAGGTTCCGTGGATGTCCTCGACCCTGAGCCCTAGGTCAAGGAAGAGTACGTAGAGGAGAGGGAGGCACCTATCCCGCTGTAGTCTCAGGAGGATAGGGATTTGGACGTGTGGCCATACCTCGACTACTGTTGAGAGGAGAGTCCAAGAGGGAGCTCTTTTGTATATTTTGATATTTTGATAGGTGGGCATGTCTACCTTTACCTTGTTATGTTTTGTATATATTCACTTAGGATACAAACCACCTTATATAGAAAAGGAATTTTTGGTATACGCTTCCGCATTCATGTTATAGCTTTCGCACTATGATTCATGTTATATTATGGCATGTGTGCCTTGTTTATTACAGGATGGTTTGGCAGGTACGTACAGTCACCTCTAAAGTATCACTTAACTCTTAAGGGGTATTTTGGGGTGCGACAGCCATTTCTGGGTTTTCCATTTTAGTAGCTCCAACCCTCATTTTGTAGGCCCCTGGTCCATTCCAAGGCCTAGTCTAGGTCTCTGAGACCTCCCCCAATCTTCCCTTGTCTTTCTAGGCTAACTAGAGCAATTTAACTATGGTTAAAATGAACAATGTGGAAATTGTCCAGAATGTCAGTAAGTAGTTTACCGATATTTTGGGTATTCTATTTCTCACTGTAGACCATTGCGTAGTTTGAAGAAACTTGCAAGTTCGCACCTTCATTTCTTGATCTAATAACATCATTGATAATATCATCAGGTGCTGAGTGTTGTCCTAGGGGAACCCTGTTCTTGTTGGCCTTCAACTGCCAACTTTTCTCTTTCATGGAAGAGGAACTATCTGTGGATAGTGCTGAATCTATCCATAGGTCCCTCCTTCTATTAAGAGGGGCTTGTCCATAGATTCTTATGTCTGTGGACTCAGGTCTACTTCTAGACCTATCTGTGGAGTTGCTTGCAACTCCGCCAGAGGGATAAGCCTGAGCTGGACCCTTAGGTCTGGCTGGGCTTTGGGTTTGTGGACCTTGATTGTTGTCTACGGATAGGCATTGCCCCTTGCCCGCGGATGGCCTTGGGCACTTCTCCTTCTGTCCATAAGGTTAGCTTGCAGACTAATCTTCTGATCCGGAGATTTGGTCCGCGGATTGATTCCCTGCAATTATGCTAAGGAAGTTTCTATAAAGTCTTTTAGGCCAGTGGCCTTGTTCTTTTGCCTTGAGATATTTTGGGCAGCATCTCCCTTATGTTGATAAGCATTTAAAGGGTGAGTCCTAACAACCGACTTGGGCTGGGGGACTTCAACAGTCTCTCTTAGGATCGACCCATATGGCTTTTCCTGTTTAGACCTTGACTAGCTTATGGTTTGTGCTCGAAATGAGCTTGCTCTATTAGTTGACTCCAGTGGATCGGGGGTACATACACTCGATGGTTGATGGTCAGGACGTAGGCCCGACGAATGCAGACGGTCTCGATGATCCTAGTCAACATCAATAAGAAAAGAGAGTAAAGAATCACTCATCGTTTTTTTTTTGTTCTTATTTTTTATCTTTCTTCAAAGATGAGAGGAGAAGAAAGTCCCACAGGGCGTGCCATTAATTTGTAAGCGTTGAAATTGTTCTTTGCTTTCAAATTTCCTCTATTGTTGTATAGGGTTTATTATTTGTTGTAGGGGACTATCCTTCCAATCTGAGTAAACTCAGACTATTAATTACCTTTCCTATTTGGGAAAGTACCTTTGACTAAGAAGAAAGATTAAAGAAGAACAGAAGTTTTGAATAAAATATATATTTTTTATATTCATTGGGCTTGCCCAGATCCTATGTAGGTATTACAAGATACCTCATAGAGGTTTTAGCATCAAAAAGAAAGAAAAGAAAGAGAGGTGGCCTTATTGAGGGTTCACCTAGTATTCTCCATATGAGGGAGATCCTCCTTTCCTTGGTTGCTGTTGTTCCTGCAAAAACATAGCATTTTTTGTTTCTTCTTCCCTACGTACGTGGATATTTTTGCATTGGGAGTTTCTTATGAAAAACTCCCTCTTTTATATCTTTTGGAGAGTCCTCTTTGGACTCCCCTTTGACTTCCTCTTTTTTACAAAATCAAAAGAGGTCAACTCTCCTTAGAGAGGGTCATCTGTCTAAGACAGTTGGTTTCTCTTATCTTAGAGAAACCATACGGATAGGAGTCCTTTTTTAAGGACTCCAAATTGATTTCCTTTTCTGAGAAACCTGGAAGAATCAAACTTCCCCCCCCCCCCCAAAAGAGGAAAGATTCTTATCTTTCTAGAAAAGAGAAGAGATAACTTCCCCTTTTCGATAGGGTGTTATATAGCACTCTCTCATTAGAGAAAGAGAGTGGATCTCTATCTTAGGATCCCCCAAAGCTGATAGAGAGTCCTTTTTACTAAGGATTCCCTACCACATGGTGGTCAGATACTGGCAACCATCTGGGAAAATACTGACCTTGGTCATTCTGTAATTAAAGAGATGAGACCTATGGTCTCACCCGCGGTCTAGGTCAAGTCCAAGTATATTTGGACTGCGGACCAGGGCCTGACCTTAGTCAGTCCACAGATCAATATAGGGTGGGACCATTGGTCCAACCCTTGGTCTAGGTTAGGTCCATGGCCTTTTATGGTCATGGACTGGGCTAGTCATTGACTGGCTTGCGGATGGACTCGTGGAGTCTGTCCGTAAGCTTGAATAAGGGTCTGTTCGCGAGGGCAAACCTTATCCACGTGCTAGTCCCCTGAGAACTGACACAAATAGGGTATCCGCGGGGCATTAATGCCCTACTGCTTAGCATTTAATGTTAGGCGGGCTGACGGTAAGCCAGCCAATGGCCAGCTGGTGCGCGTGCCTTTAGCATGCGCGAAGCTTAACCACCCATTCAATGGGTGGTGATCCTGTGTAGGTAGGTGCACCATTCACCCACCTTACGGACGGTGACATTTCACTACCCATAGATGGCTTATGATGTTATCTGAATTTGATATCACATATATGACACAAAAGTTAATCAAGAGGTAGGCAATTGCAGATTACCTGGCCCACAGTCCAGCACAAGACTACATTTTAGTACATGATCAATTCCCACATGAAGCCATCCTATATGTAGAGACTGAAGAGCAAGAATACCTAGGTTGGGAGTTATATTTTGATGGAGCCGCTAACTGTCATGGATATGGGGTAGGAGCAATCCTGATCTTTCCTAAGGGAGCCCAACTCCCTATCTCAGTCAAACTGAAATTCAAATGTTTGAACAACGAAGCAGAATATGAGAATTGCATAGCCGGACTAGAAAAAGCCCTAGGCATTGGAATTGAAGAGATAGACATCAACGGTGACTCATCTTTAGTAATCTGTCAGGCAAACGAATCTTAGGTCATCTGAGAAGTCAGGCTAGTCCCATGCCTAGCCTATCTCAATGTGCTGATAACTCAGTTCAGAAGAATCACCTTCAGTCATAGGTTCAGGACCCATAATAGATTCACCGACGCACTGGTTTATTTGTTTCGGTTTATTTGTTTAAACCCTTTATGAGTCATTGTAATTCATCCAAGTTTTTCAATAAACCAGTTTGGTCAAATGGTATTAAAGCCACCGACCCTTTGGTGACCTCTTAGCTTTAGTTTTTCTTTTCTGGCGGGTGGTACCGCCACCGCCCGTCGGCTATCAAACTTTTGATTTTTTTTTTGTTTTAAATAAAAACTCTACCAACATCCTCTATACTTTTACCACCCCTAGGATCATACTCATACCCATGTATCTCCTTGTTTCTTTTCATTTATTGAAGACCTCTCTAACGAGGGTTTTTCTTTAAATCGCGGATTATACTTCATGTGATTTGGGAAAAGATCATGACAGCCTGATCTAGTGGGCCACCGGCTCCGACAGACTCGAAAAGACCGGGATGCGACAGAGATGGACTTCACGGATTGGCAGTGACTACCAAATATAGTTGAATGTCTTAACTATTTGTCAACAAATTATTAAAGAAGATCAAGAGTGAGGAGTACTCATCTTGTGGCAAACTCATGAAGATCTCGATCCTCATGTGTTTGAGGGGGAGTATTAGAGAAATATTATGTTAGGGAAATAATTATGTAATACCTATGAGATACACGGGATCTCATAGATAATCTTGGAATAATATCTTTAGTATATTAAGATTATCTTTAATATTGTCTTTCCAAGTTAAAGAGTTTTAGGTTATTTATTTCAACCTTCTATGAGTCATTGTAATTCATCCAAGTTTTTCAATAAACCAGTTTGTTCACATATTATTCCAAGTTTATCTATGAGATCCCATGTATCTCATAGATATTACATAATTATTTCCCTAACATAATATTTCCCTAATAACATGAACGGGTTAGTAATTTCTAAGAAGATACTCAAATTGGGCTACTACTGATCTACAATGGAATTTGACTATTGCCGGCTTATACAAAAATTCTACCAGTGCCAAATCTATGCTGACAAGATCAATGCATCGCCGACCAGGCTGCATAACCTCACTGCTCCGTGGTCATTCTAAGCTTGAGGCATCGACGTCATCGGACCCATAAACCCGAAAGCATTAAATGGACATTGATTAATCCTGATAGCAATTGATTATTTCACAAAATGGGTTGAGGTAGCCTCTTATGCCAATGTCATTGCCTCCATGGTTCAACGCTTTCTGAAAAATGACATCATATCCGATACGGTGTCCCGTACAAGATTGTAACTGGCAATGCTCTCAATTTCTTGCTTATGGTTTGGAAGCAGTCCTCCCTATCGAAGTAGAAATTTCATCACTCTGGGTGTTAATGGAAGTAGAAATCTCAGAAACAGAATGGACGCAGGCCTGGTATGAGTAGCTGAATCTAATAGAGGAAAGGCAACTGAAAGCCATCAACCACTCTCCGGCCTACTAGAGGCACATTCAACGAGAAAATCAAGCCCCGAAGCATTGAAGTCAGTGACCTTTTTCTCTAGAAAATGTTACCAAACCGCCCTAACCCTTCGACTCGGACGTATGGATAACGAAGACCTCCTAGAGCTCGTAAACATGGACAAAATCAAATTATACTATGCTTAAGGTCTAGATCTGATAGGCGCTTTGCACTCGTAGATTCTCCAGGAAAGGACAGGAGGCCATCGTTGGCACCCCCCTTATCCCCAGCAATGTAAACCCTTTTCAAATCAATGAAATCCGTTGGTTAGCTCCTTGAGCCTAATAACCTTTCTTTCCAAAAATCTTTCATCAGGGACACCCTCCCTTGCCATCTGTGGCATTTCCTTGAACTAGGTCATGACCTGATCCTGCAAAGGATTCGTAAGCAACCTGGCAACTAGGTGTGGTCACCAAAGGGATCAAGATCTCTCCTGAATCATTCCCCAAGCAGAGTCAAACTCTCCCCATCCCCCCAACAGAGTCAGCCTCAAAAGTATAAAAATTTCTATCAAGGAAAAACCCAAAATACAAATTGAAACATTCTCAAAAGTCAGAGACTCCCCACAGAGACAATCTCTTCGAACTCTCTCCCCAGTAGAATCTCCGTACAAAAATCTTACGAAGACAACTTCTCCCGAAAGTTTCCCCAGTAGAATTGATTTCTCTCAATACTCCCCAAGTGAGTCAGCCTCAAACGAAGAAAAATCCTCAAGATCAACCTCTGTCAAAGAGGAGAATTCCCTAGTGGAGCAAAAACAAACTCCAAGAAAGTGCAAGTCAACTGCAGCAAGGGCAATGCAAGGTTGTCCCAAACTTCGGTCCCCTAGCCTCCATTTCGTCCCACTCTAAGTCCTCCTAGATCCCTTAAAATCTACGAGTGCAAGTGTTATATCACATCTACATCAGTAGTGAAGTGTCATCTAGGGCAATAAAGGGAGAAAATTCAGATCCCCAATAAATAGCAGGTATGAGTGAAAACCGGAAACGACTTCATTGTGCAAGAATCATGTAATCCCAGACCTAACCTTACAGCTAGGGGCAAAAAAAGGACAAAGACAATCAGCTTCGTATGTATGAGGAAAATCGGCAACAACCTCACTGAGCAAAAATTATGCAAATCCCATGACTTTGTCATTCCAAGGTAAAAAAGAGAGAAAAGCTGAAAAGCAGTTTGGCAACAAAATCCGGTAGCGATCAGTCACACTGGACTCCCGATTATCCTCAGTAGAAATTCCTCCAGGAACAGTACCCTAGTGGACCTTTATTACAAAATCCCTAGCGGATCCCCAGTAGAAGTCTCCAGTAGCTCTCTACTCCCCAACGGACTCCCGATAACAGCCCTCTACAGCTTCCCCGGCATAAGTCTTCAACAGCAGCAAGACAAACTTGTCTGCCCCCAGCAACATCCCCAATAAGAGCAAATCCTCTATTAAGTCATACTCCACTCTCTAAGAGTAAAAGACAACCCATAAATCTCCATTAAAGCACTAACAAAGGCAATTTACTAGCATATTTGAAAGCTAGCTAAGCATTCTTCTATTAAACTTTAAAAATATTGCGAAAAAAAAAGGGTTTTCAAAACAAAAATTATGTTACCATAATCCAATTGTACCAACTTGCACTAAGCTGTCACAGGAAGACAACCAGAAGAAGCCAACACCGCTCATCCAGTCGCAGTAAAGAGAGTCATGGGAAAGCATCTTCGCATTTATTCCCTGCATGACATCATTTTGCATCCATCTATAGTGTCATACATATGACAAAACTTTCTAGCATCACTCAAAGTGATCAATATCCGGCTAGTGCCTCCGGGACATGACATTTCAATATCAATCTGGCTAGTACCTCCGGGTCTGCCATTTGAATATCGATCCGGCTAGTGCCTCCGGGACATGCTGTAAACCTTTCGATACCCCCGTGTGTCTCTAACATCATCGTGTGTACCATTGACAAACCGCTGACCAATGCCGTATCTTGTCAAT
Organism: Tetracentron sinense; assembly: GCA_015143295.1. Lineage (NCBI taxonomy): Eukaryota > Viridiplantae > Streptophyta > Magnoliopsida > Trochodendrales > Trochodendraceae > Tetracentron > Tetracentron sinense. The sequence continues at coordinate 21,932,199 of CM026559.1, read as the reverse complement.
ATGCCGAAACACCCGTATGTCCACCTTTTGACACCCCTATGTGTCTCCGACATCATCGTGTGTACCATTGAGAAACCGTCGGCCAATGCCGCATTTTTGTCAACATGCCGACCCACCCGCATGTCCACCTTTCAAGACCCCAACGTGTCTTTGACATCATCATGTGTACCATTGACAAACCGCCGATTAATGCCTCATCTTTATCAACATGCTGAAACACCAGATGTCCACCTTTCGACAACCCTGCATGTCTCCGACATTATCGTGTGTACTATTGACAAACCGCCGGCCAATGCCGTATCTTTGTCAATATGCCAACACATCCGCATGTCTACCTTTCGACACCCCTGCATTTCTTTGACATCATCGTGTGTACCATTGACAAACCATCGGCCAATGCCACATCTTTGTCAACATGCCAACACACCCATATGTCCACCTTTCGACACCCCCACGTGTCTTCAACATCATCGTGTGTGCCATTGACAAACCGCTGGCCAATATTGCATCTTTATCAACATACCGAAAGACCCGCATGTCCACCTTTCGACACCCTCGCGTATCTCCAACATCATCGTGTGTACCATTGACAAAACACTGGCCAATGCCGCATCTTGTCAACATGCCGACACACCCGCATGTATCTTTTTCGAGCAATGCCTATTTTCCCCCTCTCTTGACTAGTGCCTCCAGGACATGCCACCTCTCATAACATCCATTGATCACCAACATGAGTGGCCCTGACCACTCCTCATTCTCAAACATGAGTTCCAATCTCCGCAGCAAACGTCCTCAGGCTAAGCATGCACGTGTCTTTCACTTAGCATCGATTGCACCCTCACTTTCACAGCATGCATGTATATCATATTGCATTCCCAAAATCCAACCACGGTGTAAAAATATGATGATTCTAGTCTTTGTCTTTCAATTATAAACTTGGCATTCTCCGACAAAGAGGGGCAGCTGTAAGCACCCAATTTTTACACCCCTCCTTAACCGTAGTTAAACTCTTTAACCATGGTTAACCTTAGTTAAACCCTAGGTCAACCCCGAGTCAAACTCTAGGCAAACCCTAGTCAACCATTAGTAAACCCTAGGTTCAACCCTAAGTCCACCCTAAGTCAACCCTAGGTCTAACCCTAGTTAAACCTTAGGTCAACCCTAGTTAAACCCTAGGTGAACCCTAGCTAGCCCTAGCCTAACCCCGGTCTAACCTTCACCTAGGGCATGGGCCCAAGGCCCCTAGGGCCTAAACCCATAGACAAACAAACCTAGGCCTATACAAGGCCCATAAACTCTAATCAAGCCCTAAGAGGGGGGACCCAGCCTTGAAATTCAAAATTTTTGAGAATGTCGGTAATCTAATTACCGACATTCCTCTTGTAGAAAATTATGTACCGTGTGCATGAGCATTTAAGCCTGGCCAGGCCCAATTCTGGAAAAACTCAAGAATGATTGTAATTATTCCACTGCCCTCCCAGGTGCTCAAGCACACCTCTAGTTGCCTCTACTCCCTTCTGAGGACTCCGCCAACCCTTGTCCTATTTCCCTCGAGTCCCGAGGCCCTTTTTCTATAAATCCACGCTCCTTCAAGCTTCTAGGGGCATGCCAACTCTCCCCTGAGAAACCTTTGTGAAAATCCAAAGTATAAAACTCATGTATTGCTCTTGAGCACCTCGATCACCTCCTCAACCTTCACCACTACAAGCTCCACCACCACCACCATCATCGGAGGCAGGCCAGTAGGGTACGGTTCTCCCCTACGCCTCTTTCTCTTCTGTAAAGCATTGTGAACCCCTGGTCCAATTCCATGGGACCTTCTATGTTGCACAAAATCCAAGGGTAGGGGTCCCCTTGCCTTTCTTATAGGCATAAGGACCCTCCCATAAGGATAAAAACCGGTTCCGGTCTTGTGTGAGCTTCCACGCCTTCAAGGCTATGCCTCAAACTCCCCCAACCTCAAAGGGTATCCTTAAATCTATAAGAAATACTCTGGGATAGGCCTGGTTCGTAGCCCAAGGGGAAAAATCTAGTTTCTAGAAAAATCCAAAAAGGGCAATAAACACAGTACCGTCATTTCAGGGCTTTCCCATTTTAGTGGCTCCAAGCCTCATTTTGTAGGCCCCTGGTCCATTCCAGGGCCTGGCCTAGGTCCCTGAGACCTCCCTCATCTTCCCTGGTCTTTCTAGGTTGACCAGAGTAACTTAACTATGATTAAACTGAACAATGTGAAAATTGCTCAAAACGTTGGTAAATAGTTTACCGACATTCTGGGTATTATGCTTCTCATTGTAGATGGCCACTGTGGCCCCATTCTACTTAAGGCCCAGACCAGGCCCAGGACTTTCCCTGAAGTCCCCTGAAGACCTCCAAGGGTCCAGAACCCCCTTAGTGCTTCTTACTTAAGCAACCTCAGGCCACCAGGCCCTCCCCACAGCCTACTGGGCTAAACCTTAGCTACCGAACCCAACCTTTAGAGCCCCGGACTTTTTCATGCTTAATACATGACACTTTCGTTGTCATCTTGCCTTTTTAAGAGGTATGATTAATAAATGAGGAAGAATTTGGAAATTTCGAAATGCCAGAATTGTTCCTCTTCGAAGTACGAACACAACGCAAGTTGAATCGTCAAAATCGGACGAACGAGTCAAAAGATATGGCCAAAACAGTCTGTACCTGTAGGAAAACGTATACTGTGTGCATTCGTTGTACAGCTCACCACGGGTACGTTGTACAACTCACCACGGGCACGTTGTACAACTCACCACGGGCACGCTGTACATGAGACGACGTGACAACGGGTTCGTCACCCTTGACAACGCCACCACGAGTTGGCACTATTCATGGCACCACGAGTTGGCACTATTCATGCCACCACGAGTTGGCACTATTCACAGCCACCACGAGTTGGCACTATTCACAGCACCACGAGTTGGCACTATTCACGGCACCACGAGTTGGCACTATTCACAGCACAATGTGTTCAGCACTATTCACGGTCCTCGCGTCATTGCAGAAATCCCAGTAAGGGTATTACGGTCTTTTGGTCAGTTCACTCTTACCTTAAGAGTTTAACCCGAGCCTTAAGGGCTTCATTCGACACTTAGAGAGTTTGAGAGAATAGGAGAAAGGGGAGAAGGCGATTCCAACCAGGGTTTCCATTTTGGAGAGAAATCAAAGGGTTTTGAAACCCTAGATCAACCTCCAGCCCATTTTTCTTCAAGATCAAGGCACAAACTCGTGAGGAGCATCTCCTCAAACTAGGGCAGCAGCTACACAGTCGTTTTGAAAGGGGTTTCTTCCTCATTTCTTCAAGGTCGGTACTTTTTACTACCCTCCTAGTTATAGTTCCTCTTCCCTTCTTTCCTCTTCATTTTCTTTCATTTACACATGTGCTATGAATGGATGATGGTAAATATAAATGGTAACATGGTGAATGGTGAATGGTGAATGGTGAATGGTGATGGAGATGGGATGGGCGATTGGATGCCAATGGGTGTGTGTGATGAACAAATGGGGAAGGGCATTGTTCCAATAATGACGTACATGTATGATTTGAGTAAAACCCATCTAGAAAAGCATGTTGTAGGATAAATCCATAATGAACATACCATGTTTGATGAAATGCCAAGGTGAACACAGTGAGCTGAAAATCTGGAAATGCATGCCTAATAAATTATGAATATTGCTAGGGACTATGATAGTGTGTTTCCTGCTTTCCCATAATGCTATGAATATTACATTACTCAATCTTTGATGCTATATGTGTTGTGAAATTACCCAAATGTCATCTTTAAATTTGAATGCAAGTATGTACACGGTTCCCACGAGCACGGCATGCATGGCATGATTTATCGAGGTTTTCAAGAACATGGTTAGAGGTGGGACATATCCTACGATATGTTTTACCTCGCTTTTCACAAGAAGACAAGAACCAACATTCCACGAGGGGTCTCCCCTCACTCACAAGTGCATATCATGAAGAAGGGTCTCCCTTCCCTCGCAAGTGCATACATATCATAAAGAAGGGTCTCCCTTCCCTCGCAAGTGCATTGCATAAAGAAGGGTCTCCCTTCCCTCTCAAGGCATCTCACAAGTGCATCTCACAAGTTACATGATCACAAGCAAGCATGCATGACATGACATGACATACAAGAATCAAGCAAGATAGACAAGACAAGCTTTTACGTACGAAAAGATATTTCAAGTCAAGTCAGGTGCACGATGTTTTCAAGAGGATTTATCGGTTTTCTACGAGTTTCAAGCATGATTATAAACTGCTTTACTTCCTTGTATGATATAAATTGTTTCCGTGTGACAAATATGAATTCTCCTGATTATGTATTGCCATGTTTATGCTATAATTGTTGGTTAGTATTCAGTACCCGCTGAGTATTCCATGCTCAGCCGTACTTCTTATGTCGGCAGGTTCTGAGGGAGCTGCTACTCCATTTGATGTTTGTGCTCCTGGTCCATGGGTGGAAGAGGAGTATGTCGAGGAGCCTTTGGAGGAACCTCCAGTAGAGGGTTACCAATAGGTGGTTGTAGATTCTGAGTGGTTTAGCTGTGGGTGAGACGAGAGTCAGATTTATGTATTTGGGCGGGCATGTCCGCACTTTCTTTTGGATTCTTTTTGTGTAAACTTGGATTGATTATGTATATACATAGAGGTTTGGTAGACTTCCGCTATGCCATGTTAGAGCATGTTTCCGCTGTTTTGTCCTCTATCGTATATGCTCTGTGGGTTTTGCAGGTTAGTTGTCAAGCAAGTCATGATTAGTCGTCCAAAGTTCACTCTAACTCCTAGGGTGGGTTTTGGGGCGCGACAGAAGTGGTATCAGAGCTTAGGCTTTAGGTCTCTAGGGTCACTTAGAATCTTATACCACGGCTTGACAAGAGCATATGTCAGGAAACAAGTTAGGAAGAAAGTAAGTCGGAAGAGAGTCTTGATCCAAGTGTAAGACTAAACTTTAGTCTTAGTCAAAATGATTGTTTCAACCAAGTACGAGCCTTAGGAACGCTAGAACACCAAAGTATAATATTATAAATACTCTGATGACTTAATGCGATGTATATTAGTATTATACAACTAATACAAATTGGATTATTGTGAAATGGCATTGAAGTAAACTGTGGTTTAAAGTTAGACTCATGTGGTGTTATTATTCTCAGGACTTGAGTCATGAGACGGAACACACGGGGTCGTGGACCACATACCAGAGCTTCCTCTTCTTCACGGGATGAGGATGAGCAGCCGGACCTCTCTCGAGTCTTAGGCTCTATTGCTGAGACACTCGCCATACTGGCGGCTCGGCAGGCTATACCATCATCGGCGGCACCTACTCCACCGCCCGCAGCTCCAGTACATCGTACCGCTGGAGTTGAGGCATTCAGGAGATTGAGGCCTCCACCATTCCATGGGAGTGTGGACCCTCTTGCTGCGGAGGCATGGATCCTCCAGATGGAGAAGATCCTTACGGTCCTCTCACCTACAGAGGAGGAGAGGGTAGCATGGGCAGCTTTCATGCTAGAAGGCGAAGCCCACCATTGGTGGTTGTCCGCACTGAGGACGAGAGATTTGACCATGCAGGGTCTACCTTGGACTTGGGAGGAGTTCAAGGATACTTTTTACAAAAAGTATTTTCCGATTGGAGCACGGGAAAAGAAAGAGAGAGAATTCATCAACCTTGAGCAAGGTTTGATGTCGGTTGCACAATACGAGGCCAAGTTCTCGGAGTTGTCGAGATTTGCGCCTCATATGGTTGCTACTGAGGCAATGAAGGCGAGGAGATTTGAGCAAGGGCTCAAGGATGTGATTATGGAGAAGGTGTCCGTTTTCAGGCATACTACCTACCCTGAGGTAGTAGACAAGGCCTTATTGGTCGAGGCCAATTCGGAGACAGTGTCCAAGAAGAGGGAGTGGGCGAGAGGCCAAGCTAGTAGTTCAGCACCTCCAGAGAGGCGGACTCGTTATCAGTATGCGTGGCCAGCACCATCGATGAGGCCTTCTTATGCGCCTCCAGCTCCACGGCAGTATGTGCCTCAGGCACCGAGACCTCAGGCTCTTCCAGCCCCACGGCCTGTTGCACCTCAGACGATGAGGTATGCTCCGCTTCCAGCCCCTCCGACTTATACACACGAGGTCTGCACTTCATGCGGCAAAAGGCATCCGGCAGGAGATTGTCGAAGAGCATCTGGTGGATGTTATCATTGCGGTCGCCAGGGCCACATGATCAGGGATTGCCCCAGTCGGCATTTATCAGGCCAGTCTCAGGGGATTAGTCCACCAGCACGCCCAGCAGGATCATATCAGGCGTCATCTCAGACTACCCGGTCTACACCACAGTCTCGCCAGGCGAACCAGGGGCGAGTTTTTGCCTTGACAGAGGGTGATGCACTTGCATCTGACGATGTGGTGCAAGGTACGCGTTTGGAGTTATTTTCCTTATTCGTGATGGTTATGTTATGTTTTATCCCATGTGTACGTACTTGGTATGCTATATATGTATATACCTATGTGTATACACTGTTGATGCTTGAATTGACGTAACTAGCTAAAATTTCAGGAGCCCTACTAGTCAATGAGTGTTTGGCTCGAGTGTTGATTGATACCGGGTCTACTCATTCATTTGTCTCGCCGAGTTTTTCAGAAGGCTTTTCTGTAGAGCCAAGTCAGCTAGAACTGGAGTTAGCCATTTCGACTCCTCTCGGCAAAACAGTATTGGCAGATAAAGTGTATGGAGATAGTGTGGTCCAAGTTGGGAGCCACGAGTTGGCGGTTGATCTCATCGTCCTTGGATTCCAAGACTTTGATGTTATATTGGGAATGGATTGGTTAGCAGCACATCATGGGCATGTAGCTTGCTTTGAGAAAATGGTACTCTTCAAGCCGGTAGAAGGAAAACCATTTCACTTTCGAGGGTTGAGAAGTAGAGACATTGCCCGCTTTGCGGCGTTGAGCTTAGCTAACCCTGAAGCAAAGGACTCATCGACTATTCCGGTTGTGAGTGAATTCCTGGATGTATTTCCAGAAGAGTTGCCAGGATTGCCTCCAGATAGGGAGATTGAGTTTGTGATCGAGCTTGCACCAGGCACGGCTCCTGTTTTCAGAGCTCCATATAGAATGGCCCCTATTGAACTTAAGGAGTTGAAGACTCAGTTGGAGGAATTACAAGGCCTTGGTTTCATTCGACCAAGTGTCTCACCGTGGGGTGCCCCGGTGTTGTTTGTTAAGAAGAAAGATGGCTCGATGCGGATGTGTGTCGATTACCGACAATTGAACAAAGTCACCATAAAGAATAGGTATCCCTTGCCTAGGATTGATGACTTGTTCGATCAGTTGAAGGGAGCGAGATTTTTCTCGAAGATAGATCTTCGATCGGGTTATCACCAGTTGAAGATTAAGGTGGAAGATGTTCCCAAAACTGCTTTCAGGACTCGGTATGGGCACTACGAGTTCTTGGTGATGCCTTTTGGACTCACGAACGCGCCGGCAGCCTTTATGGATTTGATGAACCGGGTGTTCCGGCCATATCTTGATAGGTGCGTGATTGTATTTGTTGATGACATCTTGGTCTATTCCCAGACACGGGAAGATCACACACGCGACCTATGCCTTGCTTTGGAAATGCTAAGAGAACACAAGCTATACGCCAAACTTAGCAAGTGTGAGTTTTGGTTGGAAGAGGTGGCATTCCTAGGCCACGTGGTTTCTGCAGAAGGTATCTCGGTGGATCCGAAGAAGATCGAAGCAGTTATGAGTTGGGCGAGGCCCAAGAGTGTTACCGAGATACGCAGCTTTCTTGGGTTGGCAGGCTACTACAGGAGATTCGTAGAGGGTTTCTCTAGCCTTGCAGCACCGCTCACTTACCTGACAAGGAAGAATGCCAAGTTTGTATGGAGTGATAAGTGCGAGATCAGTTTCACGGAACTGAAGAAGAGGCTTACTACAGCTCCTGTCCTTACAGTGCCATCCGGACCTCTTGGGTATGAGGTGTACAGTGATGCCTCACACGTTGGACTTGGATGTGTGCTTATGCAACACAAGAAAGTCATTGCCTATGCATCAAGGCAATTGAAGGAGCATGAGAAGAATTATCCCACGCACGACTTGGAGCTTGCGGCGGTCGTGTTTGCACTTAAGATTTGGCGTCATTACCTTTATGGGGTGGAGTTCTATGTGTTCACTGATCACAAGAGTCTCAAGTATCTCTTTTCCCAAAAGGAGCTGAATCTAAGGCAACGGCGTTGGATGGAATTTTTGAAAGACTATGATTGTACCATTCAATACCACCCGGGTAAAGCAAATGTAGTGGCAGATGCTTTGAGTAGAAGACCTCAAGGGTTGTTAGCACATATGTTGGTTCAAGAATGGAAGCTACTACAAGATTTGGCAAATCTGGACATCAGTGTGAATGACTCTGTCCGTGGTCCTACCTTGGCAAATGTTACGGTTCGGCCGTACATTATAGATTTGATCCAAGAATATCAAGACATGGATGCTGAATTGTCGGCTTATCGGGACAAGGAAGTTGCTAAGGGTAGTGAGGACTTCTCTCTCACTAGTCGGGGTGCTATCACATTCAAAGGAAGGTTGTGTGTTCCGGCCAACGCAGATCTTCGACGAGAGATCATGGATGAGGCACATCGTTCGAAGTACACAGTGCATCCAGGGGGTACAAAGATGTACCGGAACCTCAAGAGTCACTTTTGGTGGCGGAATATGAAGAGGGATGTTGCGGAATATGTAGCACGGTGCTTGGTGTGTCAACAAGTGAAAGCAGAACACATGCGACCCGCCGGTCTATTGCATTCCCTTCCTATTCCCGAGTGGAAATGGGAGAACATATCCATGGATTTCATAGTTGGCTTGCCAAAGACGGCAAGGGGCTCAGATGCGATATGGGTAGTAGTGGATCGTTTGACAAAGTCCGCTCATTTCTTACCCTACCGTACTACCTTCAACTCTAGTCAGTTGGCTGCACTATATATCAAGGAAGTAGTTAGACTACATGGGGTGCCAGTCAGTATTGTGTCAGATCGGGATCCAAGATTCACGTCAAGATTTTGGAAAAGTTTCCAAGAGGCTATGGGTTCCCAACTTGATTTCAGCACCGCCTTTCATCCACAAACGGATGGACAAACCGAGAGAGTGAACCAAGTCATTGAAGACATGCTTCGAGCTTGTATGTTAGATTTCAGAGGCAGTTGGGAAGAGCACTTGCCTCTGGTTGAATTCGCTTATAATAACAGCTATCAGGCAAGTATTCAAATGGCACCATTTGAGGCCTTGTATGGGCGAAGTTGTAGGTCTCCTCTCTATTGGGATGAGGTAGGAGAAAGGAAAGTGCTTGGTCCGGAGTTGATTGAGCAAACTGCAAACACAGTTAAGATCATCCGGGATCGATTGAAAGCCGCTCAAGATCGCCAGAAAAGTTATGCGGACACACGCCGTAGGGACTTGGAATTTCAAGTAGGGGATCAAGTTTTTGTGAAAGTATCTCCTAGCAAAGGGATCATGAGATTTGGGAAGCGAGGCAAGCTCAGTCCTCGGTATGTTGGGCCTTTTGAGATTATCACACGGGTTGGTGAAGTTGCTTATCGAGTAGCTCTTCCACCTCACATGGCTGCAGTTCATAACGTCTTCCATGTGTCCATGCTTCGGAAGTATCTTGCGGATCCTTCGCATGTCATAGACTTGGAACAGTTGGAGATTCGAGAGGACCTCACCTTGATTGAAAAGCCAGTCCAGATTTTAGATCGAAGGAATCAAGTGCTTCGCAACAAGACAATCCCTTTGGTTCTTGTGCAATGGCAACACCATGCTCGGGAAGAAGCTACATGGGAGCGTGAAGCCGAAGTCAAAGCAAAGTACCCAGAATTACTTGAATGAGTTTCTGTGTGAAGTCTGTATATGACATGTAATGTTCTTTTTGAATTGTAATGCAAGTAGTGTCTGAATTTCGAGGACGAAATTTTTGTAAGGGGGGGAGGATGTAGAGCCCCAGACTTTTTCATGCTTAATACATGACACTTTCGTTGTCATCTTGCCTTTTTAAGAGGTATGATTAATAAATGAGGAAGAATTTGGAAATTTCGAAATGCCAGAATTGTTCCTCTTCGAAGTACGAACACAACGCAAGTTGAATCGTCAAAATCGGACGAACGAGTCAAAAGATATGGCCAAAACAGTCTGTACCTGTAGGAAACGTATACTGTGTGCATCGTGTACAGCTCACCACGGGTCGTTGTACAACTCACCACGGGCACGCCTGTCCATGAGACGACGTGACAAGGGTTCTTCACCCTTGACAACGCCACCACGAGTTGCACTATTCACGCCACCACGAGTGGCACTATTCACGCCACCACGAGTTGGCACTATTCACGCCACCACGAGTTGCACTATTCACGCCACCACGAGTTGCACTATTCACGCCACCACAAGTTGGCACTATTACGCCACCCGAGTTTGCACTATTCATGGCACCACGAGTTGCACTATTCCGCCACCACGAGTTACACTATTCACGCCACACGAGTTGGCACTATTCATATCACACGAGTTGGCACTATTCACGCCCCACGAGTTGGCACTATTCCCAGCCACATGAGTTGCCACTGTCACAGCATCACGAGTTGGCACTATTCACGCCACCACGAGTTGCCTATTCATGGCACCACGAGTTGGCACTATTCACAGCACAATGTGTTCAGCACTATTCACGGTCCTCGCGTCATTGCAGAAATCCCAGTAAGGGTATACGGTCTTTTGGTCAGTTCACTCTTACCTTAAGAGTTTAACCCGAGCCTTTAGGGCTTCATTCGACACTTAGAGAGTTGAGAGAATAGGAGAAAGGGGAGAAGCGATTCCAACTAGGGTTTCCATTTTGGAGAGAAATCAAAGGTTTTGAAACCCTAGATCAACCTCCAGCCCATTTTTCTTCAAGATCAAGGCACAACTCGTGAGGAGCATCTCCTCAAACTAGGGCAGCAGCTACACAGCGTTTGGAAAGGGGTTTTCTTCCTCATTTCTTCAAGGTCGGTACTTTTTACTACCTCCTAGTTATAGTTCCTCTTTCCCCTTCTTTCCTCTTCATTTTCTTTCATTTACACATGTGCTATGAGATGGATGAATGGTAAATAGTAAATGGTAACTGGTGAATGGTGAATGTGAATGGTGAATGGTGAATGGAGATGGGATGGGCGATTGGATGCCAATGGTTGTGTGTGATGAACAAATGGGGAAGGGCATTGTTCCAATAATGAACGTACATGTATGATTTGAGTAAAACCCATCTAGAAAAGCATGTTGTAGGATAATCCATAAGAACTACCATGTTTGATGAAATGCCAAGGTGAACACAGTGAGCTGAAAATCTGGAAATGCATGCCTAATAAATTATGAATATTGCTAGGGACTATGATAGTGTGTTTCCTGCTTTCCCATAATGCTATGAATATTACATTACTCAATCTTTGATGCTATATGTGTTGTGAAATTACCCAAATGTCATCTTTAAATTTGAATGCAAGTATGTACACGGTTCCCACGAGCACGGCATGCATGGCATGATTTATCGAGGTTTTCAAGAACATGGTTAGAGGTGGGACATATCCTACGATATGTTTTACCTCGCTTTTCACAAGAAGACAAGAACCAACATTCCACGAGGGGTCTCCCCTCACTCACAAGTGCATATCATGAAGAAGGGTCTCCCTTCCCTCGCAAGTGCATAGATATCATAAAGAAGGGTCTCCCTTCCCTCTCAAGGCATCTCACAAGTGCATCTCACAAGTTACATGATCACAAGCAAGCATGCATAACATGACATGACATACAAGAATCAAGCAAGATAGACAAGACAAGCTTTTACGTACGAAAAGATATTTCAAGTCAAGTCAGGTGCACGATGTTTTCAAGAGGATTTATCGGTTTTCTACGAGTTTCAAGCATGATTATAAACTGCTTTACTTCCTTGTATGATATAAATTGTTTCCGTGTGACAAATATGAATTTCTCCTGATTATGTATTGCCATGTTTATGCTATAATTGTTGGTTAGTATTCAGTACCCGCTGAGTATTCCATGCTCAGCCGTACTTCTTATGTCGGCAGGTTCTGAGGGAGCTGCTACTCCATTTGATGTTTGTGCTCCTGGTCCATGGGTGGAAGAGGAGTATGTTGAGGAGCCTTTGGAGGAACCTCCAGTAGAGGGTTACCAATAGGTGGTTGTAGATTCTGAGTGGTTTAGCTGTGGGTGAGACGAGAGTCAGATTTATGTATTTGGGCGGGCATGTCCGCACTTTCTTTTGGATTCTTTTTGTGTAAACTTGGATTGATTATGTATATACATAGAGGTTTGGTAGACTTCCGCTATGCCATGTTAGAGCATGTTTCCGCTGTTTTGTCCTCTATCGTATATGCTCTGTGGGTTTTGCAGTTTAGTTGTCAAGCAAGTCATGATTAGTCGTCCAAAGTTCACTCTAACTCCTAGGGTGGGTTTTGGGGCGCGACACAACCTTAGTCTACCAGACTAATTCCTTAGTCTACTGGCTAAACCCTGGCCTATCAGGCCAAACCTTGGTCTCTGGGCCCAATAATTAACCTCTGGGCTCAATCCTTGGTCTCCGGGCCCAATCCTTAACTTTCAGGCTCAACCCTTGGCCTCTGGGCCCATCCTTTGGCCTCCATGCCAAATCCTTGGCCTCCAGGCCCAACCCTAAGCCTCGGGGCTTAAACCTTGGCCTCCGAGCCCAAACCCTCTAGACCATGCACTTGACCATCCTGGTCAACCAACCCTAGCCCCCGGGCTAGAACCTTAGCCACCCCAGTGCACACACACACTCATCTAGCCTTGGCACACGCTCATGTGCTACAACTACACTCGATTTGATCTCACCCATATGAGTACGTAGGCAACCCAATCTGGGTTCGACCCTAGTTAGGATTTTCTCCTTTCTTGGATTAGTATACTCTAAAACTTAGGCATTTGAATAAAATTTGACATTAATTTGGATTATACCTAGGGAGTAGGTAACAATTCTAAAATATGTGTCCCAGGGTGCCTAACACCTTCCTTGGGAATTAATTGAACCTCTTACCTAGACTCTCATGTACACTATAAAACTTTATCCATATCCGGGACTTATCCCTCAGAATTAATAAGTGGCGACTTCAAATCGAAAACCAGTGAGTATAAAAATCTGTGCTCCATGCATCTCACATCTTTTTCAGTTTGTCGAATTCCATTTTCAATGCTCTTTCAAGAACTTATTGAATTAGGATATCCTTTACCCTCCTTTGCCACAGATTAAAACTCTATTTTCCGTCAAACTTTTCTAAGGAAAATTGCCCAAAAATGTTCAAAGTTATTGAAAAAATAATTAACCTGACTTTGATACCAATTGTTGGGGAAATAAAATAGAAAATCAATGGAAAATAATAAATCAAAACACACATAACAAAAGGGAACACAAAAGATATACGTGATTCAGCAACAACCGACCTACGTTGATGGGTCAGGAACCAGTACAAAAGCACTCAACTCAACTTCTCTATGAAAACCCAAAGAAGAATATTGTTCTATCATCCTTTAAACCTTCCAAGCCCTATTATGTTTTAACCCTTTCTATTATCTCCCTCTCTTCATTGCATAAACATCCCCTTGATCTTTCGATACCAAACCCTAGACCCAAAACTACGTATTTATAGGCCTAAACAAGAGACCTAGACAATTAGAAAGTCTTCTCTCGCAATAGGAGTTTTCGAAACACAAAATAGATACTTTTTTTGGAAATCAGTGGACCGCCGATCGATCCTCCACTTAGTGGCCGATTGATCGCTCAAGCCACCGATCGATCTGCCACTAAGTGGTCGATCGATCCCTCACCCCAGATTTTCCAAATTCAAGCAAAGATTTGCAAATCTCCACCTTGGCGAGAATTCTGTGACAGCACCGCAACCAAAAGAACCGATTTACTAATCACCAAGCAAATCTTCAAGACAGAACACTGCATCACCCACACCCGGGAAGCACCTCCATCTCGAACCAAAACCTCTCTTAAAGCTTTGTAACCCTGTTTGCAATTAACACAAACAACCCTTTTAACCTTGCCCTCTTCTGCACCATCTACAAAAGAGACCCACCAAATACACACACCCTCGAATCAACTCAGAAATCTATCCACTAGATTCGATAAAACAACCCTTTGTAACCCATCTCTGCATCGACTGTCAAAGAGACCTTAGGCGAGCTTTCTATCATCTGCAAAACATCTGGGTTTCATTTTCCTATAGACCTTGTAGTAGCTCCACCTACCACTGTATTCCCCTCCAAGAGATATAAAACCACCATACTTCTTTCCCGTCATCAAAACCAAGCATCCCTACTTTCCTTGCTTTATTTTGATAACTCCACCTGCAACTGTGTAGCAACAGCCCTTAGAGTCTAATTGCCAGAGGGATATTAAATTTATTCACAACCTAGGTACACAAGTTACCCCTCCCAAAGACCAAAGTACTCCATCAAACATTTTTATCTTTACATTACCAAATCCTGTGATTTCACATTCAGACCCATCAACCAGAAACACATTTCCCATCCCCTTTTGGAATGTAAAAAAAAATTCATATTTGAGCAAATGTGACATGAAGCCCCTAAATCTAAAATTCACTCACCAAAAGAATTGTTCATACCTTTGGAGACCGTAAAAGTATCTCTAATGTATTCCTCCTTGTCTGTTGCTATTGTCATCAAAGAATCTCCTCCAGAAGGATCTCTCTTCCCATTAGCCTACCTCAAATACTACTTTTGAAGTGTCCTAATTATTTGCAATGATTGCACTGGACCCGCCTTTTCCCTTGGATTTGGATATGGCCTTGCCTTTTCCAGATCCTTTCTCCAAGTCCCTTCCTCTTCCTCGAGCAACCATAGCATGATTATTCTCATCATGAATTGGTTTCTGTCTAATCTCGCTAGAGTATCGTTGCCATGACCTCCTCCATCTGCAATGTCTCCTTGCTATAGATGAGGGTTTTCACCATGTGATCATATGAATCTGGAAGTGATGTAAGAAGCCCCACAACCTGGTCTTCTTCATTAACCTTGAAATCAACTTTCTGCAGTTGATTCAAGATCTGGTCGAACACATTAATGTGCTCCATGAGATCTGCACCCGCCACTATGATTAAGGTATTAAACTCCTTCTTTAGATATAACCTGTTCGTAATAATTTTTTTGATGTAAGCTTTTGCAACTTCTTCCACAATTATGGTTCCGATTCCTCATCCATTACGCTATGCATCACATTATCTGCAAGACAAAGGCGTATTGTGTTGACTACCCTATTAGACATTATGCCTTAAAAATTCATTTAAATTATAAGATTTTTATTGATTAGATTAATAAAGACATCTTCTTTATCTATTATGAATTCATTATGGGTAATTGAAAATGATCATGAGATGATTTATACGATATGAAATCGACAAAGGTCAATAAGATATATTGTAGGAAAGCTATGTGATTGGATTATCACAGACAAATATAGCTTTCCAGTTCCTTATACTTTATAGAGTCACAACTATGGGTGAAGCTGGGCACTTCACTTATATGGCTGCCACAATGCTAAGATGTTCTCAATGGTTGAGATATAGTTTTATCTCAAACTATTGTAGTGGAGACTACATATTAGCATATGGGTGCTTAAATGTACATTGGCTGATTGCATGCAATGAGAGACCTCTTATCAGATAGTTGGTCTCTCATTTGCATTGAATAGTTTTGATGATCCTTAGATCTGATGAGTTCATTTATAACTGAGCAGTGATCTGATTGTTTTGATTCCACCTAAGTACTCTCTACTTGAGGGACTACAATAAGGGGACAATTGGATAATTAGAAAGTTGTTCGAGTTATGATGAATTTCAAACAAGAAATCCATACTCATTAAATTGAGAGATTACCCAAGTTTCGGGTAAGACAGTCGATTAAGCTTAAATCCTGCACAGGTGACTTTGAAATCAAACAAGTTTGAAAAACATTTTTATTAAAATATATTATACTTAACAAAAGTTTTTCTCAAAATGTTTTACATGAGAAAATGTTTTCCATGGCTTAATCAAATGTCTAGGAAACCCGGAAGATGTACAATGGGCTATGAGTTAGATATTATATTAATCTCGAAGGCCCATTAGGGATAATTTTATTGGAAGGATCAATCTAATTAAAAATTTTATGTAGCGGGATCCTTATTGGTTAATGTTCTTACACTGGGATTCAATTGCAACATGGATATCTCACGTCACTTGCAATTTCGATGTCATTCTTATTTAAAGGTTAATGGGATAACATTGGGTAAACCAGGGTTAGAATGTCCCAGAGCAATCTATGGAGATGCTCACATAAGAAATACAAGCTCAATAAATAAATTAAATGTTAATCTATAAATTAAAGGATTAAAAGTTAATCTTTAATAAATGAATTAAATGTTAATCTATGGTTTAGATTAAATGTTAATCTAAATTAAAGGATAATAATAATGATTATTCAATTAACCAAATATAAGGGAAATGGGTTTGACCCATATCCATAAAACCCAACATAATTGGACCTTTTTGGTGGGCCCAAGCCCAAGGGATTAACTCCCTAGGGTGGGCGCCCACTTCAAGAATCCCTAAGGGTTAGGGAGTTTGTTAGTTAAATAATTATTAATTAATTAGTCCTTATTTTAAGGGATTAGATTCCTATACTTGGAAAACAAGAAACAAATGGATAAGATTAGATTCTCATCAAAACTTGGAGTACAAGACTCCCTATGGCTCACACCCCCCTCTCACTCACGCCCACCCCTTTGAGGATTTCTAATTTGATTAGAATCCCTAATTGTTAGGAAGTTTGTTGGTATCCCTAGAATCTAGAGAATTAGTTACAGAATCCTTTTAGGAAAATGAATCCTAAATTAGAAAGTTTATTATAACTAATTAGTTATAGATAAACATGGAGTTTAATTAATGATAAGAGTTATCATTATTTAGTAACTCTTTAAGGGATAATTTCTAATTGGATTAGGATTTGATCCTAATCTATATAAGCCAACACCCCAAAACCGTGTGGAACAATTCACTTCAAGGGATTTTATTTTTCTCCTCCCTAAAACCGTGAGCTATAAGAGAGAGAATACCCTCTCCAATTTTCATGAGCCTCAAGCGTTACTCCAAATTGATTTTGAAGGCTGGGGTTTTGACCCCTAAGGTTTTGTGAGATAGAAAGTCTACTCCAACAATCTTCTTCTCTTTGTTCTTCAATACCAAGTACAGATTCAAAAGCTTCGCGGGGATAGCGAAGAAATAGGATCAAGCTTTGAGAATTTCTTCGAGAAATCTCTACAAAGAGTTCTGACGGTTCATCTTGTTTTGTGCTTCACCGGTGAACATCATTCACCGAGGTAATTATCTAAACATGTAGTTAGAATTATTTGCTATCTATGGTGTCAAGATCTTTGGGATCCAGTTTTCCGCATAAATTTTTTATCTGGATTCCCTTCATGCCCTTGCCTCAATGTCTTCCCAATCTGCATCTCACATCTTTTTCGGATTGCCAGATTCCTCCTTTAACGCTCTTATGAGACTTTGTTGAATTAGGATATCTTTTACCCTCCTTTGCCACAGATTGAAACTCCATTTTCCGTCAAACTTTTCCAAGAAAAATTACCCAAAATTTTTCAAAGTCATTGAAAAAGAATTAACCTGGCTTTGATACCAATTGTTGGGGAAATAAAAATAGAACACTAACGGAAAATAATAAATCAAATTACACACAACAAAAGGGAAAACAAGAGATATACGTGGTTCGGCAACAACCTACCTACGTCCACGGGTCAAGATCCGATTACTCCTTTATTCACAGAAATCTTGAGGAACCAATATTGAAGCACTCAACTCACCTTCTCTATGAAAACCCAAAGAAGAATCCATATTTATCCTCCCTTAAACCTTTCCCAAGCCCTAATATGTTTTAACCATTTCTATTATCTCCCTCTCTTCAGTTCATAAGCATCCCCTTGATCTTTCGATACTAAACCGTAGACTCATAACTACGTATTTATATGCCTAAACAAGAGACCTAGACAATTAGAAAGTCTCCTCTCATAATAGGAGTTTCCAAAACACAAAATAGAGACCTTTTCCAGAAATCAATGCACCGCCAATCGATTCTCCACTTAATGTCCGATCGATCGCTCAAGCCACAGATTGATTTACCAGTAAGTGGCTGATCGATCCCTCACCCCTGGATTTTCCAAATTCAAGCCAATTTTCACAACTAACGCATCAGAGGTGAGGATGATACTGAGACCAACCGAGTAGGGCCTCTACTAGAGTTGATTCTGAGTTGAGAGCAATAGCCAAATGGGCAATGATCTTATTACATTAGCAAACAACTTGGATCTCAACTCCAAAATCCTCACCCTATCATGGAGGTGCACTATGCAAGAGATTTTGCCATAGCCTACCGGTGGGGGATACCAACTATCTTTAGATCTAATTACATGGCCTATAAATCCAAAAATGGGGAAGTAATCTCCATAAAACTAGGGAGGCCAATGATCTTCGGATCCATGACTATACACTCTTTAGTTAACTTGGAGCACGTCGCAATTGTACGACTCAGGTGGTGATGTGCGGAACCAGTGCTACTGTCAATTCATGGTTGTTATTGGGCCAAGTGAGGAGCAAGATACAAGCTGTTTTAATAGTGAAAATGTCCTACCTCAGGTAGTTGATCGCGGGAGTAAAGCTTTTGTTTTGGATTAAGAACTTTGGCTTACAATGGTCGTATTTTGTATCTAAAGTCATTTCTTTCTAATACTAAAGAACAATGAAGCTCCTCTGTGGGAGTCTTTGTGTGAATTATTTTTTTGTTTCATTTTCTCTTAGGGTCCGTTCTTTTGCTGAGACTTATAAAGCTTGAGACTTAGTCATAGTAGTTAGTAGGAAATTTGAGTCACTTTGTTGATATTTTTAACAAGATTAATTTCTTCCATCATGAGATTTCAAGTCTTGCCAATTTTTATGAGATTTGAATTCATTCATTTCACCACATTTAAAGTCTTACAAAATTGCAACCAAATTAAAAATGTAAAACTCAGCAAGGAAATTTTGAAAAAAAAAATTCATCTCCAAATCAACAAATTCACATCAGATAGATTCATCTGTATACACTAGTGTATGACCATCCACAAGTTGAAAATTTATTGGGAGCAAAAGTTAAACCAACTTTCTTACCCGTGGAGAAAATCCTCGGTGGAAGGGATCAATAGAACTGATCCAACAGAAAGGTAAACAATCATACACACAAAGAGAAAACAAGAACACAAGATATACGTGGTTCAGAAAATAACTTTAACTACATCCACGGTGTCACTGTCAAAGTGGTTAAGTAGTACCATGACCGTGATAATGGGCCGGGATGGCCCGAGCATGGGCAAGATATGCAAATGCTATGTCTAGGAGATAGGAGATGCACTATGCAAGTGATAGTGTAGCGTGGTGCAAGGTTGGTGCCTTGGTGTTCGGGTACCATAGTGAAGAGACAAGAAGGTGTCTTGATGTTGTGTACGAGATATTGTGGTTTGGGTGAAGTGCACATGAAGATTTATGGGGTGTAGCTTGAGCTTGGCGTTTGATCCGACACATGTGGACAAGTGTTGTGGGGGCCACATGGAATGCTGGAAGTAGGACCGATAGTACCTTCATTCAAAGACTGCACAGAGCCTCCCGACAAGAGCCTTCAACCTAGTTTGGCCTTAAGCGTGCATTATGCATCATGGTCGTCTAGGAGTGATGTGAAGTATAGTTGAGATACTCGATCATGGACCGAGGATCGCATTTTGGGCATCATGCCCTCAATGCTCGGTGAATGAGGCAATGATGCTCCTAAGTTATCTGTTATGCATGGGGTTGACCAATAGTCGTGTTCGAGAGTATCAGGTCTTGTTAGATGTTCGGCTTGATCGGGGTACCTTAGCATCATGCAAGATGCACGGGACGGGACCTCGATGACGTGGGAACCTTATTGGACTAGTGTCGGGCATGACACGATGAAGTAATGCGAAAGCTAGCTAAGTGTGGCTTGGCGGATGGAATCCAGTAGTGGGTTGTACCTTGTCGTAGCATCGTAGCACGAGACATTGGGTTGGTTCGATAAATGGATGGTGTAAGGCTGGCATAGATGATGGGATGATCGAGGCACCGCACGGTTGTACCGCATGATCAAAAAGTTAACCGTGACAACGGGCCAAGATGCGATTAATTCTTCATTCGAGAAACCTTGGGAAACCAATTTAAGTACACTTTCTCCTCTGAAATTAATTCTCAACCCAAGCCCAGAGATCCTTTTACATCCCTCTCAAGTCATCTTTTGAGAGAACTCGAAGAAGAAGCTCTATCTCCTTCTCTCAAACCTTTCTCTAATATTTCTCCAAGACCTATAGTGTTTATCACATTCTATATTACCCCTACACTAAACCACTAGACCTATAAAATATATATATATATAAGTGAATGGGAATAACATTTGTTGATTTTTTTTCTGACCAGCCCTAAAAATTATGTATTCCTATTGCTACAAAAAAACTATCAGTTAGGGATATTAAAGTAATTTTAAGTAAGTATACCCAACACAATTATCTCACGTCTTCTTTATCCACCTAACACATGTCTCTCTCCCTCCAAACACTCTCTTTAACCACCACAACTCCCCCCTTTTCTCTCTCTGTAAACATCCCAATTCCTTCCTTCCATTCCACTCTCAAATCTACGTGCAAACCTACTCTATAATCTTCATCAAGAATATCAAGGAATCAGACGCCATTTTCTCCACTCTCAGCGACACATGAACAACCTGGCTCCACACCCACATTTTCTATGACTTCCAACATCACCGCTTCGCCATTGAAGTCATTGGCAAGAACGATTGCTTCATCGAAAGCGTCCTTCACCTCCCAATAAATTCCCATTTTTCTCTCTCACTCTCTATATCTTTGTGGATTTGATTTTATCATTTTCCTCTATGTCTGTTTCTACAACTCGACGGGGAAGATTAAAGTGATGTGTACCTTATTGTAATTAGATAGGAATTGTCTTAGGTATCTCTTGTAATTAGTTAGGAGAGTTTTAAGGGATAAGTTAGTTGTGATTTAGAGGGGTGTAGTCATCTATTGTAGTGGGGGTTTTGTGTGATATTGGATACGTGAATGTAGGGGAGTTAGTGGTTTTCTACGGTTACTTGCATTTGTATTTATTATGAATTTTAATGAGAATGATAGCATCCATTGAGTAAGAAATTACCTTGTTTCAAGGTTTGGAGGAAGAATTTCCCTTGAAGAGAATCTAAAAGGAGGTCTCAGTTCCCCTTGAAGAGAACCAAATTCCAAGAAGTTGTGTTATTTGTTGATATAAGAAAATGGGTACGAATCAATTGGTATCTCAGAGTCAGGTTACGATGACGGACAATAGAACGGCTGAGCTTAGTGAAGAGATGACAATGGAACAAATTTTCAGTGAAATCTTTCAGAAATTGCAGAGTTTGGAGGACAAGTTTGATTGACTTGCAGATTGCTTTCAATATGATGCACCTTTCGATAAGAGCTTCCGTTTTGAGTCAGAAGGATACCTTTCGACTAATTTGGAAGCTTTATGTGTCAACACCATACCCAGATATTCGAAGAGATTGGTGTTCTCGATGTGAATGAAATCTCTAAGAAGGTTGTTCCCCCTTTAGTGATTTCTGGTCATAAAGCTTTAAATTTTGAGTTTTCAGGTGGAGACGGGTTTGGCCGGTTAGTTCAACCATTGGACTTTGCTTTTAAAATTTGGAGGATGCTTAACCCCAAAATCTCGAATGCCAAGACATTGACTGTGAAGAAGTCATTAAAGCTATGACTTACATTGAAGAGATTTGGGGCTTGCAAATACAGTTCCATAAGAAGAAAAGAGTTGTGATAGTTTGCAGATACAGTTCGCCCAAGAGAAGAAAAAGATGAGTTCGTTGGACCCCATCTTCAAAAAAAGGATACTTGATCATATTCTTATCCTTCAAGACAAGGTTAAATTAAGGAGGAAGGAATGATGTGTACCTTATTGTAATTAGATAGGAATCGTCTTAGGTAGCCCTTGTGTAGAACCCCAGAACTTTTGTATATGTCTTGGAATGCGTGTCAAGGCACGATGCGTTGTACCCCCCAATTTTCATGAAATGAGAAATTGAAACCTTTGAAAATTTTGCATGAGTAGTATAAAGAAATTAAATAAAATAATTAATAATATGCCATAGCCTTAAAAGGGTCCTAGTCATGTCTAGAAAAGGTTAGAATGGAAGTGGGATAAGTCCAAGTAGTGGATTAAGTGGAAAATGGACTTAGTGTCGAAATTGTAGAGCACCGATCGCTCGGTCCAAAGTAGCGATCGATCGGTCCACAACCGATCAATCGGTATTTGTCCACTGGTTAACTTTTTTGTTTGGAAAAAAAATCCAGAGAGGGTGTTTTCAACCGATTGCTTGGTCAAAAACACCGATCGCTCGGTAAGCGACCGATCGCTCGGTAAGCGACCGATCGCTCGGTCTAGAACACCGGTCACTCGGTAGGCGACCGATCGCTCGGTCCTTCGTGTTTTGCAGAAATTTCATTAAGGGCTTTCAAGTCTTTTGGCCAACACCCCTTGGCTTTATAAGCCTTGCTCTGGCATTAGGTCCCCACACACCATCCTTAGAGAGATTTGGAGAGTGAGGAAGAGAGAACCTAGGGTTCCTAAGGTCCCTTTGCATTGAGAGAAAGATCAAGGGTTTAAACACCCTAGAATCATCCCTTTGGCTTGGAATCCTCAAATCCACCCTCAAGCACGTGTGGGGTTCCTTCTCCGAGCTAGGGCAGCGTTTATATAGATTTTCAAAGGGGTTTCTTCCCCAAATCAAGAATCCTTCAAGCAAGGGGTTTTCCTCTTCCAAGTTGGAGCTTCAATCAAGGGTTTCCACCCAAGATCAAGCTTTGAATTCAAGGTTAGTACACCCTCATAA
The DNA here is from genome assembly GCA_015143295.1 of Tetracentron sinense. Classification (NCBI taxonomy): domain Eukaryota; kingdom Viridiplantae; phylum Streptophyta; class Magnoliopsida; order Trochodendrales; family Trochodendraceae; genus Tetracentron; species Tetracentron sinense. Next base: position 21,909,125 of record CM026559.1, on the reverse strand, counting down.
CTCCCTTAGCAATAACCTAGGTTTTTCTTTAAAAATGATGATCTTGATAATGTGTTATCCATTTTTCTTGAGTTATGCCATTATCCCTAAACTAAACAAGATAAATGGAATGAATGTTTTGTAATGTATGGGGTGAAGGTGGAGACGAGGGATGCCGGGTGAATGTGATGGATGTTATGTGATGAAAATAGTGGAAGGGTATCCTACAAATAATGAACACACATTGATGTTTGATGAAATGTATGCACTAAGGAATCAAAAGGAAACGACTATGAATGTGTTGCATGTCATGTGTTCGATAAAATACCCAAATGAGAATTTAATGGATTAAATGAAGAAAATGAAAGTAGGCTCTATGTGTTTTTCCTTAAAAATGATAAGTCGATCAAATGCTCCATTGTTATTTAAATTCTCGCATGATTTTATAAAGAACGAAAATGTTATACATCTTCCCTTTGTTGCACATGCTATCATGATTACTACAAGTGCTACATACACCCACGCATGCATGCATGAACCGACGTTTTCAAGCACGAGTATTTAAATGAAATGACAAGGAGGTTGGTAGCCCAAGTGAAGGGTGCTAGCCTCTAGCTCACAAGTAAATGAAATGTCAAGGAGGTTGGTAGCCTAGGAATGTGCGGGTGCTAGCCTCTGGCTCACAAGTATACAAGTCAAGAACAAGTCAAGACCAAGCAAGACATGTGATTTCAAATAATGCAAGACACGCATGCATGATTTTTCACAAGTAAGACCGAAACATGAAACAGGTTTCCAAGCATGAGATTTACCGGAGGTTTCGCATTCATGCACACATGTTAAGATATTTATATTGCTTCATTTTCAGTGCTAAATGTCATATGTTACTAGTGTTGCTTAAATTGATTTTTGTGTATTGTGGTTATTACTGTTGTGCTTGTTATTGCTATGGCTAGCTAGTAGCTTGTACTCGCTAAGTATTCCATATTCAGCCGTACTTTTATGTCGGCATGTCTTTTAAAAGTCCAGAACATTAATATTTTGGAACATGAGGCAAGAGTATGAGACGAGAGGGGAGAGGGTTTCCAACTCTTTTACACAATTGTATCCCAGATTTATTGGATTCGATTTAATTAGAAGTTCCACTTGTATGGAACTTAAAAAATCAGAAATTTTAGGTAGAACTTGAAAGTTCCTTATTTGTAGAACTTTTGCACTCTATGGAATAATATAGATCTAGACATTAAGTAAAATTATGGGTGAAACATTGAAAGTTATAGACTTTAAAAGTTCCACTAAAATAAAGGACCCTAGATGACTAGGAATTCTCCAAAAATCCCCCAAAAGAAAAAAATCCCAAAAATAAATCTAACCTGACCCAAATTAGAATTCAAGGCATTTTCCAACACTGTTGAGTATAATTCTGAATCTTTTCTTTTCCTTTCCATCCTTCTCCTAATCATTGCACCAATGTGAAAATCTGTCTCTTCCTTTCTATGGGTATAGATCACCACCCCCCATTCACCTCATTATTTCCTTGGAGCTTGTCCTTTGGTCAATTCCACTTCTATTTTACTCTCATGTTTACCCATTTTTACCCTCATTTCTTGGACTTCCTTTCCTTCCTATGCAGGGCCCATGCTCAAGATCTCATCATTTTCATAATAATGGCAAATAGGGCTTGAGTACCTTAAGGGTCTGATACTCTGATCATGTTGCTGAGACTTGTAAAGTCCGGCTCTTTTCAAGTTATATCATTTAACAATATGAATTTTTTTTTAATTTGAGAACTAGACTTATGGTTCTTTTCATTTCTTGTGTTGCAATTCCCGTAAGACTTTAAATGCAACAACTGAATGATTTCAGGTCTCATAAAAAATTATAAAACTTGAAATCTCATGATGATAAGTATTCACTTTGTTAGAAAACTTAACAAAGTGACTCAAATTTCTTAACTACTACCATGTCAAAGTGCAAAGTGCCAAGCTTTATAAGTCTCAGCAAAAGAACTGACCCAAGTGTAGTCCAAAAAGGCTCTCTAAAAGAAAACCCGAGTGCAGACAAACTAGTAGACTCCCTCTCCACCAGCCAGTAATGTACACAGCAGGTATGCAAAGTTGGCTAAGTACCACTTGAGAGATCTTCCCTAAGAGTCCAATTCAACACTTCCTTTTGGATGATAGAAAAAGGAACAAAAGGGTGAAGTCTATATAGCAGATGGTTAAGAGTAATCAGGTCAAGTAGATCTTAGCCGAGGAGATCTCCGTGGGAAATATCCATTAGGTAGGTGAGCTATTTGGTACTATCCATTTATCCTTTAATCCTGATCACCGGTACCTCCAATATCTGGCTGCTTTTAGTAAAATAAGAGAGAGAGAGCAAAGCAGATGACAGTTTGAAGTATAATATATCCAATTTCACAAATTTAGGAGTGATCAGAAGTATGATATATCTTCAGATGAGGGACAAATATTTATATGGACATTTTTCAATTAATGAGTTGATTTCATGCTTGAGTCTCCCTATTTGAGTGCCAAGCATTCTGAATGCAACCCCTGTTGGGATTTGAACCACGCGTTTAATCCCTAAACCCTTCGGATCTTGAGAGACTATGAATCACAGAAATCACACAACAAATAGAAAAATTGCAAAGAAGAAAATAGAGACAAAACACACGGATATACAAGGTTCGGCAACTGCCTACATCCTCGGGAGCTATACCAATTCGCTATATTGAAGATACAGAATACACAGAGTTTTCTCTCTCTTAGAAAAAGTACACCCACTTCTCACACTTGTTAACCTAAAAAATACGCATACAGCTATATGTTTAGGGTTAAACTGTAAAGCCAAAAATACCCCTGCCACCCCCCGGGCAATTTGCTAAAGGTTGTCTACATTCCCAACAACCCCCTCCCTGTGAAGAACAAACTTCACGCAAGACAGATCAAGAATTGAAACATGACACTATATCTTCCATTCTCTCGTTATATTAATTTGTAATATGTACTTCAAGGGTATGTTAATAATTCCACATCTAAATCGCTTCGTATTATATCAAAGGACTTGTGGAAAGGTCTATTGAACCACCAAAGAGGGGAATGAATTGTCCCAATATGGATCAGCTAATCTTCAGTTTAATTAAGTTTACAGTGGGACTCACAGTCATATTGAGGGAGTCAATTAGTGTGGGTTGCCCACAAACCACGATGAACTGTTATGGACCGACGGTGAATTTAGGATAAAGCTTCTGAGACCTTCAAAGGGCCGAGACCATGCTCTAAGAGAGCCTGATTTCAGGTGGAGCTCACCATGTGAAATGGGCCCCACCTGAAATCAAGCTCTCTTAGAGCATGGCCTCGGCCCTAAAAGAGTCTCAGTAGCAAAGTCCGTGAATTTATTACCCCTTGTATTGTTGCCAAAAGGACCAATTGAACCCTACCCATCTTTTCATCAAACAAAAAGAAACCCTACCCATCTGCACCCAAAGTGTCAATTAGGCACAAACCATGAAAAGAAAATTTTGTTCTTGCATATTATAGCATGAAGTAAGTTTCTAATGCTAAAAGAAGATTTTTGTGAAAACATTAATTAATGAGTTCATGTTTATGATTAAATTCAAATTTTGATGATAACAATCAGTAGATCATACTCTTATTTCATTATTCGTCATCACATCTATTGTCAGAAATTAATGATATAACAATCACAATTTCCTTATGTGAGTGATATTAACAAACTAAGTAGTAAGTACCATGTGAGAAAATTGATAATTTTGATGAGCTCATTACCGATAATTTAGCAATGCGGAGCCTTTCCGGACTAAACATCCTACCTCTGTAGGATGTTAGGCATACTTTGGTATTTTTGCATTTTGTTAAGTAGTCCTAATACTATTAATTAAGCATAGGAATGGGTGGCTACTGTTATGTATATCACAACTCTGTATTTTTTGGGTTAAGATGGGCAATAGCGCATGCTGTGCTGTTCTCCCTTTGTGTCTTATAAAAATTGGGGCCCATTTTTTTTTATTCCCAAATTACCTATGTTGAACGTGGGGCCCTCCTTTGTAAGACACAAAGGGGCAACAGCGTGAACGGGCTTGAAAAAGATCTGACAATTGTCAGGAGTACCATTAGCAACATAACAAAGGTATTCAATGCATTGGGATCAAGGTTGACCTTTCTTCTCTCTTAAGTCGATCTTCATGCAGAGCAGCATGAAGGTTCCTCACAGATGATGTGCAGGATGAGGATCATCACTCTGAAATCGGACGCAATAGAATTAAGGGCTTCAATTGACAATATGTAGCTCCGCCAAGACGACCACATATTGAGTTGCTATAGTTCAAGAAGCCAAATCCTCTACGGTGATAACCGGATTTGGCAAATCCGGTAATCACCCATTGAGGTCTCCACATGTACCTTTTGAAACCCCTTAACTGTGGTTAAGATTCACCCATCCCTAGTGTTCACTCACTCATCCTTGGTTTTTTTTTTATAAATATTAATTCTTTTTTTAAAATTAAAAAACTGTTCTTAGGCAATTTCTAATATTAAAATATATTTTTTTTAAAACTAATATTTTTTTCTAAAAACCAAGGATGGGTGGGTGAACCCTAGCAGTGGGGGAATCTTAACCACAGTTAAGGGGTGTCAAAAGGGACACGTGGAGACCTCAATGGGTGATGACCATATTTGCTAAATCCGGTTATCACCGAAAATGATTTGGCTTCTCTGCGAATAATCGACAAGATGTATTTGAAACTGCTAAAGAGAGACAATGTTTGGAGCAAAATATCATTCTCTTGAGTTGAAGTTGAGACAGGGGGTGTCAATGGGCCGGGCTGGCCCCATTGCCCTGCCCAGAAAAAGACCATATAAGCTCATGGGACTATGACCAGGCTCAAAAAATGAAGCTCATATTTTTTTGGGCCTGGCTAGGGCTTGGTAGGTTAAAGCCCGAGCCTAGCCTAGCCTGGCCCGACGCTACTTCTATATATTATTATGAGTCAGTCTCGGGGAACTCCCTGTTTTTACACCCCATCTAAACCACTCTTTTAAGAAAATCAATAGTCTTAAAAATGCATAGGTGACACCCTGTGTAAAATATAGTTAATTCCTAAATTAACCTTTTTAAAATTAGGAAACACATGTTCTTACATGTTCTTTTTCCATATTTATTCTCTCTTAACTAAATATATACGTTCAATCTCTTTCCATTTATGTATCTCTCTCAAAAAATAATCACAGACCCTTCTTCATTCTTTATGATAAGAACCTTACAGTCACGAAGACTAATTGGAAATATGGATCAATTGAAATTAATTAGGTCTCGATCTCTCATCCAAATATTTTTGTGCAAGGTCCCTATTCAATTAACGGAGTTGTTGGACCTTTCTCTTCATTAGATCTTGGTAATATCTATCCGGGAATGGATTTTATTCAATCACCTATCTATGATTCTCGGTTCTTGATGTGATTCTTCAAGATAATGCATATTTGAGTTCAATGACGAGCCTGTGTGTTGAACCCCACCAATTTACGCCCCTGAAAAAGAAAGCTCCGCCTCTACTTCTGAGAAGGCTAATGAGGTCGTAAAGAGTGACGTTGCGTTGCGTTGCAATCCTGCTTGTCCTGCTTTGCTTCAGAGTTCCCTCCAAAGGAAGCAACCGTCGGTAAATCATTGATCCGATCATGACGAGCACGCTAGGGTTCTCCTCCATCTTGTATTGTGGTAGAAAAAACCCAGGCTTACCCCCCTCACCCCATATGAGTTGGAAGAAACAGCAATGATAGAAGACATAATATTAATCCCAAACAAAAGAAATAAGATTAATCCCAACCAAAAGAGACATTATTAGAGTCATCTAGCTCCATTTCATTTGGAAGATTTATAGATTGGTAGAATACTCAACATTTATAAGAAACCATTTGAGGGTAAAATCCTCCTGCCACCTAATGTGAAGGATAATTTTCCATTTAAGATAATATTACTACTTTTCATTTAGGGAGAATACTTATTATTACTTTCCATTTATAGAAGATAACAATTTTAAGTTTCCATTTATAAAAGATAATTATGAATGTCCTACAAGTATTGATAAATTTTCACAAGGGGAATGATTTTTTGAAATCAATCAAAACAGGAAGTTTGAAAATCGTGTAGATATTGGTTCAAGTAGACCACAATATAGACTTGACCTAATTAATATTGGCAACACCTGCCAATGACTAATATATCAGGTCAATTAGGAGTGTTATTCTGTTGGAGTCAATATAGGTAACCAATCTATATCGGAAAGAATTTTCTAAGCTCCTCACTTGTAGGTAATATGTCTTAATTTATTTAAGGCCAGTGTGCCTCATCCTAGGCACGTTTGTAAAATATAAAAGTAGTGATTGGAAAAAATAAATCAAGTGTTTATACCAATTTACCTTAGTTTGTGTACATGTGGTGTAATCAACAGGGGTAATGAGATATGTTTGTTCATTTTGATATTTTTATCAAAATGACGGTCATTAAAGAGCGATTTCGGTCTCCAATAGGAACACAAAAAATATTGTGAGCATCCTCAGTGTCACACTACAAGAAATCTACTAATCAATGTCAAACGATTTCTGTCTCTAAAAGTCCATTTTTCGTCGCTAATACCATTAGTGACAAAACTTTTGTTTGTCACTATTCCGTTGTTGATGCGAGAGTGGGTAATGGGTTTAGAGACGGTGATAATTTTCCATCGCTAATTAGTGACAAATTATTATAGTCGCTAACAGGTTTATTTCGTTCTATTAAAATAAGAACATTAGTGATGGAAAATGGCATTTCTGACAGATATTAGCGATGAAAATTTTCTGTCTCTAATTAGCGTCGGACAATGTTCCATCTCTAATATTAAATTTGTGATAGTAATTTTTCTCTCTAATGTGTTTTCTAATGACTTTTTTCCATCTGTGATGGAGATGTAGTGATGGATATATTTCTGTCTCTAATGTCTCATTTGCGACGGAAACTTATCCGTCACTAATTGGCAAAACCTATTAGCAAAGGAATCCTTTCCGTCGCTAATGTTTATTTTTTTTTTAAGAGTTAAGTACTGTTTTGTCGTCCTAAACTTAAAATATCACTGTTTAGGGCATGGTTTGAAATATTTTACCAAAGTGAGTACGTAATTGAATATTACCCTTATAGTGTTTGCTTTTACTGTTTTACACGCATTGCTTAAGGGTAAATATGTCAAAAGTATGCCCTTTTTAGCAATAAAAATGCAAAGGGTGCCCTATTTGATAAATTTGTCAAAAGCATGCCCTTTGAAGTAATACAAATATAAGACAAGCCCTTTTAGGTGAAGCGGCCTTTTTTAAATTAAAAAACTATTGTACAGAACCATAACCGGTAAATCTGTAACTTGTTCATTCACATTCACATCCGAAAGAAGAACCGTCTCCCCAAGGTCATGCCTGCCCCCTTTCTTTGCCATATCCAAAATGTCTCTAAAGCAAAAAAAAGGTATACAAGTGTACAACAGTCTAGGCATCAGATACCACTGGCATTACTATTGAATATTTCAAATATATTAAACTTCAGTTCTTTAAAAAAAGATTTTAAAACCATAAATTTAAATTTAAAATTGCAATCACAGCCGAAAGATGGTGATAATTGTAGATGATAATCACTGGAAACACAGTAGCTATTACCAATTTTCATCATAGACTGCAAGAACAGAGACGATTGTTATAAAAATAAGAAAACAGATTAATTGAATAAAATAGAAAAGAAAAGGACTAAATATACAAGAATCCGAATATGAAAGAGAGATCAGATGGTAGTGCATGTTGAAGTTCATCATTCAATTACAGAATAGGGGGATAAACATCATCACGCCTCCTTCCAAAATCTCAAACAATCAAATCCAAATTTTTTTTTTGTAAAGGATTGCATAGATTAATAATCTAAACCATTAAAAAGATAAAATTAAATTACCCTTTTTTCTTGATGGAATCAGATGTAGATGTGTCGATCACCATGTCGCATCAAGAGATGCTTGAAAGACTGTGGCGACATACACAATCATCATATCCCTCCTGAGACTTGTAATCGATGCTCCTTACGAAGAACTTTCCTGCATATGGCAGCTCAAGCAAGGTTTCGTTCCCAACACTGCAAGATAGCTCAAACCCGGGAATAGGATAGCCACAGTCATCGGGCTGGCTGCCTTTTAGCCAGAACGGAAATTTGATAACAGAGCAATTCTTCCAGCACCTTTTTAATATGCAGTGATCTTGGGGAAAGATGATTATGAAAGAGAAGCTGCAGGCTAGGGAACTACCCATCTAATCTATCTTGGTGGAGGACCAAATGAAGTACAGAGATTTCCTCACCTACGAAACAGATTTCTTTATCATTCTATAGGGGAGTCCTAGCTGCATTTTGCCCTTATATGCAGATTTCTTTATCATTCTCTCTTCCCCTATTTCTTCTCTCTTCCCCTCTTCTACTTTTTCATTTCACAAAAGCAAAATAAAGTTGCGAAGCCACTTTTTTTAAAACTTCCATTTATCACATGAGATCTACCACAACTTGTACACGTAGTTAGTTCTGCCTCATGATGGAAACTTGAAATTCCCAATATGCATCCTTAATTTATAATCTAGAAGACCTAGATCAAGGTAAATAGGTCTATCATAGGGATTTCTACCAATTTTAATTTTATCAATTGTATAGGCAGAAATAAACAAACAAATGGAAGCAAACCACAACTCAAAATATTTTTAGGTGGACACCCTTTCGAGAAAAACCACAGGACCTAGTCCAGTCAAAGAGATATCACTATGACAAAGTTAATAGAAACTTATAAGACTCGAACCGGACTCCATTGGACTCTGCATTACGATCCTTCAGTAATCAGTCCTCTTGCCTCAATAAGTCACCACGTACCATCAAGTCCCGTGCTTAACCGTAGCAGCTTGAACTTTTCTTAGGTTCTCCAAAAACAGTGATCTTTCGCAAAGGACTCACTCCATCAGCAACGGCGTCGGCTCCTCACCAACCAAATACTTTCTTGAGTATTGACGGTATTGAATCTGGTTTGCAATATCAACCTCTAGAGGGATCTTATAATAGAAGATTAACCATTGCAAGTCGATGATAATCAATAATTAAGATTGCAACACTAGAGTAAGAGTAATAGAATAGGAACATTGGGAATCATCCAACATGAAGGAAGAACCATGGATAAGTTCAAAAATCCTCCACTTTATTCTCTAACAATATATAAAAACAAAACATTAATCATGGTGTGAGTACCTGAATTTTAATCCCCATTCCTGATCAGGATAGACCCAAGAAGGAATAACGATAAATTGCAATTGGGTTGAGAGTCGCCACCTATCTAATTCTGAGGGAAATAGGTCCCTGAAATGGTTGGATAATGCATGGTCTGGAAGTCAGAGGTCAGGGTAAGGGAATCATTTGAGTTAGGGGAAGGTGTTAGGCACCCCTAAACTCTCATCCGAAGATGGTTACCTACGCACTGAGTCTAAATCAAAGTGGGGAAACCATAAGAGAAGCTTGAAATTTAATCTATATTAACAGAAATAAATGAATTGAGAAAGACAAGATAAGAATGGAATAGAGATTCTATCCTAAGGGAGCTGAACCCGATCAGGGTTGCCTACTTATCCACTGTCAGTGGAATCAAGCCACACATAGTTCTGGAAAGGCAATTGATGGTTTGATTTGATTGGATGGTTGATTGAAAGGTTTGATGGTTTTCGCTGATTCGGTAGCGAAAGGTTGAACGATTTGATTTGATAGATTTCGCTGATTTAGGAGCGAAATGACCTTTTAAGCTCGTGCTGAGGAGCGATGGGGTACTTTAAGCTCGTGCCGAAGAGCCTGGTGAGGTGGGTATTTGAACATGGTTTGAATCGAGGTTCTGACAGGGGTTTGATTAGGTAGGTAAGGTTTAACTAGGGTTAAGATAGGGTTTACCTTAGTTAAGCTAGGGTTTACCTAGGGTTTAGGTAGGGTTTACCTAGCTTTGAACCGAAGTTTGGGCAAAGGTTCAAACCAGAGTTCGGGCAGAGGTTCGACTAGGGTAGGCTAGGTTTGAACCGGAGTTCGGGCAGAGGTTCGACTAGGGCAGGTTAGGTTTGAACCGGAGTTCAAGCAAATGTTCGACAAGGTAAGCAGTCTAAGCATTTAAAAACAATAAAGTAATTAAAACTAATAAAAGACTAAGCAAAAGACAAAGTTTTGGCGAGATTTACCTTCCAGGAAACCCAAAAGGGTCTCTAAAATAAGTGCTCCCGAGAATGATTCTTCGAAATCAAACTCCCGGGATCGCCAACGCTAAAGAGGGATTTTCGAAAGATGAGAGAGAAGAGAGGAAGTGGAATGGATGAAAAATGAGAGAAGTGAGGGGGGGATTTATAGTTTTTCAAAACAGAGGAGGTGCTACTTGTAGTAGCGCCCCTATTGGATAAAATCCCAGAATAATGAGGCGGTAATGAACAGTAAGGCGGTAAAAGGGTGCCACCTGGGGTGGGCGCTGTTTGAAGTAGCGCCCCCCCACTGATATTTTTTTAAAGTCTGCCGACACGGCCTGGACCGGTTTGACAGGAGCCCAGAAAGGGCTGGGTGCTACTTGAAGTAGCACCGCCCTTTAGGGGCTCAAAAATCAATTTTTTTTGTTTTTTAGGTGCCACGTGTCGCGCTCCAGATGGTTGAAAACTGATTCTTGCGTTTTAAGCCTGTTTTGACCCCGAAAATAGTCAAAATTGAACTGATAAAATCTAGAAAAATATTTTAGATAAAACATGAATTTTTCAGTACTTTTCAGGGGTATTTTGATCATTTTGCACTATAGGGGTATTTTGGTCATTTTCTACCGTTTTAAGTCCAAATTAATCCCAAAAATAGCTAAAATTCATCAAAAAATTTGTAAAATCATTTTGGACAAAATGACAACTTTTTAGCATTTTTTCAGGGGTATTTTGGTCATTTTTTACCTGATGGGCATTTTTCGGAATCAAAGCACGTGGAAAGAGGGTTTTAAAAGAGGGTTTTTGAAAGGGTTTTTAAGAATATAAAAAGAGATTAGAGGGGTGCAAAATTGGGGTGCTTCAAGTTGCCCCTCTTTGTCGGAGGGTGCAGGCACGTGAACGACAAAGGTTATAAGATCTCAATTTTACACGTGCTGAAAACTTTTGAGTTTGAAGACAAAGAGTCAAAAAAAGAAAGTTAACTTATGCTTAGACTGCTTAACATAAATGAGATCCTAGAGGACGAGATTGATGAGAGAACCTATTCGGTAGACGGGGTATAGATGGAAGTAAGGTATGGTTCATGCTTAGTGATGAAACATGACTCAGTCAAGAGGGTGACAGTGATTGAGTGGAAAATGGATGGTTCGTGCTTAGTGACGAAACATCCAAGATAGGGAAAACAGATTATGGAAATGCGAATTTAGCCTCAACGCGGGAGGGTTCAAAGTAGACTCTACATGGGTTTAACCTCATCACAGGAGGGCTCAAAGCAGACTTGTGGATTTAACCTCATCACAGGAGGGCTCACAGCGGAGTTGTGGGTTTAACCTCATCACAGGAGGGCTCACTGCGGACTCTACATGGGTTTAACCTCATCACAGGAGGGCTCACAGCAAACTCATGGGTTTAACTACATCACAGGAGGGCTCAAAGCTGACTCGTGGGTTTAACCTCATCACAGGAGGGCTCAAAGCAGACTTGTGGGTTTAACCTCATCACAGGAGGGCTCAAAGAAAACTCGTGGGTTTAACCTCGTCACATAAGGGATTGATTGATTAAAATGCAGGTTAGCCTCATCACAAGAGGGCTCACAGCGGACTTGTGGGTTTAATCTCATCACTGGAGGGCTCACAGTAAGCTCTACATGGGGTCAACCTCATCATAGGAGGGCTCACAGTAGACTCTACATGAGTTTAACCTCATCACAGGAGGGCTCACAGTAGACTTGTGGGTTTAACCTCATTATAGGAGGGTTCACAGCGGACTCTACATGGGTTTAACGTCATCACAGGAGGGCTCACAGTGGACTCTACATGGGTTTAACCTCGTCACAAGAGGGCTCAAAGCAGACTCATGGGTTTAACTTTACCATAGGAGGGCTCACAGCGGACTCTACATGGGTTTAACTTCATCACAGGAGGGCTCACAGCAGACTCTACATGAGTTTAACCTCATCACAGGAGAGCTCACAGCGGACTCGTGAGTTTAACCTCATCACAGGAGGGCTCAAAGCAGACTCGTGGGTTTAACCTTATCACAGGAGGGCTCACAGCGGACTCTACATGGGTTTAACCTCATCACAAGAAGACTTATAGCAGACTCTACAAATGCGACATCAGATGAGATGTACAATGAGATGACATTAGACGAGATGTCAGAAAAGATGATAGTGACATCAGACGAGATGTCAGATGGAAGCATTAGACAAGATGCACGAAGAGTGTGACATTAGATGAGATGTCAAAAGGAATACATCAGAAGTGATGCATAAAGAGGGTGACATCAGACGAGATGTCAAAAGGAATGCATCAGACGAGATGCACGAAGGGTGATATCAGACGAGATGCACAAGAAGGATATCAAGATATATGAGTGCATGTGTACAATGTGACTAATTGTGTGAATGTGTGTGCGCAGTGAAGCTAAGTGTGTGAGTGTGTGTACAGTGCAGTTAATTACGTTTGTGATTGTGAATTATGTGTGAAAAGTGTTGCTACCTATGTAGGTGTGCGAGCAGTGGATACCTATGTACAGGTGTGTGATGTGACTATTATATAAGGAGATGAGACATGAGATGCATGATGATGCACATAATGAAAAGTGACATGCCTAGAATGATTAAAGATGAAATGGTGCCACCTGACGTTGATTGAAATATTCTCTCAAATTATTATGTTACCTTTAAAGCCAATTAATAGGAGATGGTTTAGTGGTAGAGTACTGCTAGGTTAGGGGGTTACACTTTTTTATTCGGTTACAATAGTTGGATATGGGAAACCCACTCAATCAAATCCACAAGCGTGCCTTTCCCATTTCGAAATATACCTTCAGGCAATTTTTTAAAGAGTCATGTACCTCTCTACAATCGTAAGCCTATCTAGGTCCACCAATATTTGTATGATCTCTTGGAAGAGACTTTAAAAAAAGTGAAAAACTAAACAAGTGGTTAAGGTTCAAGTAATGGTATCATCACAAATAACCTAAGTATATCTATGGAATCCCAAAAGCAAATACCTAAGGCTATGTTCTTCTGGTGTAACTTTTGAAAGTCCAGAACATTAATATTTTGGAACATGAGCTGAGACGAGAGGGGAGAGGGTTTCTAACTCTTTTACACAATTGTATCTCAGATTTATTGGATTCAATTTAATTAGAAGTTCCACTTGTATGGAACTTAAAAAATTCGAAATTTTTGGTAGAACTTGAAAGTTCCATATTTGTAGAACTTTTGCACTCTATGGAATAATATAGTTCTAGACATTAAGTAAAATTATGGGTGAAACAATGAAAGTTATAGACTTTAAAAATTCCACTAAAATAAAGGACCCTAAATGACTAGGAATTCTCCAAATATCCCCCAAAAGAAAAAAATCCCAAAAATAAATCTAACCTGACCCAAATTAGAATTCAAGGCATTTTCCAACACTGTTGAGTATAATTCTGAATCTTTTCTTTTCCTTTCCATCCTTCTCATAATCCTTGCACCAATGTGAAAATCTGTCTCTTCCTTCCTTTCTATGGGTATAGATCACCACCCCCTCATTCACCTCATTATTTCCTTGGAGCTTGTCCTTTGGTCAATTCCACTTCTATTTTTCTCTCATGCTTACCCATTTTTACCCTCATTTCTTGGACTTCCTTTCCTTCCTCTGCAGGGCCCATGCTCAAGATCTCATCATTTTCGTAAAAATGGCAGATAGGGCTTGAATACCTTAAGGATCTGATACTCTGATCATGTTGCTGAGACTTGTAAAGTCCGGCTCTTTTCAAGTTCTATCATTTAACAATATGCATTTTTTTTTTTTTTTTGAGAACTAGACTTATGGTGCTTTTCATTTCTTGGTTTGCAATTCCCGTAAGACTTTAAATGCAACAATTGAATGATTTCAAGTCTCAAAAAATATGATAGACTTGAAGTCTCATGATGAGAAGTATTAATTTTGTTAGAAAACTCAACAAAGTGACTCAAATTTCCCAACTATTACCATGTCAAAGTGCAAAATGCCAAGCTTAATAAGTCTCAGCAAAAGAACAGACCCAAGTGTAGTCCAAAAAGGCTCTCTAAAAGAAAAAATCCGAGTGCAGACAGACTAGTAGACTCCCTCTCCACCAGCCAGTAATGTACACAGCAGGTATGCAAAGTTAGCTAAGTACCACATGAGAGATCTTCCCTAAGAATCCAATTCAACACTTCCTTTTAGATGATAGAAAAAGGAACAAGAGGGTGAAGTCTATATAGCAGATGGTTAAGGGTAATCAGGTCAAGTAGATCTTAGCCTAGGAGATCTCCGCGGGAAATATCCATTAGGTAGGTGAGCCATTTGAATGACTACTATCCATTTATCCTTTAATCCAGATCACTGGTACCTCCAATATCTGGCTGCATTTAGTAAAATAAGAGAGAGAGAGCAAAGCAGATGACAGTTTGAAGTATAATATATCCAATTTCACAAATTTTGGAGTGAACAGAAGTATGATATATCTTCAGATGAGGGACAAATTTTTACATGGACATTTTTCAATTAATGAGTTGATTTCATACTTGAGTCTCCCTATTTGAGTTCCAAGCATTCTGACTGCAACCCCCTCCCTCTGAAGAACAAACTTCACGCAAGACAGATCAAGAATTGAAACCTGACACTTTATCTTCCATTCTCTCGTTATATTAATTTGTAATCTGTACTTTAAGAGTATGTTAATAATTCCACATCTAAATCGCTTTGTATTATATCAAAGGACTTATGGAAAGGTCTATTGAACCACCAAAGAGGGGAATGAATTGTCCCAATATGGATCAGCTAGTCTTCAGTTTAATTAAGTTTAAAGTGGGACTCACTGTCATATTGAGGGACTCACTGTCAAACCGCGATGGACTGTTATGGACCGACGGTGAATATAGGATAAAGCTTCTGAGACCCTCAAAGGGCCGAGACCACCGAGACCATGCTCGCCTGATTTCAGGTGGAGCTCACCATGTGAAATGGGCTCCACCTGAAATCAAGCTCTCTTAGAGCATGGTCTCAGCCCTTAGAGGGTCTCAATAGCGAAGTCCATGAATTTATTACCCCATGTATTGTTGCCAAAAGGAACAATTGAACCCTACCCATCTTTTCATCAAAAACAAAAAAAACCCTACCCATCTGCACCGAAAGTGTCAATTAGGCACAAACTATGAAAAGAAAGTTTTGTACTTGCATATTATAGCATTAAATAAGTTGCTAATGCTAAAAGAAGATTTTTGTGAAAACATGAATTAATGAGTTCATGTTTATGATTAAATTCAAATTTTGATGATAAGAATCAGTAGATCATACTCTTATTTCATAATTCGTCATCACATCCATTGTCAGAAATTAATGATATAACAATCATAATTTCTATATGTGAATGATATTGACAAACTAAGTAGTAAGTACCATGTGAGAAAATTAATAATTTTGATGAGCTGACCGAGAATTTAACATCCTACCTCTGTAGGATGTTAAGCGTACTTTGGTATTTTTGCATTTTGTTAAGTAACCCTAATACTATTAATTAAGCATAGGGATGGGTGGCTACTGTTATTTAGATCACAATTCTGTATTTTTTGAGTTAGGATGGGCAATAGCGCACCCTCTTGTGCTGTTGCCCCCCTTTGTGTTTTACAAAAAATGGGCCCACTTTTTTTTTATTCCCAATTTATCCATGTTAAACGTGGGCCCTCCATTGTAAGACACAAAGGGGCAACAACGTGAATGAGCTTGAAAAAGATCAGGAGTACCATTCGCAACATAACAAAGTTATTCAATGCATTGGGATCAAGGTTGACCTTTCTTCTTTCGTAAGTCGATCTTCATGCAGAGCAGCATGAAGGTTCCATCAAAGATGATGTGCAGGATGAGGATCATCACTCTGAAATCGGACGCAATAGAATTAAGGGCTTCAATTGACAATATGTAGCCCCGCCAAGACGACCACAAATTGAGTTGCTATAGTTCAAGAAGCCAAATCCTCTACGGTGATAACCGGATTTGGCAAATCCGGTTATCACCCCTTAAGGTCTCCACGTGTACCTTTTGAAACCCCGTAACTGTGGTTAAGATTCACCCACCCCTAGGGTTCACTCACCCATCCTTGGTTTTTTTTTTTATAAATATTAATTTTTTTAAAAAAATTTAAAAACTGTTCTTAGGCCTTTTCTAATATTAAAATATATTTTTTTTAAAATTAATATTTTTTTCTAAAAACCAAGGATGGGTGGGTGAACCCTAGGGGTGGGGGAATCTTAACCACAGTTAAGGGGTGTCAAAAGGGACACGTGGAGACCTCAATGGGTGATAACCGTATTTGCCAAATCTAGTTATCACTGTAAATGATTTGGCTTATATGCGAATAATCGACAAGATATATTTGAAACTGCTAAAGAGAGACAAAGTTTGGAGCAAAATATCATTCTCTTGAGTTGAAGTTGAGACAGGGGGTGTCAATGGGCCGGGCTGGCCCCATTGCCCTGCCAGAAAAAGACCATAGAAGCTCATGGGACTATGGCCAGGCTCAAAAAATGAAGCTCAGATTATTTTGGGCCGGGCTAGGGCTTGGTAGATTAAAGCCCGAGCCTAGCCTAGCCTGGCCCGACGCTACTTCTATATATTATAATATTATTATTTATTCAAAACATTAATTGAATCTTTTGTAATTCCCAAATTACCATTTTTCCTCTTATCTCATCTTCTTAAACGTTGATTGAATATTTTGTAATTCCAAAACTATCATTTGCTCTTATCTCATCTTCTTCTCTTTCTTATCTTATATACAACGAGCCTTGAAAATGTGCATGAAATTTTGCAAAATTCTTAAACTATCCTTATCATAATCATTATATAAGACAAACACTTAATTGAATGTTTGCTTAATTCTCATACTACCACTCACTCATTTATCTATTAGGTTTAAATTCTCCACGATTATAACCGGACTCCTAGGAATTCGGTTACGCCACTAAGGTCGTAAAGAGTGACGTTGCATGTTGCGTTGCGTTGCAATCCTGCTCGTCCTGCTTTGCTTCAGAGTTCCCTCCAAAGGAGGCAACCATTGGTAAATCATTGATCCGATCATGACGAGCACACTAGGGTTCTCCTCCATCTTGTATTGTGGTAGAAAAAACCCAGACTTACCCCCCTCCCCCCATATGAGTTGGAAGAAACAGAAATGATAGAAGACATAATAAGATTAATCTCAACCAAAAGAAATAAGATTATAACCCAACCAAAAGAGACAGTATTAGAGTCATCTAGCTCCATTTCATTTGGAAGATTTATAGATTGGTAGAATACTCAGCATTTATAAGAAACCATTTGAGGGTAAAATCCTCCTGCCACCTAATGTGAAGGATAATTTTCCATTTAGAGAAGATAATATTACTACTTTTCATTTAGGGAGAATACTTATTATTACTTTCCATTTATTGAAGATAACAATTTTAAGTTTCCATTTGTAGAAGATAATTATAAATGTCCTCCAAGTATTGATAAATTTTCACAAGGGGAATGATTTTTGGAAATCAATCAAAATAGGAAGTTTGAAAATCGTACAGATATTGGTTCAAGTAGACCACAATATAGACTTGACCTAATTAATATTGGCAACACCTGCAAATGACTAATATATCAGGTCAATTAAGAGTGTTATTCCGTTGGAGTCAATATAGGTGACCAATCTATATCGGAAAGAATTTTCTAGGCTCCTCACTTGTAGGTAATATGTCTTAATTTATTTAAGGCCAGTGCGCCTCATCCTAGGCCCGTTTGCAAGATATAAAATTAGTGAAGGGTAAATTCATCTCAAGTGTTTTTGCCAATATACCTTAGTTTGTGTACATGTGATGTAATCAACAAGGGTAATGAGATATGTTTGTTCATTTTGACATTTTTATCAAAATGACGGTCATTAAAGAGCGATTTCGGTCTCCAATAGGACCACAAAAAATATTGTGAGCATCCTCAGTGTCACACTACAAGAAATCTACTAATCAGTGTCAGACGATTTCTGTCTCTAAAAGTCCATTTTTCGTCGCTAATACCATTAGTGATGAAACTTTTGTTTGTCACTACTCCATTGCTGATGCAAGCGTGGGTAATGGGTTTAGAGACGGTGACTATTTTCTATTGCTAATTAGTGACAAATTATTATAGTTGCTAACGGGTTTATTTCGTTCTATTAAAATAAGAACATTCGTGATGGAAAATGGCATTTTCGACGGATATTAGCGATGAAAGTTTTCTGTCTCTAATTAGCGACGGACAATGTTCCATCTCTAATATTAAATTCGCGACAATAAGTTTTTTCTCTAATGTGTTTTCTGATGACTTTTTTCAATCTATTATGTAGATGTAGTGATGGACATATTTCTGTCTCTAATGTCTCATTTGCGACGGAAACTTATCCGTCACTAATTGGCAAAACCCATTAGCAACAGATTCCTTTCCGTCGCTAATGTTTATTTTTAGAAAACAAAAAACCTATTGTACACAACCATAACCTGTAAACCTGTAACTTGTTCATTCACATTCACATCCGAAAGAAGAACGTCTCCCCAAGGGCATGCCTGCCCCCTTTCTTTGCCATATCCAAAATGTCTCTAAAGCAAAAAAAGGTATACAACAGTCTGGGCATCAGATACCACAGGCATTGCAATTGAATATTTCAAATATATTAAACTTCAGTTTTAAAAAAAACAAGATTTTAAAACCATAAATTTATATTTAAAATTGCAATCTCAGGCGAAAGATGGTGATAATTGTTGATGATAATCACTGGAAACATAGTAACGATTACCAAATTTCATCATAGACTGCAAGAACAGAGACAATTGTTATAAAAATAAGAAAACAGATTAATTGAATAAAATAGAAAAGAAAAGGACTAAATATACAAGAATCTGAATATGCATGTTAATATTCATCATTCAATTACAGAATAGGACGATAAACATCATCACGCCTCCTTCCAAAATCTCAAATAGTAAAGAGTGACGTTGCATGTTGCGTTGCGTTGCAATCCTGCTCGTCCTGCTTTGCTTCAGAGTTCCCTCCAAAGGAGGCAACCATTGGTAAATCATTGATCCGATCATGACGAGCACACTAGGGTTCTCCTCCATCTTGTATTGTGGTAGAAAAAACCCAGACTTACCCCCCTCCCCCCATATGAGTTGGAAGAAACAGAAATGATAGAAGACATAATAAGATTAATCCCAACCAAAAGAAATAAGATTATAACCATACCAAAAGAGACATTATTAGAGTCATCTAGCTCCATTTCATTTGGAAGATTTATAGATTGGTAGAATACTCTGCATTTATAAGGAACCATTTGAGGGTAAAATCCTCCTACCACCTAATGTGAAGGATAATTTTCCATTTAGAGAAGATAATATTACTACTGTTCATTTAGGGAGAATACTTATTATTACTTTCCATTTATTGAAGATAACAATTTTAAGTTTCCATTTGTAGAAGATAATTATAAATGTCCTCCAAGTATTGATAAATTTTCACAAGGGGAATGATTTTTGGAAATCAATCAAAACAGGAAGTTTGAAAATCGTACAGATATTGGTTCAAGTAGACCACAATATAGACTTGACCTAATTAATATTGGCAACACCTGCAAATGACTAATATATCAGGTCAATTAAGAGTGTTATTCCGTTGGAGTCAATATAGGTGACCAATCTATATCGGAAAGAATTTTCTAGGCTCCTCGCTTATAGGTAATATGTCTTAATTTATTTAAGGCCAGTGCGCCTCATCCTAGGCCCGTTTGCAAGATATAAAATTAGTGAAGGGTAAATTCATCTCAAGTGTTTTTACCAATATACCTTAGTTTGTGTACATGTGATGTAATCAACAGGGGTAATGAGATATGTTTGTTCATTTTGACATTTTTCTCAAAATGACGGTCATTAAAGAGCGATTTCGGTCTCCAATAGGACCACAAAAAATATTGTGAGCATCCTCAGTGTCACACTACAAGAAATCTACTAATCAGTGTCAGACGATTTCTGTCTCTAAAAGTCCATTTTTCGTCGCTAATACCATTAGTGATGAAACTTTTGTTTGTCACTACTCCATTGCTGATGCAAGCGTGCGTAATGGGTTTAGAGACGGTGACTATTTTCTATTGCTAATTAGTGACAAATTATTATAGTTGCTAACGGGTTTATTTCGTTCTATTAAAATAAGAACATTCGTGATGGAAAATGGCATTTTCGACGGATATTAGCGATGAAAGTTTTCTGTCTCTAATTAGGGACGGACAATGTTCCATCTCTAATATTAAATTCGCAACAGTAATTTTTCTCTCTAATGTGTTTTCTGATGACTTTTTTCCATCTATGTTGTAGATGTAGTGATGGACATATTTCCGTTCTAATGTCTCATTTGCGACGGAAACTTATCCGTCACTAATTGGCAAAACCCATTAGCAACGGATTCCTTTCCGTCGCTAATGTTTATTTTTAAAAAACAAAAAACCTATTATACACAACCATAACCTGTAAACCTGTAACTTGTTCATTCACATTCACATCCAAAAGAAGAATGTCTCCCCAAGGGCATGCCTGCCCCCTTTCTTTGCCATATCCAAAATGTCTCTAAAGCAAAAAAATGTATACAATAGTCTGGGCATCAGATACCACAGGCATTGCAATTGAATATTTCAAATATATTAAACTTCAGTTAAAAAAAAAAACAAGATTTTAAAACCCTAAATTTATATTTAAAATTGCAATCTCAGCCGAAAGATGGTAATAATTGTTGATGATAATCACTGGAAACATAGTAACGATTACCAAATTTCATCACAGACTGCAAGAACAGAGACAATTGTTATAAAAATAAGAAAACAGATTAATTGAATAAAATAGAAAAGAAAAGGACTAAATATACAAGAATCTGAATATGCATGTTAATATTCATCATTCAATTACAGAATAGGGGGATAAACATCATCACGCCTCCTTCCAAAATCTCAAACATTCAAATCCAAAAATTTTTAAAAAAAAAAAGGATTGCCAAATGGGTAATGATCTTATTACATTGGTCACCAACTTGGATCTCATCCCCAACATTCTCACTCTATCGCAGAGGTGCACGATGGATGGTTAAATGTTAGAGTGAGATACTCTTCAGGTTTAATCGCTATGGGTTAATTACATGCAATCCCAACTAGATGAGTAATGTACTGCCCAGTTTAGCTATTTGGGTGAACTACGTGTGATCCCAAATGTCCCCTTTGTGATGAGCCATTAGCCAGATGATTGTAAGGTGAGTTATGTGTGATCCATGTGGACAATGACTTGGACAAAGTAATTCATAATTATGGGAAATTGTGCTATTACTCATATTGTTATTAATTTCATATTCAGTAAATGTGACTATAACTTGTTGATGTATGTGGTTGATGTGTTTATCTTGCTCGGCTTAATGCTCACCCTTGCTAGGTAAGGACTTTCAAAGAACTAAAAATGTTTCTTTTAATTGCCGAACCTTTAGTTTGCTTGATTTGCACATCTGAAATGGATTTTATTTTGGAGATGAATTTCATTTATTCTTGGGATATGTTCGAGGTTCACGCCTTAGAATCTATACAAAAGTGAGGTATATTGTGTATATGATTATGGGGGTAGTGATAGTCTAGGCTAAGAAAATCCAAATGCACTAATGCATCCGAGGTGAGGATGATACAAGACCAGTCGAGTAGGGCCTTTACTAGAGCTGATTTAGAATTGAGAGCAATAGCCAAATAGGCAATGATCTTATTACATTGGTCACCGCTTGGGTCTCAACCCTAACATCCTCACCCTATTGCGGAGGTGCTCTATCGCAAGAGATTTTTCCATAACCCACTGGGAGAGGATGCCAAAAATCTTCAAACTAATTGCATGGCCTGTGAGTCTAGAAATGGGGAAGAAATCTTATAGAAATGGGGTTGCCAATGATCTTCGGATCCTCTCCTTAATTAAGTTAGAGAACATCGCCATGGTACCCGAGAGTACTCAGGTAGTGATGCACAACCAATGCTACTATAAATTCGTGATTGCTATTGTAAGCACCCAATTTTTACACCCTGCCTTAACCACGGTTAAATATCTTTATCCATGGTTACCCCCAACTGAGTCCCAGTCAAGCCCTAAACCCTAGGCAAACCCTAGGCCTAACCCTAGGTGAACCCTAGGTAGACCCTAGTCAAGCCTTAGTCAAGCCCTAGGTCAAACCTAAGCAAACCTTAAACCCTAGGTGAACCTTAGGTAGACCCAAGTCAAGCCTTAGTCAAGCTCTAGGCAAACCCTATGTCAAACCTGAGCAAACCTTAGACCCTAGGCCTAACCCTAGATACACCCCAATCAAACCCTAGGCCTAACCCTAGGTAAACCCTAGTCTAATTCTAGGGCCCAAGAACCCCAAAATCTGAAGCCAAGTCCTATATGGACCCAAACATGGGCCTATAAGTCTTTAGAGTCCAGTGCAGTGGGGCCCACCTGCATTATTTTAAAATTTTAAATAATGGCAGTAATAACTTTACCGCCATTATCAAGAATGGTAAAATGAACAGTAGCCCAGGCCAATTATGTGAGGGTTGAGCCTATTTTAGCATAAAACAGGAAATGGTAGTAGAGTTTCTAACGCCATTCCTAGTTTAGGCTAAACCCGGAATTGAGGTAGAAACTCTACCGCCATTACCCAGTTTCTGTCAATTCTCATGCTGCACTCCTCTGGCCTCTCCTGCTCCGCCTCTCTTATGTCTAGCACGTTGGTAGGAGTTCCCAAACTGTCCTAGGGTCCTCTCCTTCCTATAAATACCCCCTAGTTTATGCCTTGAACCCCATTCCAAAAACTCATTCCAAAGCTCTGCTAAAACTCAATTAGCCTTCATTCTATCCCGTTCTAGCCTTTGTTATTCATTAGGGAAGAACCCTTAGAGCTCCAGGAACTACCCAGACCTCCCCTGTGCACCACCACCATGCACCAGTCTCTCACCTCCGTGCTCAACCACTCCACTGTGGAGATCAAATCAACAGGTAGGGCCAATGCACCCTACCCATTTTGCTTTCTACTTCAAATATCTGTAAGGCCCCTGGTCCTACTCTAGGGGCCATTTTGATTCCTGTTGTCGCTTCATTTTCATTAAAAACCAAGGATAGGAGCTCCCCTACCTTCCGCATAGGTATGGGGAACCCCCTTGAGGTTAACAACATGGGTACAAGACCCACTAGCTCTCAACACTCCCCTTAGGCTTCTGGGGATCCCTCAAGCCATGAACG
Source organism: Tetracentron sinense (assembly GCA_015143295.1). Taxonomy (NCBI): domain Eukaryota; kingdom Viridiplantae; phylum Streptophyta; class Magnoliopsida; order Trochodendrales; family Trochodendraceae; genus Tetracentron; species Tetracentron sinense. The sequence goes on along the minus strand of CM026559.1, from coordinate 21,885,578 downwards.
ATCCCCTAGAACCCACTGGTGCAGCCCCCAAGGGGAAACTTTCATTTTTGAAAAAATCTAGGAATTGCAGTAGAATAATTACAGCCATTCTTGGCCTCTTGCATGCAAAACAGCTACTATTACACCCCTTTTTTTGTGAGCCCTGGTCCATTCAAGGCCATGGTTGGAGTCCTCAGGTCCTCCTCTTGCTACCCTAGTCCTTCCAGGGTCACCAGTGTTGCTTAAGCATAGTTAAACCACCCAAAAATGCAGACTGTCCATAATGCTGGTAGATCATCTACCGTTATTACAGTATACTAAACACAGTGGGTTTGGGCCCACTCCAGGCCTTTATCTTTGCCGACCAAAAGCCCAGAATATTCCTTGGACTTCCCTCTATCAACTCTAAGGGTCCATGACCCCCGGGGTGTCACCCTCGACCTTCCACCAAACCTGTAAAATCATTAATAGGGAATACTGTTAATGGCAGTAGACTGTCTACCGCCATTCCAAAACAGTGAAGTTTTGGAATTGCGGTAAACAGATTATCGCCTGTTATTTGGACTTTTGCATAGGACCTAGACCAGTTAGGAGGCCATTCTAGGCCCTGCCATTCTCTCTAGGGCCCATCCTGACCCGACTGTAACCTTTAACTAGGGTTAACCTAACCCCGGTTAGCTTTTAACCATGGTTAAAAAGCCCTTAACCCTTAGAAAAATCTCAAAAATATTCAAAAAATATAAAAAGATCAAAATATAGATTCTGGACATTTTTACCATGGTTATCAATCCTAACCATGGTTAACTCTCATTTAACTCCGGTTAGCAATCCTAACACTGGTTAAAACCCTCTTTTAGCCTATCTGGCCTAATCTCTTAACCTACTGGACTCACCCTTGGCCTATCGGGCCCAATCTCAGCCTACTGGGCTAAATCTTGTTACTTTCAATTATGGTTAGCAATCCTAATCATGGTTAGTTTGACCCTTAACCCTAGTTAGCAATCCAAGCCTTGGTTGAATCTATTCTTGGCCTACCGGGCCTGTTTCTAGTCTACTAGACTAATCCAGCTTACCAGACTAACCCTTGGCCTACCAGGCCTAATACCTTACACTTGACCAATCCAGTCAACTAAACCCTAGTCTACCGAATTAGTCCATTAGCCACCCTTGGTGTACACACACACACCCCCTATCCTTGGCACGGGCTCATGTGCCAGAACTACGCTCGGTCTGATTTCACCCTTGTGAGTATGTAGGAAACCTAACCTAGGTTTGACCCTAGTTAGCTTTTCTTTCTTTGATTACTATTATCTTAAGCACTTAGGCATTTGAACAAACTTGACTTTAATTAGCTTACACCTAGAAAGTAAGGAACCATTATAAATGGAAGTCTCGAGGTTCACAAACCCTTCCCTAGACTTAACTGAACCTCTTACCTAGACCTCTACCGTGGACTAAAGACCTTATCCACATCCCGAGTACTTATTCCTTATTAATGAATAGGTAACGACTCTAAACATAAAACTTACCCGTGAGGTAGGTAGTGAAATCCCGTGCTCATAACTCTGCCGACTCTACTGGGGAAGAACCAAGGTTCAACCCGGAACCTAGGTGTAAGCCAAATAAACCTCAAATTTTTTCAAATGCCTAAGTATTTAACTTAATACTAATCATTTCATCTCTTTGGATTAATTGTGTATTGTGCATATCATACATAGCATAGTAGTGTAAATGTTCTATTAAACCCAGTAGACTTATTACGCTTATGGCTGGTGGATGATCATCCTCAGTGTCAGAAGCTTAAAAGTTTTGGAGGTCCGTGGAATTATGCCTGGTGGGTGATTACCCTCAGGGAAGGATTTTGAACGCTCCCGCTTACACCAATCGTTCCTTTTCAGATTTGTTCTATACCGTCGAATATACGGTGTTAAGTGATCCTCATCCTTCTAGGAACATACTTACATCAACCCAGCATTCATATATATAGCCTACGATATGGTATAGTTTACAAGCAGCCCACTTGAGGAGGGTTACTCTAAACTCTAACCTGCTTGCACCCTATATCTGTCCTAAATAATTGGTTGACTATCAAGACACATTCTACCCTGATAAGCACCCACTAGGGGCATGTAATGAGCCAAACATGTGCCTGTAATAAAATACATCCTACCCTGCATCCTGACATAGCATATGAGGTTCAAATCCCAGGCAGATAAGGTCTTCACAGGACCTATCCCCAACCTTGACCTGATAGGTCCCTGGTTCCCAACAACCTGGGTAAAGCATGTCAGACCTTCTTTTGTCTACCCTATCGGATCACATGTGTCTTTTCACACCTAATAAAAATCAAAAAATGCAATCATCATCATTTTCTGCATCATCATCTGCATACACAATACACTCACATCGAGTCTGTCTCTTGTCCAAGTAGATGGTAGGTCCTTCATGGATTGTTCAGTCAATTGGTTAACCGTCTCGACCCGTGCATTTTACATCACAATTGGTTTGTGAAAAAACCTCCAGGAAACAATTGATGCTCTCACTCAGAGTCAGCATCTTGCTTGGGCTCAGTACTATAAAGCTGAGACCATCTTAGACCTATCCATAGCTAAACCAGACCCGCGCCTCATAAATGCTACTATCCAGTGTTGGAACCCATCACATATGGTGTTCCGTTTTGGTAAAAATGAACTGTGTCCAACACTAGAAGAGATTCAGCGCATTCTGGTTTTAAACATGGATGGTGAAACCATTGTACCGCGCTATAAGACAACATATCAAGCAGACCTATCAAGGTTTTTTCATATCAAGTCTGCCTGTTTGTAGCACAGTCATAATGGATCTTTTGATCGGATACCCGTAGAGTATCTGGAAAAGCAGTACAAGCGCAAGTGGAACCTTAACACCATTATGGCAGAACTGCCCATCTCAACGCCTTTGCACTGATAGTCATGTCTCAATTGGTGTTCCCGAAGTACCGCACCCTCGCCGAATCAGTACTGGTAGGGATCATTGAAGACATGTGCAACACTGGAACAGTGATTCTTGCTATCCTTGTAGAGCTTCTCAGGGCACTGAACCAAGCAGCAGACCACTAAAAGGGCATCTTCTATACCAGTGTACCGCTTTTGCACCTATGGTTGGTACGACACCTACCTACAATCATCCTAGTACTTGCAGATCTCCGTGATGCATATAGTCTACCCTAGAAGATTTCTTAGAATCAGGGACAGATAGTGATTACAGACGTCAGAATGCTCTACCAGCTTCTCCAGAACCTGTCAGAGGAGGAGATCATGTGGCACTGCGAATGGCTAGTCCTAAAAAAGCTATCTCGTGTCGTCATAACCGGAAGGCGATGCATGATCCTCCCTGGTCTGACCGGCTCCGCAGTTTATGAACCACTCCGAGTCTTTCACTAGTTTGGACTCCCTCGACATATCCTAGTGATAGACCGACAGAAAAATGATTGGGTCACCTTCTCAATGCACTCCGAAAGCGTCACCCGTCGCTTCCAGTTAGGTTGGTGAAGCTATAGACGAGATCAGTGGCTAGACTTTGTAGTTACATCAGGACCACCAATCGATTCTGCATACCGACTGTAAGTGGAAGATCCTGACATTCCTTCCGATATGCTAGCACTAAGGGAACTACCTACACCAGCCTCAGCTCCATCACACAGAACCATACCTATAGCTGAAATGGTAGTTCCCTGGAAAGACATCTTCCTTGAGAGACAACTCCAGATCCAGTAGAAGGAGAGAAGGCTACAGAAGACCCAGCAAGAATTCAGGCAATAGGAAGCGGAGCGGAACCATGAACTCCAGTCCATGCAGGGGCAAGTCGAGCAACTCAAGCATACAATCCAAGCTCTCTAGAAGAGACGCGGAGTCGATGCCAGAGAAATAGCCATCATCAGGGCCCAGCTGCAATTCTACCAAGAGCAGCTTAATAATGCAAAGGTTGAGATGACCGACTGTATCCGAAAATTCGGGTCCTGAATGTTCAATGCTTCTGAGGCAATTGAGAACATGGAGGTTGAGGTCACATCTCTCAAACAGCAAGTCATGGACCTAAGCCGAGTGCTCCGGCCACTTAACTTTGCGATCCTTGATAGGCCTGCCTAGGATCGAGTCTTTTTCTTTTTTTGAGTCGCACGGTCCTATACTCACTTTGCATAAATTAATGAAAAATCTTTTTCTAGCATCTTCTTCGTAGCATCATACATATTTTTGTTTAGTCGTTGCATCCTTTTCAGTTCCATGAGCGACCTATGACTCGCTTTATGACTGTAATTCTCACAGAAGCAGTAGTAGTAAACGCGGTGCTAACTGAGGTACTAGTCACGGAAGAAGCATACAGCTTAGCCTCTACTAACAGTCAGACATGATCAATAGTAGAACCACCCTCCAACCAACATCAAAGAACCAATGAGATCTTCCAGTCTCATGAAAGAGATATCACAGTCAGGCAAGCTAAGTTAGAAAGTGTTCTGGAATCCCTGAAGATTCTCATTGATGCCCGAACTGAAGAACCCTCCACCCGAAACCCTATTGGAGAAACTCCTGAACAGCCTCATCTAGAGCAACATATCCCTATCATCATTCCAAACCTTATACCCGCACCAGGCAGAGGAGAAACAGAATATGATCAATATGATGACCAGCCCAAGGCCTCTCACATCAATCAGGACAGGCCATCGTCTTCAGATACTACTCCGTCCCTCAAAGACCAGAACGAGGAGATCAAACAAATGAAAGAAGAAATAAGATGCATGAAGGGGGCATTTGCCAGCTCCAGTCTATCATTGGAAGACCTAACTTTCTCATCTGGGGATGCTGTACACCCAAGTTTCAAAGTGCCAGACTTTGACAAATACGATGGCACAGGCTGCCTGAAGCAACATCTGCAGTTGTATCTGCGGAACATGCTCTAACACAACAAGAACCAGCCTCTACTCAACCAGTACTTTCAGAAAAGTCTAAAGGGGGCAGCCCTTACTTGGTGGATGTCGGTTGACAAACAGTGAATCAAGACTTGGCAGGATGCCATGGACAGCTTTGTGGAGCAGTACTCCTTCAAACAGTAGCTTCGACCTGAGAGGAGCCAGTTGGAGCAAATGAGCCAGCGTAACAACGAATTATTCTTGGAGTACGCCACCCACTGGAGGGAAATGATAACAAAAATCCCTACTCCAATCCCCAAGGAGGAGTTGGCGAACATGTTCATGGTCACTCTGAAGTAGCCTATTCAACTCTGATGGTAACATTACCAATTGTAGACTTCGGTACAATTATCAAGACAGGTGCCCGCATCGAAACAACCATATAGAGCGGAGCTATCTACTCCAGTCTAGGGCTCGCACCCAAAACAGCAGCACCATTCAATAGAAACAGTGATCTCAAGGACCAAAGAAGAAGGGAAGATGTTTAGATGGTAGCCGCTGCAGCACCTATTTGATTGCCGGCTCCAGCCACTCCCACTCAGCAAGCATCCGGAAATACCTGGCCAACCAGAAAAAACCAGGGGTAAAACCATGCCTCATAAAATTTACCGCTCTTCCTTACACTCTCAGTTAGTTGTTGAAATTTCTAACAAAGCAGGGTCTTCTCACCTTGAGAGGCCCTACTCCTCTCTTACCACCAGACAAACAAAACAAAAATTACTAAGCCAATCATCACTGCGCCTTTCATCGAGGCCCAGGTCATGCTACAAACTACTGCATCAACCTGAAATGTGTCATCCAAGATCTCTTGGATAAGGGAAGGGTTGAAATGGCCCCTGGTAACACCAGTATCAACCAGGCACCACTGCTCCCACATAACAATCAAGTCAATTTTATTAAGTGGGAAGAGTCCGGGGCGGGCGGCCGAGACCTGGCACACCCGCAATTGATGATAGCATTATTAGGCCTTCTTATCAAACTTTTGTCATAATCCCTTCTCCCCAATCAAACATTCAAGCTATCCTACCACCGGTCCAGATTCCTGTCTCCGAATCGATCATCTACACCATCCCTTGCCCTGCAAATTGGCCCATGGCCCCAGCTCAAGCTTAAACTTCTACAGGTCCCATCCAGATCCTTTACATCCCCTCTCAACCTTTTAACCTCAACCGAGTACCCGCTCCCCACTCTCTCATCATTGAGAGTGAAAGCATTGCCAACCTCACCCGGTCTGGCTAGGTATACCAACCTCCAGTGGCTGGGCAAGGAAAACAGAAAGAGAAAACAGGGGTATCAGACCCAGAGAAAGAAGCAGTAGACTCGATAGTTTTGCTGAAAATCTTGGAGAAAACAGAAGAGTTCAATATCACTCAGCAGTTAAGCAAAGTGCCCACGTAGATCTCCATCTTGGGTCTCCTCCTGAGTTCTGAACAACACAGGAAGCAGCTGCTCCGTGTATTCAACAATGCCCATGTCACACCAGACGTTACACCCAAGAAACTGGGGCACATGGTGAGGCAAGTACTTGAATCCAGAATCATCTCCTTCATAGAGGAGGAAATACCGGACAGCGACAGGGATCAAGCCCAGGCTCTCTACATTGCAGTTCAGTGCATGGATAAAACATTATCTTTAGTACTAATCGAAAATGGCTCTGGCATAAACGTCTGCACTCTCTGCACACTGCAAAGCCTAGGGTTGGACCTCAATTAGGTGAAAAAGAGACCCATGACAATCAGGGCTTTTGACAACTCAACCGGGCAGAATCTGGGTGACATCAACTTGACCATCAGGGTCGGACTTGCTCAATTCACAACAAACTTTCAAGTCGTGAATGTGCCAGCCTCATTCACCTTTCTCCTAGGGAGGCCATGGATCCACGCGGTCGGAGCCATTCCCTCCTCTCTCCATCAAAGAATCAAATTCATTCAAGATACCATTTGGTTGGGATCCCTTCAGAGGAGATGGCTGGTTCCTTCGGGGACATCCATGAGCTGGGGTAAGGTACCGCCTTCATGATGTACTAGTTTGAACAAGTCAGTTCTATTACCCAAATAGAAGAATAGAACAAGCAAGCAGTGCCACCCTTTGTCAGGATAATGGTCAAGATGAACTGCCAACCTGGGTCAAGACTGGGAGTCAGAAACCAAGGGATGAAGAAGAAATAACACCTCCTCGCTACATGCCACCGTTCGGATTGGGTTACAAGCCCAAGTTCAAGGATTATCTCTCCAAGCTTACGAAGAAGAATAGCTAGTCTGCGAAACCAGAGCTCTAACCCCACATTTCTCTAACCTTCCCGGTAGGGACATTGAAACCTTACCCCAACACTCCTCTTGCACCAGTTGCCAATATCTCAAACCCCCAGCCCAGTGTTGAGTCTTCAGGGATTTCAGATCCAGAGGTATCTATACCGCTCCTCATGGAGGATCTTATCAACGTCCATGAATTCAGCATGGCCCAGATGTTTGATGAGCAAACTGTCAAAGACGCCCTAGAAACGGAAGATCCAGTGGGAGAACAAGTTTGCACCCTCTTCAACAGCGCCGAAGCGTCATCCAGTCACCGACCACTAATCCGATGGTGGATCGAGGCTCTTACCATCGAAGCTACTCAGGGTCGAGGCAAGCAAGTTACAGGGTAAGTTGGTTCGATTAAGTAGTGACCGAAGTACCATACTTCTCCCCCTTCTATCTTCTCTTTTGCTCTCATTGCAAAATCCAAATGTTAGCCACTATCGGTCTCTTTTTGTCAAGTCAATTTTGTAAACAATAGTCATGTTTTATTTATGAAAATCTGATGTTTTGACTCAAAAACACATTTTGCATAAAACATTTCATTCGGTTGATAACGAAATCACACAGACTCTTCCCCTAGAAGGCCTAGTGTCCTGAAACTAACAAAAATAACAAAAAAAAAAGCATGCTAAACTAAGTTTAATGATTTATCAGGAAATCGCCTGCACTAAGGCTACCTCTGAAACCCTCCTTGAACTTTCGGAAGTTGAGTATGACTCAAAACAGGAAGAAGAACCGCCTCAAGAAATCTTGGACCTCCTAGAGCACAGTGAAGGGATCCTGTAGTCTAACATCGAGGACACTGAGACCATAAAGCTAGGACCAAAGACAATCCCTAGCTCATTAAGATCGGCACAACCATGAGCCCACATTAGAGAACAGACGTGATCAGCTTCCTGAAGAGCTATAGTGACGTCTTTACCTAGTCATATGCAGACATGCCCGGCCTAGACCCAGCATTGGTGGTACACAGACTATCCCTGAACCCTAAAGTCAGACCAATTAAGCAGAAACTGAGACGGATGAGGCTCGAATGGTCACAAAAGGTCAAAGAAGAGGTAGAAGAGCATATCAAAGCAAGTTTCTTAGCAATAACAACCTACCCTGAGTGGTTAGCCAACATCATACTAGTACCCAAGAAGGATGGCAAGGTCCGAATGTGTATTGACTACCAAAATCTAAACAAAACGAGCCCTAAAGATAACTTTCCTCTCCCGCACATCAGCATTTTGGTCGACAATACTGCAGGGCATGAGACGCTCTCATTCATGAATGGTTTCTCCGAATACAACCAGATCAGAATGGCAGAAGAAGACATGAAAAAACCTCATTCATCACACTATGGGGCATGTTCTGCTACAAGGTAATGTCCTTTTGGCTAAAAAATGTAGGGGTAACCTACCATAGGGCCATGACAACACTATTCCATGACATGATTCACAAGTCAACTGAAGTCTATGTGGACGACATGATCGTCAAATCACCTACTGCCAGGCAGCATCCTGAAGACCTGAAAAAGCTATGTAACAGACTCAGAGAATTTTGCCTAAGACTGAATCCGGCCAAATGTGTCTTTGGAGCCTCATCAAGAGAACTCCTCAGCTTCATAATCAGCAAAAGAGGCATCGAGAACGATCCAGTTAAAGCCAAAGCTATCATCTAAATGCCGACTCCCTAAACTACAAAAGAAATTCACGGGTTCCTGGGCAGAATTCAGTACATCAGTCGATTCATCTCTCAGCTCACTCCGATATGTGAGCCAATATTCAAGCTTCTTTGGAAGAATGTACCTACAGTCTAGACTGACGAGTGCCATGAAGCCTTTGATATAATAAAGCAATATCTTCTCTATCCTCCAGTACTTGTACATCCTACACTGGGATGACCATTGCTACTATACATCTTAGTGCAAGAAACCTTCATGGGGTGTGTCCTGACATAGCATTACGAGATAGGTAAAACAGAGTAAGCCATCTACTACATTAGTACGTTCCTGCAAGAGTATGAAGAGAAGTACAGCCCGCTCGAGAAGACTTGTCTGGCACTGGTCTAGGCTACTCAGCGCTTGTGACACTATCTGCTATCATGCCCGGTAATTCTGATCCCCGGATGGACCCACTCAACTACCTACTGGAAAAGCCAGCCACTACCGGGAGGACAACCCGATGACTTATGATGTTGTCTAAATTTGACATCACGTACATGACTCAGAACTCAATCAAGAGGCAGGCGATTGCAGATCACCTGGCCCACTGTGTAGCACTGGACTATGTTTCAGTACATGATCAGTTTCCAGATGAAGCCATCCTATATGCAGAGACAGAAGAACAAGAATACCTCGGCTGGGAGTTATAATTCGACGGAGCCGCTAACAATCATAGACACGGAGCAGGAGTAGTCCTTATCTGACCTAAGGGAGCACACCTCCCCATCTCAGTCAAGCTGAAATTTAGATGTTCAAACAACGAAGCAGAATACAAGGCATGCATAGTCGGACTAAAAGAAACCCTAGGCATCGAGATTAAAGAGATAGGCATCTACGGCGACTAGTCTTTGGTAATCTGTCAGGCAAACGAATCTTGGGTCATCTGAGAAGCAAGGCTAGTTCCATACCTGACCTACCTCAACGTGCTGATCACTCAGTTTAGAAGAATCACCTTCAGTCACAGGTCTAGAAACCACAACAGATTTACCGATGCACTGGCTACTCTCGCCTCCATGGTTCAAATCCCTAGGGGCATCATGCTCTAGCCAATCAAGATTCAACAACAGGATCAGCTTGCCTACTGCCATGAGATTGAAGAGGTATCAGACCACAAGCCTTGGTATATGGACATCAAGCAATATCTCGAGGATGAGACCTTCCCACTCGATTCCACCAAAATAGACCGCTAGGCAATCAAAAGACTGCCCATTCAGTTTGTCCTCTCAGGAGGAATCTTGTACAAGAGATCGCCAAACAAGATCTGGCTCAGATGTCTCAACACTCGTGAAGTTGCAGGGGTAGTTGAAGAAGTTCACGGAGGAACTTGCAGCCCACACATGAACGGGTTGATGCTCCCTGATGTGCATATAATAATGTTAATTACTACCCCTTTATTTGCACATGTTAGTTATTTATCTTGTCTTAATTTTTCTAATTATAGTTTTTCTCTTATTATATAGGAATTTGAGAGAGTTGCATAGGAATGAGGCTAAATCAAGGGATTAGAGAAGAAAGACCCAAGTCCAAAAGTTCAAGTCTAATTAAAGAAGATAAAGCCCAAGTCCAAGACCCAAGTCAAAGCACAAATTGAAATAATTCAAAGCTAAAAGCCCATTAGAGAGAAAAGCCATACATGGCTCACTCATCTAATTGGATTAAATCAAGAAGAAGATAGGGTTCCTAATATTTGGCAACCAAATCTACAAGAAAAGCAAGTAAATTTCATGGGTGGCAATATTGAGCAACAAATCCCCCCCAAAAAGGAAGATTTTCAGATTCCCGCCTAAACTGATCATGACTCACTAATTTGGTCATAACTTTTGATTGAGAGATCAGATTAAGGAAAGATTTGAGGCATTGGAAAGAAGACTCAAAGGGGAACAATATTGCATTTCACAAGGATCTGCTAATTGGGATATTAAAGGGGTCAAAATATTCAGTCAAGTGGAGGTTTATGCATAGAGCACAGGAAAATCAGGGTTAAATACAGTTTTTCTCTTCCTCTTTTAGGGACTCTCTCTTTTTTTTCTCTCCCATTCTCTCTAGCCTAAATCTTATTCTCTTTTCTCTCTACCATTTTCTTTCTTTTCTTTGATTTTCTATATTGTAAGAGTAGAAGAGGGAGTGGTGTAAAAAGTCGATCAAACATCAATGAAGAGCATGATTTATGTCATCGGTTTTATTTTAAATGCTACAATGTTCCGCTAACTCGTGATAAGGGGAAAAGGAGGAAACCAAGAATCCGGTAAGATTAATCCTTATTTTTGTTTTTAAAAACTCCAAAATTGTATTGTTACGAAAATATTAAATCTAAATTTTAATTAAAGTTTTCATATGAACTATCTTCTGATCCAAAGCATTTGCTTGCTTATTGGATCGTGTTTTATTGGAGAATTTATAAATTAAATTTAGGATTAATTTTATTATATTTTTGGTGAAATCCGGATCTCCTATTCTCTTCAACTTTAACAAAAAAAAAGTTTCTTTTCTTCTTCTTTTTATTCCATTAGTTTTTATTATTTTTAATTATAATCTTAGCATAACAAATTTTAAATCAGTTTTTATTTAACCCATAAAATAATTTTAAATTAATAATAGTACCTATTTAACAAGTCTTTGTGGATCGACTCCATTTTGCCACTATCTTACAATAGAAAGTGTGCGTTCGGGTTAATTATATTTGAGCACACCAAATTTTGGCGCCATTGTCAGGGACTAGTTCTTAAAAAGGTTCTAAAAAAATATGGAATTTATTTTTGGGTTTGATTTTTTTTTGGTTAGGTTTATTTCTCTCTCTCTCTCTATATATATATATATATAAATTTTTTTCTAAAATTTAGGAATCTCTATTTCTATAATTTTTGGGTTAGGTTTGGATTAATTTTTTTTTTTTTTTAACTTTAGTTTTTTTTTTTTTGAGTTTTATTTTTATTCCTTTGTTTTTTTTTCTTTTTATTCTCCTTTTCCATATTACTTTGAGTTTTTATTCTTATTGCAGGAAATTGGAGAAGGAGATCTAAAAAGACAAGGAGCCGAAGGAGGATTTGAAAAAAAAAAATATTAGTTTTTTATTTTATGTAATATTTTTTAGACCATTGTAGTAGGATTTTTTAAATCATTTGGGAAGGCCCAAATTGTAATAAATAGAGTAGGGAAGGAGGAGAGTTGGACTATACTCTCTCTGTACCTCGGGTTCGTACACCAAGTTTGGTGTTGGTAGCCCAGGTCGACTCAATTGGATCTTCCCTCACCTTGAGTGGGAGGTACGTACTTTAAACCTTACCCGCGAATCTTTTACTTGTTAGCGGGGATTGTTTGATATCTTTAAATTAACAAGTGCTTGCATGCTTGACATAAATTTAATTGGAGCACCGTTTTTAGTAAGGGCACCTTAAAACCCACGACAAAATAAGAACCGGATTTAATCACCGGATTCTTGCCCATAGGTTTAAGTACAACCCACTTTAGCACCCAACCAATCAATCTTAAATAAAATTAATTAGACATTGGCCCTAGGACCTTCGAGCTCATTAGGATGAAGACCCACCAAAAGTTGGGCCAATTGCATTCTTTGACCAAACTCGATGACAAGGAAAGCTCTATCCCTTTAAAGGGTGACAATCTCTGTTCTAGGAGAGCTGGTTTTTAAGCGGGACCCTTGCCTAGTGCATTGTGAACCCACCACTCAACCTGGGAGCTTACCTGGTCGACTTGGTTTCATAAGATCGAGTTGGAGGCTAAGGTGCACTCTTCAAACCAGTTAGGAGCTGTCTAGTTAATTAGGAAAAAAAATTAGGTTGTTGGCGTGTTTCAATTGGACCGTGCTTGCTTGTGTGTTCATTATCAGGATTAGACTAGACTAGGATTTTTCTTAGAAGTCAATACTCCGGTTAATGTGTACTTGGGTACGTGTGAAAGGTCGTTTAATCAAAGTAGAACTCACAAGTAATCCCATCACATATATCGAGGATTTTTCCATTTTCTCTGAAATGGCAAATCCTCCAGAAAGGACCCTGAATGAGCTTTTTGCTCCTGCCTCTGCTACACCACCGACATGCATAGTCTTGCCAGAAGTGGTAGCAAATCAATTTGAAATTAGGCCTGCAAATATCAACATGTTACCCAAATTCCATGGTTTTGAGAGTGAACAACCTTATATTCGCTTAAACAAGTTTCTGACAATTTGTCAAACATTTAGGAACCAAAACCTAGACAATGAGAGTGTCAAGTTGAGGTTATTCCCTCTATCCCTAGAAGATCACGCCGCTGCGAGGTTGAATTCTCTTCCATAAAATTCCATCACGACATGGGATGAGATGTCCAAAAAGTTCATGGCCAAATTCTACCCAATCGCCAAAACTGAGAAAATTAAAGATGAGATTAGAAATTTTAGGGGTAAAGTAGTGGAGGAATTTCCTCAAGCATGGGAAAGATTCCATGATCTTCTTGTCAAATGCCCGCATCACGGGATTGACAAAGCTCAATTAGTCCACTGTTTCTATAAAGGACAAACAACTGCTCAACGTACCTTGATAGAGTCCATGCACCAAGGCAAATTCATGAGACAAACTCCAACTCAAGCGTATGATTTCCTGGTAGACTTAGTGGAGAATTCCCAAAATTGGAGCAGTAACAGGGATGAATATGAGAGGGAGGAACTAGGATCCAAAAGTCAAGGATTATATGATCCAAAGACAAACTCTGATCTAAAGAAGGTCATGTCTAATCTGGTCATTGGGGTAAATAATTTGACCAAAAAGTTTGATGCCTTTACAGTCTCGGCAAACAAGAATCCCCAATATGACCACGACTCTTTGAGTAGTCCAACTGATCCAATTGTCATGTGCCTACTATGTGGTAGCTCTGAGCACACAGTGGAAAATTTCCCAATCTTGCTAGCTATCAAAGCAGAGCAAGCCAATGCCATAAACGGGTATAGCACTTTCAGGAAACCCACACCGAATTCATTCAGTCAGACATATCACCCTGACAATAGGTTCCATCCAAATTTCTCATACAGATAGAATGAACCTATCCAATCTCAGGGTGGTCCGCCCGGTTTCCAAAGGAATTACCAAATGCGAGGTATTCCCCAGTCTCCTCAGAACAATCATTCCATAGTGTCCCAACCAGCTTACTCAGCACCTCAACAGTCTAACAACTGTAGAAGTCTAGTGTCGGATCCCAAGGCCAACTACTCTCCTCCAGTACCTCAGCAGACATCCAACCTGGAGAATATGATGACTGCATGATGAAGCTACAACAGCAATTCATGCAACAACAGTTTCAAAAAAATTCAACCCAAGAAAGGACAAATCAAACAACTGCCCAAGCCATTGCAAAGATAGAAGTCCAAATCAGTCAGTTGGCCTAATCAGTAGGAGGTAGAGAGAATGGACAATTTCCTAGTCAAACAGTTCCTAACCCTAGGACCCATCCTATTCTTCCCAATCCTCCTAGAGGTCAATATGAGATAGGAAACAACTCAACACCAACCCATGATGAGGTTCAGGCTATCCATACCCTACGGTCTGGCAAACAGGTAGACAATAAGGTTGAAATGTCTGAACAACCCGAAGAGAAAGAAGGTCCAAAAGAGAATGAGACAGCCCCAATGTCTATACAGAAAGGGAAAGAAAAAAAGAACAAAGATCAATCCATCAACTTGTACATCCCAAAAGCCCCATATCCGTAGCATCTGTAGGATAATCGAAAGAATTCACACTTTGAAGAAATCCTAGAAGTATTTAAGAATGTTCAAATCAATATTCCCCTTCTAGATGCCATCAAACAGATTCTTTCCTATTCTAAGTTCTTAAAAGACCTAACCACTGTCAAAAGGAAGACATCAATTCCTAGAGAAGCTGTTCTTGTAGCTCAATCTTCAGGGCTTATCCAGCACACCTTAGTGCCCAAATACAAGGACCCTGGATGTCTAACAATCTCCATCAGGATTGGAGATACTGTGATTGACAAGTGTCTTTTAGACTTAGGGGCTAGTATGAACCTTCTACCTTATTCTGTATACAAACAGCTAGGTTTGGGGGAGCTCAAACCTACAGACATCACCTTGAGTCTTGCAGATAAGTCAGTAAAGGTTCCAAAGGGAATAGTTGAGGATGTGATCATCAAAGTCAATGAGTTCTATTTTCCTGCAGACTTCGTAGTCTTGGACACCGAACCAGTCATGAACCCTAGTCGTCACATTCCTGTGATACTTGGTCGCCCATTCCTCGCTACATCCGATGCAGTCATCAAATGTAGGAATGGAGTCATGACTTTGGCTTTCGGTAATATGAAGCTGACATTGAACGTATTCCACAATGGCTTCCAGAGCAACGAAATGGATGATGAGGAAGAGGTGAACATGATAGATGTTCTCGTAGGCCAAACCATTCAACAATCTTGTTATCAGGATCCTTTAGAGCAATGTCTAGCCCAGTTCAACATTGACATTGACATTGACGACTCCATCCGGGAAGTCAATGTCATGTTGGACTCAGCTCCACAAATGGACATCAGCCGGTGGAGAGAAAAGATAGAACAATTACCAGCGACCACCTCAGTGCCTGTGCACTCTATCATCGAACCTCCCAAGTTAGAACTCAAGCCATTGCCTGAATCTCTTAAATATGTCTTCCTAGGTAGTGCAGAAAGCCTCCCCATTATCATTGCTTCAGATCTAGAGAAAGATCCAGAGCAAAAGGTTCTTGAAGTTCTTCATTCCCACCCGAAAGCTATTGGATGGTCAATCGCAGACATAAAAGGAATTAGCCCATCTGTGGTCATGCATCAAATTCATTTAGAAGAAGATGTTAAACCATCTAGAGAACCTCAGAGACAGCTGAATCCTGTCCTCAAGGTAGTAAGAGGAGAAGTGCTTAAACTCCTAGACACAGGTATTATATACCCTATATCTGACAGTAAATGGGTAAGTCCAATCCAAGTTGTGCCAAAAAAATCTGGAGTCACTGTTGCGACCAACAAAGACAATGAACTAGTCCCAACTAGCCTCCAAACTAGCTGGCGAGTTTGCATTGACTATCGAAGGTTAAATATAATGACTAGGAAGGACCATTTTCCCCTACCATTTATTGATCAAATGTTAGAGCGTCTAGCGGGTCATGCTTACTACTGCTTCCTCGATGGTTATTCTGGATATAACCAAATTTCAATAGCTCCTAAGGACCAAGAGGAAACAACATTCACCTGTCCCTTTGGCACATTTGCCTATAGGCGTATGCCTTTTGGTTTGTGTAATGCACCCACCACCTTCCAACGATGTATGTTGAGTATCTTCTCAGACATGGTGGAGAGATTCCTGGAGGTTTTTATGGACGATTTCTCTGTCTTTGGATCGTCATTTGATGAATGTCTTAACCATCTGGCACTTGTTTTGCAAAGATGTGAAGAAAAAAACCTAGTTCTTAACTGGGAAAAGTGTCATTTTATGGTTAATTCAGGGATTGTGTTAGGTCATGTAGTGTCAAAAGATGGCATAGCAGTGGACAAGGCCAAGGTAGATGTCATTTCCAACCTGCCACCTCCTAAATCTGTTAGAGAGGTGAGATCATTCTTAGGCCATGCCGACTTCTACCGTCGGTTCATTAAGGATTTTAGTAAGATCACAAGACCTCTGTGTGATTTACTGACAAAAGATGCTCCATCCAATTTTACCCATTCATGTTTAGATGCATTCGAGAGACTGAAAAAGGAGTTCCATTTTCTAGCCAGGGCCAAATGATATTTTTGGGATGAGCCTTACTTATTCAAATACTGCCCAGACCAGATCATTAGTGTAGCACCCCGGACTTTTTCATCTTTAATGAATGGCACCTTCGTAGCGAATTGGCCGTTTTTGTAGTCAAATTAATAAATAAGGGAGAAATCGGAAATTCCGAAACGTCAGAAATGTTCGTTTTCGAAAGACGAACCCAACGCAAGTTGAATCGTCAAAATCCGACGAGCGAGTCAAAAGATATGGTCAAAACAGTCCAGACATATAGAGAACCGATCGCTCGGTTCAATCAGCGATCGATCGGTCCATAACCGATCGATCGGTAGCTATCGCGCGGTCAGAAATTTTGTATGGGGAAATTTTCCAGAGAGTGAGTTTTTGACCGGTCGATCGGTCATAAACACCGATCGATCGGTAGGCAACCGATCGATCGGTCATAACCACCGATCGCTCGGTCTTCGCGTTTTTGCAGAAATTTCAGTAAGGGCTTTATCGTCTTTTGGGGGTTAAACCCTTTCTCCTTAAGGCTTGCCCGAGCCTTTAGGGCTTCATTCACAACTCTTAAGGGATTTTGAGAGATAGAGAGAGAGGAGAAGGGGATTTGCAAATAGGGTTTTCCATTGGAGAAGAAATCAAAGGGGTGAAGACCCTAGATCGTCCCCAAGCACGTTTTCTTCAAGATTTCAACTCAAGCTCGTGTGGGGTTCCCTTCTCAAGCTAGGGCAGCACTCTCTACGGTATTTTCAAGAGGGTTTCCTACCCAAGAAAGTATAGTTTGAGTAAGGGCTTTCTTCTTCCAAGTTGGAGTTTAAATCAAGGTCTACACCAAGATCAAGCTTCGATTCAAGGTTAGTACACTCTACTAACTTCCCCTAACAATAATCTAGGTTTTCCTTATGAAATATGATTTATGCTATTATGTTTGCCTCCCATATGAAATGTATCATCTCCAATGAACCTAAATAAGATAAGCAAAGGGTATGGATGTGTGTGGGTGTTGATGTGGCGATTGGATGCCGAGGTGTATGTTGGGTGATGTGTGTGATGGAAATGGTGGATGGGTACTTTACCAATAATGAACATACCTTGATTTTTGGATGGAAAGTAGGCACTAAAAAGAAGAAGATGAACCATTAAGGAACCTTGCATGCTATGTGTTTGATAAAATGACTAAACAAGGGATAAATGGACTTAATGAAGAAAATGGAAATAGAAATTGTGTAGGTTTTCTTAGGGATGATAAATTGCTCAAATGTGCTATATGTTGCCTAAATTTTTATACCACTATGTTAAGGATTGAAATGCCATAGTCATGTGATCCGCCCATTCAAGTATGTCATCATGATTACCACTATTGACAAGCACACAAGCACGCATGCATGCATGAAACCGGGTTTTCCAAGATTGTATTTGTATATGATGAATCAAGAACATGACAAGGAGGTTGGTAGCCCAAGAAAGGGTGCTAGCCTCTGGCTCACAAGAGAGATGGAACAAGAACATGACAAGGAGGTTGGTAGCCCAAGAAAGGGTGCTAGCCTCTGGCTCACAAGAGAAACGGAACAAGAACATGACAAGGAGGTTGGTAGCCCAAGGAAGGGTGCTAGCCTCTGGCTCACAAGAGAAACGGAACAAGAACATGACAAGGAGGTTGGTAGCCCAAGGAAGGGTGCTAGCCTCTGGCTCACAAGAGAAACGGAACAAGAACATGACAAGGAGGTTGGTAGCCCACGGAAGGGTGCTAGCCTCTGGCTCACAAGTATACAAGTCAAGAACAAGTCAAGACATGAAGTACAAGGCAAGACACGACACACATACATGATTTGACCGAGACACGAAAAAGGTTTCCGAGACATGAGTTTTACCGAGGTTTTTGCATTCATACACGCATGTCAAGATATGGCTATGTATCTTATGCTTTCACTATTGCTTTAAATTAATATCTTGTATTGCTCACTATTGTTATGCTTTTGCTATTGTTATGGTTAGCTAGTAGTTTGTACTCGCTGAGTATTCCATGCTCAGCCGTACTTTTATGTCGGCAGGTACTGTGGATGTCCTCGACCCCGAGCCTTGGGTCGAGGAGGAGTATGTAGAGGAGAGGGAGCCACCTATCCCATGGCAGTCTCAGGAGGATGGGGACTTGGATGTGTGGCCATACCTCGACTACTGTTGAGAGGACAGTGTTAGAGAGTTCCTTTTTGTATTTTGATAGGTGGGCATGTCCACCTTTACTTTGATTGTATTTAGTATATGTTAACTTGGAATACTATATGGAGTAATAGAAGAAAAGAAAAGTTGGCTTATGCTTTCGCACTTATGTTTAGTTTCGCGCTCTGATTATCATTGTATTATGTTATGTTTAGCCTCTTGCATTACAGGATGGTTTGACAGGTACACGTAGTCACCTCTAAAGTATCCCTTAACTCCTAGGGGGTATTTTGGGGCGTGACAGAAGTGGTATCAGAGCTCTAGGCATTAGAGTCCCTAGGGTCACTTAGATGATTGAACAAGGTATTAGAATCACCTTAGAGATTTGTATTCCAAGTATAGACTAACAAGTTAGTCTTAGTCAAAAAATGGGTTGAACTTCAACCGAACATAGAGTCCTACGCTAGGAACACGGATTGTATGTTATGCTATTGTGTTATATACCATGTGTACATTATTTGTGTTGTACTTATTAAATGTGCTTGATGAATATGTATTAAGTGAATTGCGAAATTGTACTAAATGCGTATCCAAGTTAGACTCATGTTGTATTGTCGTTCTCAGGAGAAATCATGAGACGCAATACTCGGGGTCGCGGGTACAACACGAGGGGTAATGGAGGTGAGGCTCCATCGGGTGATGATCAACCCGACTTTGCCCAAGCATTCGCATCCATAGCCGAGACCTTGGCTATGTTGGCGGCAAGGCAACCGGCCACCCCGCCTAATGCGGCACTTATACCGGCTCCTCCTAATCGAGCCCAAGCCGGGATAGAAGCTTTCCGGAGGATGAGGCCTCCAACTTTTTGTGGAAGCATTGATCCACTTATTGCCGAGGGTTGGATTCGGCAACTTGAGAAGATATTCTCGGTTTTGGCACCTACGGAAGTAGAGAGGGTCACATGGGCTGCCTTTATGCTTGAAGGCGAGGCCGACCATTGGTGGAAGTCTGCACTTCGGACCCGAGAGTTGACCCGGCAAGGCCAAGAATGGACATGGGGAGAATTCTTGGACGTTTTCTACAAGAAATACTTTCCGGTTGGGATGAAAGAAAAGAAAGAAATTGAATTTATTACCTTGGAGCAAGGTAATATGTCTGTAGCGGCTTACGAAGCCAAGTTCTCGGAGCTATCTCGATTTGCTCCACACATGATAGCTACCGAGGCTATGAAGGCCCGGAAATTTGAGAGGGGGTTGAAGGCCTACCTCAAGGATCGTGTCTCAATGTTCCGACATGAGACATATTCAGAAGTTGTGGACAAAGCATTGTTGGCCGAGTCTAATTCCGAAGAGTTCTTTAAGAGAAGAGGAATAGAGAAGGGACAGTCTAGTAGTTCAGGGGAGAAGAGAGCTAGGACTATGTCTTATCAGTTCGCAGGGCCGGCTCAGTCACAGAGGATGTACTCGGCATCACAGGCTCTCCGCCCTTTGGCTCCACCGGCTTTTCGCCCGGCTACCTCGTATGCTCCTCGCCCCGCAGTGACTCAGGCTACGGGTTATACTCCTCCCACTTATTCACATGATGTCTGCACCCTTTGTGGAAGGAGGCATCCAGCAGGGGAATGTCGGAAGGCTACAGGAGGCTGTTTTCATTGTGGCGACCAGGGCCACATGATTAGAGATTGTCCCCGACGTCTATTGCCAGCTCAGTCTTCGGGAAGCAGGCCCCCGATTAGGCAGACATCTCAGCCTAGCTCTTCTCAGGCTTCGAGGGCCTCACAGTCTACCCGGCCTCCTCGCCCAGCCACACAGGGCCGAGTCTTTGCCTTATCCGAGAGAGACGCACGTGCATCCGACGATGTCGTGCAAGGTACGCACGAATTCTAGAATTTAAATTGTGTAAAATTTCTATGGTTTGCTTTGTGAGTTTCTATACTAAGGGTTACCTATGTATGATGCTTGTTATTATTTGAAATCCACTTATATTAGTTACTTAATCGCACAGGCGCTTTATTAGTGAACGAGTGTCTCGCTCGAGTGTTGATAGACACAGGATCTACTCACTCTTTTGTCTCCCCAAGTTTTGCAAAGGGCTTTTCGACTGAGGCTACTCCGTTGGAGCGGGAGTTGACCATAGCAACTCCACTCGGCAAGTCGGTTGATACGGATAAGGTATTCAGGGATAGTGTGGTTCAAGTGGGGGAGAATGAATTGTTAGCCGACCTTATCGTCCTGGGTTTCCAAGATTTAGACTTTGACGTCATTCTTGGTATGGATTGGTTGGCAAGCCATCACGGGCATGTTGCGTGTTTTGAAAAGATGGTGAATTTCAAGCCGGAAGGGGGTAAGCCTTTTCACTTCCGAGGATTAAGAGAGAGGGACATTGCTCGCCTCGCAGCCTTGAGTATAGCACACCCAGAAGCTCAAAACTCATCGGCTATTCCAGTTGTGAGTGAGTTCTTAGATGTGTTCCCGGAAGAACTTCCCGGATTACCTCCTGATAGAGAGATTGAATTCGCTATAGAGCTTGCTCCGGGTACCGCTCCGATTTCAAGGGCACCATATAGAATGGCCCCTATAGAGCTTGAAGAATTAAAGAAGCAGATTGAGGAGTTACAACAACTTGGTTTCATCCAACCAAGTGTCTCTCCGTGGGGAGCTCCGGTTCTCTTTGTGAAGAAGAAGGACGGGTCTATGAGGATGTGTATAGACTATCGTCAGTTGAACAAGGTAACTATCAAGAATCGTTATCCCTTGCCAAGGATAGACGACTTGTTTGACCAACTGAAGGGAGCGAGATTCTTCTCCAAAATTGATCTTAGATCGGGGTATCACCAATTAAGGATCAAGGCGGAAGATGTTCAGAAGACGGCTTTCAGGACTCGGTATGGGCATTACGAGTTCCTTGTCATGCCTTTTGGGCTGACGAATGCACCGGCGGCATTCATGGATTTGATGAACCGGGTGTTCCGATCTTACTTGGATCGATGCGTGATTGTATTCATTGATGACATTTTGGTGTATTCCCAGACACGGGAAGATCACGCACGAGACCTCCGCCTCGCTCTGGAGATGTTGAGAGAGCATAGGCTATATGCCAAATTGAGTAAGTGCGAGTTTTGGTTAGAGAAGGTCGCATTTCTTGGACACGTGGTGTCGGCCGAGGGCATTTCTGTAGATCCAGCCAAGGTTGAGGCAGTCATGAGTTGGGAGAGGCCCAAGAGCGTCACGGAGATACGTAGTTTCCTCGGATTGGCAGGCTACTACCGGAGATTTGTGGAGGGATTCTCCAGTCTGGCTGCACCTCTCACCTACTTGACAAGGAAAAATGCAAAGTTCAGTTGGAGTGACCGATGTGAAGTAAGTTTCCAAGAGTTGAAGAAACGCCTCACCACAGCCCCTGTCCTTACTGTGCCATCTGGACCTTTTGGGTATGAGGTGTATAGTGATGCCTCGCACGTCGGACTCGGGTGTGTCCTAATGCAACACAAGAAAGTCATTGCCTATGCATCAAGGCAGCTGAAAGAGCATGAAAAGAACTACCCCACTCACGACTTGGAGCTTGCGGCGGTCGTGTTTGCACTTAAAATTTGGCGACATTATCTGTACGGGGTGGAGTTCTATGTGTACACGGACCACAAGAGCCTCAAGTATCTCTTTTCCCAAAAAGAGTTAAACTTACGACAACGGCGTTGGATTGAGTTCTTAAAGGACTACGAGTGCACTATCCAATATCACCCGGGAAAAGCAAATGTGGTGGCAGACGCTCTGAGTAGGAAACCCTCGGGGTTGTTGGCTCACATGTTGGTGCGGGAATGGAGACTGTTAGACGATTTGGCAAATCTAGACATCAGTGTGAACGATTCTGTCCGCAGTCCGGTTTTGGCAAATGTTACAGTTCGGCCGTACCTTATAGACTTGATCCAGGAGTATCAAGCCACAGACACTGACTTGTTGGCTTTCAAGGATAAGGAAGTGGCCAAGGGTAGTACGGACTTCTCTCTCACTAGCCGAGGTGCTATTACATTCAAGGGAAGACTTTGTGTCCCAGCCAATGTGGACCTTCGGAGAGAGATTATGGACGAGGCTCACCGGTCTAAGTATACAGTGCATCCCGGAGGGACAAAGATGTACCGGAACCTCAAGAGTCACTTTTGGTGGCGAAACATGAAGAGGGAGGTTGCGGAGTATGTGGCACGGTGTTTGGTATGCCAACAGGTGAAAGCAGAGCATTTGAGACCAGCTGGTCTTTTGCAGTCCCTCCCTATTCCCGAGTGGAAATGGGAACATATCTCTATGGACTTCATCGTGGGATTGCCGAAGACGGTCAAGAAGACTGATGCTATATGGGTAGTTATTGATAGACTCACGAAGTCCGCTCATTTCTTACCATACCGGACTACATTCAACTCCAACCAGTTAGCAGAACTATACATCAAAGAAATAGTCCGATTGCACGGGGTGCCAGTGAGTATTGTGTCGGATAGAGACCCAAGATTCACATCCAGGTTTTGGAAAAGTTTTCAAGGTGCAATGGGCTCCCGATTAGACTTTAGCACAGCTTTCCACCCACAGACCGACGGGCAAACCGAGAGGGTGAATCAGGTTATTGAAGATATGCTCCGAGCATGTATGCTAGACTTCAAGGGAAGTTGGGAAGATCACCTACCTTTGGTGGAATTCGCTTACAACAATAGTTATCAAGAAAGCATACAAATGGCGCCTTTCGAGGCTTTGTACGGAAGAAGTTGTAGATCCCCGTTGTATTGGGATGAAGTGGGAGAAAGAAAGATTTTGGGCCCCGAGTTAATTGAACAAACCGCGGATAGGGTCAAGCTTATCCGGGAGAGGTTGAAGACCGCACAAGATAGACAGAAAAGCTATGCCGACAACCGAAGGAGGGATCTTGAATTCCGAGTCGGTGATTTTGCGTTTGTAAGGATTTCACCGACCAAAGGTGTTATGCGATTCGGGAAGAGAGGCAAGCTTAGCCCGAGATATGTGGGTCCGTTCGAGATCATTACTCGAGTTGGCGAGGTGGCTTACCGTGTTGCTTTGCCCGCTCACATGGCGGCGGTCCACAACGTGTTTCATATCTCCCAGCTTCGGAAGTACATCCCGGATCCTTCTCACGTCATCGAGCTTGATCCGGTTGAGATTCGAGAGGATCTCACTTTGGTTGAGAAGCCGGTTCATATTTTGGATCGAAGAGACCAAGTACTTCGCAACAAGACTATTCCGCTAGTTCTCGTGCAATGGCAACATCACGCTCGAGAAGAGGCTACGTGGGAACGGGAGGCCGAAGTCAAGGCAAAGCACCCCGAGTTGTTTGAATGATCTTATGTATGACTTGTAATTTTGTTTCAAATTGTTATGCTAAGTTGTTTAAATTGTAAAGCACGCATTGTCCAAATTTCGAGGACGAAATTTTTGTAAGGGGGGGAGAATGTAGCACCCCGGACTTTTTCATCTTTAATGAATGGCACCTTCGTAGCGAATTGGCCGTTTTTGTAGTCAAATTAATAAATAAGGGAGAAATCGGAAATTCCGAAACGTCAGAAATGTTCGTTTTCGAAAGACGAACCCAACGCAAGTTGAATCGTCAAAATCCGACGAGCGAGTCAAAAGATATGGT